>OZ012741.1:59888979-61088979 GCA_963859935.3 Lathyrus sativus
GGAACAGAAACGGAAAAGACAAGCGAATACCGAAATGCGCCAAAATAACAGCATAGACTGAACCACCAGAATGAGAACAAACTCTGCTCGATTTCAACACGGAACTCATCATTTGAACTAGTTTAAATCGCCTGAAATGCGAGCAAAGCGACTATAATCCCGATAAATCCAATCCGACTGAAAATATGCATAGTATGTGACCTGAATGATATGCAGATGAAAATGCGAAATAAAATGAAACATAAGCCAGCCTAAAAGAAAAGGTTGGTCAAATTTTGGGGTACAACATCTGCCCCTATTTAAACGACTTGGACCTGAAGGGTCGAAAAGCGAACGACTTTCAAACATTCAAGGTAAAATGCGGTTGAATACAAAAGAACCCAGAAATTTGCCAACCACAGAAATAGCAAACTATAGAGCGGATCCACCGAAGTGGAAGTAGAATCACTGAATAAACTGTATCTGATAACTGCAAGGAGAATGAGCTAACTCATTACCAATTAGAAAGCATCGACACGCAGTCGGGAAAAACATCTGCTAACACGCAGGCAACAACACTAAGTCGGTAAGAACATCTGACCTCGCCATCAGGCATCTGTTAAGCAAACCAGGCAGCGAACCCGAAGGCCAGCTCAACCCGAAGTTGAGAAGAACATTTGACCTCGCCGTCATGCATCTATGAAACAAACAGGCATCGAACCCGAAGTTGAGAAGAACATTTGACCTGGCCGTCAGGCATCTGTTAAACAAACAGGCATCGAACCCGAAGTCCGGTTCAACCCAAAGTTGAGAAGAATACCCGTTGATTCGCCATCTAAAAGAAGAATTTCGCTGGGGGAAGATGAACTTGAATAAGTAAACACTGTTGGGGAGAATGATAAGATGAATACATCTGTCAATGATATTGTTAGAGATTTGGATATCACACAGGCTTAAGAAAAACACCAATATTTGCTGGGGTCTGGATATCGCACAGGCTCAAGAAATATGCCAAATACATGTCGGGGTCTGGATACCGCACAGGCAAAATAAACATCACAATCTGCCAGGGTCTGGATACCGCACAGGAAAATATAAATCATCGGTCGGGGTCTGGCTACCGCACGGGCTAAAGAAATAAACCGGTGGAAGCCGAGGCTTGGATACCGCACGGGCTTGAGCAAATAGAACTGGTGGAAGTCGGGGTCTGGATACTGCACAGGCTAAAGAAATAAACCGGTGGAAGCCGGGGTCTGGATATCGCACGAGCTTGAGAAAATAAACCGGTGGAAGCTGGGGTCTGGATATCGCACGGGCTTGAGAAAATAAACCGGTGGAGGCCGGGGTCTAGATACCGCACGGGCTGAATAAAATAAACCGGTGGAAGCCGGGGTCTGGATACCGCACAAGATGAATAATATAAACCGGTGGAAGCCGGGGTTTGGATATCACACAGGCTTGAGAGAATTCACTGTTATCTGTTGGAGATACATCTGAAAACAAGAGGTAACAACCTGGCTTATGTTTTGAATGCGTATGTTTGAAAATGGCGTAATGCTCCATACGAAATGGAAATGCTATGCGTTTGGGAGGATGTTATGCATAATGCAAATGCAAAGGAACCACTCCAGCAAAATAAATGCTAAAGAGAAGAAGCCAACTCTGTTGGGGATAACTGGGTGCCAAGTACTATTGGACTTTTTCCGGGAAAGCCAACCCTGGATGGCGTCCTGGAAAAGGAAATTCCTGGATGCAATAGCTATGCTGAGAATAAAATCCGCTCCGCTGGGGATCAAGAACAACTCTGATGAGGAAAACAACCCTGGATGGCCTACCAGAATACAACTCTTCTGGGGAAGTAAATCAAATTGCGGGGACTTACTCCACTCTGCCGGGGATTCCATTATGTTGGAGATTTGAATATGCTCTGCTAGGGATAATGAAGAAGATTTACTGGGGGATATCCCAAACTCTTTCTGCTGAGGATGGAGAATAATAATTCTCCAGGTCAATCCTATTCCATGGGGAAGAAAACATTTTGTTGACTTCACTGGGAATCTGCAGGGAATGAAAAATTAACTGGGGAAATATCCCAGCGAATACCAATGACCAACTGGATTCTGCTATGGACAACAACTCTGCTGAGGAGTACTCATTGAGGGAATCAGCACCGACCTCTACTTGGGGAAATGAGAGATAAACTCAGCAATATCAACCTCTGCTTAGGGAATTGAGTCCCTTACATGGAATCTGAGGGGAAAGGTGTTAAAGATCTAGACTCTGTGGGGGCAACGACACTGCACTCGTCCCACCACTGGGAGAATAATCCCAAATACTTGTTGGGCATAACCACAATCTCAACCTGCTAGATAGAAACTAGTCATAATTTGCTGGGGATAAACCAGTCCCATCCCGCTGGTGATAAATGCAACTCAACCTGTTAGGGAGAGCTTCTAATCTGATATCAACACCTTGTGGGGATACAAAATCTCTACTGTGGAGAAGTGAGATCAATCGAGCCTCGTGTCGGGGAATGTGATAGCATGTAAGACATTGGGAATAATTATGCTTTTGGTTTAGGGACAAGACTAGGTTTAAGGTGACTGGGATTTATATGGATACCAACAAAAGTGAATTTTTTAAAGGAGAATTACTAGACGAGAACTAGTATTCGAGGGTAGACTACCAGACGAGAACTGGTGGCAAGAGGTTAGGTTGTCAGACGAGAACTGACTTCTGGTTTTGGTATCAGACGAGAACTGATTTCTGGTTTGGTATCAGACGGGAACTGGTTTCTGGTTTGTCAGACGAGAACTGGACTTTAAAACTATGTTTGCTAGACGAGAACTGGTTAAAACAGTAGGCTAAAGAAAGGATGACCAAACGGGGACTGATGTAAAAGCTGACATGTACCAGACGAAAACTGGTTTTTAGTGAAGGGTCGACCAGGCGAGAACTGGTTTAAAGGTTTGCTAGATGAGAACTGGGATTTGGAGGTGATTTCGGTTACACGGTTCTGACACGTAACAGGTTCAGGTTATTTGACGACGATCCAATGACGGGAAGGTCTTTTCAGAAGGTCTAGGTTATTAATAGGGTGATGGAACGATTCCCCGACACTCAATTTGAACTCAACAGTTGCTGATGAACTTGTCTGAATAACTTGCCCCGGTGGAGTTCAACTTGCCCCAGTCTGATCTTCGGGAAAGTTCATCTTGAAAAGAAAGCGGCTTGCGATAAGATGACCTCGAGATGGCTTGCCCCCATAATTTGTACCATAAAGGATTCACCCTTGGTTGACCAAATCTCAGAATAATTTGCTTCAATGTACTCTTAAAGTGACTTGCCCCTGAATGAGCGTTGAAGCGACTTAACTCGTCCTGAATGAACATTGGAGGATCTTCCCTCAAATTAACAGAATCTCCAGGTGACCTGCCCCTGATTGGTATTCTCGAGATGATTCACTTCTGATCAACCGCTTCTTGAATGATTTACCCCATAATCAATCGATGCTTGGGGATTTGTCTCAGACTGACTAATTCCAAACTCACTGGATGTCAATGCCCCAGATCCACAGGGTTTCCAAGTATACACCATTCTGGTCCAGACTGCTGAATGATTCAGTCCTGTTTGAATGTTCCCTGTTGGATTTTCCTCCATGTCAATTACTAACCTGCAATTAAAATTGTTTGTTCACGAATGGTAATTTTAATGCGGTGTTCATGCAAGTTTTTGAAAGAAATGTCACTTAGTAAGTGTCGTGACAGTGAGACGAATGAACCATTAGTCCAAACGTAGTGCTGATTTGCTTAGTGAAAGGTACAACAAGGATATGATTAGCAAATCATGTAGGAGTCAGTTTACTCAACCTCATTGTAGTATGCCTTCAGAATAAACCCTGCCTCAATTAGATCTTTTGAGGTTTGAATCATGGTCTGGTTCACGGTTATTGAAACAAAAGATATTAGGCTCAAAGTATGATTTGTACCCACCCCTTCTCCGTGATGATCTCCAATCTTATGTTCAGTTAACTTGGTACAAGTGCTCACCTCTTCAAAAGTTTTGTTGAATGGTAGGAGTGACAGTTAAGGAACCCACAAGGTTTTCGGAGTAACAGTTACCCCTTTTGTCTTCTGTGTATGTAGTCACACGACTTTTTTCTTGTTTGAGGATTTTTCTTCTGAAATCCTTTCTTTTTATTCTTTTGTTCCCTAATTTTTTCTGGACTGATTTTTTTATTTTGAAGTCCAGCGGGATGCCCCAATTTTGCCTAAGTATTTTCTTTCCAGTTTTTCAACTTAGCGGGCTTTTTCTTTTTTCTTTTTCTTTTCTCCTTTTTTTCCTGAAACAAGTCGTGTGACACTGGCTATCTTAATTTTCTCAGAAAGGGTTGTGACTGTCTCACTCCTGATTGGTGAGACTTAACCATTGTGGTTGATGAGGGACGACCTCTTGAGAGGGATAATTGGCCCTTGAATAGGAACATTCCTCTATAAGGTTTGAACGCTCGGTCAAATTAACTGACAACTACCCTGCCCCAGGTTAAGATGTGATGGTTTGTAAATCCGAAGAAACTCCTACTTCTAGGCTCGAAGTGGTTAACTAGGGACTAACTCTTTATCTCTCCGGTGTTTAGGGGATTTGAAACAATGCATGTACGTCATCAGCAGGATTTTATCCGAAATCATACGATCAACAATTATGAGTTTTCAGTTTTCTTCATCCTCCCTCCAATCTTTGCTAAACAACAGTAATAAAGTGGAGTGGATAAAAGTGCATGTGTCTGTGCTTTGTGATAAAAAGGAGCGAATGTGACATGATTAATTCAGAAAAATGCATAATCACTTCATTAATATTACCATTCAAAACAATAATGTTTAAAAGCAAGTAGCAATTAACAAGGGAAAACTACAAATGCAAATGATAAACATGTCTGAGGACTGTCAATGCTGAGGATGTCTGCCTGTCTGGATCATTGGCTTCTGGAGATAACCCTCAGAATCTGCGAGCTTAGACAACTGAGAGGTTGACATGAACAACCAAAACTCCTTCTGGAAAAGATATGCACCCTTTGTCAATCAACTGTTGCACTTTGGCTTGAAAAGCTTTGCAATCTTCGGTTGAATGCCCCATGGATCTGCCATGATATCCACATTGAACGTGGGGATTGTACCCAGGAGGGTAAGGTTCTGACACAGGCTTAAGAGTCTTAGGCTCCACCAATGAACTCTGAATCAAATGTGGCAGAGGCCACCTGTACGACATAGGGACTTGATGAAGAGGAGCAATCCTTCTTTCCAAGTTGTTGCAAGGCCTATTCTGATTCTGGCGCTGATTCGGATAACCTCGGCCATGAGCTTGCTGATTTGCATGAGGAGCGACCCAAGGTTTCTGATATGGTGCCCTAGGCACAGTCGTCCGTCCATAAGAATATCGTGACACCAGAGGTAATGACCGCTGAGAAGATAAAGAACCAAAATATTTCACTGGTTCACCCTGAGAATAACCAACATCTGTCATGACTGGGTTGATCACCTTTTCTTCTTCTTCTTGGTAATTACAGAGAGATTCAGTTTCGCTGGCCTGATTGCTTGAGACATCCTGAATTTTCCCAATCTTTATGCCATGCTCAATGCATTCTCGTACTATTACCAATTCAGAGAAATTTGGTGTAATCCCAACCATCCTTTCAAAGTATGGGCTCTGCAAGGAGTTCATGAACATATCAGCTAACTCTTGGTCTAAAAGCGGAGATTGCACTTTCAAAGCAAATTCTCTCCATCTCTGAGTATACCTTCTGAAGGGTTCATTGTTCTCTTAAGACAAGCCTTGCAACTGCGTGCGACTAGGAGCCATATCAAGGTTATATTTGTACTGCTTCAGAAAAGCCTTGGCTAAGTCCATCCATGACTGGATCTGATTACTCTCTAACTGCATATACCAACTCAAAGACGCCCCAATCAGACTATCCTGGAAACAGTGAATCATCAACTTGTCGTTGTGCACAAATGAGGTCATTCTTCTGCAGAACATCACCAAATGTTGCCTTGGACTGCTATCCCCTTTGTATTTCTCAAACCTCGGTGCTTTGAAAATTGGAGGTAACATTAGACCGGGTACCAGGCACATGTCTGAAGCGTTGAGACCAACAATATCTTTAACTTCCAAGGCCTTGAGTTTTTCATCCAATGCATGAAACCTTTTAGCATACTCAAGAGCTCTCGGGTCCTTAGTCTTCATCATTGGGACCTCTCTTTGGGAATTCGGCACAGAGAAAGTAACATCATGACGATCTGTGGTATCAGGAGAAGAAGAACGTCCACTTTGGACAACAAACTGTTCATGTAGATCTTGATTCTCAAGAGAGGGCTGCACAGGCTGAGCTTCAGTAAGGTTGTTCACTTGCGGAGAATCTTCATCGGGCAGGGAACCATACAGAGGGTTGGTCATCACACTAAAACCTGTCAGGGTATCAACAATATGGAGGTCGTTCTCTGACATAGCTACCAACAACTCCTAACTTAATTTCACTTCTTAACACTGCTCAATCCTTTTTCAAACACTTGGTCATCTTCCAACAATCACCACTTGTTCAGAATAAACACCAGGGAATCACCTTCTGAATAAAAAACAAAGGCAGGATGATAGCTCTAGCTTGTTGAAGAATGATATGCAAAATGATGCAAAGATGCTTATGCAAATGCAATGCAAAATGCAAGGAATACGAGATCATAACCCCCACAAAGCTCTGAGAAACTGCTACACTGCTGACTGGATGAACCAGAGCTTCGCTTCAGCGAGAGAATATCAGAACACCAAAAGACCAAAGTATAAGAACCTCATAACATCAGAGATCAAAGGTCCACACTGATAAGAAATCCAGGTAGGTTGGAGGTTAATTTTCCTGCATAACCCTCCCACTCACGAGGTATGGACCTAATATCTGACAAGGTTCGGCATCCTATGCAGTCGTCAGCGTCACAAACTTTCGAGAAACGATGATACACTCACCATTTTTGGTTTGGCATCATAGTCTAACGAAGAGGCCTCACTTAGCTGACTCCCAAATGATCGGTCTCCAGAGTCGACAATTTCTAGATCCAACACCCCCTCCCGACTAATGTACATGATAGGATGTCTTCAAAGAAAACCTCATCTGAACGCGAATTTCGTGGGGACTAATGCATGCTGAAACATACATGTCCATCACTAATTTCCGCTTTAATGCTATGGATATCCTCAAGCCTGGGTCTTGGCTTATCACACAATAGAACACCCACCCAACAACACAACAACAACAGATAATAATAAAATGCAAAAAATGTAAATACATCAATATACAAAATATAATACACAAATATATACACACCCAAAGACAAGCAAACAAACGCTAGGATTGACTCACATAGGGGATGGGAATTAGTCCCCAGCAGAGTCGCTAGCTACCGCATTGCTGCGAAGAGGGGCCGGCAAAGACAGAAGAGTCGCCACCGTTCGTTATTTATCCCAAAGAGAGGGAAAGGAAACGATCAGAGAAAACCTACGAAAAAGGGAAAAGACAGGTCATCGCAACCAAATTTTGGGTTCAGGAGTCGATTATGCAAGGGGAAGGTATGAGCACCCCTTACGCCCGTTTTACTCAACGGGATCCACGCTTGTTGTCTAAATCTATGGGTGATAAAACAAACCATCTAAAGGATGCTGCCAAACGGGAGAAACAGAATGAACTGACTCGATAGGACATTGACGCCCTATGCCTACGTATTCCCTCGTACAATGGGAAAGTAAGAGTCAACGTAGTTCGGGAAACTACGGGGGAGGTTGCTCGCCAAGACTTCGTGTCTTGTGCCTACGTATCCTCATCTGGTATGAGAAATCAGAGCAAAACGTAGTTCAGGCTAACTACGGGTAAACGGGGTGTTCTCGATCACACGGGGGCGAGAGAAAAGGTCCGAGTAGACGATACTAGCGTACGCATTCTAGCAATTAGGTGTATTGCTGCTCGACCATTGGAGACTTAGGCGTTACCTGTTTGCAGTAGAACGGACGTAGCATGTCATGGGTTAAAAGGTACGGGGAACCTAAAGGGGGGAAAGGAGGAAAAGTGCTCGCCAGGATCATCGTAATCCTGTCCGTACGTATTCTCAACGGGTATGAGAAATCAGAGCAGCAGTAGTTCAACCAACTACGAGAAAAGCTCTCGATCGCACGGGGGTGAGAGAAAAGGGGATCTCGATCGCACGGGGCGAGAGAAAAGGGTCCTACACTACAAGAAAATTGGCAGATTGCGACGGTTATTTTTGCAGGTTACGACGGTTAAAACTGTCGTAATTTGCAAGTCACGACGGTTGCAACACCGTCGTAGAAATGTGCGTCGGGAGCCCGTATTGCGTCGGTTGTCAAAACCGTCACACCAACCGTCGTTATCTATCACGACGGGTAGGGAACCAACATAATTTGCATATTGCGACGGTTACCAACCGTCATAACTTTCTGTTTGATTTTTTTATTGTTGATTATGACGGTTTCAACCGTCGTAACTTTCTATTAAAATTGAAAAAAAAATTGTTTATTGAAAATATGAACATAATGGGTATTCTTCATTCAACTAAACATATATATCATATCATATCCCATTTACACAAGCATCATGTCACTTTATATGTTATAAGCTTATCATATTACAATTACATACAGATAAAGAATCAAATACATTTGATATGATCTGTTTATCTGTAGTTGAGATCTTGGGCTTGAACTATCATTATTTGAATCATAAGCTTGCAACTCTGTTTCTTTCTGAGCACCAAAATCACATGTACTACCATCCATAGGAACAAAGTCATTTGAAGCACTTATCAGATTTACTAACAAGTTTGAATCTGAAATTGGAACAGCTGGAGTATGATCTAAAAGCTTCTGAACTTTTGGGTGATGGTCATCATTTGAGGAACCTAAAAGTAGTAAGTTTAGTTATAAACAACGGATGCCAATTAAAAAAACTGAAATTGAACTTTTTTTTACAGAGCATATCTTTCAATACAATAAGAATCAATACTTATAGGAATTAGACTTCACAGCTTCCAAGAAAATTGGAAGCATTCTTTTGTAGTTTAAAGACCAGGCATGTTTAAACAACTTCATTTGATGACAGCGATTTAGAACCTGTTCAAAAGACATATCAAATATATTTTTAAGAAAAAAAATTAACACAACAGGAAAAGTATTGTAATAATGAGGGATAGAAACTTAAATTTTTTGGAGATGTTATTAAAATATTGAGGTCCTTACCAATGTGGTCTTGGATTCAGATCCATTTTCAATCTCCCAAATAGAGCTAGAATTTTGGTCATTGCTTCCTTTTAAAGGCATCTTTGAGGCATAAACTAATCCATTTAGACGACTTTCTGCTATGTCACGACCATGTGTTGCAATGTTTGGTAACTCTGGTTTATCAGAGATAATCTTCTCCGATGGTGGCCTAGGTTCTTCATTTGAGATAAAAAAAATTTGCATCCAATTGCATTGGAAATTCAGAGAAGTCTTGAGAAGATGTCAATTCTGGAAGGTTGCCATGTGTTAACATATTAGTAGGATTAACTAAGATGTTGTTTGCTAAAGCATTAGGGTCAGGTCACCTTTGTCTTGCATTGGGCCACTGACTGCCATTTGTATGTTAATAGAAGATTTTTCACTTTGAGATGGCAAAGGAAGCTCATTTGCATACAAACCCGCGTCTTGAGCCTGATCACCAAATTTTGATGTACCTGCAAAATCAGATAGTACCTTCATTGTCAATTTCTAACTAAAGTCTAATGTATATAACTAATATTGCATAAATGGCTGAAAACAGTGGTTACCAAAGTCTTCTTTAGTATGATTCTTCAAAAATGGAAGAAACCTTCTATAGTTGACTGAACCTGGGGTTTTGATCAGTTTCTAATGCAAGTAAGGTCTATGCACCTGCTAAGACATCCAAGGTAACATGGTATATCCAAGTTACCAACGAAAGTAAAACCATGTATATGTATGTATCATCAAAAGTAAATACATAAGGTATTAAAAAGTTCACTAGCTACTAAATTGAAAGTTTAAACATCTCAACACCCCTTAAAAGACCAGAATCAAACTGGTAGAAAATAAGGATTTGAAGACATGCCAGATTCTTACATGTTTGCTCTTAAGAGCCAATTGGTTCCAATGCACATATTAGAATAAATCATCATTTACATTCTACACTATTCAATTTATAAATAACAAACTATTTTCTGCAGGAAACTATTTTCAAAATCATGTCTAAAGGTAATTAATTTCATCACGCATATCAAGCTAAATCATGACCTACGCCTATGCCATCAATAAATAATAAAGAATTTTCTGCATAAAACAATTACCAAAATCATCTCCCATAATCTCCATTAGCCTTCTGTAATTTACTGAACCTGGAGTTTTGAACAATTTCCCCGGTAAACGTGGTTTAAGTACCTACGTCGTCAAGATTCCTATCAACTAACTAGCAGCACAGGTGGTTACATCGAAGACAAAAAAATTCATACAAAAAGTATTTTGAACAAAAATGTCCAACTAACTCATAAGATGCGAGGAAAATAACTTGAAACCATTACAGACACTTACAGATTTGCTCATGAGAACATGACCATTTAACTGGCAATCGTTAGTACCAGAAAAACCCTTGCCTGGATTTTCCTCTGCATTATCAGCAAGAGGAGTAGATTTAACACTGAAGGCCTCTTCTGTTTCCCTCGCCTCTCCATTAACTTCCAAATTAGTAATTATCACGACATCTGGTGGTGTTGTTTGTATGGGCTCTTCACCCAAATCATCATTTTTCTCTAAACAAAAGAATCTCGTGGAGGCCCCGTAACTGTGACACTATTTTCTGTCTATGTAAATTTAGTTCCCATCTTTTCAAGAACTTTAGCAAATTATACACCCCCTTTAAAATGAAACGGAAAAGTTAAACATAAACATTAAGATATAAAAAAGTTTTAAATGGCTGTTGTAATTTCCGTGCGTAAATACCTGTAAACTGCTTGCCCCACAACCTATAACCGTGATAGTTCCACCAGTAACTGCTGCACCGGCTAGGAAGTAATTAGCGCTAGAAGCATCACCTTCAATGAAAGCATTTCCGGGAGACCTTAGAGGAAAGTAACAGTTCTTACGATATACAACCAACTAGCCACAGAGACATTCTCATTAGAAACAACTAAAAAGAGTATATTTAATTTGAAAAGGATCAATGAGCACTCCATGGAGTAAGTATGTAAACTATTTTAGAGAGGGATAGATCAACAATATACATCATTTGAAAGGGAGAGCTCAAGAATTAAAAATAATATTTTCTTAAAACTATTAGTTCCAATAATAGAAGAACAAAATAATACCTTTATCTCTGTGTTTTTGCTACCTTCCATTACAACGCACTCTCCCTGTAGTGATTGTTTGAAAGGCACGAGAAGTTCCTTTGCCGAAAAAATGAAACCTATATAACAAAGAGGCGAGTTAAAATTCAACAAACTATTTTAAAGTAAGTTCTACTAACACAAGAAAAATAATTAAAGACATTTTACCTGTTCTGCTTCAAGACCAAAAATTTTATGACTTTCAAAAAATTTACATGTTGCCTCATCAACACATGGACTAGTCATTATGTACAAGTGTATTTACACTAAAAATGTAGAGCACCATAATCTATATAACTCAGAGATCATATGAAAACTGAAAGCCAAAAGTTTGTTGTATTATAGTTGCCATAACTTAGAAATAATAGAAATTAAAATATGCAAAATACAAGCTGCAGAATATGTACTATTTCTAACACAAATTTTCATTATAGCTTGAACCATTAAAGAACACATGCTCATAATACTCTCCCTATGAAGGATTGAGCTGACTTTGGGCTGCTGATAACTTTTCAAATGATTAATAGATAATATATTTAAACATACCTTTATAGCAAGTGTCTCAGATTACTATATTTAATCTTAAGAACCTCAAAACTGGTCTATATAGCACATCATGATTAATAGTCACAACTATAACCCTTAAACCACTTAATTCATATTAAATGTGATTTTAGAGGCAACTTTGATAATAAGAAGCACATAAACCATATTAAAGAGGCATATCAAATATCTTCAGTGATATAATAGTTTCATGATTTAATATCAACATTTTCTATACTTATTCCAATGATAATAATCAAGACATTTAAATCACATAGAAATTTTGAAAACTACTATTATGTGGGTTACAAATTACAATACAACGGGGCCACTAAACCAATTCTTGTTTTTGTCAAAACGACCATTTAAACATGCAATTAATAAGTCATTTCACCATAAATTACAACACTTAAAATTTCTTGTAGTGTGAGAATGCAACATCTACGTAACAATCGATTTCATATTCGAAAACTCTGCTACCGTATTACAAAATTGCAACATTTTACCGAAAATTGGAATGCAAGGACAACTGAACCTAATAACAGCACATGGAAAAACTGATCCTAACATGAACACATAACTTTCGATTCAAAATTGCAATGTTTTGCCTTTCGAAAATTTGTGCATGGATAAAATGATCATATCTTATCGATATAAGCAAGATATATATGACAACCACTATGTGCAAGTATGTTAATATCATTAGAAACATATTCAGCTCAAAACTAACACCATGAAACTCATTGTGACCTTTCAACAAACACCTTGTTTGCAAAATCAAAGCATGTACTAAAAGAGTAGCTAAGACCCATCAAAAACACATCCAATACTATCAAGAGAAACAAGTCAAGCGGAACAATTAGTTGCACGTGTAAAATAACTACTCCATATGCAATACCCCTAATTTTAGATTTAACGGAAACCATAAAAATGAATTTTTTGCCAGCAAAACTAACTAAACACAAACAATAACAGAGCTCATAACTATCCAGCGATTAGAGAAGTGCCAATAACATGAATTCACATATTAGGTTTTGAGAAGGAACCTGCTAAGATACCAAGGCGCGAAGGTGGTGATTTCTTTGACGGCAGTACGTGAAGCAAAGCAAAACGAGCCCCTTCTCTAATATTAGGTTAAGCGAAGCAGTACGTGAATTTTGTTCAAACGTTGTATTCTTTTCACTTTCCAACTTGGCGCAATATTAATTAAACTTTTGCAAATATTTGGACAACAGTTGTTGTTCTTCCGTCGTAACATAAGCATTTCTCATATTCAACACAGACAATTGCTTCTATTTGGGTGAGGACGGTTGTTAACCCGTCGAAAAACGATATTTAGGGCGATTAGGAACAAAACCTTGGTATAAGTATATAAGAATTTAAAAAATCAAACGACGGTTGGTCAAAACCGTCGCGACACACATTGTAATTTACTAATAGGGACGGTTCTCATGGAACCGTCGCGACTTATGTGTCACAAAATTCATTTTTTCTTGTAGTGCTAGGCCTGGAACGCCTAAACGAGAAGGAATCGGATCGGGATGCACACGCTAAATCCTAAGACGTAGGAGCGAATGCGTCGCATATTGCCCAAAGGGTATACGCTAAACACTCTAGACGATGTGAGAGGAGGCCCCCACTAATCATTTCCTACGTATCTATCGCTTACGGCTCACAACACTCGGCGGTTGATCAAAAGATTGAAATTAGAAAATGTTACCAAACAGAGTGGTTCTGTTGACCCTTGAAATTGCATGCAAGCTTTGATCCAATGCTTTTAATCTCCTCTTTGATCCTTGATGATGATGTTTTGAAATACGACTCGAAAGGGTCAAAGTGAATTAAATCGGGTCCAATGTGACGCTAAACCTTCGTAGCTCGACTTATGAATGGAAGTCAAGCTATAGGAGGTCGCGTATTAATATCCGTGCTAAGGACAAGATGAAGAAATGATATTAAGGATCATTCTCCAATTGAATCGTGTCGCACGGACCAAAAACAGTGGGATCTCGTCTTAATCACAAACATAATGTCGATTAATCGAAGGTAGCCTATCACGATCTCAAAGTAAAGAAAATGACCCAAATGGTCATCTTCCATAGATTTGAAATTGAGAAGATTATCGACTTCGAAAATCCAATGCTTACGGGCACAAGACTTCATCGATCCAAGAAAGTCAAAATAAAATCGAAAGAAGAAGAAATGAGGAGAGAAAGAGGTGGTCTTGGATCCAACATTATTCATCAATAATTTGACTGGTAACAGATTACAGAAGTGCCGTCATCGACCAAAACAAATGAAATAAAATAAAGTCGAAAATGAGAAAGAAGAGAAAAAGTCGGTCTCGGATCCATCGTTTTTCATCAATAATTTGACGGATAAACGACAAAAGTCTCTTCATCGACCAAAATGAGCAAAGGGAAGTAAAATGCCCAATGAGAAATAGAAATAACAATCTAACTTCTAAAATATAAAATGAGTTCCAAAAGAAATTAATAAAAACTTCTAAAAGGGAAATAAATAAAAAACTAATATACAATATATTTTCATAATAACAACCTGTTCTAAAAACTAATATATATATATATATATATATATATATATATATATATATATATATATATATATATATATATATATATATATATATATATATATATATATATATATATATATATATATATATATATATATATATATATATATATATATATATATATATATATATATATATATATATATATATATATATATATATATATATATATATATATATATATATATATATATATATATATATATATATATATATATATATATATATATATATATATATATATATATATAACCAAAATGTTCAAAAAAGAATATAAAATAGTATATACAAGAAAACAGGGGGTACAAAATCCAGGGGGGGTGTTCAAAACAAAAAACAAGGGGATCATTTGGGCCTTGAGGGCCCATCACCCATTCCGAATAGGAGACAAACAAAGGAGGGGCGGATTCGTGGGTTGAGGTTAACATCAACAAAAAAAATGCCCTCATTCTCTTTTCAAAACCAACACAAAAGCAATGTCCAAAATTTTCTGTCCATATCAATCTCTCACCGTCTGTGTTTACGTCTGCTCAACATTGTTTCTCTCCTTCACTCAAAAATAACTCCCCCTCTTCAATTTGTTTCTGTTTCAGTTTGCGTGTGAAGTTCTGAGTCGGAAACAGATTGTGGGTAAGTGGTGGACAGAAGTTTGAAGGAGTTTGAGGTTGAGTTTTGAAGCTTAAAGATGATGATTGAAGGAAATGGGTCACGAGCGGGTTTTGAACGAGGTGATCTAAGCAATGGCAGTATATGGTTCGCGAGTTGAAGGAGAATGGTTGTTGTGGACCGGAAATGGTGGATGTTTGGGTGTGGACAGAAAATGGGTTTGAATGGAGATTTTCGGAAGAGGTTCAGAGGATAGGGGTTTGGAGAAGATTGAAGGTCGAGTGGTTGGAGATTTGGAGGTGATTCTGGAAACGGGTTTGAGGGAGAAGATGTAGTGGTTTGCGTTTGAAGATTTGGAAATGGTGTTGAACGGGTTTTGCAGGTTGTTTTTGTTGAATTTTTGGGTTGATTGATGGTGAGAGGGATTGTTGGGTTTCGAGTGAAGTTTGATGGCGAAGGTTTGAGTTGAAGAGAAGATGAAGTTCGAATGGAGGTTGAAGGTGGCTGTTTGAGGAGTTATCTGGTTCATGGATTGTAGTGGTGAGTTAAAAATGGAGAAGATTTGGTGTGTTGTTTTTCATGGGTTTGATAGTAAAGAAATCAGAGGTTTGATTATGTTGATGGAGGTGATGAAATGATGATGGTTCACGGTGGAAAACGGGAAGGAAGGAGATGTAGTCTGATGGTGAACATGATAGAGGGTGGGCTGCGCTAGGTCTAGGGTTTCGTGTCCGTCTCAAGGTTGAAGGAAGTGAATAGGACTTGATACCACCAAAAGCTGACACGTGGCACAGTTGTTTGTGTTAATCCTGATTAATAGACTGCTAATGATAATTGTTGATGATTAATTAAAAAAAAACAAGATTCTAATATAAGTTGTACTATACTTCTAATAAACATTCTAATAACTAGTATAACTAACATTCTAACTAATAATATAAACTAAAACTTAATTAATTCTAATATACTAACTCTTAATCTAAACTAATCACTAATTAATTAATTTAAAAATCAAATAAACTTCTAATTTAATTAAAAATTAAAATCTAAACTATTTCTAATATCTATTAAAAAAAATCCTATATTCTATTTTTAATAAAATAAAAACTATTTTTTCTAATAAAATTCTATTCTATTTCTAAAAACTAAAATACTTCCTATTAATCTATTTAAAAATCTAATACAATACCTAATTCTAAAATTCTAAAACTCTAACAAATTAAAAGCTATTCTAAAGTTCTAATTTATTTTCTAACCAAAAAACCAACTTCTATTAAAAACAAACTATTCTAAGCTATTTTAAAAATAATAATCTAATTCTAAAATTCTAATAAATAAAGCAAAAATAGTAATAAAATCACGAAATGCCATGGAATAGGTACGGAAAAGACGGGCGAACACTGAAATGCGTCAAAATTAACAGCACAGACTGAACCACCAGAATAAGAGCAAACTCTGCTTGATTTCAACATGGAACTCATCATTTGAACTAGTTTAAATCGCCTGAAACGTGAGCAAAGCGGCTGTAATCCTGATAAATCCAATCCGACTAAAAATATGCACAGTATGCGGCCTAAATGATATGCAGATGCAAATGCGAAATGATATGAAACATAAGCCAGACTAAAAGAAAAGGTTGGTAAAATTTTGGGGTACAACAGTATGGTGTTGCAACTTTGTGCCTCACACCATACAGCTCCAAAGCTTTCTCTAATTGAGTGTTACAAAAGTGAGATCCTCCGTCACTCGCTAACACTCTCGGAGTACCAAATCGAGAAAAAAATATTTTTTTTCAAAAATTTTACCACGGTTTTCCCGTCTGACTTAGTGCTTGCTATGGCTTCAACCCACTTTGAGACGTAGTCAACTGCAACCAGAATATACTCATTTCCAAAAGATGGTGGAAATGGACCAACAAAATCAATGCCCCAATGTCGCGGTGAAATTTGGATACCAAACTATTAATTAGTTTGAATCTTTCATTTGCAACCGAACTTTGATTTGTCCAAAGGAAGGGATAAAGATCGAAATTCCCACAATGCAATGCAAATGCAAGCTAGAGAGTTTTAGGTTCGGGGGTTGGTTAAACTTAGGGAAGGTGCTAGCATCCTAAGTTTCTGTAGTACTCTACAGGAACCTCTTGTTTTATGTTTGTTTATTGCTAAATGTTTATCTACTTAAGGTATAAAAGACCTAGGGGGTTTATTTCTAAGTATACTCGATAAGATGTCGCATCTTATACCTACATATCCTTACGAGAGTGGAATTAGAGTATCTGTAGTTCCCCTAAAGGGTATGAGGAGTTCTTTGACTGTGGTCAAAGTTCCTACGGTTTTAGGGTAGTTGATTGATTGAGTTTAGGAGAAAATGTGAGATGTCATTTTAAGAGAGATTTAACCGCCACGAGGCGTAGGAAAATAGTCTTTGCATCGTCTTAAGAGAAGGGCTCAAGTACTCGGATATGGATCGACGAGGTACGCTTCTATCTCTCTTAAGGAAAAGTCCATACAGTATTGATTGTATTGATGTGGGGTGGAGATTATATCTCGCTTAAGCTGATTTGGCATCTTTCTCTAATGTGTTTGAATAATTGTTGTTTTGTTTTGTATGTGTACGTCTAAGTTGTAAAAGATAAAAGACAACGGTCCTTCCTATGGGGTAGTCTTTGTCCTAAAATATCAACTTGAATGGGATCAAGGATCATGTGGGAGGATGATGCAAATGATGTGCACTACACACGATTGTTGAATCATGTGTAGGTTTTTCCTTTGGACGGATGCGATGCGGAAAGTAAATTACGATAATATAAATGCGGAAATATAAAGTTGCGAATAAAGTAAAGGTGGATAAATAAACATACATGTACGCATGAAAGCGCAGAATTGTGTGAGGGTGAATGTGTCGTGAATGTGAGTGTGCACGATTGATTGTATTTTCGATGTTGATCGATTTTAATTGGGATGTTGGATTGATTTTAGACGATGTTGAATTTGTTTATTAGTTTTAGATGAAAGTTTTAAGTGATAAGTCAATTCCAAAGGGTGACCTTAAATAAAGGATTTCTTAGAATATCTAAGAAGTTTATTTTATCTTATGAAGAAAAGAAAAGGTTTATTATTTTTTTTATGAAAGTTGTTATTATTATGGATAAATGACTACAAATTGTTTGAATTATGAAACAGTTTTGCCTATTATAAGAATATGAACAAATTAATATATATATATATATATATATATATATATATATATATATATATATATATATATATATATATATATATATATATATATATATATATATATATATATATATATATATATATATATATATATATATATATATATATATATATATATATATATATATATATATATATATATATATATATATATATATATATATATATATATATATATATATATATATATATATATATATATATATATATATATATATATATATATATATATATATATATATATATATATATATATATATATATATATATATATATATATATATATATATATATATATATATATATATATATATATATATATATATATCATTGTTTAATAAAAGTTATTTAGTGATGAGAATGAATTATTAATAAAGTTAAAAACATTAATAAGTTAATTAAATAGAAATAAACATGGTTAATTAAAAAAGATTAATTAATAAAAAAAGAGTTGATTAAACAAAAAAGTGATTAATCCATTAAAAACGGATGATTAAGAAAATGATTAGCTAATGGTGTGTGTGGTGATTATGCACAGGATTACAATAATAACAAAATTGAACAAAAAACCTAATCCCAAATCTGTTCCTCTTCTCTCCACCCGCGATCTCTCTCGATCGTCACTCTCTCATCTCCTCTCGTGATTCCTTCTCCATTTCCATCCCTCGTTTCTCCTCTTCTGTTTACTTCTTCTTCTTCCTTTCTATCTTCCTACAAAAATCAACAGAACATTAAATTCAAAGTGAACAACAGCGAAAAGCATACTCACCACAACGAGGTTTCTCGTAAGGTCTTCGATGGGGCGTTCGAGCAATGACGGATGAAGAAGGTGGGAGTCAAGGCGGCAGCGGCGGTTTTCCGGTGGAGGTTTGCGATGGATTCAGCAGATAGTTTGTGGTGAAGGCGCGGCGGGATCCACAACAAGATAAGCTTCTTGCTTTCTAATCTTAGGTTTTGTAATTTGGGGTTTTTGAATGGCGTGTGTTTTTCATGAATCCCCCCTCTCTTCATCTCTTAGGCCTCCTTTTATAGGCTTCAGATCGAATATCTCTGATTAATTTGGTCTTGAATGTTGATTGGATTTT
Source organism: Lathyrus sativus (assembly GCA_963859935.3). Classification (NCBI taxonomy): domain Eukaryota; kingdom Viridiplantae; phylum Streptophyta; class Magnoliopsida; order Fabales; family Fabaceae; genus Lathyrus; species Lathyrus sativus. Next base: position 59,908,454 of record OZ012741.1, read on the forward strand.
CCAATTTGGGGTTAATCAAATTTGAAAACTTTCTCCTTTCGTCGATTGTAATAATATGCGTGTTAATTGAAATCCCAATTTATGATTTTGTGTATCAATTGTTTAATATTGTCCAGGTTCAATGTTTGGGATTTGGATTGGATATTTTGGGAATATTCTTCTGGATTTTGCTAACTTTGGATTTGCCTTTTGTAGGTGTGGAAAGCAAACAAGTTGTTGGGCCAGGGCGAATAAATTTGAATGTAAACCTTGTACTGAATTTGGGAGTGGTTGGCCAATATCTGGAATCGCAGAAGATACCCGAGGATGATGAGTGGGGAGATCATGTACACTGATCGACTGATGTTCATCTTCAGTCGCTAACTGAAAATTAGACAAAGCCAACATATCCAAGTTGGAAGAGAACTCTGTAGCTGCTCATTGATGAACCTGTTTCGGAGGCATCCTGATTTGATTGGCAGGTATAACATCAGCTGAACTAGATGCCAGTTGAACTTGATCGGATGAAATTTGCATTTCCCCAGTTGATTTGTCGGCGAAGGACTCCACAGATGGCAATTGTTTTCCGTGTTCTTTTGGCGATGTTGTTTGAGGAACCCTAATGGCACATCACTTTGATTTTAGCCGAGTAAATATTGTCATGAATTGGTTCCCTGACTGTGTTTCAGCATGTTGGGTTATAGTATTAAGTACCGTTATTTCTTATTTTGACAGGTTGGGGGATATCTCTAGGGAACCTTCTTGTACACTTATGGATTTATGACTAATGAACCAACAGGCCAATGGAGAAAATGGCTTTGCAGACCTTGGAAAGAGTATCTCTGTATCGGTGTGAGAATTCTCAAAAGAGGTAACTCTTCACAACCCGCCGATGTTGTAACTTGAGAGCAGGATCTATCAAATAAATGCGATGTTCTTCCTCATTCATGTGACAGAATTGTATGAGCAGGTTAGGTTCTTATAATGACTTTCAATTGTGCTTGCAATCTATGGGCAATCTCCAAATTCCTTTCGACTAACACATCAAGATTAATTCTGATTATCCAAATGGCATTTCAGGTTCGGTTGAAGGGATATAACAACAGACTTTTGGAGCCACTAAAATTTTGGAGGGAGGAAGGAGTCTAGAAGACGATTAACTCTATCGTGGGACAAGTCACAAATCTCTAGTTTCAAAGAAGTCACACGGCAGCATGCTCCAGCAAAATATGGGATTAAATGCCTGATACCTTCATCTTCAATTGGATTGTCCCTTCCAAGGTTTCATACAAATGAAATACACGAGATTGAGTAGTCTCTAACTGTCTATGGTGACTCTGTCCTTCATTTAGCTTAACCTGTTATGGTGTATTTGAAAACAAAAGTGCGGTATCTAATTAGCATTGAGAATTCTATGGTTTGCAGTTCATCCAAAGTGAAAGAAAATGGGGGCTTCTGTCATAGTTAGAGAGTACTCTAATTCTCTTAGCTCTTGTGTAACAAATTACATAACTGACTCTTCATCTTCTTTTTCAGGGCCAAACTTAAGTCTGAAGGTTGCTAGTCTTGTGCCATCGGCGAGAAGGGTGTAATGGTGATGATGACTGGATAGTCTGAACTTTCGTGCTTGAGGTTGTGTCATTGGTGCCTTCGAACTTATGTTGAGAAAAGTTCTGAAATTAGTTGTTTCGTTTGGTCTAGATTTGATTCCTTCGATGTTCAGTAAGGAGTTGATGACGACTTCGGTTGTTGTCCTCTCGGCCACTCGAATTTATGCCTGATGATGGACTTACTGAGGGCTACATTTGTCTCGATTCTCAAGTCTTGGACCTTGTATTATCTTTGTGATGGTTAGGCCTTGTATTTCTATTAATGTGATCTGAAGTTGTTTGCCACTGCTATGTTTTTCTGTTTTTTTCTCGCAGGGGAGACTAATGCTCTGAGTTCGGATATTTGCCTCGTCTTTGCGCTTGCCGGGATAGGTTGTGAACTGGCAATGACGACAACGCGTCTGAGCCGTTGCTGTTGTTTTCGACTTCCTGCTGATGCTTTCGAGTTGGTAGGGAATTGATGACAAGTCTCTTTGTTGTCCTTCCGGCTACTCGAATTTTCTTCCCGATGATGATTCAAAACTGAGGGCTGAACTAAAGAAAATCTTGCCAATTCTTAACCTTTACTTTATTTCTGTCATGGCATTTGAAACACCGGTTATGGTATTATATCCTTGTATGTTGAAGGTGCAGTGCTAACTTGGATTTCTGCTACTTGACAGGTGGTTTTGTGAAGCATTGCGAACAACTCGCTTTGCTGTTTTGGGAAGAGATAACAACTACTGAACCGTAGGCTTTGTGAGCGTTTCAAGAAGTCAAGGAAACATACTTATGTCGAGGTCGAAGATCACTTCAAAGTTGCTTCAAAGAAGGCGACAAACGGGAAACGACACTGCTTTAACCTGAGCTTGCTTATTCATGGCAATTTTTAATAGTCTTGTGCTTTTAAGTTCCAGGCTGGAAAACCTTTCTTGGTATTAGGATCCCTGAACTCTTTGCATTGTACTATGATCATCAGAGAAACTTGTCTTAAGTTGTTGTAATTTTATAGATTTGTAGGATTCATGCTGGCTCGTTTCTCATGTAACAACATAGTTTCGAATTTTTAGCACAGAACATCATTTGAATCATGTCTACAAGCTATGAATTGGATATGACTTGTCATTTGCAATATACTTTGGTGTTGATCTTATATGGGAGAAATCTTACATCATTTGAACTTGAGAGTGGGCTAATTTGTAATTTGAGTGAACCATTGAACCTCGGAATTGTAAAACAAAGAAATCCAATCAGACTTACTTCACCCTGATAACTTCTTGCTAATTTGATGCAAGATGCCGATTCCTCACATCATCTGTGAACTACTAAAACCCAACTTCTTCCCTTAAAAAAAACCAAAGGACCCAAAAAGACGGTCTAATCCTTTTGGGCAAGAACAATGCCTTCCTTGAATTAATCTCGAATCCAATGGAATGATGCAGTCAACATTTGGTATTTAAATGATGATCTTGAACAAATACCTCCTCTACTTGAATCTCAAAAGGGGTACTCATGAGGCGAGCTTTTAGATTATAATAAGTGCACACATAAAGTCTCCATGAGTTCTTGAACTTTCAGTAGCGGACCTAACCTCACAAAGCAAAATAAACAAAACGGTTAAGATAGTTAGTAATGTGGATGATTGATCGTGAGAATGAACACTATCTCCCCTCGATATTACCGCGTCTGCACAAATTTGTTAGTCACATAAATATTGAATAAAGTCAAATAACAATAGAAAAATGCGCAGAAAGAGGTGGCATCTTACGGTCAAAATTTAGGGTGCAACAAATGCCCCTATTTAAGTTACTCCTATTCGGAGGTATGGAGATTGAAATCTCTGTCTCGACGAGATAGGAGGGACTTAAATATAAACACTGCACGAACTTTTGGCCTTAAGAAGCCACTGAATGCACATGATACGCAATGATATGAAATGATACGAAATGATATGAAATGCAAGACAGAGAGGTCCTGTGGAGAAATGGCACCACAGGGGGAAAACTAGACATAACACACGGGAAGAATAGGCTCGACGAAGCGAGATTCCACGGGGAAAGATTGATAATCACCGAGTGTTTGTAAATATGTTGTGAAGATCTCGGTGAGAGAATCTCTTGAAGAAATTGTTGGTAATGTAATTGATTCGAGATATCATCTGGAGAAGTCTACTGCCGAGACTTGTAACTGTAATTGAGAATACTTTTGCCAAAGTATTTACTGTTAAAATCTGTAAGGAATCTACTGCCGAGATTCTGTGTTGAAATCTGCTGGAGAAATATTTCTGCCGAAGTCTTCTGGAAGTCTACTGCCGAGATTATCCAGGAAATGAAATAGGACTTCCTACTGCCGAGGTCTTCTGGGAATCTACTGCCGAGATTAACCAGGAACTGAAATGGAACTACCTACTGCCGAGGTCTTCTGGGAATCTACTGCCGAGATTAACCAGGTACTGTAAGATATTCGAATGATTGTAGTTGTCGTTGTAGATTGTAGCTGTCATTGTAGACTATAGATGTCGTTGTAGACTGTAGATGTCATTGTAGACTGTAGATGTCGTTGTAGACTGTAGATGTCATTGTAGACTGTAGATGTTGTTGTAGACTGTAGATGTCATTGTAGACTGTAGATTTTGTTGTAGACTGTAGATGTCATTGTAGACTGTAGATGTAAAGCTTCACCGGGGATCTTTGGAAGAAACGTGAGCCGATTGAATTGTAATGTATGTCTTCTCAAATAAAGAGAGACTATTGCGATAAACTTCTTTAACTTCTTCGGGGAGATGTCGCTTGACGGAAATAAACTTGTGTGATGAACTCGCTGGGGAATACATTCCTGAGGAGCATCCTAGCTATTGCAAAAATGTGTGAATTCTCAAATAAAGAGAAATATCTGTAACTGCCTTCGGTAAACTCTTATGAAGTGATGTCTTTTGATGGTTTTGATGATGTTGAAGGCTCCACTGAGGGTGAATGAACTGTCTTGTAGAAATTGTCGTTTTTCGTTTTGAATAAGATCCTGATCAAAACGAGTTGCTCAAATAAAGAGATTGTTATAGTTCAAATGTAGATGTTCGAGAAAAATTTTGTTGAAGAAATGTTTTTCTTCATGAATATTCTTCCTGGGGAATAGGGTGCAAAATAAATGCACACTTAATCCATGTTCAAAGGTTGGAGACGTCCACAATGTGATTGCCAAAAACCGAAGTTCGATTCGGAAAGTAGCCGAAAAGAAGCTGTCAAGCAAGACTCGACCGTTGAGGTATGAACTCAAGTGGGATTGTACTAAAATAACCATCTTCCATGTGGATCGAACTCCATGGGGAAAAATGAAACATTGTGTTCTTTCTGCCTTGGGTTAACAACTATATTTGGAGGGATAAGACACACCCAAACACCTAGGGATAACTACAGCTAAAGAAACAGAATAAAACAAACACAAAGGATACACCATGAACATGTCATGCTATCTATCTATATGTTATGCGTATGCTATGCTGACGAAACAGATAGAGATGAAATAAACATCTCGAAGCAAACATCTGACCAATCTTCGCAGATAGATAGTACCACTAAGGATAGACGGAGGACCAAATATGGTATCACACTCCTGCTTCAGGGCTTCAAAATTTCTCTTGGGGAATAGAGATCAATCTATTTGGTATATAACATCTTGATAAGTTTGAAAGGTTGTACGAAGTTATAGACGGAGGCATCCAAACTGAAGTTTCATAGGGGATAAAATAAATATCCTGGGTCGTCACGGTTGTTGATCATGTCGGAGCTGAGCTTCCTGAGGATGAAGTAAACATCCGCTTCGCTTCAAATTTCAAATGCCCCAAGTCACATGGCTCAGAAAACACATCTCGAGAGGATTTTATAGAAAACATGATGTCCAAATGCCCCATCATTTTCAAACTCCCAGAGAGATTCGCCGAATCTCGACGTAACTGCCCCTGACTGGCGATATAACTAAGTCTTCCAATTTGTGCTTTAGATGAAGCCAAAATCGTACGGATCAAACCTCTTGGAAAATAACTTGCTCCAGGTTGGCAAAGTCTTCAAATCCATCAACGTCCGTATGTAATCTTTCTAAGATGTCAAGCGCATTTAGCAAGTCAGAAATGTTAATTTCGAAACGGGTAATGCAACACGCGTTTGTCTTGAAGTTTTTTATTTTTTTGGAAAGAGATATCACAATAACTGGTGACCGAAATCACTAGTTAGGATATAAATTAAAAATTATTTATAAAGCCGATTTAATTTGAGCATAGCTCAAGGAGTCAGGAAACAATATCTCATTGAGTATGCTTTCGAACTAAACCTTACTTCAATTAGGACTTTGAGGGTCGTATATAGGCTTAGTTTATGACTTGTAAAGCGGAGGAATAAGGGGTTAGTATATTTGTGCCCACCTAATTTTTGGAAGATGTTCATTCTTTTGATGATACCCTGCCCCAGGCCAAAAACGAGGTTTCGGTTTGGGAGAAAAAAACAGACTTTTTCTCAAGGCTTAAAAGAGGGGTTAACTATTTTGGTGTATAGATGGTTGGAAAAATGTCTTACATCATTAGTAGGGTGTTTATTCGAAGCATACAACAAGAGATCATGCGTTTTACTTCATCATCCTCCTTCCAATTCTTCACCAAAGTGAGAAAAATTGGGTAAAGTTGGCATTCTAAATAATTTTGAAAAACAATTTGAGTGAATACGAATGGATTTCTTCAAGACAAACACTTATTGCATTACTTATTCAAAATAACAAGTTCTTACATGCCAAAAATACTTTTAATCAAATAAACATAAACACAAAAGCAAAATAAAGTAAAAAGCCAAACAAGCCCTTTTATTACGCCTTGAAATGGAGAGGCTCACAAAATCGTCTGATGTGTAGTCTTCTGATAACCTTGGATATGAACCCTGTTGAGGTCAGGATTAGGACCTCCGAAGGATAAAATTCCGCCTTTAACCAATTCTTGAACGTCTGCCTTCAAACCATAGCAGCTCTCAATGTCGTGGCCGGGAGCACCTTGATGATATGGGCAAAATTTGCCAGCTTTGTACCAGTACGGAAGTTTCTCGGGTACTTTAGGTGGAGCTCTTGTTTGGATGTGACCTTTCTGAATCAAAACTGGAAACAGATCAGCATACTTCACAGGGATGGGATCAAACCGCTGAATTCCCTCTCTTGGAGTATCCAGAGGCATCTTCTGATACCTTCTCTGAAGCCGTCGATTCTGTGGTTGATCTGGAGAGGCCAACTTCTGCTTAGGAGGTGGTTGTTGTTCGCGCTGAGCGAACATTGCATACTGATGTTGAGGAAGGGGTACCAGAGCTATGAATTCTCTGGAAGGTCCACTGTCATCTTTATTGTCTGGGGCTATACCCAAATTGTGATGGTATTGCTTCACAAAAGCAACAACTAAGTCTTCCCAAGACTGAATGTGGTTACTTTGCAGCTTCATGCACCACATCAAGGATGTCCCACATAAACTTTCTTGAAAGCAGTGAATCATCAATTTGTCGTTGTCAATATAAGCAGTCATCTTTCGACAAAACATTGTCAAGTGGTATTTTGGACAGCTGATACCCTTGTAAACTTCGAAGACAGGCATCTTAAACTTTAGAGGAATAATTACACCTGGAACTAAACATAGGTCATGAGCACTAAGACCTGATGCATTAGCTCCTCTCATCATCTTCACTTGTTCTTTGAGACCACGAAGTTCTTTCTCCATTGCTATGAATCTAGGATCATCCACTCCTTTCTCAGTAGGAGTGTTCTGAGGGTCAACAAACACGTTGTCCTGCAAAGGTTTAAGTTGCACCAGAATATCCACTTGTTGCATAAAGTCGTCGGAGGAATAGTCGAATGTCGAATCAATCCTTACTTTGAAGCCAGTCATGTGATCTATATCTTTCATTCTGTTTGCTATCCTTAAGTAATACTTCGAGCTTGGTCAGATGGGCGAGATGTCGACTGACAAACGAAGACAGAAGACTGAATGAGGATGCAGAGGAGAAAAGACAAATGCACATGCTAAAATGCTAGATGCTATGCAGAATGCATGATGATACTTCAAGAAACTCAAGTTGTTTTCGGGATTATAATGTTGGATAAAAATTTATTTTATTTTGATACTGGAGAGGCATTACAAAGCAAAGTACTCTTTTAAGAGTTTATTACATTGAACCAAAAGCAAAAGAGACACTCAGAGGTCTACTTCTTACGCTACTTCTGTGCGCGAAGTTCCTCTTCTAACTGACTGACACGTTCTTGTAACTCGGCATTCTCACTGATGAGTCGATCAACACATTCCTTCCAAGCCATAGCGGCTGGGGAAAGATCACCATTGGTGACAGCTCTTGAAGAGGTGTGAGAGGAAAATAAATCCTCTCGCGCCTTCCTTTTCCTTGCAAGTTCTACTTCTGGCAGCTTCTGGGACTTCTCTTTCTCTACCTTGAGTGTGAAAAACTTGTTCCTCCAAGCAGCTTTCAGTTTTCGAGCCTCATCCAAAGCAGCCTTCAATTGATCTACTTTACTCACATCAAACCAATCAGGATCATGAAAAGCCAAAGCTATGGGTTCATGAAAAGGGAACGAAATTTTAAGGTCGATAGCTCTTTCTCGTACCCAATGTAGATATTCTTCAGAGATAGCACAATTGGGGTATCCTAAAGCAGCTTTTCCTTCCTTATTGATGTATCTCCATGCGTAAATTATGACGGTCTTTAGGTCTGGATCTTCTCCTTCCTTGAGAAAGATCCCTTGCAATAGAGCTTGGTCAGGTACTTCGATCATGGGATGCCCGAATTAGAGGCGAGCCAAAGCAGGTTGTAACTTGTGCATCCTTCTCTCCCAATGAGCGGTATGTTAGTAAATCCTCCGATGCTAGGAATCATACATATACCTCCATAGGTAGGGTCGTACCACACAATGTCAGAGTGAGTAAGGGCCATAACTATCTCGGACCAATGAGGTGATTCTATCTCATCCCAAATAGACGGATGCCTAGTTAGGCGAGCAATGAACCATGAATACAACAGAGCGGTACAACAAACGATACGTCCTCCCCCTTCGGTATTCTTCGAGTGGATTGAGTAGTACGTGTCAGCTAACAAAGTGGGAACCGGATTCTTGAGCATGAATAATTTAATTGCATCCATATCAACGAAATCATCAACCTTAGGGAACCAGAAGATCCCATAGACCAATAAAGAAAAGGTGGCTTCCAAGATAAGGACTTCTTTTCTTTCAGCATGGTAGCGAACTTTTTCAATCAAAAAGTCAGCTGGGAATCCAAGGACTCCTTCCTTGGTGGTTAAGTGCGCTTGAACATCTGCTAAGCTGAGATGAGTAGCGTTTGCAATCTCTTGGTGACTGGGTACATCCTCCTGGCCGGTGAATATAGGTTGGGCCGTCACAAGCATCCTCAAGAAGTCAGAATACTCTTCCAGAGTCGGCATCAACTGGTAGTCCGGAAAAGTGAAACAATGGTACCACGGATCATAAAACTGAACAAGAGTCTCCAACAACCCTTCTTTCATCTTGAGCTCGAGGAAACGGAAGACTTCTCCATATTCTCTTGCGAAGGCGTGACGGTTCTCGATGAGATCTGCTAGTTCTCTCAAGCTTTCAATGTTAGGACTCTGAAAAGTGTACTCCAATGCTTCTCTCATGAAGTCCATGGTTACAATACCTGAGAAATAAAATTTAGTTTCTTGAAATGAATAAAGAAAGAATGCAATGCAAGATGAGTAGGACTTCATGGGATCCCAACTATTTATAAACATTGCGGTAAAAGAAAACGTTTTTATTAATTTTGAAACGGAATACAAATAATTGCTTTTAAAAGTCCCAAATAAATAGCTAAATAAAAGCTAGTAAAGACACTAAGGAAGTTTCAAATTCTGCTGCTTGAGCTGCTCTTCCAATTGGGTCTTCTCACGGATAAGGTTGTCCACAATCAGCTTCCAAATAGTGCATTGTGGGTCGGAGAAAAATAAATCCTCCATGACTTTCCTCTTCTTGCAAAGGAGTAACTCTTCATCCTTCAACTGTAATTGCTCTTGAAGTTTAACATTCTGCTCCTGAAGTTCATTCTCCTGTGTCTGAAATTCTTTCTTCAATTTCTGAAATTCCTTTTCTCGTTCCTGAGATTCCTTCTTCTGTTTCTGAAACTCACTAATCTCTGCAACAGCCACTTGATATTTGTTTTTTCATGCCTCAGAATCATGCTGTGACTTTTTCAAAGCAACCTCTAACTTCTCAGTTTCGGACATAAAGACATAAGTGGGCTCCCTTCTCGGAGGTATAGGATCTTGACGAGAGTAAGGCATTCTTAGCTTGATCGCCCTATTCCTTACCCACTGAAGATACGGTTCCAAAGACACACAGTTGGGCTTTCCCAAACTATTCCTATCTTTCTTATGCAAATGTTTCCAAGCTTCCACAATCTTCTCTCGGACCTCTTGATTATCCTCGAAGAAAACACTCTCAACTTGTATGCTCTTGGGTGGTCCCTTCAACGGATATCCCAACTGTCGGCGAGCTAAAACCAGATTATAACTGATCCCTCCACCAAAGCTGAGTAACAGTATATTAGCAAAATCTCTACATCCATCAATGATTAGAATCCCATCATACTCACGGCTATACCAATCAATGTCAGAATGAGTCAAAGCCATAATCCTTTCTGACTAACGCTTATCATTAAGATGCCAAAAGGAAACATACTTGGGCAAGTGGGTAAGGAACCATTTATATAACAAAGGCACACAACATGTAACCATTCCTCCACCACGGAGGTTTCAGAGATGTATAGAGTGATAGGTGTTACTCAATAGAGTCGGCACTGGATTGTTCTTCATGAAGATCTTAATTGTATTAAGGTCAACAAACCCCTCAAAACTTGGAAATAGAAACACCCCATAGACAAGTAAGGCGAAGATTTCCTCGAATGGAGCTTTATTAGTAAAATCAGTATAAAATGAAGCCTTCTCGAATAAAAAATCTGTAGTCAAGCCAAAAGTCCCACTTTTAACAACCATGTTGGCCTTAACGTCAGATACCTTGAGATAAAGAGCCTTAGCAATGTCTCTCTCTTCGGGGTCCTTTTCCAAGAAAGGAAAAGGAGATTCTTCTAGAATAGGCAGACCTAACAAAAAGGAGTATTCTTCCAAAGTTGGCAACAACTGATAATCTAGAAAAGTAAAGCAGTGATACATTGGATCATAGAATTGTAATAGAGCGGAAAAGAGGTCTTCATTTGCCTTACGTCTCAACAAAGATAGTAACTTCCCATATTTACCCTTGAACTTCTCTTGGTCTTCAATCAAAGCTCCCAATTCCCTTAGGTCATCCAATTTGGGACTCTTAAAAGTATATTTTAAAGTATTTCGTCTATTGGAATCCATAATGTCCTACAATGTTCATAAATAAAGGGTAAATCCCATGAAGTCCAATGTAGTATGATGCTATACGAATGTAACAAACACAAGTAAGCACATAAGGGCACACAAAGATAAATAAACAAAGGTCCTAGGTTTGCAAGGAGCATGGAGTCAAGGGTATACCCATTCTCAAGGGACAAGGACTAGAGGTGGATGGTACCTGCAGAACAAGGTTCTAAGGAGGTCCCAAAGTCATTAGTCCATCTATCGGATATTACCAATTTCCCAACTAACTCGGGGATTAATAATATTCTCAAGAGAACTTCTTTTGAGTGTAGCATCGCGTAGTACTATTTCGGGATTTACTCCCTCATAGCCTCGCACTACGTCCTAATAAAGGCCAAAGTGGGGTTAAAGGTAACTACGGTCCTTAGTATCATAGACTCCAATTAAAAGTAGTAAAAGTTTTCACGACTAAACTCGTTCAACCGAACTATTTTCAAAAGGGTCTCAACTAAGCGGGATTCTCGAGTCAACTTAGTCGGGACTCACTCCCTATAAGCGTCATCGAATATATCACCATCCTATCATAATTTCTCTCAAGTCCGGGTGTAGGACTTCGTCTCACCACTCAAAGGTAGCAACCCAAAAAGCAACAAAGAAACAAGTAGGCAAATAAGCAGATATAAAGCGATAAACAAATAAATAAAGTAAGGTAGGGAAACCCACTAGAGAAGTATCCCTAGTGAAGTCGCCATTTCTGTCGTGGTGAAATTTGGATACCAAACTATTAATTAGTTTGAATCTTTCATTTGTAACCGAACTTTGATTTGTCCAAAGGAAGGGATAAAGATCGAAATTCCCACAATGCAATGCAAATGCAAGCTAGAGAGTTTTAGGTTCGGGGGTTGGTTAAACTTAGGGAAGGTGCTAGCATCCTAAGTTTCTGTAGTACTCTACAGGAACCTCTTGTTTTATGTTTGTTTATTGCTAAATGTTTATCTACTTAAGGTATAAAAGACCTAGGGGGTTTATTTCTAAGTATACTCGATAAGATGTCGCATGTTATGCCTACATATCCTTACGGGAGTGGAATCAGAGTATCTGTAGTTCCCCTAAAGGGTATGAGGAGTTCTTTGACTGTGGTCAAAGTTCCTACGGGTTTAGGGTAGTTGATTGATTGAGTTTAGGAGAAAAGGTGAGTTGTCATTTTAAGAGAGATTTAACCGCCACGAGGTGTAGGAAAATAGTCTTTGCATCGTCTTAAGAGAAGGGCTCAAGTACTCGGATATGGATTGACGAGGTACGCCTCTATCTCTCTTAAGGCAAAGTCCCTACAATATTGATTGTATTAATGTGGGGTGGAGATTATATCTCGCTTAAGATGATTTGGCATCTTTCTCTAATGTGTTTGAATAATTGTTGTTTAGTTTTGTATGTGTTCGTATAAGTTGTAAAAGATAAAAGACAACGGTCCTTCCTATGGGGTAGGCTTTGTCCGAAAAGATCAACTTGAATGGGATCAAGGATCATGTGGAAGGATGATGCAAATGATGTGCACTACACACGATTGTTGAATCATGTGTAGGTTTTTCCTTTGGACGGATGCGATGCGGAAAGTAAATTACGATAATATAAATGCGGAAATATAAAGTTGCGAATAAAGTAAAGGTGGATAAATAAACATACATGTACGCATGAAAGCGCTGAAGTGTGTGAGGGTGAATGTGTCGTGAATGTGAGTGTGCACGATTGATTGTATTTTCGATGTTGATCGATTTTAATTGGGATGTTGGATTGATTTTAGACGATGTTGAATTTGTTTATTAGTTTTAGATGAAAGTTTTAAGTGATAAGTCAATTCCAAAGGGTGACCTTAAATAAAGGATTTCTTAGAATATCTAAGAAGTTTATTTTATCTTATGAAGAAAAGAAAAGGTTTATTATTTTTTTTTATGAAAGTTGTTATTATTATGGATAAATGACTACAAATTGTTTGAATTATGAAACAGTTTTGCCTATTATAAGAATATGAACAAATTAATTTATATATATATATATATATATATATATATATATATATATATATATATATATATATATATATATATATATATATATATATATATATATATATATATATATATATATATATATATATATATATATCATTGTTTAATAAAAGTTATTTAGTGATGAGAATGAATTATTAATAAAGTTAAAAACATTAATAAGTTAATTAAATAGAAATAAACATGGTTGTCGCTTTCGCGAAAATAAGGTGTCGGCAAAACAGAAGAGTCGCCACCTTTCGTTATTTATCCCTCAGAGCGGGAAAGGAAACGATCGGAAAAACCTAACGAAAAAGGGGTAAGACAAGGTCATCGCAACCATTGTCTGGGTTCGGGAGTCGGTTACGCAAGGGGAAGGTATTAACACCCCTCACGTCCGTCGTACTCGACGGGATCCACGCTTGCTGGTTTGTCTACGGGTGAAAAACAATCTATCTACAGCTGCTAAATCTAAACGGAAAGAAATTGACTCGATAGAGCGTCGCACTCTATGCCTACGTATTCTCATCAGAGAACGAGAAATCAGAGTCAACGTAGTTCGGGAAACTACGGGTTAGTTTGCTCGGCAAGACGTCGCGTCTTGGGCCTAAGTATTCTCTTCAGAGAAATCAGAGCATGACGTAGTTCAGGCTAACTACGGCTAGGCAGGGTGTTCTCGGTCACACGGGGGTGAGAGATTAAGTTGACGATACTAGCGTACGCATTCTAGCAGTTAGGTGGACGCTGCTCGACCATTGGAGACATAGGCGTACCTGTTTGCGGTAGAACGGACGTAGTATGTCGGGTTTCGAGGTATGGGAACCTACGAGAACTAGAACTACGGTCGGGTCTCAAATGCACTCGGGCAAGAGAAAAGGATAACATCAGTCGTCAGCGGGAAAGTCTCGATTGCACAGCAGCGAGAGAACAAAAGGTTAGTTGTTAGTGTGCTCGCTAGGATATCGCATCCTATGCCTACATATTCTCATCAGAGAAAATCAGAGCAGCTGTAGTTCAGCCTAACTACGGGTAGAACGGGGACCACAACACAAATCTCGTTTTATTAATATTCTGAAGGAAATTACAATGATTGAGTACGAGAAAATAAACTCCTAAAAATCTTATCCATCTATCATGGAAAATCTAATGGAAAATAGTCCTCTAACAAGTGGACATTTAAACTACTTCTAAAAGAAAAGTGTAAAATAAACTCTATGAAAATATATCCTAAAAAGAAAATATTAAAAAAACTATCATTTGTATACTCACTATATTTTTCTATTACATATTTTTGTATCATATATTCTGTTCTTTAAAAAATCTAAACAAATGAATAAAAGTAACTAATGAAAAAAAAAAAAAACAGAAGGGGGGTGCAAACTGCAGAACCAAAGGTAAGGCAGCAGAAAACAAAACAGAATTGTTAGGGCCCAGCCCAATAAGAAAATTCTGAAAAAAAACAGAAACAGGGGGTGAATGGCCAAACGGAGGGTGCCAATCAGAAGAATGAACAGGGCCCAGCCCATTCACACACGGAGGGGGGGGGGGTGTAGAAGGAAAACGGAGAGGTGTATGGATGGAAAACAATAGGGCCCAAGGCCCAGCCCTCTCTCCCTCGTTCCAGCTTTAGGAAAAAAACCCTAGGTCCCAATTGCAGAATACTGTTCACTCTTCCGCCGCTTCCCCTCTCTTCCCCAACTCTCTCTCTCGTTCATCTTCAATCTTTCTCCCTCTCTCAGATACTCAATCCCAGAACTCACCTCAAATCTCTATTCTCTTACAAAATCTTTCCATCATCTTCAACTATCAGTTTCATTTCACAAACTTGAAGGATCTGAAGAGCATCAACAAGGATGTGGATGGAGAATCTGCAAAGAGCATCGTGCGTTGATGAACATGTTGAAGAACCGATGGAACTTCTTGAAGAACAACTGAAGGATCTGGAGACTTGATGAACAGATGATGAAGATCACAAATGTTGTTGAACTTCACGAACGTGAAAGTTGCTAAAAAAATTGAAGGAGATGCTGAAGTTGTGACGAATCTTGATGAACTCATCAAGATCTGAAAAAAACTTGACTGTGATGATGACGGTTGTGAGACTCGAGCGAAGCATGTTCTTGATTCTAGGAACGATGATGAAGGTGGTGATGAACGCCTCGAGCGTTTCTGGAAAAGTCATGAAGCACAAGGATGAAGGTTGAAGAACTTCATCAGTTTCTGGGCGTTTCTGGGACGAAGAACGGCGAGGAATTTGGACGAACGCATCAAGATCTGGAAATCTCACGGTTATGATGAAGGTTCTTGGCAATGAACGATGGAGTGATGGTGGCTTTCTGGAAACAGTTGCAAGAACATGACGTTGTTGGTGAAGATCTGATGATCGTTTTCTGGAAAATCTGATGAGATTTCTATGAAGATGGTGATGGCGCGATGCAGATTCTGATGGGTTTGAGAACTCCGACGACGGTTACCGGCGACCGTTGCGGCGGCTGCATGGCCGGCGGTGGGGCCTCCGGCGAGGTGGTACGCGTGGCAACGCGCATGCAGAGGGAGGATGGCGTGAGGACGCGTGGCGATGGGGGAGGAGAGAGGGAGTGGCACGTGGACGGAGAAGTGGCGGAGTGAAACGTGGCGAGAAATGGGGAAAACATGGCCTAGAGTGGTGAAGCTGAATGCACACGCGTGAATGGAGAGAGAGAGTTCAGAATGAAACGTGGAAGGCTTATATGGTGACACCTGGACAGACCTGGGACTGGGCCTCCAAAACTGGGCCCAACGAAAATGGATCTGAACTAATGAACATGATTAATGAACAATTAAACTTGGTTAAACTAATTAATCCTAATTAGACTCAATTAACTAATGAACATTAAAAACTGCAATTAAATCTTAAATGAAAATTAAAACAAATCTAATTCTAATTAATTCTAATAACCTCAATTAAAATCTAAACAAATGATTAAAATCTAATTAAACTCTATTAAATCTAAAAAAGAGAATTAACATCTAATTAAACTCTAAAAACTATTAACTTCTATTAATTCTACTTAATGAAAACTCTATTAATTTCTATTTAATCTCTAAACTAATAAAAATAGGAAAAAATTCTAATAATTCCACTAATTTCTATACAAACAAAAAATAGGAAATGTCTATTAATTTCTATTTTAAAAACCTATTAAAAGAAACAAACTATTAAAAATCACTTAAAAAAATCTACTTAACACCTAAAACAATATGATTTATTCTAGAAAGAAATTAAAACTAAAATCTATTATCTAAACAATTAATATTTATTAAAAAAAATCTGACTAACTAGAAAAATCAAATTAAACCCATTAAAAATTCTAGAAAATAAGGGAAAAACCCCAAAAATCCGAGGAAGCCGATTAAATCGATTAGCGACTGTATCGAAATAAATGGTAAAAATACCGGACACCGAGATGTCCTCAAAAACAACAACGAAAGCCGAAAACACCGGGACAAGCACCGATTCTCAAAATATGTCCCGCATTGGTCTGAAATGCCTGAAGCGCGATCAGAGGGCTGTAATCCCGATAAAGTCAACCTGACTGGAAAAAATGCAATGTACGTGGTATGCAAATGCGAAATGAAATGAGTCGAAGCATGAGCCAAATTGCGATAAGTAGTTGGTCAAATTTTGGGGTGCAACAATGGTTAATTAAAAAAGATTAATTAATAAAAAAAGAGTTGATTAAACAAAAAAGTGATTAATCCATTAAAAACGGATGATTAAGAAAATGATTAGCTAATGGTTACTTAATTAGATTAAATATTGATAGTAAAAAATGGATGGTTATTATATTAATTAATTAGATTAAAAAAAATTAAGTTGATTAAGTTAGATTAATGGCGGATTAGTGGTGATTGGTGGTGATTAGTGGTGTGTGTGGTGATTATGCACAGGATTACAATAATAACAAAATTGAACAAAAAACCTAATCCCTAATCTGTTCCTCTTCTCTCCACCCGCGATCTCTCTCGATCGTCACTCCCTCATCTCCTCTCGCGATTCCTTCTCCATTTCCTTCCCTCGTTTCTCCTTCTGTTTACTTCTTCTTCTTCCTTTCTATCTTCCTACAAAAATCAACAGAACATCAAATTCAAAGTGAACAACAGCGAAAAGCATACTCACCACAACGAGGTTTCTCGTAAGGTCTTCGATGGGGCGTTCGAGAAATGGCGGATGAAGAAGGTGGGAGTCAAGGCGGCAGTGGTGATTTTCCGGTGGCGGTTTGCGATGGATTCAGCGGATAGTTTGCGGTGAAGGCGTGGCGGGATCCACAACAAGATAAGCTTCTTGCTTTCGAATCTTTGGTTTTATAATTTGGGGTTTTTGAATGGCGTGTGTTTTTCATGAATTCCCCCCTCTCTTCATCTCTTAGGCCTCCTTTTATAGGCTTCAGATCGAATATCTCTGATTAATTTGGTCTTGAATGTTGATTGGATTTTCCAATTTGGGGTTAATCAAATTTGAAAACTTTCTCCTTTCTTCGATTGTAATAATATGCGTGTTAATTGAAATCCCAATTTGTGATTTTGTGTATCAATTGTTTAATATTGTCCAGGTTCAATGTTTGGGATTTGGATTGGATATTTTGGGAATATTCTTCTGGATTTTGCTAACTTTGGATTTGCATTTTGTAGGTGTGGAAAGCAAACAAGTTGTTGGGCCAAGGCGAATAGATTTGAATGTAAACCATGTACTGAATTTGGGAGTGGTTGGCCAATATCTAGAATCGCAGAAGATACCCAAGGATGATGAGTGGGGAGATCATGTACACTGATCGACTGATGTTCATCTTCAGTCGCTAACTGAAAATTAGACAAAGCCAACATATCCAAGTTGGAAGAGAACTCTGTAGCTGCTCATTGATGAACCTGTTTCGGAGGCATCCTGATTTGATTGGCAGGTATAACATCAGCTGAACTAGATGCCAGTTGAACTTGATCGGATGAAATTTGCATTTCCTCAGTTGATTTGTCAGCGACAGACTCCACATATGGCAATTGTTTTCCGTGTTCTTTTGGCGATGTTGTTTGAGGAACCCTAATGGCACATCACTTTGATTTTAGCCGAATAAATATTGTCATGAATTGGTTCCCTGACTATGTTTTAACATGTTGGGTTATAGTATTAAGTACCGTTATTTCTTATTTTGACAGGTTGGGGGATATCTCTAGGGAACCTTCTTGTACACTTATGGATTTATGACTAATGAACCAACAGGCCAACGGAGAAAATGGCTTTGCAGACCTTGGAAAGAGTATCTCTGTATCGGTGTGAGAATTCTTAAAAGAGGTAACTCTTCACAACCCGCCGATGTTGTAACTTGAGAGCAGGATCTATCAACTAAATGCGATGTTCTTCCTCATTCATGTGACAGAATTGTATGAGCAAGTTAGGTTCTTATAATGACTTTCAATTGTGCTTGCAATCTATGGGCAATCTCCAAATTCCTTTCGACTAACACATCAAGATTAATTCTGATTATCCAAATGGCATTTCAGGTTCGGTTGAAGGGATATAACAACAGACTTTTGGAGCCACTAAAGTTTTGGAGGGAGGAAGGAGTCCAGAAGACGATTAACTCTATCATGGGACAAGTCACAAATCTCTAGTTTCAAAGAAGTCACACGACAGCATGCTCCAGCAAAATATGGGATTAAATGCCTGATACCTTCATCTTCAATTGGATTGTCCCTCCCAAGGTTTCATACAAATGGAATACACGAGATTGAGTAGTCTCTAACTGTCTATGGCGACTCTGTCCTTCATTTAGCTTAACCTGTTATGGTGTATTTGAAAACAAAAGTGCGGTATCTAATGAGCATTGAGAATTCCATGGTTTGCAGTTCATCCAAAGTGAAAGAAAATGGGAGCTACTGTCATAGTTAGAGAGTACTCTAATTCTCTTAGCTCTTGTGTAACAAATTACATAACTGACTCTTCATCTTCTTTTTCAGGGGCAAACTTAAGTCTGGAGGCTGCCGGTCTTGTGCCATCGGCGAGAAGGGTGTAATGGTGATGATGACTGGATAGTCTGAACTTTCGTGCTTGAGGTTGTGTCATTGGTGCCTTCGAACTTCTGTTGAGAAAAGTTCTGAAATTAGTTGTTTCGTTTGGTCTAGATTTGATTCCTTCGATGTTCGGTAAGGAGTGGATGACGACTTCGGTTGTTGTCCTCCCGGCCACTCGAATTTATGCCCGATGATGGACTTACTAAGGGCTACATTTGTCTCGATTCTCAAGTCTTGGACCTTGTATTATCTTTGTGATGGTTAGGCCTTGTATTTCTATTAATGTGATCAGAAGTTGTTTGCCACTGCTATGTTTTTCTGTTTTTTTCTCGCAGGGGAAATTAATGCTCTGAGTTCGAATATTTGCCTCGTCTTTGCGCTTGCCGGGACAGGTTGTGAACTGGCAATGACGACAACGCGTCTGAGCCGTTGCTGTTGTTTTCGACTTCTTGCTGATGCTTTCGAGTTGGTAGGGAATTGACGACAAGTCTCTTTGTTGTCCTTCCGGCTACTCGAATTTTCTTCCCGATGATGATTCAAAATTGAGGGCTGAACTAAAGAAAATCTTGCCAATTCTTAACCTTTACTTTATTTCTGTCATGGCATTCGAAACACCGGTTGTGGTCATTAATTTTATCCTTGTATGTTGAAGGTGCAGTGCTAACTTGGATTTCTGCTGCTTGATAGTTGGTTTTGTGAAGCACTGCGAACAACTCGCTTTGCTGTTTTGGGAAGAGATAACAGCTGCTGAATCATAGGCTTTGTGAGCGTTTCAAGAAGTCAAGGAAACATACTTATGTCGAGGTCGAAGATCACTTCAAAGTTGCTTCAAAGAAGGCGACAAACGGGAAACGGCGCTGCTTTAACCTGAGCTTGCTTATTCATGGCAATTTTTAATAGTCTTGTGCTTTTAAGTTCCAGGCTGGAAAAACTTTCTTGGTATTAGGATCCCTGAACTCTTTGCATTGTACTGTGATCATCAGAGAAACTTGTCTTAAGTTGTTGTAATTCTATAGATTTGTAGGATTCATGCTGACTCGTTTCTCATGTAACAACATAGTTTCGAATTTTTAGCACAGAACATCATTTGAATCTTGTCTTCAAGCTATGAATTGGATATGACTTGTCATTTGCAATATACTTTGGTGTTGATCTTATATGGGATAAATCTTACATCATTTGAACTTGAGAGTGGGCTAATTTGTAATTTAAATGAACCATTGAACCTTGAAATTGTAAAACAAAGAAATCCAATCAGACTTACTTCACCCCGATAACTTCTTGCTAATTTGATGCAAGATGCCGATTCCTCACATCATCTGCGAACTACTAAAACCCAACTTCTTCCCTTAAAAAAAACCAAAGGACCCAAAAAGACGATCTAATCCTTTTGGGCAAGAACAATGCCTTCCTTTAATTAATCTCGAACCCAATGGAATGATGCAGTCAACATTTGGTATTTAAATGATGATCTTGAACAAACACCTCCTCTACTTGAATCTCAAAAGGGGTACTCGTGAGGCGAGCTTTTAGATTATAATAAGTGCACACATAAAGTCTCCATGAATTCTTGAACTTTCAGTAGCGGACCTAACCTCACAAAGCAAAATAAACAAAATGGTTAAGATAGTTAGTAATGTGGATGATTGATCGTGAGAATGAACGCTATCTCCCCTCGATATTACCGTGTCTGCACAAATTGGTTAGTCACATAAATATTGAATAAAGTCAAATAACAATAGAAAAATGCGCAAAAAGAGGTGGCATCTTACGGTTAAAATTTAGGGTGCAACACCCAACAATCGAAAACCTTGACTTCTAACATGTTTTGCAAAGGCATTTCATTCCGTTGCGAAATTCCACCAATCCTCTGGAATTTATCACAACTTTTGGTGTGTGCATGTGCATCTTTGAACAAGGACGACCAATAAAAGTCCGATTAGAGGACTTTTATTGCCGTTCTTGTGTCGTTAAAATGACCTCCATACGGAGAGTTGTGACAATGCCAAAGGATTTCTTTGGCTTCCTCATGAGATACACATCTTCTTAAAATACCGTCGACACCAAGTTTGAACAAATGAGGTTCATCCCAAACAAAATAGTTGGCGTCAGACAATTTTTTTCCTTTGGTTACTCGTTAGACCTTCCGGTATTAGTCCGACGGCTTTGTGGTTAGCCATGTCGGCAAACTAAGGTATAACTTTCACCATATACAACTTTTCATCAGGAAACTCTTCCTTTACCTCCTGCTCATGTTTCGTGAATTCATCATTCACAAGACGGGACAAGTGATCTGCCGCCAAATTCTCAGATCCTTTTTTATCACGAATTTCCAAATCAAATTCTTATAATAAAAGGATCCAACGAATTAGCCTTTGTTTTGAATCTGGCTTGGTGAGAAGATACTTGATCGTCGCATGGTCAGTGTACACCACAACTTTGGACCCTATCAACATGTTTTGCACACAAATATAAGTCGAACCCTTGATCCGACGTCAAGTGGTATTTTTAAAACAAGTTGTAAGCCGGGTGCCTTTTTCCTCACAGTCCACCTTTTTTCGTAACCTATTCATATTCAATCTTTTTCGAACGCTTTTCTTAAACAAATAACGAAAGAAGAAGATTCTTTGAGTCTAGCATTCATTGAATCTTCGAATGAATGGCTCTTGAGGCACACGCTTTGGGTTGTCATCCATTCACCCTTTCGTCTTAAACTACCTAATATTTATTCAAACATTTTCGTAATCAAACTTATGAATGAAGGATATTCTTGGAATCTAGCATTCCTTGAATCTTTAAATGAGTAGCTCTTGAGGCACGCCCCTTGAGTTGTTATCCATTCACTCTTTCGAACTCAAAACATTTAACCCTCTCTTCAACCTTTTCAGTCAACTTCTGAAAGAAATGAGTTCTTGGAATCTAGCATTCCTTGGGTTCTCGAGTGGCAGCTCTCGAGGCACGCCCCTTGGGTTGTTTGCCATTCCATCTTTTATTTCTCAATCCAACTTCAAAAATTCAAACCAATCCAACTCCTCAACTTTTCGTGGTCGTCTCCACGAATTACAGATGCTTTGATTTTTCATTCTCGTCTGAATGTAAGATACGCAGGCACAAAATTGCGATGATCTTGGCGAGCTACCTCCCCTTCATCTTTCGTTCCCCCTCAACCTTTCCCATAGTCGAACTACGAGAGCTCTGATTTCTCATTCTCATTCAAATGAGCATACGTAGGCACAAAGGCCCCAATCCTTGGTGAGCACCCTATCCTTTAACCACCCATTTCCCCCTTGACGTCTTTTTATCCTACCAATTCGCATTTATCATTGAGAAGAAAACAAATAAACTTAGATAACGCCCATCGCAAATCACCTTAAGAGGTTCCCGTTGAGTACAACGGACATGAGAGGTGCTAATACCTTCCCCTCGCACAACCGACTTCCGAACCCGGAACATCGGTTGCGACGACCTTGTTCCTGTCCTTTTGTTTTAAAGGTTTTCTCGATATTTTGCTTTCCCGTCTATTCGGGATGAATAAAGTTCGGTGGCGACTCTGTCAAACCGCATTCCACGCCTTTTGCGCGAGGGTCGTGTTTCCGAAAGATCTATGTGATTTTTCAAGGTGCGACAGCTGGAGACTTTGTTGGGGAATATTTGCTCCATGCAAGAGAGAGTCGAGCCTATCTTAGGGTTTTGTGAAGAGCGTTATCTTTGTTTGCCTATTTTCTTTTTGCTTACGCTTTTGTTCTCTTATTGCCTGTTATCTTTGTCGGTTGGTTTTTGGGATGACATCATGAGTAAGGCTCTACGCCTGAGCTTTGGTAAAAGTGGAGAGAACACATAGTTTAGAATTGGTAGTCGAGTAGTGTTAGTCCCCAAGGACTTGCTCCTTGCGTGCCTAGCATGAAAGCTCCCCCAGAGGAGACCTATTTGTAGATCTTGTTATAACACAGCTAGCCTGTTGCACAACTTGATTAATGAAGGGTCCATGATTCTGGGAACCCTTTTTAGCACCAATTCTATATTGGTGGTCGCCTAATGTTAGTCTCCAAGGACTTGCTCCTTGTGTGCCTAACATGAGGACTCCGCTCAGGAGAGACCTTGTCGTCATTACCGTTGTAATACAACTAGTCTGTTGTGTGACACTGATGTGATTAGTGTCTATAATCCTGGGGACCGTATCCATCAAACATAGAAAACATCTCGTGTGTGGGTTTATGGGTAAAGGATTTAGATCTTCCCGTTTAGGGTTTACCTATAAAGTTTCTTTGATCAGAAACTGTGGTTACCTACCTATTACTGTTACCAGCTTCAGATTGTTCGAACTGTGATCCTGTGATCCTGGATCTTGCATCTTGCATTTCATTCTGCATACCATATCATTGCATTGCATCTATTGTGTATCTTGTATTTTCATTCCTTCAGCAGAGACTCATTTCTCCTTCCTTCCTCTCCAATAAATCCAGTTGATTTCCTGACACCAGTACGCAACTAGAGCCAATATCATACGCATGATGGAGCAGATTTAGCAAGAACAAGTTTCCTTTAGAGAGGAGTTGGACTCCACCAAAGGAAAGATTGACCAGATTCTTGAAGCCCTCCTTACAACCCGAAAGGAAGAAGAGCTACGTGAAGCTTCTGTCGTCAACAACAATGGTCAGGTGCAAGGGTCTACCTCAAGGCTTTCAGTTCCTGTTCCCAACCTCTATGGGATGCCAATAAACTTCGCTACCGCAGCCAAAGGAACCACATCTCAACCAATCCCAGCACCTGGAGTTACTGTTGGGGCTATCCCGTAGGCCCATCCTACTGTTGTTCAGATCCCCGTTCCTCATGCCGAAGATAATCTGTTGGACCAGTATGACAATGTTCAAAACTATCATGCCGCTATACCCATTACCAGTCATGTCGCTGCTCAGAATTCTGAAGCTATCAAGATGTTTCGTTATCTAGCAGAAAAACTCCGAGTCATAGAGGGACACAATCCAAATTCTCTCAGTGCTCTAGAATTGTGCTTGGTGCCTGATGTTGTCATTCCTCCCAAGTTCAAAGCGCCAGAATTCTTGAAGTACAAAGGTCTTAGTTTCCTAAGTATTAATCTTAAGATGTACTGTCGTGAGATGGCTGCTTATACCAGAGATGAAAAACTAATGATTCATTGCTGCCAAGATAGTTTGTCTAGGGCATCCCTCGAATGGTATACGCAACTGGAGCATAACGGTGCACGCACTTGGGCTGAGCTAGCTGATGCATTTGTCAAGTAATACAAGTAGAACACCGACCTTGCTCTGAATCATACCCAACTTCAGGGTATGGCTCAGAAGGACAGTGAATCCTTTAAGGAGTACGCGTAACGATGGAGAGAGATAGCTGCAAGGGTGCACCCACCTCTTGTTGACCGTGAATTGATTGACATGTTCATGGGTACGTTGCAAGGCCAATATTACGAAAAGGTAATTGGTAGAGTGTTTGCTGGATTCTTTGACTTGGTGATCATCGGTGAGAGAATTGAAGAGGGTTCAAACGGTGGAAAGATTCAAAGAGGTTCTAGGAGCCGAACTGGTACCAAGAAGCCTTTCAACGGATACAAGAAGAAAGAGGGCGGAACAAATGTGTAGCACCCTGATTTTTGACCTTAAGATCCCACCTCCTTGTGAATTTTTTGTGTATATCATCTAAGTCAGTCATTTATGCATAACTAATCGTATTAACCAATTTGACCGTTTTGTTTTGTGAAGACAGGTTTGTTGCAAAAGATTCAAAACCTGATGACGAATTCTCTCTAAGATACGTCATAGACTTCCCAAAGAAGATTAAGATTTAAGGAAGAGTTATTTAAAGGCATGAGGTATGGCATGGTGTTGACCAGTTTGCGTACTTTGTTTCCAAAAAAGATAAAAGAGCGTATTTTCGGATTGGAGCAAGACTTCATCAGTTTAGAATGGAAAGCTTGTTGGAGTTGTAATTAATTTAGAGATCAAGTTTAGTTCTTTCCCTATTAAAGAGTTTGAAGTATCATGGTACGCTTGATCTTAATAGGAGGATTTAGAATTTCTCATTGATCTAGTGAGGTCTCAAACTTGAGAAGGAGGTCTGAATCAAGTTTTTCTTCGAAAATCTCAAAGTGACGTTCAAGACGCATTTGTTGACGGTGTGAGTTTCGTGCTTCAAAGATTAAAATTTGAAAGTTGGATTTAGGGAAGGAAAGTGAGAAATTATTTGAAATTAGAAACTCAGTCAAAAGTTTAAGGAGCTTCACACATGATTTTAAGCGCCATTTGTCATGGAGGTTCCATTTGAGTTCTCTTTACAAAATCAAGTCATTCATGTCAATTCAAGATTAACCAACTTTTCAACAATCCATTAAAATTGTTAATCTTCTGCAAGCCTCCAAGCTATTCTTGTCAAAACCAAGTGGGAGTTTCAAAAATAACGGAATAACCGAATGAAGAGAGATATTGTGTCAATTTGCAAACTCAAATGATACATTTTTTTGCAACAAGAAACTCATTGGAGCTAGATTCTTCAACAAATAGTTATTAGCAAGACTTTCCAAACTTTGAAGTGTTACAAATGAAATTCATTATGTAACGCCTGGATTCTGATTTCTCATTTTTGTTGAGTCTTTTGAATTATTTGATTGATTATTCTTTTATTTGTGGAATTTGAATATTAATATGTTATGTGTGCATATTGTGATGTTTTATTATTTGGAGAGTTTTGGGAAATTAGTTAAAGGGTATTTTAGATAATCCTTAATTAGTAGATGTTTTGAGAGAATAGAATAGAAAGTGTTATAAGTGGAATAGAGAGAAAAGAAAGGATATAGAAAGAAAAAGAAAGAAGAAGAAGAAGAGAAAAGAGGAGGAAGAGGAGAAAACCTAAAATCATCAAGAATCAACTTCTAAGCTTTTGATTAATCGGGTAAGGGTGTGAAACTTTATTATTCTCTCAATGTGTATGATTATGTATGTGATTGTTGGTTTGATTTGGATTGTTAGAGAGTTTTGCTCATTTTCCATGTTTAGGTCGAATATGGACTAATCGGTAGAAACTGAGTTTTATCGGTTAGAATTTGGGTTTGATGGTGTAGATTAGTTGAGAAATGTTAGACTAAGGCTACTGGAACAAGTTGGAATTCAATCGGGTGGATTTTTCATGAGTTTCAAAGTTTTGGACAGTGGGAAATTCTGAGTTCGCAGACCCTCGCTAGCAAGTTCGCTAGGCGAGTAGGTCGCTAGCATTCGCTAGGCCTTCGTTGAGCGAGTGAGGTAGCGAATCAAGTCAGTGGCTTCTGTTTGCCTTCGCGATCTTGTTTGCTAGGCGAACAGGTAGCGAGCACTCGCTAGGAGCTCGCTAGGCGAGCAAGGTAGCGAGCGTGTCAGCATGTTGTTTTCTTGTGTTTTCCCTCCAATGTCGATTCTTTGATTCGAGTATGATTAATCCTTTCTTATTATGCATAGTTGTATGTTATGATATGAAATGCTGCGGGTAGCCGTATGGCGTGAATCCTAGATTGTGAATCGTGGAGTGTGAAATGTGGCCGTTTGGCAATTTTGTGCATTTGTTTGAATTGAATGAAAATGCATGATGAAATTGATGTGAATGTGCACAATTGTATGTACTTGTATGATGTGAAGAATGCATGAGTATGTTTGTGAACGTGTATGCATTTCAAGAGTGTATGGAGTCGTTTTGCATGTGAGCATCATGATTGCATTCTTGTATCTTGATCCCGCGTAGGATCTGCAGAAACCTTGTGTGCCCTTGTGGGGTGTGAGCGGTGGTTTATATTTTGATCCCTAGGAGGATCTGCAGAAACCTCGTGTGCCCTTGTGGGGTGTGAGCGATGGTTTATATTTGATTCCATGGAGAATCTGCAGAAGGATTGTGTGCCCGTGTGGGGTGTGAGCAATCGGATTGTGTGCCCGTGTGGGGTGTGAGCAATCCTGAAACATCGTGTGCCCATGTGGGGTGTGAATGATGGGTGAACATCGTAGGCCCGACGGGGAGTTACTTCGGTAACGAGCAATGGTTCCATTTGGTTCTTCAATTGAACCTGCTGAATGAGTCGGTACCGCATTTGTATCTGCATGGAGTCGTGAGTCGGTCTCTATGAGTTGCATTTATCATTTTTATATGATGCATTGGTGAA
This sequence comes from Lathyrus sativus, assembly GCA_963859935.3. Classification (NCBI taxonomy): domain Eukaryota; kingdom Viridiplantae; phylum Streptophyta; class Magnoliopsida; order Fabales; family Fabaceae; genus Lathyrus; species Lathyrus sativus. Next base: position 59,935,662 of record OZ012741.1, read on the forward strand.
ATAAACATGAATGTAGATGTTTATGTGAATTGGTGATGAAATAAACATGTTGTGTATGTTTATATGAATGTACTGGAATTATGGATGTGTGCATGATAAATATGCATTGTGATGTATATGATGAAATGTGATGAGTTGTGGTGAGAAATATGATATTTGTGTGCTCGATATTTGTATATAGATATATAATTATATGCATTGTTTGTTATGATAATGTTTCTCACCCTTCTGCTGTTTTATGATGCTCTATGAGGCATTGCAGAGTGGGTTGCTGGAGGTCCTTTTGTGAAGCGTGGCTTCATTCTTTTTGGTCGGTCGACTCTGATATGTAGCTCCGGGTAGCTAGGATTTGTTTTGATTTTTTTATGATACATCTCTGTATGTATCTGTTGATGAATGTTTATGTAAACATGACTGATGAATTGAATTAATCTGAATGATGTATATAAGTTTATATGATTGAAGTGATTCAATGTTTGGATGTTTCCGCTTTTATTCTAAATATTGAGATGTGGGTACAAGGACCAAGTTCCTTTGTTGTGAGTTACCCATTGTTGCATATCCTTATGAGCAGGTGTTGTATGTTTTTGATTTCATGGATAATATGACGTGTATCTTTTATACCATGTGTTAAATTATACTCTGACGAAATTCGCCGTCAACTTCCGTTTCCAACAGAAGATGATAAACCAGCGCAAATCAGTTCAGATGTAGAAAGACATCTTCATCACCAACAGTTGAAATTTTCCGATAGCATCAAACCAAGGCAATATCAGTTCTCAATTCACACGAAAAAGAAGAGGAATTTGAAGATAGTAAAAAAAATGAAGTTCTTCCCTGTTGCACCCCAAAATTTGTCTAACCTTTTCTCACCTAGTTTATGTTTCATAGCATTAGCACATCATCATCATAAAATTTGCATAACATAGCATTGTTCATTTAATAGGAGATCAAGTGAGAAGCCTGTTTAGAGGTTTTATGCAAGCTTAAGAATTCACCATAATCATCAGGAAGGGGGCTGGGTTCTTAAAAAGTTCATTTGCTTGTATGGGGTTAGTCTCCTACTTTGAGGACCAGTGGAAGATCAGCAGTGGATTGTAAGGCATTGATCAAGGAGAGAGTGTGAGTAGAGCTCATTGAAGTGCCTTGAAGGTCATGTTGGGGCTCAATCAGATCATTATGCCAGGTGTGGAAAGTCACAGTTGAGGGTGTTGCAAGTGGAGTTCTCATCTGAATAATTCTAAGTCAACTGGGCAATTGAAGAAGATCAAAGCCTACTTATAGGTCATTAAGATCATGAAGTGATATGTTGAGGCATATGAGAGGTTGTTTCAAGATCAAGTTGAGAAGAATCAAGAGTGGTTGGAGTTGCTAAGTCAGGGTTCCTAGGGTAAAATCCCCTGTTTAGTGCCAAACTCCTAAGCCATGTAAGTCAAGATGCAAGTTTCATATCCACTTTTGGCCAACACGAAACTTTTATTCCATGCTCTTAGCTTTAATTTGAGTACTATAATTCCTCCATTGGATTTATAGAACTCAAGTTATGGTCCAGACAAGTTACAGGTCCTCAGATGCATCAGAAATTTGTCTGTGAAAATCATCTGTCTTCCAAGCTATTTTTGACCTAGAAGGGTGTTTCTCTTGAACTTTTGGCCAACATGAAAGTTGTTCCTCATGATCTTAGCTTTCCAAATTGTATTAGAAGTCTTCCATATGATTTGTAGAACTCAAGTTATGAGGTTTACAAGTCAGGGATATTTTTGGAAAGTGAGATTATAGGCCATTTTCAATCATAGGTCAAAATCTCCAACTTGTACATCTCAAATACAATTTTGTTCAACATGGAACTTTCTCAAAATATGATTTTTAGCTCAACCAAGAGCTCATGGTGAATTGTTTTGGCTCATATCAAAGATTGGCTTGAAGTGGCCTTGTAAAGGGAGAAATTCAAAGGCATTTTTGGTGGGAAATTCAAATAAATTGTTATGTGCACAAAATATGCCAAATGACCACTCAATTTGATCAGAAATGATGATTTAGAAACATTGGCAATTTTATAATTTTTAATTAACTCATAATTCATGGTGTTTTGACATGTTTCTTCACAAAAAAGCAACATCACAAAAAAAAATCATTCACAAAGGCAATTCAAGGCTCTAGCTAAGCTAAATTCATTCAAGGGGTTTTTTGTATGATGCTAGAAGCTTCTCAAGCAAGCTTTGGAGCCAAATTTGAGTTTGCCTATTGAAATTTTTGGAAAAAATTTTGGATTTGGATTTTTGGATTGGGCTTGAATTGGGCCTCTAGAAGGTTCTAATGTGTTCTATTAATGTTCAAAAACGAAATTGGATAGAGGTTGGTGACTCATTGGAGATGAAGAGAGAGAGAGAAGCCATTGGAGCAAGTTGAAGAAAAAGCTTGAAATTGAATTTTTGGTTTTGGAGATTCAGAGGATTACAGCAAGAATTGGTGATCAAGAAACGTCCATCATCAATCATTGAAGCTTTCTGCACTTGTTGGAGGAGAATTGAGGTGTGAAACCACCACAATCGGAGCTTAAAGCCAGGTTTCCATTTCTTGAAATTCCTCTCAACTCATGCGTTTTTAATGCCTTAGATTCATGTGGTTAGGTTACAACTAAGGTATAGATGATTTTTGGACAAAAAAATTGAGGTTTAGTGACAAAATAGGAATTGATCCATTTCCGGTTGAGATTTGGATTTCTTTATTCTTGAGGTTTTAGCGCAATTCATTAGTATAATTGAAATCCTCATGAAATTTCACACAACTTTGGTTCAAGAATCGAGTGAAATGGTGAAGTATTAAGAGAGTTATGGTTGTTGGAAGTTTGCCGGAAAAAAGCTCATGTTCGGCCAGCCATGGTGTAGCGCGGTCACTATTCATGGTGAAATTTTTTTGAATTGGAGAAGACATCCATGGACCGTCCGATTGGAGAGGAAACAAAGACCAAGTCTCACGATCGGAAGGCTGATAACGCGCCACGTTCCCCCTCCCTGGGACGACGTCATTTTGCAGTTAGTGAGACCAGGCTCAGCGCGCTACAAGGACCCAAGGCCCGCGTGTTCGAGTCCTGGCATGATCATTTTTTTTAATTGTGAGAATTTCAAGCTGAGTGTAATTGATTTGGCTTTGGGCTTCGTTTCCTAGTGCTAATTACACCCCTGCGCGCGAGGCCCATCCATGCAATGCCTTGGATCTCTTACTGTTTACACCCCCTGGGCGTTATTAAAGAGATGTTTTTTTTGCTAAATCAATCCCAGATGGGCTTAGCTCCCAGGTGCTTTCAGCACCCCCCTCCATGGGCCCAGGCGAGAATATGCTTGTTTTCTTGCTGATTATACCCATCTCATGTTCTCTTTTATTTCTTGTTTCTTTATTTTTCTGTTTTATTGATTGTGAGAATTAATCCATGAAAAAATAGTAAATGATGATAATAAATTCTGGAAAAAATTGTAGGTATAAACTGAGATGTTTAGAATTTTATCATGCTTTCCATTTTAATTTTCCATGCATTTTCCATTTTATTGCATATTTTCTAGTGTAATATGTTTTTAATGGTGAAATAATTGTGTGCTGATTTTGTCCATTTTATTTCTCACTCATATTTCTGAGTTTGATCTTGAGATTTTACAGGCTGGTTATATACATGTTGTTGGTATTGTTTGATTTTTGTCATGATTTTTAAATCATTTTAAATAGGATTTTAGTGCAGTTGTTTAGGAGTGTTCTTTAGTGGATCTCTTTAGTGATACTTTTCAACTTAGGATTTTATTAGAGGACTAGGTCCTGATTTTTGAACTGTATATCATTAAAAAGTGCATGTTCCCATAGAAAAATACTTGGATTTTTAGGATGTGTTTTGATATTTTAGATAGAATATTTAAGTAGATGTTCATTTGGTGCTTCAACTTTGGTGATTGTTTGGAATGGACTCAAAGTGGGCTTTCCTTGCATGGTGGGCTTCTGGTTCTTATTGGAGGATATCATGGACATGATAAGGCTTTTGTAGAGTGGCTGGAGGAGCTTGGCTTGGAGCTTTTATTTTCTTTTTGTTAGCTTTTCATAGCTTATAAGATTAGGGTTTTTAGGAGAGAGCTTTAGAAATAGTTTTTTCTTCAAATAATGGTTGGTTTCATTCACCTTTCATCCTATCCTATGATTCAAAGTCCTCATGTTAAAGTCTCATCTCTCCTTTGGAGGGATGTGTGACATTTACAATGAGTAGAACATTTGAGGGTGCCTTTCTCTGATGACTGGTTGAGTGTCAGATGGGATTCCTTTGGTTTCCTGTCTGCTTCCCATTATCAAATACTCATTTTGTTGATTCTCTTCATTCTTGGTGGAGAGCATTTTTAAAGCTTGAATATGCAGTATCCCTTTCCTTCTCTTGAAGATGGTGGACTTGAAGAACAGTTACAGACTTTGGATTGGATCGATGTCAGAAGATTGCTCTGTTGTGGAGTTTGCTGGCTTGTTTTCCCTATTTGTCTGTTTTCTTCTTGTTCAACTGTATTAATGTGACTTGCTTGGAGTGTTGCATTAGATTTAGGATTCATGTAGATTATCATAGGCCTAAGAGCATCCTAAGGGTTGAGCTTCTCCCCTTGCTTGTATTGCATTAGAAGTTGAGTGGGACTCCTTCTGCTTGTATTTTTACTGTATGGCTTTGCTTGCTAGTATTTGGTAGAGCTCAGTTCCCTTGCCTGTGTGGTGTGTGGCTTTTGCGCCTTGCTTGTTTAGAAGTTGAGCATGGCTCCTTCTGCTTGTGTGATGCAATGCATGCATTTTATTTACAGCAATTTGTTTACAGTAATTTCTTATATAATTTTTATGTTTACTGTTGTTCCCGTTGCCATGTTCCCCTAGAAACTCTGACTTCTCTTATTCAACAGAAGTTATGACAGACATTAGGATTCTAACCATGCATGATAACATTAGTTAGTTTCCCCTTTAACCACAACCGTAGGACGAATATTGCATGATAACTGTAGGATTGAGTCAGTTTCCCTGTAGAGAGTCTGTTTCTCTCCTCATCTACGAATACAGTTAAAACACTTAATAAAGGTTAACACGTGCTGTGCGTTACGAGCCTTATGCTACTTGAGAAAGAGTTGTGGGAGGGTTTCCCTCACATAACTCAAGTGTTTAGTGTGGTACCCTTTGGGTGACATGCGACGCATTCACTCTCAAGTCCAAGTCTTTAGTGCAACACGAGTTACAAACAGAACTCAGTTCACTTCTTCCATAAAAGACTGCAAAAACAAACATTTAAATCCTTTTTGTCCTCTTGGACTTCTTAAATCGGGAAAACCCTTTTCTTAAAGGAGAGTTCTGTTAACTTTCAGTTCTACCGGAAACGGTAACACCTAAGTCTCCAAGGATCGAGCTGCAAACACCAACTGTTGGAACTATCTGTTAACTTTACTTGGATAAAAAGATGCTGAACAAACCTGTGTTCTTCGTAGCCTGAACTATGTTTGCTCTGATCTTTCGCGCTGTGTGAAAGTATGTAGGCATGAGATGCGATATCTCGGCGAGCAACCTTCCCCCCTTTTACCCGTAGTTAGGCGAACTACGTTGACTCTGATTTCTCGTTCCAGACGGGAATACGTAGGCATAAAGTGCGATACTTTGCCGAGTCATTTCTTTTTCTTTTCAGACCAGACCTTTAGTGTAGATAGATGTAACAAACCCGTCAGATAAACATAACAAGCGTGGATCCCATCGAGTACGATGGACGTGAGGGGTGCTAATACCTTCCCCTTGCGTAACCGACTTCCGAATCCAGACAATGGTTGCGATGACCTTGTCTTATACCTTTTCGTCAGGTTTTTCCGATCGTTTCCTTTCCCGTTCTGAGGGATTAATAACGAAAGGTAGTGACTCTTCTGTCTTACCGGCCTCGATTTTCGCAGTAGCGACATTCCCAAAACGCGGTGCAGACTTTTTCCAAACAGCAAGTCCCAAACACGGTTCAAAACCTTTCCAAAATAGCCAAAATCGAAAATGGAAAATATTACCATCAATAGCCATAATTCGAAAATGGAAGTTCCCAAACACGGTTAAAATTTTTCCAAAACAATCCTCAACAGAATAAACCGAAAATGGGAAACATCATCAGTAACCAAAACGAAAATGGAAAGAATCAAACACAGTTCAGACGAAATCAAATCGAAAAAGGAAAATCCTTAAAAGTTTTAATTTAGTTTTGAGAAATAAGGCTATAAAAGAAGAACGAAAACCATCACAAAGAGGAGAACAAAATCATCACAGAGCCTTAAAAAACCCACCGAAAATCTCAAGTTCGTAAAAACCATCAAAACCCCAAAACACAACCATAAACGAGCAACCCAGTTCATCAACAGTTCAAAAACCGTCAAAACCCTCATAACCGCGAACTCGAAGAAGGCTCAGAGACAAACCTCATCACAACAAAAAGCCCATAAATCGAAAACCATCAAAATCGCAAACCCAATACCCCCCAAAACCCATCGCAAAACGTCAAAAAACCACCTTCACCATTCGAAAATCTCAGCAAATCACAACCATCAACAAAAAACTCAAAACCGTGAAGTTCAGAACACGAATCTGTGTTCATCATCGCCACCCTTTCATTCTAGGGTAAAATCACTAACCCTTTTATTATTTTTCATATTGTTCTTTGTTAACAGATTGACGAGAAGGAAGGAGAAGACGTAAAGTTTACGAACGAAGGAGAAGAAGAGAGTTTTTTCGTTGTGAGAAGAGGGGAGGAAGTCATCGCATGCAAGAGAGAAGGAGAGAAACTTTGAGATCAGAGAGAAAAGAAGTTTGGGGGCGCCATTTGGTGGTTTTGGGGGGATTAGAGTTTTAAACCCTTTTCTCCCCCTTCTTGCAAAGCCTGACCCGAGTTTGGGTCCTGGGGCTTCATCACCCAGGCCCAACCCATTTTATTTTATTTTGTGTTTAGTTTTTTTAAGTTTTTTTTTTGTAATGTAATTAATTAATAAGATACTAACAACTAACATAAAATAATTAATTAAAAATCCAAAAACATTTTATTTTTTTCTATTAAAATAATTTAGAACTTTTAGGTTTTATTAATCTTCTGCTAATTTCCATCTATTTCATTTAAAAATAATTGAAAACTTTTTGTTTAATTTAAGATTAACCAATTTAATCCTCCTTTTCATTTTAATTAATTTTAGTATTTTAGTTAACTTAGACTTAATTTTAATTCAATAATATTCTCAAAAACTAAAAAACAATTCTTCCTCTTATTAAAATAATTTGTCAATTAATTAATCATTTTCCTCCAATCCACTTCTAACTTGATTTCTGAATTACCATTTAAACGCAACCTCTAATCATTGCTTATTATACAGTATTTGAATTTTCAATATCTCATTCTATATCACATGTATATATCTCCGCTTCATATTTCTACTATTTTTAACCGCTTCGTTTCAGAAGGAAAGGTACTCCGTTTGACCGCCGTGTCAATGCCTTCACCCTCAACCCATCCTAGCCTTAGGATCCGAGTCGCTGTACTCGTGCTTAGGCGTCCGTTGTGGGATACTTACTCACCCTTTTTCAATTCAACTCTACAACGTAGAATCGGAGTCGCCGCACTCCACGTAAGCGCTTCCATATGAACGTTTACTTCCCCCTGAAACCTTGACTACAGTCAAGCAGTTTCTCTTCTCCCTCTGTGAGGGGAACTACGATTACTCTGATTCCATCCCCTACCCAGGATACGTAGGCACAAGATGCGAATTCTTGGCGAGTATACTTAGGACTAACTCCTTAGGCCCTTCTCTTTACCTTTAACAATTAGCATTACCCTTTAAGTAGATAACTATTAGCAATAGCACATTCAAACAAGAGGTTTCTGTAGAGTACTACAGAAGTTTAGGATGTTAATACCTTCCTATTGTATCCCAAAATTTGACCAACCTTTTCTTTCCTAACTTGGCTTTGTGTTTCATCCCATTTTAGCATTTGCACTTGCATATCATTGGTTCTTAACAAGGGATCAAGAGTTGTTGTGCCATTCAAGAGGAGAGCTTCATGTTCAAGCTCAAGCAAAGGTATCATGGGCAAGCCATCAGGGTTGCATTGCTATTAAGATTGGGTTTTAAAGCTCCTTGAGAGGAGAGGTTTGTTTATGGGTGTCACCTCCTATCTTAAAGACCATCAGAGGGTCATCAGAAGTTCATGAAGTCATTTACTTGGATAAAAAATGGTTTCGAAACTCAATGCGTGTCTTGAGAAGTCTTTGTGAAGTTTGTATGCTCAAATATTTCATCTGTAAGAGCCTCAGTCAGAGAATGTGGAGCTAGGGTTTCATCTGGTAAACCCAAAGTCAGTTGTGGACTTGAAAGGGTTCAAGACTTGGTGCTAGGTCATTGAGATATGGGAAGTCATCTTAAAGCATCAAGGATTTCATGATAATATCAAATCAAGGAGATTCAAGAGTTTAAGGAGTTGCTAAATTAGGGTTTCAGAGGATTTCAGTTTAAAATGCCATTCTTTGGTACCTAACTTCAAGGACATTTGTCCCTATGATGCAAACTCAATCTCACTTTCATGAAAAATGCGACTTGTATAGCATCTTTAAAGCTTTCTTTTGAGTACAAGAACTCATCCATTGAGTTTGTACATCTCAAGTTATGATGTCAACAAGTTGGAGTCCTCAGATGAAGAGAATTTTGGTCAACTCAAAGTCAACTCACATTCAAGGCATTTTTGACATGGAAGAAAGTTTCTCCTCAACTTTAAGTGAACATGAAAGTTGTTCATCATGATCTTATCTTTCCAAAAATTCCTAGAAGTCCTTTTTCTCATGTTTACATCTCAAGTTATGGTCTTCACAAGGCAAGGGTATTTTTGGAAACTTCATTATAGGTCATTCATTTCAAGGGTCCATTTCATGAACTTCAAGGCCTCTAATCCATTTTCAACCAACATGAAACTTATGTCTAATTTACTTGGCTTCACAATGGACTCAAAATTCATGGAGTCTGGTGCATTATGTGATCATATGGACCATTTTAAAGGTGAAATTTTGACTTTTGGTCATGGTTTAAGTATCTTACATTACAAGTCACCTTTTGGCCTCATGTTGAACTTTTCTACAGAACTACATGACCATAAAGGGTTTTGCCTCATTTGTGCCAACATGAAGAGTCATTACATGCCACATTTTCAAGTTTCTTACCTTAAAAGTCATGATTTGAAACTTAATGTAAAAGTATCCTTCATGAACCAAAGCAATTCCATTCATTCCTACACCCTCCAAATACGCATTTGCTGACTCAAAATAAGGGAGAGCTTGCCTAAACCGTGCGTGGCATGAAGTGGAAGTTTGGAAAGAAAAATTTGGAATTACACAAAGCAGCCAACATGGGCCTGCATGATCATCACAAATCCCTCATATAAGAGCCAAATGTTTGTCGTAGATGCTCAGGGTTGGTGGTAGCTGTTGGAGAGAAAAGAGAGAGCTCGAAATTTTCATAAAACTTCATTCATTTGAATCTAGTTGCACACTACAAAGGAACTCAAATTACTGCTCATTTCTTCTTCATAAGTACTTAAGGAGCAAATTGGAAGCAATAGATCAAAGCTTGCGTGCATTTGAAGAGTCAACGGAACTGCTCCATTTGGTAATTTTCTTCCAACTTTTTCTTCCATTCTAGGCACCAAATAGGGTCATGTTGGGTTGCATCTGAAGCCCTATCTATGGTAGGCAATGTTTGAACCATCCATTTGTATGTATGATGAAGTTTCAGTGTGAGCATTTCAATTTTCGTACCTTGATTCCTATTTATTTAGGAACCCTTTTTATAAATGAATGTTGGAATCATGTTGCTGGTGATGAGAGATTTCGAATGGTACAAGAGTTTGCCATTTTTATTGAGTTTTGAACCCTGAGCTCCGGCGAGCTGGCTGGAGAAGACAACCGGAGCCCTAGCTTCGACGTCTGGTTCGTCTCAGGTGGAAAGCTGAGCCGGCCTTAGTGGAAAGTTTAACCAAGTGATTTGTCATGCTTTGGTTCGCTTGACCGTGCCCGCGTGTTAGTTTGACTCCATGTAGGATTAATGAAACACAAAGTTTCATTAATCTGAGTCCTTTGGTCTTTGGGACTTGGTACATTGCTTTTCACACCCCTGTCTATTTGGCTCAGGTGCACATTTGTTCATGATTCAGTTCAATTGAGTCTTACTGGTTGCACCCCCTTGGCTTGTTATTTTATTTTATTTCATTTTATTTCTTTTTTCCATTTTATTTCTTTTAAAATAGTCCCAATTACATAAAAATTCCCCAAAAATATTTTTCTAACATTTCAAAATGTTATTAATTTTCCATGTTTTTTATTATTGTTTTCCATTTATTTTTGTATTTTATTTGGAATTTACAATTAAATGGGTTTTATGGTGTTTACCTTATGTGATCATGACTATTTGGACTTCAATCTTTATCCCCTATGACCATGGCTTCTCCCTCATTTAGGTAAGGGATTGAGGCATTCTTGAAGGTGAATTTGAGTGGCCAATAATCATTTTTCCTTTGACTTTTATTAGACTTTTATTGTCCCTCTACATATGCTAGATAAGGTGGAGCACCATTCATTCTTGAATTATTTGGTGATGCCTTGAGTTGTTTCTATCAATGAGGTTTTGTTTGTTGGTTTGTGATTGATCAATATTTATTGAGCATTTTATTTGAGACTTATTGGACATTCCTTCTATTTTTGGTGAACCTTGCAAGTCAAGTCACCTTTGAAGATGTTCATACAACCAAGTTTGACCTAGTTCCTTTGGGAAATGAAATCTATTGATCCCATATGCATCTTGTGAGCCTTGTTACTTGATTCTAACATGTTAAGGTGATGTTTCATTTATCTTGGGTCATACACTTGTGTTACTTGCTTCACAAGATTCTTTGGAGTCATGCATTTCCACTTTGTTCTAAGTGTTGAGGTTATGTTAGAACTTTGGTTCTTTCACTTGCCATGATTTAGTTTGTGCTTGTGTTTTGTTTCTAAGTGTGAATTGAGGCTTTCATCTTATTGATTCACTTTTGCCTCATGTGGTTTGATCTTTATTCTAGATGATTTAGTTTTTGTTTAGGTGATGGATGTTTGATGGTTGTAGGAGTTTTACTTCTCCCATTTCATCTCACCTTTCTTGACTTGTTCAAGTCAGCTTCTTTTTGTTTGAGTCTCAGGTTGTTGAGTCCTTGTTGCATCTTTTCATATCTCGCATTTCATCTTTGTTTTCCTTGACTTGTTTAAGTCAATTTCATCTCATTTCCTTTTCACATGTGATTGAATTATTTATTGTTTACTTGGTCTTTTGCCATGATCCCTTAGGATTCCTAGTCCCTCTGTTTAAGATGGGAGTAGGAGAGACATTAGGTGTTCAATCCTTTGCATGATAACTTTAGGATAGATTTCCCTTTTTCAATCCCAACTTTAGGAGCACATTGCATGATAAAATTAGGGTTGATTAGTTCCCCCTTAGAGTGTTGTGTCTTCTCTTCTCATCTTCTAACTTTCATAAGACACTTTAATAAAGGTTTACACTTATTGTACGCTACGAGCCTTAAGTAATTGAGGAATGATGAGTGGGGGCCTCTTCTCACCTCGTCTAGAGTGTTTAGCGTATGCCCTTTCGGCGATATGCGACGCATTCACTCTCAAGTCATTGTCTTTAGTGCAACATGAGTTACAGACTTAACTCAATTCACTTATTCTTTAAAAAACACAAAACAAAACATCAAACCTTTTTATCCTTTGGGATTTGTTTCAAACCTAATTTTCAGAAAGAGTGTGTTAAGTCTTGGGTCTACTGCAAACAGGAAACATCCCTAACTGCTGAAACCATTATTTAACCCTACTCGGTTAAAACACTTGAACCAACCAGTGGTCGTGTTAGCCCGAACTAGGTTTGCTCTGATTTCTCATACCAGATGAGGATACGTAGGCACAAGAATGTGATGTCTTGGCGAGCAACCTTCCCCCCATCACCCTAGTTTTCCGAACTACGTTGACTATGACTTTACCATTGCATGAGGGAATACATAGGCATAGGGTGGCGATGTCCTATCGAGTCAGTCCTTTCCATTCACCCCCGTTTAGCAGCAGCCATTACACCCATAGATTAGACAACAAGCATGGATCCCGTTGAGTACAACAAACATGAGGGGTGCTCATACCTTCCCCTTGTGTAACCGACTCCCGAACCCAATATTTGGTTGCAATGACATTGTTTTTTCCCTTTTCTTCGATCGTTTCCTTTCCCTCTCTTTGGGATAAATAACGAATGGTGGAGACTCTTCTGTCTTTGCCGACCCACCTTTTCGCAGCGATGTGACACTTACCTAAGCTTAACCAACCCCCGAACCCTAGATCTTTCCCCGCATTGTGTTTACGATGCAAAATAGGTTTTTCCTTTCTTTAACCTTTCCTTCGGATAAATCAAAGACCAGTTGTGAATCAAGATTGTGATTCAAATTAATCAATAATTTGATATCCTATTCTCACTGCTACAGAAAATGGCGACTTCACTGGGGAAGATTACAAATATTTTGTTATTATGGGTTTCCCTAACTTGTTTTATTCTTATGCTTATTTGCTTACCTACTTATTTGCTTATCTGCTTATTTGTATATTTGCTTTTATTTATGCTTCGGGTTGGTACCTTTGTATGGTGAGATAAGTCCTACACCCAGACTTGAGTGCAATTATTATAGGAAGGTTATATACTTGATGAGGCTTATAGGGAGTGAATCCCGACCAAGCTGACTTGAGAATCACCGCTCAATTGAGGCCCTCTTGAAAATTAGTACTGTTAAACGAGTAGTCGTGAAAACATTCACTATTTTCGACATTGGAGCCTGTGATACTGGGGACCGTAGTTACCTTTAACCCCACTTTGGCCTTTCCTAGGATGTAGTGCGATGATTATGAGGGAGTAGTCCTGAAATAGTTGATACGCGATGCTACACTCAAAATAGGTTCTCTTGAGAATATTATTAACCACCGAGTTAGTCGGGAAATTGATAATATCCGAAAGATGGACTAGTGATTTTGGGAACTTTTTAGAACCCTTATTCTGCAGGTACAATCAACCTTTAGTCCACACCCTTTGGGGATGGGTATACCCTTTGCTCCATGCTCGTTACTAACCTAAGTTTCCTGTTTGTTTATCTTTGTGTACCTATGCACTTGCCTGTGTTTATGCATCTTTGCATCCATAAAGCATCATATAGCATTGGTTTCATGGAATTCAACTTTATTTATGAACATTACTGAACCAATATGGATTACAAAAGAAAATATTTTGAAATATTCTTTTAAGAGTCTTAACTTGGATGACTTAAGGAAGTTAGACGCTCTCATTGAAGATCAATAGGAGTTCAAAGACAAGAAACTTTCCTCATTGTCAAAAATCCAAGTGAACAACTGACAAGAAAAGAAACAAGATGGAGAATTTATTTTCCTCATATCAAACTATTCCTTGGAAAATGACCGTTGGACAAGCTTATATCCAAGAAAGTCCAGCTAGAAAAGCAGATCAAGAAGCAATACAAGACTTCATTAGGACTTTATTAGCTTTTATTTAGCTGCTATGTCAGGGCTGTTTTAAGAATATTATCTGTAATCCGATATCAAAAAAATAATAAATGAATTTTCTTTGGTACTATATGATGTTTGTAAATACACGAATTCCATGAAATCTTTCATCTGCATTCTGCATCCTGCATTTTTGCATCCCTCATTCGGCATGTGCATGAGCATGTATCTCTGTTATGGCTCACCCGACTTTCTGCCTTTGTCTGTCAGCTGACATCTTGACTATCTGACCAAGCTCGAAGTAATCATTGAAGGATAATAAAGAGAACATAAGATATGGATTCCATGACTGGTTTCATAGTGGTGACTAATCCGATGTTTGATGACAATGTTCAAATGCAATCTCGGCCTATGCAAGATAACTTGGTCGATCAAGTTGATGAAAGAGATTCTCAATTTCCGCGGTGTATGCCAAATCCCCGGAATGTTCATACTGAGATGATCGACTCGAACACCAGTTGTGAATTTCACGACGAGGTAATGGGGCATTCGATTGAAGAATGCAAGATATTCCAAGAAAAAGTTCAAGAGATGATTGACGACAACTTGTTGACCTTCAAAAGAGAAAGCCCGGTCTTGAATGGAACACTGTTGTGTTGATGAGTGAAAAGACTTAATAAAATCCTTTAGTAGGACTTGTCAGGCTGTTCATTTTGTTTGCTTATATGTATTTTATTTCTTTGATCATAAAAGCATAATTGGCATGTAAGAACTTGTTTATTTTGAACGATAATGTTGTGTTGTTGGGTGGGACTGTTCCATTATGTGATAAGCCAAAACCCAAGCTTCAGGATATCCATAACATTACAGTGGAAATTAGTGATGGACCTGTACGTTCGGCGTGCACTAGTCCTCATGAAATTCACGTTCAGACGAGATTCTCTTTGATGACTATCTTTCCAGTCTGTTTCGGGCAGTTGAGAGGATGTTGGATCTGAGGATTGTCGACTCTGGAGACCATTCATTTGGGAGTAAGCTAAGTGAGGCCTCTTCCTTTGACTATGATGCCAAATCAGAAATGGTGAATGTATCATCGTTTCTCGAAAGTCTGTAACTTTGACGACCGCATAGGATGCTGAACCTTATCAGAGATATGTCCACACCTGTGAATGGGAGGGTTATGCAGGAAACTTTGGCCTTCAACCAACCCGGTTTTCTTGTCAGTGCGGACTTTTGATCCTTGATACAGTGGGTTCCTATTATCTCAGTGTTGTGTTATTTTCTCACCGAAGTGAAGCTCTGGTTCAACTCAGTCAGCAGCACATCAATCTTGATCCCCTGTTTGCATTTGCATTTTAACATTTGCATGTATTTTTGTTTCAGGTGCATATTTTCCTTTTGATTCTAGTAATCTAATCCACCACCGGTATGGAGCCCGGTTTGAAGAGGATTGTTGTCTACAAGTTCCCAACACCAGAGATAGGGTCTTTGCTTAGTCTGATTTCTGCAGCTGATCATGGGGTTATGGAGGATTTTAGGAAGGACTATGGGAAGATCCTAAGCTATGTCTGCAAAACCTCAAGGTTTGAGTTGGGAGGTATCCATATACTACTGCAGTTTTATGATCCTCAACTGCGATATTTCAGCTTTCCAGGATATGTATTGATGCCAACTTTGGAAGAATTTTCCATGTTGATAGGAGTTCCAGTCCTGGAGCAGATGCCTTTCTGCCATTCTGAAGCAGAATCCAACCTGACCAAGCTAGCAAATTCTCTTCATTTGGGTCTTTCTGAGTTGGATGGAAAGATGGTATGGAGGAATGGAATTCTTGGTTTCCCATTACCATTCTTGGTGAGTAGAGCTCAACATTTTGCAAAGGAACGATGTTGGGTTGTTTTCAATGCTATTTTGGCTCTTTGCATCTATGGTATAGTATTGTTTCCCAATATCCCATATTTTTTTGATTTGGACGCCTTCCATGTCTTCGCATATAAGAATCCTGTGCCAACACTCTTAGGAGATGTTTATCATTCTATCCACTACAAGAATGAGAACAGAAGAGGGAAGAATGTCTCCTGCTGTGCACCTCTCCTGTATAGATGGTTTGTGGATCATCTTCCCAAGGTTGGACCTTTTGTTGACATCTCAGACACTGTTGATTGGTCAGAGAGGCTTATGTGCTTAACATCGGAGAATATCGTTTGGTTTAACAGAGACCTTTTGGGTATGGAGATTATCTACATCTGTGGGAATTTTCCCAATGTTCCTTTCATTGGGCGAAAAGTTGGCATCAATTATAATCCTGCTCTTGCTGTTAGACAATTTGGTTATGCTCTGAAAGGACCTCCAAGGGAAGAGGAAATACAGGAGTCTCTGTATTTCACTGAATTAGCCGACAATGAGATTTTAGCCAAATTGGAAAAAGCTTGGGGTAGAATTCACCGCAAAGGAAGAACTTCCTTGGGCAAAGGTGATTGCAAAGCTTATGGACCATATGTTGAATGGATCCAAGAGAGGGTTGAAAGGTTGTTGTTACCGTTCCCGATCAAAGAACCTCTATATCCTTTGGTAGTTGAAGAACCAACAACAGTTGACATTCAGAAGTATAATCAACTGTGGGCTCAGGAGCGAGAAGAATGAAGTCATATACCTGTCCAAGATGAAGACAGAGACTCTGAATAAAATGGGAAGAGAATTGACTGAAGATATCCGCGCCCGAGAATGAGTAGGTCGAGACCTGAAGAGTGCTAGTAATATCCTCAAAGATAAGAAGAAGGATCTAGAGAAAGCGCACCTAGAGATATCAAAGTTCAATGCTTAGTGGAATGCCATCTTGACTAACAACAAGGAAAGACAAGATGAGCTTCGTCAGCAGATTGACAGGTTGAAGTCTCAACTTTGAATTAAAGATGAAAAAGCTCCTAGAGAATCCTCTCGTCAGTACGAGAATAACCGCAAGCTACGAGAAGCTCTTGCAACGTTGGAGGAATACAAGTTAAGAGCAGATCTGAAGAAGCCCAGACTTGAAGATGCATTTGGAGAGGACGCTTGGGAGGACTATGCTCAAGGCTTGCAGGTTGTCATCAGTAGGAGGGAGTTTCTTATTTAGGAGTTAGTCACCCGACTAGATCATCCGGATACGAAGGAGTTATTAGAAGAGTTCCAGACTCGCTGTTGTGCTTGATGCAATTATATTTTGTTCTTATGTGTTTTTTGTTATCTTGTGTTCCGACCATCACCAAGATTGTTGGATGAGGTCATATTAATGACTCTGTTGTTTTCCTTGGTGATATGCTGTATGTGCTGACTCTGATCCTCATTTTATTTATGAGAGAGATTTTGTGGCTCCATCTGTTGACTCTTCATTCTCCTATTGCTTCTATGGGACTAGAATCAAGGGGAAAATTTCCCTGAAACATATTTACATGCTTGCATTTTGCATCATTTATCATATTGCATCGTGTTGTACCCCAAAATTTGCCTAACCTTTTTCTTTGCTTGGCTTGTGTTTCATTTCATTTCACTAGCATTTGCATATGCATAACATTGTTCTTTGCAAGGGATCAAGAGAGGTGTGCCATCCAAAAGAAGGTTATCAAGGGTTCCAAGCTCAATCATGAGTGCTTATTCAAGTTTTCAAGTGCTCATAATCATCAGGAGGCAGTCAAAGCTCTTTGAGAGAGTGGCTTGATAGTTGGTGCTTACCTCCTATCTTGGAGGTCAACTGAGGATCATCAGAGGTTCATAAGCTCATGATGATGGATAGGAGATGTTCGGAGAGCTCATGGAGTGATTTTGAAGCCATTGTGGAGCTCATCTAAGTGGTTATTTCATGTGCAAGAGGTTGCAGTCAAGGATTGTACACCTAGGGTTTCATCTGCTTAGTGCAAAGTCAACTGTGGATTTGAAGGAGATTGAGACTTGGTTTTAAGCCACGGGAGTCATGGGAAGTTGTGTGGAGACATATAGACTATTATTTAAAGATCAAATCAATAAGAATCAAGAGTGTGAGAAGTTACTAAATTAGGGTTTCAGAAGGTTGTCAGTGTAAAATCCCCTGTTTAGTACCAAACTTCAAGACCACATATCTCAAGATACAAGTTGAATCTCATTTTCCTATAATCATGAGACTTGTATGGCATGTTCTAAGCTTTGTTTTGAGTACTATAAACCATCCATTGGGCTTGTGGAGCTCAAGTTATGATGCCATCAAGTTATAGGTCTCAGATGAACATATTTTTTGAGTCAACAAAAGTCAACCAACTTCCAAGAGACCTTTGACTTAGAATCATGTTTCTTCTCAACTTTTGATGAACATGAAAGTTTTTCCTTATGATCTTAGCTTTCCAAAACGTCCTATAAGTCCTTCATCTCATTTTTAGAACTCAAGTTATGAAGCTTGCAAGGCAGGGGTATTTTGGGAAACTTTGATTATAGGTCCTTTTGGTTATGAGTCATTTACATACACTTGTGCACTTCAAATGGAACTTTTACCAACATGAAAGTTGTCCTAAATGACCTCAAATTCATCATGAAACTCAAGGTTGGCATGAATTATGCATGGTTAGAGGCATTGGTGAAGAAATTTCAAGTGAAAATGAGCTTTAAATCATGAATTCAATTGAATTAGTTTTAGGACTTTTTCATACCACCTTTTGATCCAAAATTGTTCACAACAC
Source organism: Lathyrus sativus (assembly GCA_963859935.3). Taxonomy (NCBI): domain Eukaryota; kingdom Viridiplantae; phylum Streptophyta; class Magnoliopsida; order Fabales; family Fabaceae; genus Lathyrus; species Lathyrus sativus. The sequence continues at coordinate 59,953,920 of OZ012741.1, forward strand.
TCCAATAAGAAAAATGCACAAATTTACTTTGGTCATAAGGTGAAAAACACGTGGTTTTTAAGCTTGCTTCATGAAAACATTTGCATTCAAAACTTCTTAATTGGATCAATTCAAGGCCTAAAATCAATCCACATGTTCAATTCAAGTCCTCAGCTGAAGATTCAAATGAAATTCAGGAGTGTAGCATGCCATAATCAGGTGTGCATGAGTTCACTTGCCAAATTGGGCATTTCCATAATTCAGAAAATTAGAGCCTCATTGGGCCTCCATTTCAATGCATATCCATAATATAAAAGCTCCAAATCAAGTTTGAGGGCTCAGAAGTTGCAACTCGTGGAAGGAGCTTAGAGTTGAAGTTTGAAATTCAAGAGAGAATTTGAAAATTGCAAATCCAGATCTAGCTCAATTCAAGCAAAATTGAAGTGATATTCCTCTTCCACAAGTTCAATAGAGTGGATCTGCACGTTTGCAAGCAAGTTCAACCTCAATTGAAGCACCAACAGAGTGGCTCTATTAGGTAATCTTCTTTCTTAAATATCTCTCATGTTAGGCATTGTTTTAGGTTCATTCTTGTGGCATCTGAAGTCCTACAACTTGTAGGCAAAATCTGGTAGCTTAATTGTGATGTTTGATGTGTTTTACAATTGTGTGCTTGAATTTTATTTCGTTCAATTCTCTCTGTACAAGCATGATAAATGATTTCAAAGCCTGGATTCATGATCTACTCAACTTGGCGTTTAATTTGGTATAAGATTTTGTTGAATTTGGTGAGGTTTTGAACCTTGAACTCCGACCACCTCTCTGGAGAAGATGACCGGAGCTAGAGCTCCGTCATCTGGTTCTTTTTCAAGCGAGCTTACGTGTGTTTGCTTTGAAACTTTGACGAGGCCAGATCTGTGGTTGTGATTCAATTGACCTGCTTGCGTGTTATTTGACTTGCCACATCATTTAAGTGGAACGCTGCGTTTCACTTAGTTTCTAATTTGTGTGGTATTGGGCCTAGCTTGCTACTTGCGCCCCCTTTCAAACTGAGCCCATTATTTTACACTGATTTGGTTGCTATTTGCACCGTGTGCCTTTTAATTGTTTTGTTTTTATTTTATTTGTTATCTGTTTTCATTTTAATCAATTAAAAATATCTCCAAATATGATAAAATTCTACAAAAATTATTTTAGGATACCTTAGGGTGTTAACTAATTTTTGATATTTTTTTATTTTCATTTTTCTTTTATTTTTTAATTAAAATGGAATTTTATGATTGGAGGTGTTTTTTAAATTGATTTTTCACTTGTTCCTTTGTGTTTCTTGTTTGTTCTTGATCCAATTCTCACCACCTATGAATAAGACTCATTCCTCATTTCAATGATGAGTTGAGCGGTCTTTGAGGCTGGTTTATGGACTTTGTTGACTTATTTTGGTTGACTTTTATGATCATTTGCTTGACCCTCGACAACCCTCCTTCAAAATGGTGCATCCTTGTGGATCAAATCCTTTGATGATGTTTTGAATGGACATTGGTTGTGTGCTTTTGGCCCCTGGTTGCCAACATCATCTTGTGCTTTGAGAATTTTATTTGGATTTATTTGAACCTTTTTCCTATTTTTGAGGTACCTTGCAAGTCAAGATACTTCTAAGGATGGTTCACACACACACTTGACCTAGTTTTGATGGGAAATGACCCTTGTGGATCCCCTAAGCTTCCAACTATTTTTGATTCACATTCATAACATGTTGAATTTGTTGGATGCCAATTTATAGGTTATAAATTTGTTTGGTTCTTGTGCTAAGTTGCATTCCTTTTAGGCCTTCCATTTGGTTTCAAATGTTGAAAGTGTTTAGGACCTATGTCCTTTACCATGCCTTTTGTTGCCACTTGCTTTGGTGTGTGCTCTTCTTTGCTTTATTCATCAAACCTTTTTATCCTTCGAGATTTAATTAGAAACCTTTTTCATAAAGAGAGTTTGGTTAACTCTTGGTTCTACCGCAAACAGGTAACACATAAGTCTCCAATGGTCGAGCCGCATACACCTAACTGCTAAAACTAAGTTTTAACCCTACTCGAGTAAAACACTTGAACAACCCTTTGGTCTTGTCGGCCCGAACTATGTTGGCTCTAATTTCTCGTACCAGACGAGGATACGTAGGCACAAGACGGCGATGTCTTGGCAAGCAACCTTCCCCCCTTCACCCGTAGTTTTCTGAACTACGTTGACTCTGACTTTCCCTTTGCACGAGGGAGTACGTAGGCTTATAGAGGCGATGCTCTATCGAGTCTCTTTTCTTTTATTTTGTCCCTGTGGCCTGTAACTTAGATAGATAAACACCCTTTAGATAGACAACAAGCGTGGATCCCGTCGAGTACAACGGACGTGAGGGGTGCTAATACCTTCCCCTTGCCTAACCGACTCTCGAACCCGTGATTTGGTTGCGATGGCCTGTCTTCTCCTGTTTTCGTAGGTTTTCTCTGATAGTTTCCTTTCCCTCTTTTGGAATAAATAACGAACAGTGGTGACTCTTTTGTCTTTGCCGACCCCTCTTCGCAGCGATGCGACACATCACAGGTCTTCTGGTTCTGTTAACCTTATTCTCTCTATGGTTTTTCTCAGTAGTGTTTCCAGATTGCTGACAAGACAATTCACCGTTACTTGACTAGGGGAAATCAACAGAAAGCAAAGGATCAGATTCAACTTGAACTATAAGAATTTAGAGATCGCATGGCGCAGTTCATGGATCTTATATAAGGGGTTGCTAACGACCAAGAACAGTTGAGAAAACTTGTTCAACCTTTGATTGCTAGGGTTGATGGAAGTGAAGTTTTGCATGGTGGGACCACTGCATTTCCTCCTCTAGCTGACAATGACACTCCTCAAGCCAATGTTATTCCAACAGTTGTTATTCCTCCGGGCGGAGGTAATCAACCTGGAGCTCACATTCTAGGTGCAGCGGGAGCTGTACATGGTAATTTCGGTTCTCAATAGAAGGAGGACAAACATGATGATGTATTTTCTATGGGAGATCTGGGCGTAGGCCTGTAGTCTGATGCGAACAAGAGATTTAGAATGATAGAAGAGAAGATGAATAACTTGGAGAATCATAATTCTCTAGGTCTCGATATGTCTAACTTGGGACTGATCCTAGTTCTGAAAATTCCGTCGAAGTTCAAGGTACCTGACTTTGACAAGTACAAAGGGACGACCTGTCCCAGAGTACATCTTCGATCTTACTACAGGAATATGTTTGCGTATTCTGATGATGAAAAGCTGTTAATGCACTTCTTCCAAGACAGTTTGTCTGTACCATCTTTAGAATGGTACATGGGCCTTAAAGGGACCAATATCAGAAGCTGGAGAGACCTTGGAGAGGCCTTCGTCTATCATTATCAATACAATAGTGATCTGGTGCCAAATAGGGTTCAACTACAGAATTTATCTCAGTGCAATAACGAGGGGTTCAAAGAATACACACTGAGGTGGTGTGAGCTGGCTACGAGAGTTCAACCACCAATGGTAGAAAGAGAAATCATTGATATGTTCGTGGCAACATTTCCAGGGATATATTATGAAAAGCTGATTGGAAACATGTTAGGAAGTTTTTCAGATCTAATTATTACTAGTGAGCAAGTTGAGAATGGTATTAAAATGGGAAAAATTCAAGCAGGGGAAGGATCTACATCTGGTGGGGGAAGAAAGACTTTTGGTAAGAAGAGGGAAGGCGAAACGAATGCGGTGTCAGGGTACATAAACAAGAACAGGAACAGGGCTCCACGACATCAATAATATCAGCAACAACCACAGGTTACAAGTGTCACTATTCTTGCAGCGCCTCAATAACAACCACCATAACCACAGCAGAACTATGCACCACGACAGCTTTAGGACCATAGAAGAACAATGAATTGACATTTTGCCGCTCCACCTATGCCGTATTCGTAACTTTTACAGCATTTGTTGCAACTCCAGTTGATTCAGAAAAGAACATTGACACCTTTGACTGGCGCGCCGCCTCTGAGTTATGACGCGAATGCCAGATGTGACTTCCATTCGGTTGCCCCAGGTCACCATATAGATAACTGCAAGGCTTTTAAACATAAGGTGCAAGACCTTATTGATAGCAAGGCAATTAACTTCATTAATGATGCGCCTAATGTTGTTCAAAACCTGATTCCCAATCATGGAGCGGCCGGTGTCAATGCTATTGTTGAAGAGGAGAATCTGAATTCGGTAATAGATGTCGCAGAGTTGAGAACTCCATTGAGCTTTGTCAAGAGTAGACTGTTAAAAGGCGGATTTTTTCCAGGCTGTCGAGAAGATTGTTAAGCGTGTGCAGTGCATCCCGAAGGTTGTGAGAATTTGAAGAATCATGTTCAATGTTTAATGAATGAAGGTGTGTTACAGTTTGACAGGATTAAAGAAGGAAAGGATATGGAAGTGATTAATCAGGACTAGGATGAGATTTCTACGATCTTGATCCCTTTTAGAATGATTAATATATCAGCGCCACCAAGGCCAGCGACTGTTATAATCACCAAAGAAGGACCAGTGCTGTATGAAAGTACTAAAGCAATCCCATGGAATCATGGGGCAGAGGTCTTTTGTAATGTCCAAAAGCAAGAGTTGAGGGGAACATCGTCCGATAGTTCATCTGTTGATAATTTGATTGGAACTAGTGAAATGACAAGAAGTGGTATGGTGTTTTCACCGCCAGAAGCCAATGTGGAAAGGCCTGACAAGGGAAAGGGAAAGGTTGTTGTAGAGGAAAGTTCACAACAAGGAGAGAAGGATGCTCTGGTTAAAGACGTCGAGGAATTCATGCGTCTGATTCGAAAGAGCGATTATAAAATTGTTGATCATCTACAACAGACTTCTTCCAAAATTTCAATTCTACCTTTTCTATTGTGCTCAGAGGCACACATGAATGCCCTTTTAAGGATTCTAAACACAGCGTATGTGCCGCAAGAAATTTCAGTGAATCAGCTTAAAGGGGTTGTAGCCCACGTGAATGCTGACAATGGCTTAGGGTTCACAGGTTTAGACCTAACTCCTAAGGGAAGGAATCATAATCATGCCTTGCACATCTCTATTGAGTGTAGAGGGGCAGTCTTGTCGCATGTCTTGGTGGATACTGGGTCTTCACTCAACGTGTTACCCAAGAAAGCCTTAATGAAGTTAGACACCCAAGGCGTGATATGTACTCCTAGTGATCTTGTTGTGCGAGCGTTCGATGAACAAGAAGATCTGTTTTTAGCGAAATTACTCTCCCTATTCAAGCAGGCCCGAAGATTTTCAATGATGACTTTTATATAATAGACATTCATCCCGCATACAACTGTCTGTTAGGTTGACCTTGGACTCATTCTGCAGGCGTAGTCACATCGACCTTACATCAGAAGTTGAAATACATGGTTGGGGGAAATATTTTCACTATCTGTGGTGAAGAAGACATAATGATCAACCAGCTATCATCATTCAAGTATGTTGAAGTAGATGGGGAAATTCACGAGACTTTGTGCCAAGCGTTTGAAGTTGTTCAGGTCAGAGAGAAGCCTTCTATGGTGGATAGAACTCCCGAGATTTCTATGTCTTCTTTTAAAGAAGCTCGTGCTATGGTGGAGTGTGGTTCCTCCCAAGGATGAGGTCAGGTGCTTAGTATTCCCAATAAGCAGGATAAGTTCGGATTGGGGTACATCCCATCATCTTCTTCTTTATAGAATGTTCCATGTTATAGGGGTCCAGTGCAATTTACAAGTGGTGGGGTGATCTTCGACAGAATTAACACCGTTTTCGAGGAGGAAGGGGATAGTGATTGTGACATGGATACAAGGATTCAGCTGTGTGTTCCTAGCCAAAGCTTGAGCAATTGGACCAACGAGGAAGTTGTCCAAGTTTCATTTGAAGAGTAATTCATTTTCTTTGATTATGTGTGGCCCTGCGTTCCGCCCAGGACGTAGTGGTTTTCATTTGTAGGGCCTTATCTTGTTTATGTTTGAACATTTGCTTTTATCATTATTCAAAAGGCGTCTTTATGCATTCAAATGTTTTGATCCCCGTTTTTCTTATTTTATTTTAACAATATATGGAAATGTGGTTTATGCTTGTTTGCATATCATTTTAAGCATCAAATCATCATCATGCAGGTTTTGCATTTCAGATGCCACCGCTTCAGACTCGTCTATGACTCGGTATGACTTTGACAATCCAATCTTTCAAGCTGAAGAAGAGATTGACGAAGATGAAGACCTGCCTAAAGAGCTCGCCAGACTGCTGAGACAAGAAGATACGGTTATTCTACCTCATCAAGAGGATATTGAAGTCGTCAACCTGGGTACGGAGGAAGATAAGAAAGAGGTCAGAATTAGGGCTGCTTTAGAAGATGATGTCAAGAGAAGACTGGTAGAGATGCTCCGAGAGTACACATACGTCTTCACTTGGTCATACAAGGATATGCCAGGACTAGATACATATATAGTGGTTCATCGTCTACCTCTTCGTGAGGAATGTCCACCTGTAAAACAGAAATTGAGAAGAACTAGACCATACATGGCAGTTAAGATTAAGGAAGAGGTCCAGAAGCAGTTGGACGCCGGTTTTCTTGCTGTTACGAACTATCCTTTGTTGGTCGCTAACATCGTGCTTGTACCTAAGAAGGACGGTAAGGTCAGGATGTGTGTGGATTATCGTGATCTAAACAAAGCGAGCCCGAAAGACGATTTCCCGCTCCCCCATATTGATGTGTTAGTCGATAACACTGCTCAACATTCTGTGTTTTCCTTCATGGATGGCTTTTCTGGGTATAACCAAATCAAGATGGCCCCAAAGGAAATGGAGAAAACAACCTTTATCACGCAGTGGGGGACTTTTTGCTATAAGGTGATTCTTTTTAGATTGAAGAATTCAAGGGCAACCTATCAGCGGGTGATGGTGACTTTGTTTCATGATATGATTCATCATGAGATTGAGGTTTATGTTAATGACATGATCGCAAAGTCACAAATGGAGGAAGAGCATCTGGTGAATCGTTTGAAGCTATTTGAAAGGTTGAGGAAATTCAAACTAAGGTTGAATCCGAACAAGTGTACTTTTGGTGTACGGTCTGGAAAGCTATTGGGGTTTATAGTCAGTGAAAAAGGAATCGAGGTCGATCCTGCAAAAATAAAAGCTATACAAGAAATGCCAGCGCCAAAAACACAAAAAGAGGTTCGTGGTTTTCTAGGTAGATTAAACTACATTACAAGGTTCATATCTCACCTTACAGCCACCTGTGAACCATTTGAAATTTGCCTGGAATGAAATTTGCCAAAGGGCATTTGAAAAGATAAAAGAGTATTTGCAGGAACCTCCGATACTGATGCCTCTAGTGGCAGGAAGACCTTTAATAATGTACTTGACGGTTTTTGAGAACTCCATGGGTTGTGTTCTCAGTCAACACGACAAGACAGACAGAAAAGAACATGCTATCTACTATCTGAGTAAGAAGTTCACAGATTGTGAGTCCCGATACTCAATGTTAGAAAAGACGTGTTGTGCACTTGCTTGGGCCTCCAAACGCCTAAAGCAGTACATGTTGAATCACACAACCATGCTGATTTCGAAGATGGATCCGATTAAGTACGTGTTCAAGAAGCAAGCACTTTCAAGAAGAATTGCTAGGAGGAAGATGGTCCTGATAGAATACGATATTCAGTATGTTTCCTAAAAGGCCATTAAGGGAAGTGTTTTGTCAGAGTATCTCGCAGAGCAACCGATTGAAGATTATCAATCGATGAAGTTTAAATTTCCTGACGAGGACATCATGTTTCTGAAGATGAAAGATTGTGACGAGCCGCTACCTGATGAAGTTCCTGAGATTGGCTCCTAGTGGAAGATGATTTTTGACGGTGTTGTTAACTCTTATGGCAGTGGAATTGGGGCAATCATTACAACTCCCCACGATTCCCACATACCGTTTACCGCCAGGTTAACATTTCCCTGCACGAACAATGAAGCTGAGTATGAAGCATGTATCATGGGCATTGAAGAAGAGACTGATTTGAGAATCAAGAACCTCAATATTTATGGTGATTCGACTTTGGTTGTCAACCAGATCAAAGGAGAATAAGAGACTCATCAGCCTAACCTGGTACCTTACATGAATTATGCAAGAAGGTTGTTACCTTTCTTTGATAGAGTAGAGTTTCATCATGTGCTGAGTGTAACACCCTCCTAAACCCCACGGAAAACATATGAATAATCAGAGTAAATTGTCATGCATTTACAAAAGGGTGTCACACATAAATTCTAAAACATCAAAATCACCTGTCATGCTCGTTAACATTTCAATGTAAAATCATGCTTTACAAAATTTCACTTTGCATGTAGCAGCGGATTCATTTTATAACATAATACCCTTAACGGAAACATCCGTGTTCATCACATAAACCAACATCGTTTGGGCACTAAGGCCATCATCATAATATCTCAATAATATGAAAACATAGTATATCACTATAATATAAACCAAGCGATCCCAGTGTTACATGACCAGAGCATGACTCGACCCAACATAATCAATTACTAAACAACTACGCCAAAAGCAACCTCGCAACTACAAGTAGTACTACTCCTTGATACATGCACGATGTCATGTAGGACATCATTCCAGCAGAAGGGTGAGAAATATTATCATAATAACAATGCATATAATCATATATAAATGCACAATTACAGAATACATATATTCCACATTTTCTCACCACAATTCATTATACTCATCATATACATCACAACATGTGTATAAACAAATATGGATAATTCACTTAAGTATTTTTCATTATGCACACATCCATAATTCTCAATCCTAACAACTCACACGCATATGCACGCTTTCATACAACAATCACATATACCATAAGACTCATATAAACTCATCAATTCTCACCAATCCCCACATCCATACACAATTAGGATTATTCACCAACTCACAGTTACACACTGACCATTACACATTTACAAACCTCAATTCATCAATTCATGCTTGTAAGCGTACTTCCATACAATAATCATGTATTCACAATTCTCATTTACACATGTCATACACATACGCATATTTTCACAATTGTCACTATACTTCATCATAACCCATCATATACTTCATAAAGCATATATACACAAACAAATATGGACAATCATAAGACATGTTTCATCATGCACACATCCATAATCCACAATTTCCACACACAAGAATATTTCATATAACAATGACATTCATGCTATGTGACTCAATACAACTTAATGCAAACTCATGCCATGTGGTACCAACAATTGTTATCTTTTTTCGGTTTACAATAAACCGGGTCCACTCTTCTAGACCGATAACCACCAAAATGCCCGTCCTCTAAGCTTTCAAACCCACTCTTCTATGCTTGGGACAAGTCACAAGTCTCCACGAAACTAGCAAGCATTTCCTCTTGACTAAATGATGCATATGCAATCAACAACAAAATGCACTTAAGACCGACATCTTAATCTCATGCATTCAAATAATTCCTCTCTTCAAGAATTATAACATGATTGCACACACAGCATATTCACATCATTCAAGTATTCATACTTTAAATCATCATATTTATCAAGCAATGCACACATATTCACAATATGTTCTCATGCACTCTTAACGCATAAACACAAGCAATGCACACATATTCACAATATGTTCTCATGCACTCTTAACACATAAACACAAGTAATACACACATATTCACAATATGTTCTCATGCACTCTTCATACATTTTTAATCAACTTAAACAATGTATCACATTTGTCAAAAGACCACACTTCAATTTAATTCAACAATCTAGGATTCACGGCATACGGCTATCCACAACATATATATCACATCATAAGCTATGTCTTAAGGTGAAGGGTTAGTCATACTAGAATCGGAAAACCAACCTCGGATGGAAACTCCAAGAAAATCACAATCTGTCATGCTCGCTACCTCGCTCGCTCAGCGAGCCCCTTGCGAGTATTCGCTACTTGTTCGCCCAGCGAACAAGCTCGCGAAGGCAAACAGAAGCTACTGACTTTGTTCGCTACCTCGCTCGCTCGGCGAAGGCCTAGCGAACCTTCGCTACCCCCTTCGCTACCAGCGAACACCATAAAATGCATTCTGCCCAAGTCTGGGACCATTCGCTACTGGCTCGCTACTAGCTCGCTTAGCGAACGTTCGCTACCAGCTCGCTCAGCGAACACGCTAGCGAATGTCTGCGAACTTCAAACCTTCACTGTCCACCTTCCACCAAACTCTCCAAAACCGACCGATTCTCACCGAACAAGTTCCGTAACCTTAGTCTAACATCCCCCAACAAAATACTACCACTTATCCTCATTTTTAACCGTAAAAACTCGGTTTCTATCGATTAAGAATCTTTTGCCCTAGAATGGAAAATGAGGAAAAACAACCAAGCAATCCATACATAATCACATACATTGGTAAGATAACAATATTTGACACCCTTACCTTGATTAATCGGAAGCTAGAAGTCGTTCTTGATGATTTCCAAGCTTTTCCCTTCTTCTTCCTCTTTTCTCCTCTTCCTCTTTCTTTCTCTCTGTTTCCTTCTTTTCTTTCTATCTCTTTTCTTTTCTCTCTATTTCCCTTTTTTATATCCTTCTATTTTCTTTCCACCATAATTCTTCTCTCAAAATATCTATCCATTCCTTTTCTCACCAAAATATCTCATCTTATCATTATCATAGAAAATATCTATTAAATCCACATTATTCTTCCAAATAGGATAAATCAGTTAAATCCATTAACACATATGAATTAAATAAATCCAATAATCCATTTAAATCAGATAAATCTCATAAACCAATTAATTAGTACAATTAATCAATTATGGAAAAATTGGGTTGTTACAACTCTCCCCCACTTTAGGAATTTTCGTCCTCGAAAATGTTACCTGATTCGAACAACTCTGGATATGACCCTCGCATCCCAAATCCCAAACTACTTCCACTAAAGGAATCCCTTTACCTCGAAGTTGCTTCTCGTTCATCAACCTGAACTAGCAATGTCTCAACAATCAAATCCTCTCTCACTCGTACACCACTCCATCTGAATGAATGCACTTCCTCAACTTAGAGACATGAACACATCATGCAATTCCCACTAGTGACAGCGGTAAAACAATCCAACATGCTATTTTCCCCACGCTTCCGCTGCGCCACTCTGATACAGATCAGTAAAACACAGTGGGTGTTTCCGAGACCTCAAGCTCGACCAACACCAGTTACTATCGTAACTCTCAAAACACGTCCTTTCTTGGATTCCTCTTGATCTTTCCAATTGTCTCTTACACAATATCAGGTCCGAGTACAACACTCTCACCAGACACACATAAACACAAAGGGATCCTACACCTCCTACCATACAAATCCTAGTACGATGTCATTCCGATAATAGAATGATAGCGATTATCGTAGGTAACTCAATCAGCAACGATTAACTATCCCCTGATCCATCTTGATCCAACACACAAGTTCTCAACAAATCTTCTACATACTGGATAGTTCTCTTTGTCCGCCCATCCGTCCACGGATGCTAGACAGAGTCCAACTTCAACACGACACCCAAGGCGTCTACGAACCTTTCCAAAATCTCAATGGAAAACTCAGGTTCCCATCTAACAGAATGATTCATCTTTACTGGTAAGTAACGAGTTACTCTTGTTATTCCATTCTTAACCATCCAAATCGAATCATATTCCTTCAACTTCTTCAGAAAACCCGACACAGAATCCATGGGAATACTATCTCATTCCACTCAAAATAAACAACGGTTGCATCAGGCCCAACAGTCTCTGATGTTTGTAACACCCCCTTCTATACCCCCAAATAAATGCATATACAATTTTATCAGAGTGAAAATTTTAGAATAAGGTATAAATGAAGAATGTCACAATTTCACCAATAAAACACTTTAACATTTGCTCCACAAGATATGTAACATTTTCATGGTTTAGAAATCACATTTCAACATTTAAATTAAAGCGGAAGGTAAGATCATTTAATCATTTCCAAAATATTAATTCACATACAGATAAGATATCCGGATTGATACATCATGTCAGGTAATTACCAAACCACATCAGCTGATACATCGTAATGCATCACAAAAGAATAACTATACTAGTCTAACTACCCGGTGTTACATATCAGAGCAGCCGACTCAAAAGAATGAAGATAACTTCACAACAAAACTCCAGCATCCTAATCTGCAATGCCTCATAGAGCATTATAAAATAACAGAAGGGTGAGAAATACTACCATAATAATCAATGCATAAGATAATATATATACAGGTATCATATAATTGCATTTTTACATTTCTCACCACAAATTCATTTCATAGTCATATTTACCATATTAAACAAATATGAACATACCCAAACATATCCCTTCATACATATTCCCCAATCATCCAAAACCCATCATATTCACAAGCATATTTCATATATCCATCACATTTATGTTATTACCACGTCATCAAACAATGCACACATATCCACGATATGTTCCCATGCATCTCTCACAATTATTAACCAATGCACACATATCCACGATATGTTCCCATGCATCTCTCACAATTATTAACCGATGCACACATATCCACGATATGTTCCCATGCATCTCTCGCAATTATTAACCGATGCACACATATCCCCGATATGTTCCCATGCATCTCTCACAATTATTAACCGATGCACACATATCCACGATATGTTTCCATGCATCTCTCACAATTATTAACCGATGCACACATATCCACGATATGTTCCCATGCATCTCTCACAATTATTAACCGATGCACACATATCCACGATATGTTCCCATGCATCTCATACATTTGCATCCAACAACATACACTCATAATTCATCGAATAATACACACATAATCATTACTATGTTCTCGTGTATTTTCTAGTCGATGCAAACATTATGCATATCGCAATCTATGATTCATGCCCAAAGGCTACCCACGGCACATACACATATAGTATATAACATTTCATTCCATTAAAGATCGAACCCGATCGAACCACAACACAACATAGAATGAAATCACAGAAAAACGAAATTCTGTCATGTTCGCCACCACCTCGCTAGGCGGGCACCTGGCGAACACTCGCTACCTGTTCGCCTAGCGAACAAGCTCGCGAACCCCAACAGAAGCTACTGGAAGACTTCGCTACCTGCTCGCTGCAGCGAGCTTCCCAGCGAACCATTTCGCTATCTTTTCGCTACACTTTCACTACCAGCGAACACACCAAAATCCATTCTGTCCAAGTCTGGGACCATTCGCTACTTGTTCGCTGAGCGAGCTCCTAGCGAACATTCGCGACCTGCTCGCCTAGCGAGATGCTAGCGAGTGTCTGCGTATTTTGTTTTTCACTTACTGTTATCCAACTCAACCAACTCCGAAAACTCCAAATCTCACTAATCCAACTCCAATACTCTTAGTCTAACATTTCTAGACTATTCTACATCATCTATTTCAGATTTTAACCGATTAAATCACAGTTCTACCGATTAAATCCAACTTTGCCCTAAATGGAAAAGGATGGAAACTACCCCACAATCCAAACCCAACATACATAATAGTATACAATGATCAAATAGCAATGTTTCTCACCCTTACCTTGATTAATCGGAGCTTTGATGTTGGTTCTTGATGATTTTCCACTTTCCTCTTCTTCTCCTCCCTTTCTCTTCTTCTTCCCTCTTTCTCTTCTTTATTTCCAAATGTTTTCTCTAACTTTCTTTTCTTTTCCTTCTCTATTATATTTCCTTTATTTTCCTTCCTTCCAATTTCCTTCTCAATTCTCTATTAATTCCAATTAATAAAAATTAATTCCCACATTAATGAAAATCCCACTAAATCAATTAATTGCTATAATTAATTATTTAATGAAATTCGGGTTGTTACAACCCTCCCCCACTTTAGGAATTTTCGTCCTCGAAAATGTTACCTGGTTCAAATAGTTCTGGATAAGACTCCCTCATTTGGCTCTCAAGCTCCCAAGTAACATTTCCACCAGCCAGTCCTCCCCAAGCGACCTTCACTAATGCAATCTCTTTACCTCGAAGCTGCTTCAATTTCCGATCCTCTATCCGCATAGGTGATGTCTCAACAGTCAGGTTATCTTTCACCTGCACATCATCTAATTGGACTACATGAGACGGATCCGCAATGTATTTCCTCAACTGAGATACGTGGAATACGTCATGAAGATTAGCAAGCGACGGTGGTAAAGCCACACGATAGGCCACTTCTCCTATCTTCTGCAAAATCTGATAAGGACCAATGAAACGCGGCGACAACTTGCGCGACTTCAATGCCCTACCAACACCTGTCATCGGAGTGACTCGAAGAAACACATGATCTCCCTCTTGAAATTCAAGTGCCTTCCTCCTCTTGTCATAATAACTCTTCTGACGACTCTGAGCAACTCTCATCTTATCTTGAATCATCTTGATCTTATCAGTAGTCTGTTGAACTAACTCGGGTCCAACAACAGAACTCTCTCCGGACTCAAACCAACACAATGGTGTCCTACACCACCTACCATACAACGCCTCAAATGGTGCCATACCGATACTCGAATGAAAACTGTTGTTGTAGGTAAACTCAATCAAAGGCAAGTAGTTATCCCAAGCTCTTCCTTTTTCCAATACACAAGCTCTCAAAAGATCTTCAAGCGACTGAATCGTTCTCTCCGTCTGACCATCTGTCTGAGGATGATAAGATGAACTCAGACGCAACTTAGTACCCAAAGCACTCTGCAAGCTCTCCCAAAATCTCGAAGTGAACCTCGGATCTCTATCCGAAACAATACTCGACGGAATACCATGCAAACACACAATCCTCTCAATATACAATTTAGCCAACTTCTCCAACGGGTAATCCACACGCATAGGGATAAAGTGAGCAGATTTAGTCAATCTGTCCACGATAACCCAAATGGCCTCAAAACTACTCGGCGTCCTCGGCAAACCCGATACAAAATCCATGGAGATACTATCCCATTTCCACTCAGGGATAAACAACGGCTTCATCAAACCCGATGGCTTCTGATGCTCAATCTTTGACTTCTGGCAAGTCAAGCAAGAATACACAAATTCCGCAATCTCCTTCTTCATACTAGGCCACCAAAACACTTTCCTCAAATCCTGATACATCTTGGTAGCACCTGGATGAATACTCAATCTGCTACGATGTCCTTCCTCAAGGATACTCTTTTTAAGCTCAACAACATTCGAAACACAAACTCGATCCCGACATCTCATAATCCCACTCTCATCAATCCGAAAATCACCACCTTGGCCTTGGTTGATTAAAGTCAACCGATCAACTAAACTCAAATCCAATTTCTGTCCTTCTCGAATTTCATCCAAAATACCACTTGTAAGCTTTAACATACCCAACTTAAATCCAAAAGAAGTTCTCTCACATACTAAACTCAAATTCCAAAATTGCTCGACCAATTCCAACTCTTTTACCATCAACGCCGACATATGCAATGATTTCCGACTCAATGCATCCGCTACTACATTTGCTTTACCTGAATGGTAATTCAGACCAAAATCATAATCCTTTAAAAGTTCAAGCCATCTTCTTTGTCTTGCATTCAATTCCTTTTGATCAAAGAGGTACTTCAAACTCTTGTGGTCACTAAACACTTCAAACCTCGCACCAAACAAATAATGCCTCCAAAGTTTCAACACGAACACAACGGCGGCCAAATCTAAGTCATGCGTCGGATAATTCTTCTCATGCACTTTGAGTTGCCTCAAAGCATAAGCCACAACTTGATTATTCTGCATCAACACACCTCCTAAACCCATCAAAGAAGCATCACAATACACAACGAACGGTTCTTCCGGATTTGGCAAAATTAAAACAGGGACTGTCGTCAATCTTCGCTTAAGTTCTTGGAAACTCGCTTCACACTTGGCATCCCACACAAAAGCTTGACCCTTCCTAGTCAACTGCGTCAACGGCAACGATAACCTAGCAAATCCTTCAATGAACTTATGGTAATAACCCGCTAAACCAAGAAAACTTCTAATCTCAAACACTGATTTCGGAGTCTCCCATTGCGATACCGCTTCAACCTTCGATGGATCAACCGTAATACCATTACTCGAAATTACATGACCAAGGAAACTAACTTCCTTCAACCAAAACTCACACTTAGAAAGCTTTGCAAATAACTGCTTCTCTCTCAACACAGATAACACAATCTTCAGATGCTCGGCATGCTCTTCTTCGCTCTTCGAATAAACCAAGATGTCGTCGATAAACACAACCACAAACTTATCCAAATAAGGATGGAAAATCCTATTCATGTACTCCATAAATACACCTGGTGCATTAGTCACACCAAATGGCATCACAGAATACTCATAGTGTCCATACCTCGTTCTAAAAGCAGTCTTCTGAATATCCCCAGCTTTCACGCGAATCTGATGATACCCAGATCTCAAATCAATCTTGCTGAACACGCTTGCACCAACCAACTGATCCATCAGATCATCAATCCTCGGAAGTGGATACTTGTTCTTGATAGTCACCTTGTTCAACTGTCTGTAATGCACACAGAGCCTCATAGAACCCTCTTTCTTCTTAACCAACAACACAGGTGCACCCCACGACGACACACTCGGACGAATAAACCTCTTTTCAAGCAAATCCTCAAGTTGACTCTTCAACTCTTTCAATTCTGATGCCGACATACGATAAGGAGCCATCGATATCGGACTAGTTCCAGGAATCAAATCTATTGAAAACTCCACCTCTCGCTCCGGTGGTAAATCCTTTATCTCTTCAGGGAAAACTTCCGGAAAATCTCTAACAATTGGTAAAGCACCAATCACTTCACTTCCACCAATTCTCAAAGTTGCCATAAGCATAAATACCTTAGCTCCATCTTGCACTAATTCTTTCACTTGTCTCGCTGTCATAAACAAATCTCTTGCAACGTCCGATTCCGGAAAAATAACCGTCTTGTCAAAACAGTTAATAGGTGAAGACACACTAAATCAATTCCAAAATCTTTACCGAAGATACTCAACGGACAATTCAAACAAACATACGGTGTAGTTACCGAACCCATAGGAGGAGTATCAATAACCATACCGCCACCAATCACAGACAACTCAAGATTCAACCTTCTAACACAATCCAAAGAAATAAAAGAATGCGTAGCTCCGGTATCAATTATAGCGATCAAAGGTATACCATTAATAAAACACGTACCTCTGATCAAGCGATCGTCACTAGCAGTCTCAGATCCAGATAGAGCGAACACTTTTCCGCTTCCTTGATTCTTCTTCGGCTTATCGCATTTGGTACTAATGTGTCCTTGCTCGCCACAGTTGTAGCAAGTCACATTTGCACCGCTTCTGCATTCAAGGGCTTTGTGGCCTGGCTTGCCACACTTAAAACACGCCTTCTCAACACTCTTGCATTCCGAAGCACGGTGTCCCTCTTCACCGCACCTATAACACTTCATCGGAGTAGAAACTCCCCCACTTGGCCTCTTGCCATAACCCATTCTCTGCTTCCCTTTGTCTGCAGGAGTCACATAAGATTTTCCTCTGAATTGACCTTTTCCTTTCTTATCACTTAAACTCTTGTAGTGGCTAGACCGAGCCCTACTGTCTTCATCATCGATTCTGCTCTTGTTTACCAACTCCGAAAATCGCTGGATTTCCTGGTAACCAATAGCTTGCTTGATCTCAGGTCTCAAGCCATTCACAAATTTGAGACACTTAGATCTCTCGGCATTAGCAGTATTGTAATGAGGACAAAACTTGGTCAACTCTTCAAATCTTGCCGCATACTCCGCTACCGTCGAATTACCTTGCTTTAACTCAAGAAATTCAATCTCTTTCTTCCCTCGCACATCCTATGGAAAATACTTCTCCAGAAAAGTCTCTCTGAATAGATCCCAAGTGATCACAATATCCTCTTCCTCAAATCTTTGGCGAGTATTACCCCACCAATCTTCAGCTTCTTCTTCGAGCATGTGAGTCCCAAACTGCACCTTTTGTGCATCTGAGCAATTCATAACCCGAAAAATCTTCTCCACAACTTTCAACCAAATCTGTGCTTTGTCAGGCTCATGGGTTCCCTTGAAAATCGGAGGGTTGTTCCTTTGGAACCTTCCCAAAGCACGGAATTCATCTCCGACAACATTCCCCGCATTCACATTGGCCGGAGGATTCTGCCCAATTGCTCCCGCCAACCTTGTCAAAGCTTCTGCGATCGCTTCATCGTTCCTCCCTGCAACCATCTTACTAATTCTAACAACAGAACCACGTAAGAACAACCGATATTGATAATGCAACACACACATATCAATAACACACAGGGAAACACTCTAACAACTTGGCCGGACGGACCGACCTGCTCTGATACCACTATTGTAACACCCCCTTCTATACCCCCAAATAAATGCATATACAATTTTATCAGAGTGAAAATTTTAGAATAAGGTATAAATGAAGAATGTCACAATTTCACCAATAAAACACTTTAACATTTGCTCCATAAGATATGTAACATTTTCATGGTTTAGAAATCACATTTCAACATTTAAATTAAAGCGGAAGGTAAGATCATTTAATCATTTCCAAAATATTAATTCACATATAGATAAGATATCCGGATTGACACATCATGTCAGGTAATTACCAAACTACATCAGCTGATACATCGTAATGCATCACAAAAGAATAACTATACTAGTCTAACTACCCGGTGTTACATATCAGAGCAGCCGACTCAAAAGAATGAAGATAACTTCACAACAAAACTCCAGCATCCTAATCTGTAATGCCTCATAGAGCATTATAAAATAACAGAAGGGTGAGAAATACTACCATAATAATCAATGCATAAGATTATATATATACAGGTATCATATAATTGCATTTTTACATTTCTCACCACAAATTCATTTCATAGTCATATTTACCATATTAAACAAATATGAACATACCCAAACATATCCCTTCATACATATTCCCCAATCATCCAAAACCCATCATATTCACAAGCATATTTCATATATCCATGACATTTATGCTATTACCACGTCATCAAACAATGCACACATATCCATGATATGTTCCCATGCATCTCTCACAATTATTAACCAATGCACACATATCCATGATATGTTCCCATGCATCTCTCACAATTATTAACCTATGCACACATATCCACGATATGTTCCCATGCATCTCTCGCAATTATTAACCGATGCACACATATCCCCGATATGTTCCCATGCATCTCTCACAATTATTAACCGGTGCACACATATCCATGATATGTTCCCATGCATCTCTCACAATTATTAACCGATGCACACATATCCACGATATGTTCCCATGCATCTCATACATTTGCATCCAACAACATACACTCATAATTCATCGAATAATACACACATAATCATTACTATGTTCTCGTGTATTTTCTAGTCGATGCAAACATTATGCATATCGCAATCTATGATTCATGCCCAAAGGCTACCCACGGCACATACACATATAGTATATAACATTTCATTCCATTAAGGATCGAACCCGATCGAACCACAACACAACATAGAATGAAATCACAGAAAAACGAAATTCTGTCATGTTCGCCACCACCTCGCTAGGCGGGCACCTGGCGAACACTCGCTACCTGTTCGCCTAGCGAACAAGCTCGCGAACCCCAACAGAAGCTACTGGAAGACTTCGCTACCTGCTCGCTGCAGCGAGCTTCCCAGCGAACCATTTCGCTATCTGTTCGCTACACTTTCGCTACCAGCGAACACACCAAAATCCATTATGTCCAAGTCTGGGACCATTCGCTACTTGTTCGCTGAGCGAGCTCCTAGCGAACATTCGCGACCTGCTCGCCTAGCGAGATGCTAGCGAGTGTCTGCGTATTTTGTTTTTCACTTACTGTTATCCAACTCAACCAACTCCGAAAACTCCAAATCTCACTAATCCAACTCCAATACTCTTAGTCTAACATTTCTAGACTATTCTACATCATCTATTTCAGATTTTAACCGATTAAATCACAGTTCTACCGATTAAATCCAACTTTGCCCTAAATGGAAAAGGATGGAAACTACCCCACAATCCAAACCCAACATACATAATAGTATACAATGATCAAATAACAATGTTTCTCACCCTTACCTTGATTAATCGGAGCTTTGATGTTGGTTCTTGATGATTTTCCACTTTCCTCTTCTTCTCCTCCCTTTCTCTTCTTCTTCCCTCTTTCTCTTCTTTCTTTCCAAATGTTTTCTCTAACTTTCTTTTCTTTTCCTTCTCTATTATATTTCCTTTATTTTCCTTCCTTCCAATTTCCTTCTCAATTCTCTATTAATTCCAATTAATAAAAATTAATTCCCACATTAATGAAAATCCCACTAAATCAATTAATTGCTATAATTAATTATTTAATGAAATTCGGGCTGTTACAATGTTCACACTTCGACTTTCAACAAGTCTAATCAGCATATACAATCTTAACCACTTCTCCCTCCATCTATGGCCACCAAAACAATTTCCTCAAATCCGGTCACATCTTTATAGCACCTGGATGGATACTCAATCTATCTCAATGTCCTCCTTCCAAAGTACTCTTATCCAACTCATGCTATCTGGAATACAACTCCATCACGACATCTCATAGTACCATTCTCAGCTCTTCGACTTTAATCCATTAATCTCTATTAATCTCTTAACTCAAATTAGGATTCTAACCTCCTCAGATCTCATCGAAAATACCAATAGTCAGTCTCAACATACAAAGCTCAATCCCATAAGAAGTCTCTTCACAGATCAAACTCATATCCCGAATTTTCTTAATCAGTTTTAACTTCCTTATTATTATTGGTATACACAAAACTTCCCAAGTCGATACCTTAACTACCACGTTGTCTCACTCGAATGGTAATTCAACCCAAAGCCATACTCTTCCAGAAGTCCCAGTTATTTCCTCTACATCATATTCAAATTTTTCAAATCAAACAAATACCTTAAGCTCTTAAGATCATGAACCATCTCAAATCTCAACTAAACAATCGAGGCTCCCAAACTCTGGTACAAACACACAACAACAACCAACTCTAAATCACTTGTCAAATAATTCCCTTGTGTACTTTAAGTTGCCTTAAAGCATAACCAAAACTCGTTGATGTTGTTCTTAACATATCTCCCAATCATCTCAATAAAGAATCACAAAACACAACAATTAGTTCTGTCGGATTCGGCGAAACCAACACACGAGTTATTGACAGCTCTCCCAAAAACTCTCGGAACTTTCTTCACAGTAGCATATCACTACTTCTTCTCAAACACTGATAACTCAAGTCCCCGATGATCAACATGATCCTCTATACTCTTCGAGTAAACCCAAATATCATCGGTTACACACCATTGACTTGCTCAATTGAGTATGGAAAATCCCAAGCCAAACCAACACTCGATTTGTGAGTTCTGGCGGAAACACGAACCTCGCTGTTTGCACTTACTGCAACATCCAAACATATTCCACCAATAAATAACTTAATTCCATGTCATTACTTCACCATCTCCTAGAGCATTGTAATAACTCCCAACGCTTCTAATCTTGTATCATTCCTAATTACGGTTCTCCCGTTACGTCAACAATACGAAAACAACGTTTCACACTTAGAAGGCCATTCAACGCATCTTCAACTCTCAAATTGTTTAAAGGTCTAATAATACCAATATTGTATTCCACCTCTTACTTTCTTTAGTGATCACTAGAAGTCACTATCTACCCTTTATATACTCGACCTCACAATCTGTTGTCGTAGCACACATACCAGACATAAGTCTCAAAACTACTCGATCAATTTAATTCCTTGACTTATCCAAACAGACATATGATATGGAGCTCTCAATATCGGACTAGTTCTCGTAACTAAGTGAATCACAACTCCACTTCACGTCCTGGCTGTACATCACTATCTTGTCAGGATAACTTCCAGACAACCACAATTAATCGGCAAACTGCCAACTTCCCACTTTCATTAACACTCAAATTCCCATCAAAATTAAGCATCTCAACACTGTCCTGCGCCAATTCATCAAAACAATTCTTCAGCACTTGGCTTAATTCTAAACAATTCGCTGCTCACGCCTTCCAAGCTTGCAAGACACGTCTATCCCATCCAACACAATCCCAACCACTATTAACAAGAGATTAAGGGCGATCAGTTCCTCAATGTGTCAATAGACAGCCGAAAATCATGATGGGGCATAAACCATCTTTACCAAACTATAATAGCGTTCAACCATACTCTGAGCTACAACTCCACGCTTGCAGCATCCTGGAGAAGCACAACCCTCTCCCCCACTTGAATCATTCCCGATTCTGCAGACAAAGGTTAGACAACAAATATGTATCGACAGTGCTTTCACACACATGTCGCCTACAAAGGGAACAACCAACATTAGACAACTTGGCCGGACGGATCGACCTGCTCTGATACCACTAATGTAACACCCTCATAAACCCCACGGAAAACATATGAATAATCAGAGTAAATTGTCAGGCATTTACAAAAGGGTGTCACACATAAATTCCAAAACATCAATATCACCTGTCATGCACGTTAACATTTCAATGTAAAATCATGCTTTATAAAATTTCACTTTGCATGTAGCAGCGGATTCATTTTATAACATAATACCCTTAACGGAAACATCCATGTTCATCACATAAACCAACATCGTTTGGGCACTAAGGCCATCATCATAATATCTCAATAATATGAAAACATAGTATATCACTACAATATAAACCAAGCGATCATAGTGTTACATGACCAGAGCATGACTCGACCCAACATAATCAATTACTAAACAACTACGCCAAAAGCAACCTCGTAACTACAAGCAGTACTACTCCTTAATACTTGCACGATGTCATGTAGGACATCATTCCAGCACAAGAGTGTGAAATATTATCATAATAACAATGCATATAATCATATATAAATGCACAATTACAAAATACATATATTCCATATTTTCTCACCACAATTCATTATACTCATCATATACATCACAACATGTGTATAAACAAATATAGATAATTCACTTAAGTATTTTTCATTATGCACATATCCATAACTCTCAATCCTAACAACTCACACGCATATGCACGCTTTCATACAACAATCACATATACCATAAGACTCATATAAACTCATCGATTCTCACCAATCCCCATATCCATACACAATTAGGATTATTCACAAACTCACAGTTGCACACTCACCATTACACATTTACAAACCTCAATTCATCAATTCATGCTTGTAAGCGTACTTCCATACAATAATCATGTATTCACAATTCTCATTTACACACGTCATACACATACACATATTTTCACAATTCTCACTGTACTTTATCATAACCCATCATATACTTCATAAAGCATATATACACAAACAAATATGGACAATCATAAGACATGTTTCATCATGCACACATCCATAATCTACAATTTCCACACACAAGCATATTTCATATAACAATGACATTCATGCTATGTGACTCAATACAACTTAATGCAAAATCATGCCATGTGGTACCAACACTTGTTTTCTTTTTTCGGTTTACAATAAACCGGATCCACTCTTCTAGACCGATAACCACCAAAAGCCCGTCCTCTAAGCTTTCAAACCCACTCTTCTAGGCTTGGGACAAGTCACTAGTCTCCACGAAACTAGCAAGCATTGCCTCTTGACTAAATGATGCATATGCAATCAACAACAAAATGCACTTAAGACTGACATCTTAATCTCATGCATTCAAATAATTCCTCTCTTCAAGAATTATAACATGATTGCACACACAACATATTCACATCATTCAAGTATTCATACTTTAAATCATCATATTTATCAAGCAATGCACACATATTCACAATATGTTCTCATGCACTCTTAACACATAAACACAAGCAATACACACATATTCACAATATGTTCTCATGCACGCTTAACACAAACACATGTAATGCATACATATTCACAATATGTTCTCATGCACTCTTCATACATTTTTAATCAACTTAAACAATGTATTACATTTGTCAAAAGACCACACTTCAATTTAATTCAACAATCTAGGATTCACGCCATACGGCTACCCACAACATATATATCATAGCATAAGCTATGTCTTAAGGTGAAGGGTTAATCATACTAGAATCGGAAAACCAACCTCGGATGGAAACTCCAAGAAAATCACAATCTGTCATGCTCGATACCTCGCTCGCTCAGCGAGCCCCTAGCGAGTATTCACTACTTGTTCGCCCAGCGAACAAGCTCGCGAAGGCAAACAGAAGCTACTGACTTCGTTCTCTACCTCGCTCGCTCGGCGAAGGCCTAGCGAACCTTCGCTACCCCCTTCGCTACCAGCGAACACCATAAAATGCATTCTGCCCAAGTCTGGGACCGTTCGCTACTGGCTCGCTACTAGCTCGCTTAGCGAACGTTCGCTACCAGCTCGCTCAGCGAACACGCTAGCGAATGTCTGCGAACTTCAAACCTTCACTGTCCAACTTCCACCAAACTCTCCAAAACCGACCTATTTTCACCGAACAAGTTCCGTAACCTTAGTCTAACATCCCCCGACTAAATACTATCACTTATCCTCATTTTTAACCGTAAAAATTTGGTTCCTATCGATTAAACATCTTTTGCCCTAGAATGGAAAATGAGGAAAACAACCAAACAATCCATACATAATCACATACATTGGTAAGATAACAACATTTCACACCCTTACCTTGATTAATCAGAAGCTAGAAGTCGTTCTTGATGATTTCCAAGCTTTTCCCTTCTTCTTCCTCTTTTCTCCTCTTCCTCTTTCTTTCTCTCCTTTTCCTTCTTTTCTTTCTATCTCTTTTATTTTCTCTCTATTTCCCTTTTTTATATCCTTCTATTTTCTTTCCACCATACTTCTTCTCTCAAAATATCTATCCATTCCTTTTCTCACCAAAATATCTCATCTTATCATTATCATAGAGAATATCTATTAAATCCATATTATTCTTCCAAATAGGATAAATCAGTTAAATCCATTAATACATATGAATTAAATAAATCCAATAATTCATTTAAATCAGATAAATCACATAAACCAATTAATTAGTACAATTAATAAATTATGGAAAAATTGGGCTGTTACACTGAGGGCCGAGAATCAGATGGCAGATGCTTTGGAAACTTTATCCTCGATGTATAAGGTGAATTATTGGAACGATGCTCCAAGGATTATCATCTCGCGCCTCGATAGGCCAACTTTCATATTCGTAGTGGAGGAAGCATCAGATGGGAAGCTGTGGTATTATGATATCAGAAACTTTCTCAAGAATCAAGAGTATCCGCTTGTTGTGGTGAGAATCGTGATACCAAGCTATTGATTAACTTGAATCTTTAATTCTTAAATTCACAACCGGACTTTACTTTATCCAAAGGAAAGGTCTAAAGAAAGAAAGAACCTTTTGCGCGATGTAACAACAACGCTAAGAGATTCGGGGATCGGGGGTTGGTTATGCCTAGGGCAGGTATTTCACATCCTAAACATCTGTAGTACTCTATAGGAACCTTTTGTTTGTTTGTATGCTAAGTTTTCTAAATGTTTGCTATGGATTGGGATTGGGTAAAAGATGTAGGTTAAGACCTAAAGATAGTTTCTAAGTTTTCTCGCAAAGACATCGCGTCCTCTTCCTACGTATCCTAACTATGATAGAATCAGAGCAATCGTAGTTCACCTCACTAGGGATGAAGAACACTTGATTATGATCAAGGTTCCAAGGGGAACAAACATATCCATGCTTGTGTAGAGTTTAGAAAAACTCTCTAGATCTACATTGAACACTCAAGAAAGGGGGAGTAAGTAATCATCTCCATGATTCTTACATAGAGTTAACCAAACTCTACCTATCTCTATGTTGTAAGACCAATTGGTTCTATCCAGACCAAAATGAGAAAGAAGGGGAAAGGTTGCTCATCAAGATATCGCATCTTTTGCCTACGTATTCTCATTATCCAATGAGAAATCAGAGCGGTCGTAGTTTGGGCACGAACTATAGAATAAGGATCAATTGGTTCTTTCCAGACCAAAAGAGGGAAGGTTCTATCCAAACCTATGGGTTTAAGTCCTATTGGTTCTATCCAGACCAAAAAAGGGGGAGAAGGCTCTTTCCAGGCCTATGAGGGTATTGAGCTATCTATGACCCAAGGGTCAATACAGAGACTTTCCTTTGGAAGGGAAGAGAAGAGGAAACTTGGATGAGAACTAAAGAGTTCCATCACTTGGGGGAAAAATACTTAACAAAGCAATAATCATTCAAACATGATGAATACAAGAGACATGGTTACAAGCAATCAAGCAAGCATATTATAATAAACAAGGATTTAATCAAGATAAATGGTTACAACCAAAAATCATGTAAGCATCAAGATATCACAATATTGTAAAGGGGGTTCTTACAAGACTTAAGCACAAAAGGTTAAAGTAAAAAATGACATATCTTAATGAAGATGATGGTAACAACCCAAAAGAGATATATTAACAAATATGAAGGTAACAACCTTGAAAATAAGTCACAACTTGAGGTAAGCATGCTATAGGTCAAAGTATAGCAAATATAACAACATCATACTAAAAAATCATGCCTTGATGACAATCAAATACAAGCAAGAAGGGTTACAACAGTTCAAGCTCAAGGTTTTATGAAGAAAGCATACAAGTTCATAGTGACGACCAAAAGAAGGTAGACCCTAACATGTTATGATTCTAAGCATACACATAAACAAGTTAACAAACACATGTGAATCTAGCACAAACAATCTTACAAGATAGCTCAAGCATTAATTGAGAAAAGTTTCAATAAGAAACAAGGTACACAACTTTAAAAGGAAAAAACTTTCAAGTGGGTAAAAGTATTTCTAGAATGAATATCTTTGAATTATTTTCTCATTATGTGAAACTAGACAAAATCAAGAACATTTAGCAAAAAGAATGGATCAAAAATGTTAAAACATGAAAAAGTTATGAGGTGTTGAGTTTTGTGAAGAAAACATAAAAAACAATTGGTAAAAAATAATAGAATGCTCATGGAAGGTGTTGAACCCACGACCCTTGGTCTACAAACTCAAAATATTACCAACTCAGCCAACGCACGCGCGTGTATATTCAATGGAAATGAAAGAGGAAAATAATAAAACAAGATAAATAAAATAAAATAACAAAAGAGTTGATCCACTAGGGATCGAACTCAGGACATGTAGGAAAGCAAGGTACTTAGCGCATAGGTTACAACCACTAGGGTGGCGATACATCCAGTATGTAAAGCCACCCCATTAAAACATATACTTAACAAAGTGCATAGCTGGGCAAAAGCAAGGCAAACTCAAGCAACACTTCAAAATACGTTTTCATTCTAACTCTCTAAATTTTCCATCAAATTTAACAAAATTTTAGTCTAAGTCACTTGTTTTTCCAAGAGGAAGAGAATGGTATCAACCATTTTTGAAATTCCTCTCATACACCAAGATACAATAGAACATGCTAGGCAAGCTTTTGAAGTTGCAATTTTGAAGCCAAGGGTCAAAACAAGTGTGTTTACAAACGAAGGAGGGTCTGCACCTGTTTCAAACTCATTGTTTATGGATCATGTTCAAAGAAAGATCTCAATTTCTTACTGAATCGAAATATGACCCTCCATGTTGCAAGTTATTTAAATGGCTTAAAACAAACTTTGTGTAAAACCAATGTTAGCACTAAGATCCATGACAACACTAGTTTATAGACCTAAACTGCATTATGTCATGAACTTCACACCTAGATTGAAGGAAGTTTCAAAGTTAAATTGACAGAGGTTAGAAAACTCAAAAAGAAACTTGGCAACCAACAGTCATGAACAAGACACATGTTGATCATCAGTATAGGCTCCAACAGCTTTGAATCATTTCAACAGAAGCAATCCAAATCAACATGTTGATAGTTTATATGAGTTGATGAACTTAAAAGGGCTCTCTCAGAACCAAAGCATTTTATAACAATGCTGATAAAGAATTAACAGACATGCCATGGTACTTAACTAAACCAAGTATCTTGAGATTTAACCTAGACCAACAGATAAAACAAATTCAGAACAGACCTTTATAAAAAATAACAAGTTCTTTTTAGACAATGTCACCAGCTCAATAATTCAGGTAATTGCTCCAAATGACAACTTTATTCTATCAAGCACACATAACTTACAGTAAGGAGTTCCATGCTTAGCATAACAATGCACTAAATTCCAATAGTGTGATATCTCTTTAAAAAAAACTCCACAAATTTTCCTAATGACAATCACTAACTAAACTTAAACATGAAGTCCAAGTTTTAGCAGCCACAACTATGGGCTCCAAGTTGCAACACCTGACTCAATCAACAAACTGTCCAACTCAAAACATAATAGGTCAATGGTTAAGCTACTAACAAGTTTAGTCATGAAAGAAAAGGTTTTGGTGGTAAAGAATACAAACTCAACATAACCATATCAAGCCTAACCTCACCAAACATCTTGACAACATACTTTCACAAAAGTAAGCATATGCACACCCTACCCTAATGGTAATCCAACATCCACGCCCTTGCAAAAGCAAGCAAACACTTTTTAACAATGTAGATCAAACAATCCTTTTTTCTTATAAAACAGAAGCAACAACAAAACTTGACTCAAAAGACAGCTAGACAGAATTATGAAATTGACATTACAATGTAAAGTCTAATAAGGGATGCAGACTAACAAGAAGAGTCAACCACCCTAAGAATCAACATGCTTGACATAATAGAACAAAACTCCAACAGCAGGCCTAAACATCTAATAACCTGGCAGAAATTACACTTGAGTTAACAAACTCAGTTCTCAAGCACAGACGTTGACAACAATGAACATAACCTGAACATGTTAAAATCCAACTTAAACCATCCAACTAAAACTTAACAGCCTAAATTCATAACTTAAGGACATTAAACTAGCACTAAGTAATACTAAGAAACTGATACATAATTCCAAGGAAAATTGACATAAAGAGTTGACAACTCTAAGCATCTTGACAATTGGTTCTCAATGGCATATGGATGCAAGTATTCAAAATTTTGACCAAAGAAGCTAACTAGCAGTACAAGGCAGATTCACACCATAGGCTCATAATGTATCAAAACAAGACATACAAGCTTATCACAGTTGGCAATGTAAACAATATGTGAACAAAACATGGTTACAACCACAACCCTATCATAGTGCCTAAGGATGACAGTAGTGATGCAAGTATAAATAATGCCATGATTCAAAGAATATCAGATTTCATGTTACCAAACATATGCAAGAATGGACAATGGCAAGTAACAACTTTAATAAAATATGATCCTATCAAGCTTGAAACAGTCACACCATATAAACCTAATGAAAACACCAACTGATGCAAATATCACAGTGCCAAACATAACACATGATTTCAAGGTACAAGGCTCTCATGTTAACAAACACAAGTCAAACACAAGGCAAAATTTCAAAGTAATATAAAGGCACACTTAACATAACAATGGCAAGTATCAAATTTAAAGCCTATATCATGACAGTTACAAACATCAAGACAGCAAAAATAGGTATTGGTCCTCAACATTCATATGAATCATTCCCATGACCTTTGACAAGTCCAATGAAGTTGAACCAGTTACAAGCATGTTCAAAATGTATTAAAGACCAAGCTCAAACACACAAATGATATCAAAAGATGGTAGAACTAAAAATGACCTATTGGTTGAAAAGTGCACATGATTTGAAAATGGTAAGAACAGAATTGTGCAGAACCAAAACCAAACTAGTTTCAAATGGTACAAATATCACATGGATCTAATATGTAAGGTTTTCCAAATCAAAATGTTAAATAACATGATCATGATATAAAAATGGTAATGCAACAGAAGCAAGTCAATATTCTCACAAACAGAACCAAAACAAGACAACATCAAATTCAAAACATTTGCAAACAGTTTCTCATATGTTCATTCATGACATAAAATGGTACTTAATGGAGTCTCAATGTTCAACCCATAGCAGCACAACATATTGATGATGATCATAAGAGCTATGCATATTAATGAGTAAAACAAGCAAACTTGGCAGATTCAAACATGAATTGCACTTATATTGAAACACATTGTAACAACTAATGCATTTTAAACATGTTCATGACAGTTGTAAAAGGGATAGTAACTACCAACCTTTTGTAGACTTCCAAGCAAGCAAATATAGAAGGGAAAAGCTTGAAGCCTCCAAATGGAATCCAATCCAATGCCTTGGTGAAAATGCATCCCTTCTTGCACTTGAAGTAAACAAGTGGATCTTGGACCAGAATTTGAAATAAGTGATGGTGATGAGATTTTAGGTTATGGACAATTGGTATACCATAAACCTAAAGTGTTTGGAGGTTTACAAAGATCAAAACAGGCCTGATATGTGTTTTGGCAGATTTTGAGTATGAAGTCAAACTTTCCTTGGTTGAAAGTTGAATTTTGGAAAAATGAGGGTTTTTATTGTTTTAAAGGTTTGAACACCTCCCACACATCATTTGTGGATTGTGTGTATGGTTTGTGGTTATTTTGGTTGAGTGAAAATGGTTTTGGAAGCTGTTTTACTCAACACAGATTTTTGAGGTTTTTGGGATGGTTTTCTTCACTTGTAAGAAAATGAAAGGTAGTATGAGAGCAATGAGTTTATCTTGGTTTGTAGAGTGCTTTGGTGTGAGGAGTAACATAGAGGGAGCCTCTATTTATAGGAAAAATGAAGGGTGAGGACAGATTTTGCATTTTGGCTTTTGGAGGGAGATTTTGAAGAAATCTTGCACAAGATCTTGATGCAGTTGCATACATCATTCTCTTGGGTCAATGTAAGGAGAAAATCAAGTGGAAGGAGTGACTTGAGGTGACTGAATAGAGCATAGAGTGTAGATGTCACATCTGCTACAGGTTTAAGCCAAAAAGTTTCTCTTTCCTCTCTTGAATTTCTTGATTATTTTATTGCAACTTGCTCTTCCTTCACATCCTTCACTTCTTATGCACCTTCCTTCATTATACTCCCTAAATATCAGATACAAACATGATCCAAGGACTGAGAATAGCTCAAGTGATCAAAGGATGAGTTTGTGAAAAAGTGAGAGTGTTGAACTCAAGTGTTGAAACCTCATCTTGTTGGATCCTTAACTCTCAGCTCATAAGGGCTATGAAGGAGTTCTAGTACATTTTGTAAAGCCCTCATGTAGCTCTAAAACTTTCATGTTTTCATGATCTTCATATTCCTAATGGAACTAGGTCAAAAAACCTCTCAAAGTTGCTGAAAAACATGCCTAAAAAGGCCAATAACTTAGAAATTTTCTAAGTTATTTTTCCCTCTTGTAATGAATTTGGTCATAACTCCAAATCTATGCATTTTCTGCTCATGGACCACTGTGGGACTTTTGTAGGACTTATCAAGAGCTTTCCAATGAGCTTTGAACCAACTCAATTGGATGTGTGGTTAAGGAGTTATGGTCTTGCCCTTTTCAAAACCCTAATTTCCCGATTCTTCGATTACTCCTCAATACTTGATCCAATGGTCATGAAACTTCATGGACAGGTGTAATATGTTACTAGGAGCATTTTTGATTCATATCTTGAGGTCAAATTCCTTATGAGTGAAGAGTTAACTTTTCGGTCAACCGAACGATCGATCGATGCCTACCGAGTCGACCGTTGATGTTCCGGGTCTTTTGAGGCCTTGAAACTTATTGAGTAGACTTCACTAAGCCATATGAACTTCATGGACCATGATCCCACCATTGTAACACCTTTTAAATCAAAAGTCAAACTGCAGTTGATTTTTCCTGATCGAAAACCCTAATTAGGTATCCTAAACTGCACTGTTCTTGATCCTTGGGTGACAACCTCAAGTTGAATTCACACTTGATACAATGGAGTATATTTGATGATGTGGAGACCTATTTTATGGAGAATCAATCCAATACGTTGACTGATTAACCGTCGAAACCTCGATTCTCGGCTGTACGGAACCCTGATTCCTGTATCTTAACAAAGACCAACTTGAAATAGGTTAAGGTTAGATAATCAAATGAATATGATCTAAAAATGATGATGAGGATCTAAGGGGTCAAAATTTGGGGGGCAACACCGCTTAGGACATCGAGCCGGGATAAGAAGACTCTGAGAAGGTTGTCTGGAAACTTCTATCTGAACAAGGATGATGTACTTTACCGAAGAAACTTCGACTTGGTGTTGCTAAGATGCATGGACGAAAAGGAAGTAGGATTGCTTATGGGAGAGGTTCACGAGGGTGCTTTTGGCACGCATGCAAGCGGACATGCAATGTCTCGGAAACTGTTGAAGGCAGGCTACTATTGGATGACGATGGAATCTGATTGTTTCAAGTATGCCAAGAAGTGCCATAAATGCCAAATTTATGCTGATAAGATACATGTACCGCCAAGTCCCCTGAATGTCATGGCGTCTCCCTGGCCCTTTGCTATGTGGGGAATTGATATGATCGGTAAGATTGAACCGAATGCATCCAACGGACATCGCTTCATCTTAATGGCAATTGACTATTTCACTAAGTGGGTCGAAGCAGCTTCTTTCGCCAATGTCACCAGACAGGTCGTGGCTCGATTTATCAAGAAAGATATCATCTGTCATTATGGAGTTCCTGAAAGAATCATTACTGATAATGGTTAAAATTTGAATAACAAGATGATGAAGGAACTGTGCCAGAGTTTCAAGATTGAACATCACAACTCTTCTCCTTATCTCCCGAAGATGAATGGTGCTATTGAGGCAGCCAATAAGAATATTAAGAAGATTGTGCAGAAGATGGTTGTGACCTACAAAGATTGGCACGAGATGTTGCCCTTTGCATTACACGGATATCGTAATTCGTTACGCACTTCAACCAGGGCAAATCCTTTCTCGCTAGTATATGGTATGGAAGTTGTCCTACCATTGGAAGTCGAGATTCCTTCCTTGAGGGTGTTGGTTGACGTCAAACTTGATGAGGCGGAATGGGTGAAATCCATATTGAATTAACTCAGTTTGATGGGCGAGAAGAGATTGACATCCATTGCGTATGACCGTTTGTATCAAAGCAGAATGAAGAAAGCTTTCGATCAGAAGGTGCGCCCTCGGAGCTTTCAGGCAAGTGACTTAGTGTTGAAGCGGATCCTCCCTCTATAGACAGATCACAGGGGCAAATAAACTCCCAATTATGAAGGTCCATATTTAGTAAGGAAAGTCTTCTCCGAAGGAGCCTTACTCTCTCAACTATAGACGGTGAAGATTTCACCTCCCCTGTGAACGCAGACGCAGTTAAAAAATACTTTTCTTAAAATAGACGCGCTGGAATAAAAAGAAAATGCATGCAAAAGTGGGGGATCCCGGCGAACCATAAAAAGAATGGCTTTGGGCAAAAATTAGGGATAAAAAGAAAAAATGTAAACCCGCGAAGTTGAAAACCTGAAAAGGCGACTTCGGCAAGAATGGGTATCCTGGTGAATCAAAAACCCGAAAGGGCGATTCAGGCAAAAGTTAGGGATTTAAAAGCAAACGACTGCGGTCTGCACCATTCCCATGAGTATAGTGGATTCTTGGAGGACCCGAAGGACAACAAATCAAGTCAGTCTTTTCAAAAGACAAAGCATTGGAGAAGCATCGAAGTCATGCGAGTCATAGTTGAATCGACACATGGTGGTTGTCTGTACCATATTGGTGACATTTTATATATTTGTTGCATTTCTGTACTTTTTACGCAACTTTCTCTTTTCAGGAGTTGCATCTGATGTAAATTTGCCTATTTACAGGCCATTTTCAATTAATGAAGTATATTACTTAGAAAGATTTCTTTTCCTGTTTTAGCTTTTACTGTTTTGTTTGCAAAAGACGCCTCTTTGTTTTTGATAAAACTTTGCATACATAAACTTGTGGGCTTTACTAATCGTAATCGAAACGTTGATTTGCTTGAATAATGTCGTGGACGATGGCCGAGATAGCCTTTATTGCATATAAGACACATTTGCTTGTTTGTCATTTGTAGGGTTCTCCCTGTTAAGACTGTTTCAAAGCTGTATCCCCAGTGAAGTCACCATATCTCTGTCCCCACAAGGTGAAGATTTCAGGTCAAAATACCTCGCCAACGATAGTGTGCACTCATCCCCAGCAGGTTGAGATGGCATTTATCCCCTAGAAGTTCAAGACCTAAGTATCCCCAGAGGATCGAAACTGAGATTCCCCAGCAGTGGTGTGCATTTTTTCCTTGACAGGCAGATATGGGAGTATTTCCCCCGGCAGTGGAACAAAGCCTAATGTTGCTTCCCCACAGAGTCTATGATATTGACTCAGTTCCCCAAGCAGAGGTTGATGTTGATGAATCTTATTCTTATTCCCTAACAGGTTGGATTTAATCTCTAATAGAGTGGAATCCCCGCTAGAGTGGAGCTATTCCCTGCAGTTTGATGTATTCCCTGGTAGAGTCATATTCTGAAAGGTCGTTCAAGGTGTTTCCCCCAGTTGAGTGGCTTATTCCCCAGAAGAGTTGTGTTCTGAAAGGCCGTTCATGACATTTTCTTCAGCTGAGTCAGTTTGATCCCCAGCAGAGTGGATTTTGTTCTCAGCATGGCAGTTTACCCATGAGAGTTCTGTTTCAAGAGGCCATCCAAGGCTTGTTTTCCCTAGCAAAAGTCCAATCATACTTGGCACCCAGTCATCCCCAGTGGAGTTGGTTTCGTCTCTAGCATTTATTTTGCTAGAGTGGTTCCTTTGGATTTGCATTGTGTATAGCATCCTCCCAAACGCGTAGCATTTCCATTTCGTATGGAGCATTACGCCATTTTCAAACATATGCATTCAAATCATAGGCCAGGTTGTTACCTCTTGTTTTCAGATGTATCTCCAGCAGATAACAGTGTATTCTCTCGAGCTTGTATGGTATCTAGACCCCGACAAGAGTTATTGACAAATGTGTTCATCTTACTGATATTGGTGTATTCTCTCGAGCCTGTGTGGTATCCAGACCCCAACAAGAGTTAACGGCGTATTCTCTCGAGCCTGTGTGGTATCCAGACCCCAGCGAATATTGATGTTTTTCTTTAGCCTGTGCGGTATCCAGACCCCGGCTGACACCGGTTTATTTCTTTAGCCTGTGTGGTATCTAGACCCAGGTTGACACCGATATATTTCCTTAGCCTGTGCAGTATCTAGACCCCAGCTGACACCGATATATTTCTTTATCCCGTGTGGTATCTAAACCCCAACGAATATTGATGTTTTTTCTTTAGCCTGTGCGGTATCCAGACCCCGACTGACACTGGTTTATTTCTTTAGCCTGTGCGGTATCCAGACCCCGACTGATATTGATATATTTTCTTTAGCCTGTGCGGTATCCAGACCCCGGATGACACTAGTTTATTTCTTTAGCCTGTGCGATATCCAGACCCTGACTGACACCACTTTATTTCTTTAGCCCGTGTGGTATCTAGACCCCGGCGGACACCAGTTTATTTCTTTAGCCCATGTGGTATCCAGACCCTGGCGAATGTTGGATTATTTCTTGGGCTTGTATGGTATGCAGACCCCAGCAAGAATCCTCGGAAGATGTATTCATCTTGTCACATTCTCCCTAACAGAGTTTTCTTATTCAAGTTTCCCCCAGCGGAATTCTTCTTTCAGATTGTGAATCGACGAATTCTCTCCTCAACTTCGTGTTGAGCCGACCTTCGGGTACGATGCCTATTTTAATTAATGGATGCCTACATGTTAGCAGATGTTTCTTCCGACTTCGTGTCGTGACTCTTTAATTGATGACGAGTTAGCTTATTTTCCTACGACTATCAGATACAGTTTCTCCAGTGTTTATTTTCCACTCCGGTGGACTTTTCTGCAGGTTCCTATTTTGCGGTTGGCAAATTTTCAGGTTCTTTTGTATTCAACCACCATTTACCTTGAGTATTTGAAAGTCGTCTGCTTTCATCCCTTCAGGTCCAAGTCGTTTGAATAGGGCAGATGTTGTACCCCAAAATTTGACCAACCTTTTCTTTCCTAACTTGGCTTTGTGTTTCATCTCATTTTAGCATTTGCACTTGCATATCATTGGTTCTTAACAGGGGATCAAGAGTTGTTGTGCCATTCAAGAAGAGAGCTTCATGTTCAAGCTCAAGCAAAGGTATCATGGGCAAGCCATCAGGGTTGCATTGCTATCAAGATTGGGTTTTAAAGCTCCTTGAGAGGAGAGGTTTGCGTATGGGTGTCACCTCCTATCTTGAGGACCATCAGAGGGTCATCAGAAGTTCATGAAGTCATTTACTTGGATAAAACATGGTTTCAAAGCTCAATGTGTGTGTCTTGAGAAGTCTTTGTGAAGTTTGTATGGTCAAACATTTCATCTGCAAGAGCCTCATTCAGAGAATGTGGAACTAGGGTTTCATATGGTCAACCCAAAGTCAGCTGTGGACTTGAAAGGGTTCAAGACTTAGTGCTAGGTCATTGAGATATGGGAAGTCATCTTAAAGCATCTAGGATGTCATGATAAGATCAAATCAAGGAGATTCACGAGTTCAAAGAGTTGTTAAATTAGGGTTTCAGTGTAAAATCCCCTTCTTTAGTACCTAACTTCAAGGACATTTTTCCTTATGATGCAAGTTCAAGCTCACTTTCATGAAAACATGAGACTTGTAGAGCATCTTTCAAGGTTTCCTTTTAGTATAGGAAATCATCCATTGAGTTTGTATATATCAAGTTATGATGTCAACAAGTTGGAATCCTCAGATGAAGAGAATTTTGGTCAACTCAAAGTCAACTCACTTCCAAGGCATTTTTGACATGGACGCAAGTTTCTCCTCAACTTCAAGTGAACATGAAAGTTGTTCCTCATGATATTAGCTTTCCAAATAGTTCTATAAGTACTATTTCTCACGTGTACATCTCAAGTTATGGTCTTCACAAGGCAAGGGTATTTTTGGAAACTTCAATATAGGTCATTCATTTCAAGGGTCCATTTCATGAACTTCAAGGCCTCTATTCCATTTTCAACCAACATGAAACTTGTGTCTAATTTACTTGACTTCATAATGGACTCAAAATGCATGGATTTCGGTGCATTATGTGATCATATGGACCATTTTAAAGGTGAAACTTTGACTTTTGGTCATGGTTTAAGTATCTTACATTACAAGTCACCTTTTGGCCTCATGTTAAACTTTTCTACACAATTACATGACCATAAAAGGTTTTTCCTCATTTGTGCCAATATGAAGAGTCATTACATGCCACATTTTCAAGTTTTTTACCTTAAAAGTCATGATTTGAAACTTAATGTAAAAGTATCCTTCATGAACCAAAGCAATTTCATTCATTCCTACACCTTCCAAATATGCATTTGTTGACTCAAAATGAGGGAGAGCTTGCCTAAACCGTGCGTGGCATGAAGTGGAAGTTTGGAAAGAAAAATTTGGAATTACACAAAGTAGCCAACATGGTCCTGCATGATCATCACAAAGCCCTCATATAAGAGCTAA
Organism: Lathyrus sativus; assembly: GCA_963859935.3. Lineage (NCBI taxonomy): Eukaryota > Viridiplantae > Streptophyta > Magnoliopsida > Fabales > Fabaceae > Lathyrus > Lathyrus sativus. The sequence continues at coordinate 59,991,636 of OZ012741.1, forward strand.
AGGTTTGCCCTAGATGCTCAGGGTTGGTGGTAGCTGTTGGAGAGAAGAGAGAAAGCTCAAAATTTTCACAAAACTTCATTTATTCGAATCTGGTTGCACACTGCAAATCAACTCAAATTTCTTCTCATTTATTCTTCACAAGAACTTAAAGGGCAAATTGGAAGCAATAGATCAAAGCTTGCGTGCATTTGAAGAGTCAACGGAACTGCTCCATTTGGTAATTTTCTTCCAACTTTTTCTTCCATTCTAGGCACCAAATAGGGTCATGTTGGGTTGCATCTGAAGCTCTACCTATGGTAGGAAATGTTTGAACCATCCATTTGTATGTATAATGAAGTTTCAGTGTGAGCATTTCAATTTCCGTGCCTTAATTCCTGTTTATTTAGGAACCTTTTTGATAAATGAATCTTGGAATCATGTTGCTGGTGATGAGAGCTTTTGAATGGTACAAGAGTTTGCCATTTTTATTGAGTTTTGAACCCTGAGCTCCGGCGAGCTGGCCGGAGAAGACGATCGGAGCCCTAGCTCCGGCGTCTGGTTCGTCTCAGGTGGAAAGCTAAGCTGGCCTTGGTGGAAGTTTGACCAAGTGATTTGTTATGCTTTGGTTCGCTTGACCGTGATCGCGTGTTAGTTTGACTCCATGTAGGATTAGTGAAACACAAAGTTTCATTAATCTGAGTCCTTTGGCCTTTGGGCCTTGGTACATTGCTTTTCACACCCCTGTCTATTTGGCCCAAGTGCACATTTGTTTATGATTCAATTCAATTGAGTCTTACTGGTTGCACCCCCTTGGCTTGTTATTTTATTTTATTTCTTTTTATTTATTTTTTCATTTTATTTATTTTAAAATAGTTTCAATTACATAAAAATTACCCAAAAATATTTTTCTAACATTTCAAAATGTTATTTAATTTTCCATGTTTTTTATTTCTATTTCCCATTTATTTTTGTATTTTATTTGGAATTTACAATTAAATGGGTTTTATGGTGTTTATCTTATGTGATCAGAACTATTTGGACTTCAATCCTTTATCCTCTATGACCATGGATTCTCCCTCATTTAGGTAAGGGATTGAGGCATTCTTGAGGGTGAATTTGAGTGGCCAATAATCATTTTTCCTTTGACTTTGATTAGACTTTTGTTGTCCCTCGACATATGCTCGATAAGGTAGAGCACCATTCACTCTTGAATTTTGGTGATGCCTTGAGTTGTTTATGTCCATGAGGTTTTGTTTGTTGGTTTGTGATTGATCTAGCTTTATTGAGCATAATATTTGAGATTTATTGGACATTACTTCTATTTTTGGTGAACCTTGCAAATCAAGTCACCTTTGAAGATGTTTATACAAGCTAGTTTGACCTAGTCCCTTTGGGAAATGAAATCTATTGATCCCATATGCATATTGTGAGCCTTGTTACTTGATTCTAACATGCTTAAGGTGTTGTTTCATTTATCTTGGGTCATACACTTGTGTTACTTGCTTCACAAGATACATTGGAGTCATGCATTTCCACTTTGTTCTAAGTGATGAGGTTGTGTTAGAACTTTGGTTCTTTCACTTGCCATGATTTAGTTTGTGCTTGTGTTTTGTTTCTAAGTGTGAATTGAGGCTTTCATCTTATTGATTTACTTTTGCCTCATGTGGTTTGCTCTTTATTCTAGATAATTTGGTGTTCGCATTTACACTTTGAGTTTGTCTTGAATAATTGGCCATTTTCTTGCACTTGTTTGCTTGTGTCTTTTGCTTGATCAATGTTGAATGTTTGGTTGAGATCACCCATATGTGGTTGCTGCCCAATTTCATTTCTCCCATCATTTCTTTGATCATGGCTCTTTGCTTTTGGTTTTTGTTTAGGTGATGGATGTTTGATGGTTGTAGGAGTTTTACTTCTGCCATTTCACTTCACCTTTCTTGACTTGTTCAAGTCATCTTCTTTGTGTTTGAGTCTCAGGTTGTTGAGTCTTTGTTGCATCTTTGCATATCTTGCATTTCATCTTTATTTACCTTAACTTGTTTAAGTCAATTTCATCTCATTTCCTTTTCACATGTGATTCAATTATTTATTGTTTACTTGGTCTTTTGCCATGATCCCTTAGGATTCCTAGTCCCTCTGTTTAAGATGGGAGTAGGAGAGACATTAGGTGTTCAATCCTTTGCATGATAACTTTAGGATAGATTTCCCTTTTTCAATCCCAACTTTAGGAGCACATTGCATGATAACATTAGGGTTGATCAGTTCCCCCATAGAGTGTTGTGTCTTCTCTTCTCATCTCCTAACTTTCATAAGACACTTTAATAAAGGTTAACACTTGTTGTATGCTACGAGCCTTAAGTACTTGAGGAATGATGAGGGCCTCCTCTCACCTTGTCTAGAGTTTTTAGTGTATGCCCTTTGGGCGGTATGCGACGCATTCGCTCTCAAGTCATAGTCTTTAGTGCAACATGAGATACAGACTTAACTCAACTCACTTCTTCTTTTAAAAAACATAAAACAAAACATCGAACCTTTTTATCCTTCGGGATTTGTTTCAAACCTAATTTTCAGAAAGAGTGTGTTAAGTCTTGTTTCTACCACAAATAGGCAACGTCCCTAACTGCTGGAACCATTATTTAACCCTACTCGGTTAAAACACTTGAACTAACCACTGGTCGTGTTAGCCCGAACTACGTTTGCTCTAATTTCTCATACCAGATGAGGATACGTAGGCACAATACTGCGATGTCTTGGCGAGCAACCTTCCTTCCCATCACCCGTAGTTTTCTGAACTACGTTGACTCTGACTTTCCCATTATACAACGGAATACGTAGGCATAGGGTGGCGATGTCCTATCGAGTCAGTCCTTTCCGTTCACCCCTGTTTAGCAGCATCCTTTAGATAGTTTTTAAACCTATATATTAGATAACAACCGTGGATCTCGTTGAGTACAACGAACGCGAGGGGTGCTCATACCTTTCCCTTGCGTAACCGACTCCCGAACCCAAGATTTGGTTGCGATGACATTGTCTTTTCCCTTTTCTTCAGGTTTTCTTCGATCATTTCCTTTCCCTCTCTTTGGGATAAATAACGAACGTTGGAGACTCTTCGATCTTTTCCGGCTCTCCTTTTCGCAGCGATGCAACACTTCCATAAGCTTAACCAACCCCTGAACCCTAGATCTTTCCCCACATTGTGTTTATGATGCAAAATAGGTTTTTCCTTTCTTTAACCTTTCATTCGAATAAATCAAAGACCGGTATGAATCAAGATTGTGATTCAAATTAATCAATAGTTTGATATCCTATTCTCACCGCAACAGAAAATGGCGACTTCACGGGGGAAGATTACATATATTGTGTTATTATGGGTTTCCCTAACTTGTTTTGTTCTTATGCTTATTTGCTTACCTACTTATTTGCTTATCTGCTTATGTATGGTGAGATAAGTCCTACACCCAGACTTGAGTGCAATTATTATAGGAAGGTGATATATTCGACGAGGCTTATAGGGAGTGAATCCTGACCAAGCTGATTTGAGAATCATTGCTCAGTTGAGGCCCTCTTGAAAATTAGTAATGTTGAACGAGTAGTCGTGAAAACATTCACTATTTTCGACCTTGGAACCTGTGATACTGGGGACTGTAGTTACCTTTAACCCCACTTTGGCCTTTCCTAGGACGTAGTGCAATGACTATGAGGGAGTAGTCCCAAAATAGTTGATATGCGATGCTACACTCAAAAGAGGTTCTCTTGAGAATATTATTAACCACCGAGTTAGTCGGGAAATTGATAATATCCGAAAGATGGACTAATGATTTTGGGAACTTTTTAGAACCCTTATTCTGCAGGTACAATAAACCTTTAGTCCACACCCTTTAGGGATGGGTATACCTTTTGCTCCATGCTTGCTACAAACCTAAGTTTCCTATTTGTTTATCTTTGTGTACCTGTGTGCTTGCCTGTGTTTATGCATCTTTGCATCCATAAAGCATCATATAGCATTGGTTTCATGGAATTCAACTTTATTTATGAACATTACAGAACCAATATGGATTACAAAAGAAAATATTTTGAAATATTCTTTTAAGAGTCTTAACTTGGATGACTTAAGGAAGTTAGACGCTCTCATTGAAGGTCAATAGAAGTTCAAAGACAAGAGACTTTCCTCATTGTCAAAAATCCAAGTGAACAACTGACAAGAAAAGAAACAAGATGGAGGATTTATTTTCCTCATATCAGACTATTCCTTGGAAACTAACCGTTGGACAAGCTTATATCCAAGAAAGTCCAGCTAGAAAAGCAGATCAAGAAGCAATACAAGACTTCATTAGGACTTTATTAGATTTTATTTAGCTACTATGTCAGGGCTCTTTTAAGAATATTATCTATAATCTGATATCAAAAAATAATAAATGAATTTTCTTTGGTACTCTGTGATGTTTGTAAATACACGAATTCCATGAAATCTTTCATCTGCATTCTGCATTTTTGCATCCTTCATTTTGCATGTGCATGTGCATGTATCTATGCTATGGCTCACCAAACTTTCTGCCTTTGTCTGTCAGTTGACATCTTAACTATCTGACCAAGCTCGAAGCAATCACTGAAGGATAGTAAAGAGAACATAAGATATGGATTCCATGACTGGTTTCAGAGTGGTGACTAATCTGATGTTTGATGACAATGTTCAAATGCAATCTCGGCCTATACAAGATAACCTGGTTGATCAAGTTGATGAAAAAGATTCTCAATTTCCCTGGTGTATTCCAAATCCCCAGAATGTTCATACTGAGATGATCGACTCGAACACCAGCTGTGAATTTCACGACAAGGTAATGGGGCATTCGATTTAAGAATTTAAGGTATTCCAAGGAAAAGTTCAAGAGATGATCGATGAAAAATTGTTGACCTTCAAAAGAGAAAGCCCGGTCTTGAATGGAACACTGTTGTGTTGATGAGTGAAAAGACTTAATAAAATCCTTTAGCATGACTTATCAGGCTATTCATTTTGTTTTCTTATATATATTTTATTTCGTTGATCATAAAAGCATAATTGGCATGTAAGAACTTGTTTGTTTTGAACGATAATGTAGTAAAAGTGTTTTTCTTAAAGAAATCCATTCGTATTCACTCGTAAAATGTTTTTCATGTTTTATAATGCCAACTTTACTCAATCTTTGGCTTTGATAGAGAATTGGGAGGAGGATGACGAATCAAAAACGCAAGATCTCTTGTCGTATGCTTTTGAATAAAATCTTACTGATGATGTAAGGCATTGCTTCAAATCCTCAAACACTGAAGATATAAGGAAGATAATTCCTCTTTAACCCCTTTGAGCCTTGAAGTAGGAGTTTTCTTTTCCAAATAAAAACCCTCAATTTTTTAACCTGAGGCAGGGTAGTTTTCAGTTAAAATGATCGAGAGCCCAGACTCTAAAAAAGGAGGAGTGAACATTCGAGAATCCATTTTATTTATTCCTCACATATTAGGAGGCTAGAAATTAAATCCGAAATGATTATCCCTCGGCTATCTAAAAGAGTGAGGCAGTCACAATCCTTTCAAAGGAGTCAAAATAACTTAGAGTCACACGACTTGTTCATAAATGAAAAATGAATGGAAAAGAAAATGTCTGCTAAGTTAAAACCTATGAAGGAGACTTAGGCAAAATTGGGATATCCCGCTGGACTTCAAAGTCAAATTCAAAATACTCCGTCCAGGCAAAAGTTAGGGAATGAAAATGCGAAAAGCAAAAAAACAAAGGATTACAAAGAAATATCCTCGGTAAAGAATAACGTCGTGTGATCAAACACCAAAAGAAAATAGGTGAGTGACTGCCAGGACTAAAGCCTTGATGAGTTCTCGACAATATCAAAATCCTCTTGAGAGATGATTGCTCGTATCAAGTTAACTGAATGTAGGATTGGAGAACATCACGAAGAATGGGTGGGTACAGATAAAATTTGAGCCTTTATCCTTTGTTTCTTAAACCGTGAACCAAGCCACGATACAACTTTTAAATAACCTAATTGAAGTAGGATTCATTTTGAAAGCATACTCGATGAGATAACGTTTCCTAACTCCTATGAGCTACGCTCAATTTGATGTTGGATTTATAAATTAAATTCATATCCTAACTAGTGATTCAGTCATAAGTTATTGTGATATCTTTTTCAAAAAAAACTTTAAGACAAACATGTATGTTGCATTAACAGTTTTAGGATTAACATTTCATGCATGTTGATCTTGCCTGATATCTTAGAAAGTTTACATATAGACATTGACGATGAAACTTGAAGATTCTGCTGAATAGGGGCAAGTCGTTTCCAGGTTTCTCACTAATGCAAGTCTGACTCTCTTAAGAGCTATTTTCGAAGACTCGATCATAATACCGTCAATCAGGGGCAGTTATGTCGAGATTCGACGAATCTTTCCAAGAGTTTGAAGACATTGGAATATCTCATACGCCATGTTTTCTGTAAAATCCTCTTGAAATGATTTCTTCTCATAAAGCACGTACTCTGGGGCATGATCTTGTTCAAAATAGCGACAATTACGCAGTTCATCAAGATCAAAACTACTTTGTTTTCATAATATCCTTCATGTCCCCGATGAACTTTACTTCAAGTAGTCATAATTCCTCCGATGGATCTCTACTTCAAGCAGTGATAATCAATGCAAGAAATCTCCAGTTGGTGACTTGAGAATTCCCAGTGATTCGTTAACTTCACCTTCCCGGTGAAGTAGACGTTATTTTACCCCTCAGTGGACCACTTTCACAATGCCGATTTTCCTCAGCGAAGCGGATGTTTATTTCATCCCCATTGATGTTTCGACTCCGACGTGTTCAACAACTATGTTGACACAGGTTCCCCCATTGAAACAAATATTTATTTTATCCCCTGTGAGACCTCCATTCGGATATCTCTATTTGCAACTCTAGTAGGAATCTCTCCAGTGAAGCAGATATTTATTTTATCCAAGAAGGTTCTCCAATTATGAGTTTGATCCGCTCCTATTAGATCTTTACTCGTCACCTTCAACAAGATAATCATATTCATCTTGACAAATCCTTCAGTAAGATGAAGATGTTATATCCCCAAGAGGAATGTTTTCTATCCCCCAGAGAAGCTTCAAAGTCCTGGAGCAGGACTGTGATCCCGTATCTAGTTCTCCATCTATCCCCAGTAGTGCTTCTATCTTTGAAGATTGGTCGGATGTTTTGTTTCGAGATGTTTATTTCATCTTTGGTTGCTCCTTTATTCGTTTGTTTTGTCAGCATAAATATACACATGGCATATAGATAGATAGCATGGCATATGCATTTTTCATCTTTGTGTTTGTTGATCTATCACTTTGGCTATGTTTATCCCCAAGTTACTGGGTGTGTCTTCTCCCTCCAAGTAGAGTTCTTAGCCCTAAGCAGAAGAGAGTGCATTATTTCTGATTCCCCACTAAGTTCGACCCTCGTGGAAGACAGTTGTTTTAGTTAAGTCCCATCTTGAGTTCATGCCTCAATGGTTGTGTCTTTATTGACAGTTTCTCTTCGGTTATTTCCTGAATTAAACTTCGGTCCCTGAAAATCACAATTTTAGATATCTCCAGGATTTTCAATTTTGATTGAGCGTGAATTTATTTTTCACTTTGACTCCCCAGGAAGAATCCTCATGGAGATCATCATGAAAGATGAGATGCTTCTCCAGCATTGTCACAAGATCGTCCCAACAATTTATACCTAGACTACAAGGGACCTCTTTATTTGAGCAACTTGTTTGATCAGGTTTTCTATCAACAATGATAAATGGCAGTCTCCTCAAGACAGTTTTTCCATCCCCAGTGGGTTTATCAAGATTATCATCCCGCCAAATGGCATCTCTTTGGAAATCCATCAGAGAAGTTTGTCGAAGACTTTACAAATATTTCTCTTTATTTGAGAATATTCACTACAAAGGTTTCACACATTTTTACAGCTACAACAAAGACACGCCTCAAGAATGTATTCCCCAGTGAGTCCGTTACATAAGTCTAATTCCATCAAATGGCATCTCTCCCGAGAAGTTTGGTGAAGATTATTACCATTGATCTCTTTTTATTTGAGAAGACATATTTGAAAATCAACCGACTTGCATCTCTTCTAAAGATCCCCGATGAAGTTTTACAATCTCCAGTAAATTATGGATTACCACTGAAGTCCTTATCTCCAGTGAAATTTCAATCCCCTGTGAAGATGCTCTCTTAAGTATTCAACCTTCCAGGAAGAAACTGAGACCCGTTCTTGGCATACAACCTTGAAGCGTTGGCGAGATTTATTTTACCCTTTTCAAGTAAAAGAAGAAACTGAGACCTGTTCTTGGCATTACAACCTTGAAGCGTTGGGGAAGTTTATTTTACCCTTTTCAAGTAAAATAAGAAACTGAGGCCCGTTCTTGGCATACAACCTTGAAGTGTTGGGGAGGTTTATTTTACCCTTTTCAAGTAAAATAAGAAACTGAGACCCATTCTTGGTATACAACCTTGAAGCGTTAGTGAGGTTTATTTTACCCTTTTCAAGTAAAAGAAGAAACTGAGACCCGTTCTTGGCATACAACCTTGAAGCGTTAGGGAGGTTTATTTTACCCTTTTCAAGTAAAAGAAGAAACTGAGACCCGTTCACGGTATACCATCTTGAAGCGTGGGGAGGTTTATTTACCCTGTCTAAATGAATCATTTAGTTCAAGAAGACGTTGAATCATATTTTGATCATGGAAGCTTATTTTGGTCAGATACCTTTGCTTAGGCTACCATGTTTGGTATTACGTCATCTTTCCTTTTGTGTTCACCCTTTCACACTCTTGATTCAAGATGAGTTGACCTTGGAATCATCCTTTGGGCATCTTAATACATCAATCCATGATCACATGGCCTTGGAATTATGTCTCAACCTTCTTCAAATCATCAGTTATCCTAGGGTTATCCAAATGAAACCCTAGTTGCACCAATCTTGGTTATACTTTATATCCTTCACATAATGACCTGTCTAGGCTTCAAAATGATCTTCAATACTTCTCATGAGCTCTCTCAAGGTTCTAGGTCTAACTTCATGGCTTCAGCATCCTCAGATGACTTTCCCACAACTCTCAAGTTAGGAGATATACATACTTGGTTTCAACCACTCTCTCTGAGGATCTTTGGCTTCTCTGGTGATGATATCAACCCTTGAGCACTTGAATAAACCCTCTTAGCTAGCTCCATAATCTTGTGTAGCCCTTGATTGGTAGTCATACCTCTTGATCTCCTGCACACATGTCAATGAAATGCAGATGATAATGCTAATATGAATGCAATGAAACACAAGCTAGGTAAAGAAAGGTTAGGCAAATTTTGGGGTGTGTTGCACCCTAAAATTTGCATAACCTTTTCTTACTGGGTTTATGTTTCATAGCATTAGCATATCATCATCATAGCATTATCATAGCATTGAATTAGCATTTATGCAGGGGATCAAGTGTGATATATATCAAGAGGAGCTTATCTAGAGGTTTTATTCAAGCTTGAGAGGTCACCAAAGTCATCAGAAAGTGGGATGTGTTCTTGAGAAATTTGGATGCTGCTTGAGAGGTCACCAAAGTCATATCCTAACTTGGGAGCCAATTGAAGACCATCAGTGGGCTGTGAAGCCTTGATTAGAGATAGAGCATGTGGATAAAGCTCATGGAGTGCCTTGAGGGTCATGGTGGAGCTCAGTCAAGTCATTATGCTAGGTGTGAAGAGCCACAGTTGAAGGCGTTGCAATTAGGGTTTTCGTCTGGTCGACCCTAAGTCAACTGTTGATTTCAAAGGAGTTCAAAGCTTATTTCTAAGTCATGGTGATCATGGGATGTTGTGTTGAGTCATTCGAGATGTTATTCCAAGATCAATCCAAGAAGAATTCAGAGTGTGAGGAGTTGCTAAACTAGGGTTCTCAGGGTAAAATCCCATATTTAGTGCCTGACTTCAAGACCACTTATCTCAAGATACAAGTTTCATATCCACTTTTGACTAATATGTAACTTGTAGAACATGTTCTTAGCTTTAATTTGAGTACTAGAAGTCCTTGATTGGATTTACAAAACTCAAGTTATGGTCCAGACAAATTACAGGTCATCAGATGAATGTGAAATTTGTCTGCAAAAGTCAACCAACTTCCAATGAACTTTTGACCTAGAAGTATGTTTTTCCTCAACTTTTGGCCAACATGAAAGTTGTAGGTCTTGATCTTAGCTTTCCAAATTGTACTAGAAGTCTTTCATCTGATTTGTATAACTCAAGTTATGAGGTTTACAAGTCAGGGGTATTTTGGGAAAGTAAGATTACAGGTCATACAATTACAGGTCAAGTTCACAACTTTGCATAACTCAAATGAACTTTTTTCCAACATGAAAGTTTCTCCAAATGGGGTCATTTGGTCAACTAAACCTCAAGTTATCAATAGGCTAGCTCATGGTTGAAGATTGGTGAAGGAGATTTTGGTAAAAGCATGTGAAAAGTCCAGTTTGTGATCTTGCCAAAATTAAATCAAATATGGTCATATTTATGCTCATTTTGAAGGGAAAATATGTTTTAAGATCATTGGTGACAAAATCAATTGCATTTGAGACATACTTCATGAATTATTTAAAGGTTTCTTCATGTTTAAGCAACATAATGGATCATAGCCGTTGAGATTGAAACAAGGGGAGATTATGAGCCATTGATCTTCCTTACACTACAAGGAATAGAATTGAATAAAAAACAAGGAGAATTGGTCATGGATTCATGCATTTTCATGGGCTTCCAACTTCAAAAATGTGAAAATCCAATTTTATGAACAAGCCATCTTTGGGCCCCCAATTTGCATCAAACATCTTCTATAAATATTATGGAATGCATTCATCATTTTTTTGGATGACTTTGGTGTAGAAACAGAGATATAACATATTGAAAAAGAGAGCTCAAGAGTGAAATTCGAATTTTCAATTTCTAATCAATTCAAGCCAATTCGAGGATCCAGACACCTCTAGGAGCATTCAGCGATTGATTCTGAGTGATTTTCTTGGAGAATTCGTGGACATTTGAAGCTCACCATCATCAATTTCAGAGGTATGAGAAATTCAAGATATCTCATTATTTATGGATCTTTATGCATCCACTCTTGCACCATTACAATCCCCTTAATGTGAATTACGTTTCTGGTCACAATTGGAGAATTTTCATGGATTTTTAAGGTTCTTGGTATTTCATGATCTAAGCACGGGTTCAGAGATGTAGAGGTTTATAGTTCAATTCATGGTGATATTTGTGATCCTTGTGAAATTTGGCACAATATTGGTTCAAGAATCATCGTGTTTGGTTAAGAATTGAAGGAGATAGGTTATAGAGAAGTTCACCGGAGCAACACCGGCCGCCACCGTCAACGGACTGGTTTCCCTCCTCTTCCAAACGTTCAAAATGAAGAAGATAAGTGGCAACCCTTGGATCGTGTAAGAAAGGTTGACAAAGACCACGCATCCAACATTCCTCATCGCGCCACGTTTCCCTCCTTCAAAACGCACAGCTTCAATAAGTGTTTTCAGCTGGGCTTAACATTCCATGCTATTCACACCCCATATACAAGCCCAGTCCAAAAGTACACTGACTTGCTTTACTATTTGCCACACGCATTTATTTATTTTTCAGTCTTTTTCTCTTTTTCTTTATTCCTTGCATGCTAGTTTTAATTCTAGTAAAAATAGAAATATTGCTTATTTTTTCTTGATATTTTTGAATGATAATTCTTGACATGCTTTGAAATTTTAGAAATTGGAAAAATTTAATTAGTATCAATTTTCATTTTATTTTGATTTTTCCTATTTTTAATGCCATTAAAAATGTGATATTTGAGCCATATTCTTGTGGATTTTCATTGAGGTACTAAAACCAAATATAAATGCCTAATCGTTTTCAGGGTTATTGTAAACATATTGGGGGATTTATAAATATTTTTCTATGGATTTTATAGTACCATTTTCATGGCTTTTGAGTACCATCTTTGTTCATGCCCTATTTTTCCCTAGTTTTGGGGTACCCTTTATGTTTGCCCTCTGTTTAGGCACTTCCTTATGGATTATTTTTCTATCCTTTGAACCTCTAATTCCTAACATTTTTCAGGTCCTTGGAGATTTTATTTGGCATTTTTAGATGCATTTTACTATTTTTTTTCCTGATTTTGCAAGTTGACCCATAATTTGGCACTTTCAATTGGACAATTGTATTGTTTTGGCTCCAAAAGCCTTGTATTGCTTGTGCAATGGATATTATAGTGATTGCTTCATGTTGTAGACTCATTATAGGTCTTGTGGACCATTTGGTGGATGTTTATATTGTACATAGCTTGCTCATTTGATGTTATACTTTCGTGCTTGTACATTGTGATTCCAAATAGTGGTTTATGTACTCTCATTGTAGGTCTCTCTTGATGCCTTACTATTTTTTCCTTGATATTCATTTGTGGCATAGGTTGTATGATTATAATATGCCACTATCTGTCAAATGACCTTGGTGTGCCACTTAAGGAAGTTTTAGGTATCTCCTTTGGAGGTCTCTAAGGCATGCCTAAAGTGGTGAATCCTCGAGGACTTCCTTTTGTATGATTTTTATGGTTTGCCCTTGTTGCATTTCCTTCTACTATTATCTTGCATTATTTTCATAATTGGCTTGAGGTTGAGATGGGCTTGTGGAGGCTCCATCCCCACACATGTTTTCCTCTCTCACTTGCATTGCATCTTTACTTCCTATATTTGCATTTCATGTATGCATTTGTACACTTGTATTCTTCTTCTTTCTTTTGTCTTCCTTCCCTTAGGATTTCCATTCTTTCTTGTTCAAGATAGAATGTGATAGACATTGGGCCTTTAACCATGCATGACAACAATAAGTAGTTCCCTCCTAACCTTGACTATAGGATGAACTTTGCATGACAACTTTAGGATTGAACTAGTTTCCCCTTTAGTGCGTCCTTTCTCTTCGCATCTTCAAACATCTTTAAAACACCTAATAAAGATTAATTGATGTCGTACGCTACGAGCCTTAAGCTACGTGAGAAAGGTTTGTTGGAGAGTTTCTTTTCAACAGCTTGGATGTTTAGTATGGTACCCTTTGGGTGACATGCGACGCATTCACTCTCAGGTCATAGTCTCTAGTGCGATATCAGTTGCAAACATCCCAAAAAGAAACTTCTTCTAAAAGACTTCAAAACAAAGATCAAACATCTTTTTGTCCTCTTGGACCTTTAATCCTTGGAAACCCTTTTCTTAAGGAGAGTTTTGTTAACTCTCGGTTCTACCGCAAACGGTAAACGCTTAAGTCTCCAAAGGTCGAGCTGCATACACCAATCTGCTGGAACCGTTTGTTAACCCTACTCGGATAAAAAAAGACAAACCTGTGTTTCTCGTTGTCCCAAACTACGTTAGCTCTGATCTTTCGCGCCGTGTGGAAGTACGTAGATACGAGATGCGGTATCTCGGCGAGCAACCCTTCCTCGTAACCCATAGTTAGACGAACTACGTTGACTCTGATTTCTCGTTCCAAGACGGGAATACATAGGCATAGAACTGTTGTGTTCTGCCGAGTCATTTTCTTTTCTTTTCAGACCAGACTTTTAGCGTAGATAGATAATCAACCCAGCAGATAAACAACAAGCGTAGATCCCATCGAGTACGATGGACGTGAGGGGTGCTAATACCTTCCCCTTGCGTAACCGACTCCCGAACCCAGACAATGGTTGCGATGACCCTGTCTTATACCTTTTCGTCAGGTTTTTCCGATCGTTTCCTCTCCTGTTCTGAAGGATAAATAACGAAAGGTGGCGACTCTTCTGTTTTTCCGGCACCTTGGTTTCACGGTAGCGACAGCTGGCGACTCTGCTGGGGACCCCACATCTCCTATGCGAGTCAATTTGGGGATCCAACATCCCCTACGAGAGTCAATCCTAGCGCTTGTTTGTTTGCTTGTTGGGTTGTGTTTATTTATTGCTTCGTACTTTCTGCACTTTATTTTCAGTATGATATTATTATTGTTGTGCTATGGGAGGGGTTTCACTTTGAGAGATAAGTCGGACCTGGGCTTGAGCATAGAATTAGATTTAGAAGTGGAGATTAGTGATAAGTCTGCATGCTTTGCATGCACCAGCTTGCCATGAAATCCGCGCTCAAACGAGATTCTCTTTGATGACCTCTGGCCTGGCCCTTTGGGCTCGACTAGTCGTTGGATTTGAGGGTTGTCGACTCTGGGAACCGATCATTTGGGATTCAGCTAAGTGAGGCCGCTTCAAGAGATGATGATGCCACACCTTCTAGGTATTGTATCATTGCTCTTGAAAGTTTGTGACGCCGATGACCGCATAGGATGCCATACCTCGTCGGCGAATTAAGTCCATACCTGTGAGTGGGCTGGGGTCATGCAGGAAACTCTAGACTTTAGAAAACCCGGTTCTTCTTTATCATTGTGAATTTGATCCAAGGGTTCCTATTGTGGTTGGTTATTATCGAGGCGAAGCGCTGATTATTCTCAAGCTACAACACTGCAAACTTCTGATTATTCTCAAACTACAGCAGCAAGCTTGATCCCCTGTCGCATATTTACATGTTTGCATTTGCATCTGCATATCATTTTCATAACAGGTACCTCGATCTGTTTTCCTAACCCTCTGTTGGTGCGGGTTATTTCAGGATATCCGATCAGGAAGATTGCAGAAATCCCCACAAGGCTATGGACCAGGTACGAGCAGAGCTGAGTGGGATCTGAGGCCAGCTGAGGCAGATTATGAGGGACATGCAAGAGTTGCGTATGGATCAGAAGACACTCAATGAGGAAAACAATCAGCTGAAGACCCAGATGGGCTTGATCATGGAAGTAATCAAGAATGTGCTTAGGAAAGAAGGTGATCAGCTACCTGAAGCCGCGGCGAAGATGCTTGTTCCACCTGCGTTTGTGGAACCTGTGCCTGTGCGACCTGTGCCAAGGGTTGATAAGCCTTAGATGTCTCATGGACGACAAAGAGCCTTGAATTTTGCTCTTCAATGCATTGCTTCTCGGGATAATCATGTGACTATGAGGGGGTATGCTCAGAAGGTAAGATCAGCTGACAGAACTTTCGATCCGATCCCATTGACATACGCTCAGTTGTTGCAAGTTTTACTTCATCTTCGGTTGGTCGAACTTCGGATTTTGGATCCACCTAAGGGTAAGCTACCGTCAGGTTTTTATATGAACGCCCTTTGCGACTTCCACTATGGGGCACTGGGGTATAGAATTGAGAAATGTCATACTTTTAAGCACAAGGTTCAAGATCTGATTGACTCAATTGAATTCACACCGAGCGGCATAACTGTACCTGATGGTCCTATTCCAGCTGTTGCCAAGATGACGGATGTTCCCGAAGCTGCAGTAGGTCAGGAGTATATCCTGCAATCAATGGTGTCAGAATCCCCCTATCCTCAGTTGTTGCCTGTGCCTAGACCAAGTTTGAGGATGAAAGCACCTGAACAAAAGGAGTCCCTGTCATTTCAGACTCAACTTCCAAGTGGTTCAACTGTTCAAGGTCAACAATGCGTCCAGTCTTTGCAACAGACCTCAACTCCTCTCCAGAATCAGCAGCCTTACCGTTATTGGTCAAACCTGCGTACCAGGCAAAACCCGAAGAAACCAGAGAGGCAATTCACCCGTTTGCCGTTTTGAGCAGAGTAGTTTCAATAAGCAACTTTGAGGATGGATGTTTCAGCAGCAAATAGGTTCGAAAGCCCAGTTCCTAGAAGCTGGCAATCTGCATTCTTCATGTCATTCTTTACATTTGTAGTTTCTTTCCTGGTTAATTGCAAATTTCGTTTGTAAAGCGTGTTGTTTTCAATTGGTATTGATAATGAAATAAATATGCATGTTTTGAATTAATCCATTCGTGTTCACTCTACTACTCTCTTTTATTGCAAACGCTTGTTTAAGTGAAATCCGGGGAGGATGACGAAATCCAATGATGCGTAAGCTTCTGATGCTATGCTTTTGAATAAAAACCAGTTGATGATGTACAGGCATTGTTTCAATTCACAAACACCGAAGATATAAGGAAGATAATCCCTTGTTAACCCCTTTGAGCCGAGTAGTAGGAGTTTGTTTCAGAAAACGAAAAAACCCTAAATCTTAACCCGGGGCAGGGTAGGTGTCAATTAATTTGACCAAGCGTTCAAATTACAAAAGGAGTGTTTGTGCGAGGATTAATCACACCTATATGGGTCGTACCTATGAAAAACCACAATGGTTAAACCTGGTCGATCAGGAGTGAAACAATCACAATCTCTTTAACAAGTCAGACGAGTCGATGTCATACGATTTGCTCCAAAAAAAAAGGAAGAGAGAAAGAAAAGAATCAAAAAGGAAAAAAGCCCGCTAAGTCGAATCTTGAAGGCAAGCGACTTAGGAAAAAATTAGGGCACCCCGTTGGACTTCAAAATTGAAGAAACTCTAAGGAGTTAGTCCAGGCAAAAGTTAGGGGAAAATGAAAAACGAAAAACGAAAAGCGAAAATGGATTACAAAAGAAAAATCCTAAAACAAGAACGAAATCGTGTGGCTCCGGACGCCAAAAGACAAAAAGGGAGCGATTGTCACTTTGAAAAGTGTAATTCCTTTAACTGTCACTCAACCTTTGAAATGAGAACGCTAAGGTCGAATTAGCTGAACGTAGGATCGGAGAACATCACAGAGAATGGGTGGGTTAAAATGGATTTTGAGCCTTTATCTTTTCTTTCATAAACCGTGAACCTGACCACGTTACAACCTTTAAAAGTCCTAATTGAAATAGGTTTGTTTCAAAAGCATACTTCGGTAAAGATTGCATCGGAACTGACTCCTACAAAGGATTCCCATTACAACATTGTATTAATGTTGACATGTTAATGAATGATTTTATACATTTCATGCCACAAAATTTTTTCCAGTGAACAGGACTGGATTTTGAAAACTGCCATATGCATTGCATTTGATATGTCTTTTATGCAGAACAACGTGTTTTACTAGCGAGTAAGCGCTTGACAGCGGGAAAGTTTCCATGATGGAAAGATTTGATCAAGACAGAATGCAGGACACCAGAATATCCCTATGAACCGGGGAAAGCTATGTCAAATGATCGCGGCATGGGAGTCAGCCATCCAGAGATCAGGTAATCTGAGGCAATCAGGTCGAGATGTGAGGAATCTCTCGCAACCAAGGGTACTACTCCCCACAGATCAGCCCATGAGGGGAAAAGTCATGACAAGACTGGGGCAGGTCACCCCGAGAGCGCCAAAGCTATCCCTATCCTGAAGGCAATTAACTTGAAGCGCCTCCGTGAGGTTTAAAGTGCTGAAGTTGTTCGTATCAAACCACCAGAGTATAGAGATCTCGGGTTCTCCTTTTGAAAGGATATGACGAAAAGCCCGCAGGTTGGGGCAAAAGCTGAAACCGAAGGAGCCGTTCCTCTCCACATCTACAGAGTTTGTCAAAAAGTTGTTATAGATGCTGGGGCAAGCCATTTCGAGTTCGTTTCATGGCATGTTTTTCCAAGCAGGATAACTCCTTCTTCCTCAGCAGGTTCAGTTGTGTTTCCCCACAGAGTCTGAACATGAGGCTATGAGCATTAATGTGTCTCCCGGAACGAATATAGATTCTCCCCGACCAGTTGCATCCTAGGCAGGGATCGTGTTTCCCCAGCCGGAGTCCCTTAACGTAGGGGCAAACTCTAGGTGATCTTATTCCTCCCCAGCAGATGGAAGTCACATTTTTATCCCCAGAAGAGTTGGATGCGAGCTAGCAAGCGATCAGGCAGTTATGTGCACTCTCAGCAGTTGGTTACGCGTGCACATTCAATCCCCAGTGGAGACCTCACAGAATACAACCAGTTTGTCAGTGGTTTGTAAGGATCATCCCCACGCAGGACCGTCCTTTCTGTTCCCCAGCAGGTTGTCTTTCCTCCAATAGGTTGATCATCCTCTGTAGAGTTTGTAACTCCGGATTTGTTAAGCTATCCCCCAGCAGGATTATTTCTTCCCCAGCGGAAGTTTGGTATCGTTCCTCTGGCATTTATTTTGTCGGAACGCCCTCTTTGCATTTGCATCGTGCATAGCATTAACCAAACGCGTAGCATTTCCATTCCGCATGGAGCATTACACCATTTTCAAACATATGCATTTTGAAACATAAGCCAGGTTGGTTACCTCTTTGTTTCCAGGTGTTTTTCCCTGCAGATAATTGGAATTCTTGTTCAGGATGGTTTTCGAATATTCAAATGCTCGGCGTGAGATATGCGATGATAATGTTCGTCCTATCATGTGTGCTTTTATCAGAGTTACTTGATTGAGTTTCTTTTCTTCCCCAGCAAAGTTTTCCTCAGATTGCTGTCACGTCAGCGTTAAAAGATTTCAGGGATTAGACCTTTGAAGTCATTACTTGTTGTCAAAGTAAGTACCTGGCAGTTGACGTCAGAGTATCCCCAGTAGAGTTTTCCTCGGATTGTTGTTACGTCAGCGTTAAAAATCTCATGGATTAAACCTTTGGAGATTTTACCCATGATGGATGGAGATGTTACCTGTGCTGACAGAGATTTTACCCGTGATGGACGGAGATGTTATCCGTGTTGACAGAGAGTTTACCCGTGTTGACAGAGAGTTTACCCGTGTTGACGGAGAGTTTACCTGTGTTGACGGAGAGTTTACCTATTTTGACCCGTGTTGACGGAGATCCTTACCTAGGTTAACGAAGATTTTACCTATTGTTACCCGTGTTGACGGAGTTGTTACCTGTGATTGACAGAGATTGTTATCCGTGATGGACGGAGAAGTTACCTGTGATTGACAAAGATTGTTACCCGTGTTGACGGAGATGTTACCTTTTTTGACCCGTGTTGACGGAGATCCTTACCCGTGTTGACGGAGATCCTTATCCGTGTCGACGGAGATTTTATCTATCTTACCCGTGTTGACGGAGATGTTACCTGTGATGGACAGAGATGATTACCCGTGTTGACGGAGATGTTACCTGTGATTGACAGAGATTGTTACCCGTGATGGACGGAGATGTTACCTGTGTTGACAGAGAGTTTACCTGTAATCGACAGAGATTTGTACCCGTGATTGACGGAGATTGTTACCTGTGTTGAAAGAGAGTTTACCTATGATAGACAGAGATTGTACCCGTGATTGACGGAGATTGTTACCCGTGTTGACGGAGAGTTTACCGGTGATGGACGGAGAAGTTACCTATGATTGACAGAGATTTTGACCCGTGATGGACGGAGATGTTACTTGTGATGGATAGAGATGATTACCCGTGTTGAGGGAGATGGTACCTGTGATTGACAGAGATTGTTACCCGTGTTGACGGAGATTGCTACCCATGTTGACGAAGATTTTACCTATCCTTACCCGTGTTGTCGGAGATCCTGACCCATGTTGATGAAGATTTTATCTATCTTACCTGTGTTGACGGTGTTGTTACCTATGATTGACAGAGATTGTTACCCGTGATGGACGGAGAAGTTACCTGTGATTGACAGAGATTGTTACCCGTGTTGACGGAGATGTTACCTTTTTTGACCCGTGTTGACGGAGATCCTTACCCGTGTTGACGGAGATTTTATCTATCTTACCTGTGTTGACGGAGATGTTACCTGTGATGGACAGAGATGATTACCCGTGTTGACGGAGATGTTATCTGTGATTGACAGAGATTGTTACCCGTGATGGACGGAGATGTTACCTATGTTGACAGAGAGTTTACCTGTGATTGACAGAGATTTGTACCCATGATTGACAGAGATTGTTACCTGTGTTGACAGAGAGTTTACCTGTGATGGACAAAGATTGTACCCGTGATTGAAGGAGATTGTTACCCGTGTTGACGGAGAGTTTACCCGTGATGGACGGAGAAGTTACCTATGATTGACAGAGATTTTGACCCGTGATGGACAGAGATGTTACCTGTGATGGATAAAGATGATTACCCGTGTTGAGGAAGATGTTACCTGTGATTGACAGAGATTGTTACCCGTGTTGACGGAGATTGCTACCCGTGTTGACGAAGATTTTACCTATCCTTACCCGTGTTGACGGAGATCCTGACCCATGTTGACGGAGATTTTATCTATCTTACCCGTGTTGACGGAGATGTTACCTGTGATGGACAGAGATGATTACCCGTGTTGACGGAGATGTTACCTGTGATTGACAGAGATTGTTACCCGTGATGGACGGAGAAGTTACCCGTGTTGACGGAGAGTTTACCTGTGATGGACAGAGATTGTACCCGTGTTGACGGAGATTGTTACCCGTGTTGATGGAGATCCTTACCCATGTTGACGGAGATGTTACCTATTTTGACCCATGTTGACGGATATTTTACCCGTGTTGACGGAGTTGTTACCCAAGTTCGCGCTTTACGTAGTGCAAATACCGGTAGTATCAGAAATGTTCCCCGTAAAGTTGTTCTTTCAAGTCTTAGGATGCCAGATTAACACTTTTATTTAGTGCTTAGCCCGTTTCTGCGGGAATGGGAGGTCAAGGATAATACATTGACGAGTCGCGCTTTACGTATTGCTCACCCGTCCCTTCGGAGATAGAAAGTCAAGGATAATATTGTGATATGGTCTTATGGCTCGGTGCTTGCTTGTTGTAGCGTATTTTTGAAGATTGATTGTAGATTCAATGCCTGTGGCGTCACACAGGTGGTTGATGGTGAAATCAGACGTTCCATATCAGATGATTGATCAGTTTGTTGCCGTGACAACCGGATTCAATTTTCTGGATGGTTCTCCCCAAGCAGTTTTGTTGCAATTTATTTCTTCGGTTAGCAAATTTCCGGGTACTTTGGTATTCAACCGTCTTCTACCTTGATTGTTCAAAATTCGTTCTCTTTTCACCTAGTCGGGTCCAAGCCGCTTGAATAGGGGCAGCTGTTGCACCCCAAAATTTGCCTAACCTTTTCTTACTGGGTTTATGTTTCATAGCATTAGCATATCATCATCATAACATTATCATAGCATTGCATTAGCATTTATGCAGGGGATCAAGTGTGATATATATCAAGAGGAGCCTATCTAGAGGTTTTATTCAAGCTTGAGAGGTCACCAAAGTCATCAGAAAGTGGGGTGTGTTCTTGAGAAGTTCGGATGCTGGTATGTGGTTCATCTCCTAACTTGGGGGTCAATTGAAGACCATCAGTGGGTTGTGAAGCCTTGATTATGGATAGAGCTCATGGAGTGCCTTAAGGGTCATGGTGGAGCTCAGTCAAGTCATTATGCTAGGTGTGAAGAGCCACAATTGAAGGCGTTGCAATTAGGATTTTTGTCTGGTCGACCCTAAGTCAACTGTTGATTTCAAAGGAGTTCAAAGCTTATTTCTAAGTCATGGTGATCATGGGATGTTATGTTGAGGCATTTGAGATGTTATTCCAAGATCAATCCAAGAAGAATTCAGAGTGTGAGGAGTTGCTAAACTAGGGTTCTCAGGGTAAAATCCCCTATTTAGTGCCTGACTTCAAGACCACTTATCTTAAGATACAAGTTTTATCTCCACTTTTGGCCAACATGGAACTTGTAGAACAGGTTCTTAGCTTTAATTTGAGTACTAGAAGTCCTTGATTGGATTTACAGAACTCAAGTTATGGTCCAGACAAGTTACAGGTCATCAGATGAATGTGAAATTTGTCTGCAAAAGTCAACCAACTTCCAAGGAACGTTTGACCTATAATTATGTTTCTCCTCAAATTTTGGCCAACATGAAAGTTGTAGGTCTTGATCTTAGCTTTCCAAATTGTACTAGAAGTCTTTCATCAGATTTGTAGAACTCAAGTTATGAGGTTTACAAGTCAGGGGTATTTTGGGAAAGTAAGATTACAGGTCATAAAATTACAGGTCAAGTTCACCACTTTGCATAACTCAAATGAACTTTTTTCCAACATGAAAGTTGCTCCAAATGTGGTCATTTGGTCAAATAAACCTCAAGTTATCAATGGGCTAGCTCATGGTTGAAGATTGGTGAAGAAGATTTTGGTAAAAGCATGTGAAAAACCCAGTTTGTGATCTTGCCAAAATTAAATAAAATATGGTCAAATATGGTCATATTAAATCAAAGGGAACATATGTTTTAAGGTCATTGGTGAAAAAATCAATTGCATTTGAGACATGCTTCATAGATCATTTCAAGGTTTCTTCATGTTTAAGCAACATAATGGATCATAGCCGTTGAGATTGAAACAAGGGGAGATTATGAGACATTGATCTTCCTTACACTACAAGGAATAGAATTGAATCAAAAACAAGGAGAACTGGTCATGGATTCATGCATTTTCATGGGCTTCCAACTTCAAAAATGTGAAAATCCAATTTTATGATCAAGTCATTTTTGGGCCCCCAATTTGCATCAAACATCTTCTATAAGTATTATGGAATGCATTCATCATTTTTTTGGATGATTTTGGTGTAGAAACAGAGATATAGCATATTGAAAAAGAGAGCTCAAGAGTGAAATTCGAATTTTCAATTTCTCATCAATTCAAGCCAATTCAAGGATCCAGACACCTCTATGAGCATTCAGTGATTGATTCTGAGTGATTTTCTTGGAGAATTCGTGGACATTTGAAGCTCACCATCATCAATTTCAGAGGTATGAGAAATTCAAGATATCTAATTATTTATGGATCTTTATGCATCCACTCTTGCACCATTACAATCCCCTTAATGTGAATTACGTTTTTGGTCATAATTGGAGAGTTTTCATGGAGTTTTAAGGTTCTTGGTATTTCTTGATCTAAGCACGGGTTTAGAGATGTAGAGGTTTGTAGTTCAATTCATGGTGATATTTGTGATCCTTGTGAAATTTGGCACAATATTGGTTCAAGAATCATCGTGTTTGGTTAAGAATTGAAGGAGATAGGTTATAGAGAAGTTCACAGGAGCAACACCGGCCGCCACCGTCGACGGACTGGTTTCCCTCCTC
Organism: Lathyrus sativus; assembly: GCA_963859935.3. Lineage (NCBI taxonomy): Eukaryota > Viridiplantae > Streptophyta > Magnoliopsida > Fabales > Fabaceae > Lathyrus > Lathyrus sativus. The sequence goes on from OZ012741.1 coordinate 60,014,604, forward strand.
TTCCAAACATTCAAAATGAAGAAGATAAGTGGCAGCCCTTGGATCGTGTAAGAAAGGTTGATAAAGGCCACGCATCCAACGTTCCTCATCACGCCATGTCTCCCTCCTTCAAAACACACAGCTTCAACAAGTGTTTTCAGCTGGGCTTAACATTCCATGCTATTCACACCCCACATACAAGCCCAGTCCAAAAATACACTGACTTGCTTTATTATTTGCCACACGCATTTATTTATTTTTCATTCTTTTTCTTTTTTTCTTTATTCCTTGCATGCTAGTTTTAATTCTAGTAAAAATAGAAATATAGCTTATTTTTTCTTTATATTTTTACATGATAATTATTGACATGTTTAGAAATTTTAGAAATTGGAAAAATTAAATTAGGATTAATTTTCATTTTATTTTGATTTTTCCTATTTTTAATGCCATTAAAAATGTGATATTTGAGCCATATTCTTGTGGATTTTCATTGAGGTACTAAAACCAAATATAAATTCCTAATCTTTTGCAGGGTTATTGTAAACATCTTGAGGGATTTATAAATATTTTTCTCTGGATTTTATAGTACCATTTTCATGGGTTTTGAGTACCATCTTTGTTCATGCCTTATTTTGCCCTAGTTTTGGGGCACCTTTTATGTTTGCCCTCTATTTAGGAACTTCCTTATGGATATTTTTCTACCCTTTGAACCTCTAACTCCTAACACTTTGAAGGTCCTTGGAGATTTTATTTGGCATTTTTAGATGCATTTTACTATTTTTTCCTGATTTTGCAAGTTGACCCATAATTTGGCACTTTCAATTGGAAAATTGTATAGTTTTCGGCTCCAAAAGCCTTGTATTGCTTGTGAGATGGATATTATAGTGATTGATTCATGTTGTGGACTCATTTTAGGTCTTGTGGACCATTTGGTGGCTGTTTATATTGTACATAGCTTGCTCATTTGATGTTATACTTTCGTGCTTGTACATTGTGATTCCAAATAGTGGTTTATGTACTCTCATTGTAGGTCTCTCTTGATGCCTTACTATTTTTTCCTTGATATTCATTTGTGGCATAGGTTGTATGATTAGAATATGCCACTCTCTGTCCAATGACCTTGGCGTGCCACTTAAGGATGTTTTAGGTATCTCCTTTGGAGGTCTCTAAGGCATGCCTAAAGTGGTGAATCCTTGAGGACTTCCTTTTGTATGATTTTTATGGTTTGCCCTTGTTGCATTTCCTTCTCCTATTCTCTTGCATTATTTTCATAATTGGCTTGAGGTTGAGTTGGGCTTGTGGAGGCTCCAGCCCCACACATATTTTCCTCCCTCACTTGCATTGCATCTTTACTTCCTATATTTGCATTTCATGTATGCATTTGTACACTTGTATTCTTCTTCTTTCTTTTGTCTTCCTTCCCTTAGGATTTACAGTATTTCTTGTTCAAGATATAATGTGATAGACATTAGGCCTTTAACCATGCATGACAACAATAAGTAGTTCCCTCCTAACCTTGACTATAGGATGAACTTTGCATGACAACTTTAGGATTGAACTAGTTTTCCCTTTAGTGCGTCCTTTCTCTTCGCATCTTCAAACATCTTTAAAACACCTAATAAAGATTAATTGATGTCGTACGCTACGAGCCTTAAGCTACTTGAGAAAGGGTTGTTGGAGAGTTTCTTTTCAACACCTTGGATGTATAGTATGGTACCCTTTGGGTGACATGCGACGCATTCACTCTCAGGTCATAGTCTCTAGTGCGATATCAATTTCAAACATCCCAAAAAGACACTTCTTATAAAAGACTTCAAAACAAAGATCAAACATCTTTTTGTCCTCTTGGACCTTTAATCCTTGGAAACCCTTTTCTTAAGGAGAGTTTTTTTAACTCTCGGTTCTACCGCAAACGGTAAACGCCTAAGTCTCCAAAGGTCGAGCTGCATACACCAAACTACTGGAACCGTCTGTTAACCCTACTCGGATAAAAAAGACAAACCTGTGTCTCTTGTTGACCCAAACTACGTTAGCTCTGATCTTTCACGCCGTGTGGAAGTACGTAGGCACGATATGCGATATCTCGGCGAGCAACCCTTCCCCGTAACCCGTAGTTAGGCGAACTACGTTGACTCTGATTTCTCGTTCCTAGACGGGAATACGTAGGCATAGAGTTGTTGTGTTCTACCGAGTCATTTTCTTTTCTTTTCAGACCAGACTTTTAGCATAGATAGATAATCAACCCAGCAGATAAACAACAAGCGTGGATCCCATCGAGTACGATGGACGTGAGGGGTGCTAATACCTTTCCCTTGCGTAACCGACTCCCAAACCCAGACAATGGTTGTGATGACCCTGTCTTATACCTTTTTGTCAGGTTTTTCTGATCGTTTCCTTTCCCGTTCTGAGGGGTAAATAACGAAAGGTGGCAACTCTGATGGGCACAAATTCTCGGAAACTAAAATGATAGTTGCACGACAACTTGCTGGAGAATTACTGATCTGAATCTCCGTCAGGATGATTCTCTGATTTCAATGTAGATCTTCGTCCTCAAATCATCAAGGGATCACCGATTACACAGTAACTGGTGAGGGGTTTAATCTCAAATCTTCGTCAGGATGATCCTTTGTGTCCTCAAGTCATCAAGGGATCACCGATTACACGGTAACTGGTGATCTGCCAACCGCATAGGTAAACGATACTCTAATTGGTAGGAACATATTCGAAATCGGAAATGATAGTTGCACGGTGTTGCACCCCAAAATTTGCCTAACCCTTTTTCTCACTTGGTTTATGTTTCATTGCATTAGCATATCATTGATCTAGCATTTGCATAGCATAGCATTGTTCATATGGCATGGGATCAAGTGCGGTTTATATCAAGATGAGCCTATCTAGAGGTCTTATTCAAGTTTGAGATGTCACCAAAGTCATCAGGATGTGTGTTATGTTCTTGAGGAGTTTGGTTGCTTGTATAGGGTTCATCTCCTAAACTGAGGACCAATTGAAGACCATCAGTGGGTTGTGGAGCCTTGGTCATGGATAGAGTGTGGATAGAGCTCATGGAATGCCTTGAGAGTTATGGTGGAGCTCAGTCAAGTCATTATGTTAAGGGTGAAGAGCCACAGTTGAGGGTGTTGCAATTAGGGTTTTCATCTGGGTAACCTTGAGTCAACTGTGCAATTGAAGAGGATTAAGACTCAATTCTAAGTCTTTATGATCATTGAAAGTTATGTTGAGATACATGAGGTGATATTCAAAGATCAATCCAAGAAAAGTTCAAAGTGTGAGGAGTTGCTAAACTAGGGTTCTCAGGGTAAAATCCCCTATTTAGTACCTAACTTCAAGACTACTTATCTCAAGATACACGTTTCATCCCAACTTTTGGCCAACATGAAACTTGTATAGCATGCTCTTAGCTTTAATTTGAGTACTATAAGTCCACCATTGGATTTATAGAACTCAAGTTATGGTCTAGACAAGTTACATGTCATCAGATGAATGTGAAATTTGTCTGCAAAAGTCAACCAACTTCCAAGGAACTTTTGACCTAGAATGATGTTTCTCCTCAACTTTTGGCCAACATGAACGTTGTAGGTCTTGATCTTATCTTTCCAAATTGTACTAGAAGTCTTCCATCTGATTTTTAGAACTCAAGTTATGAGGTTTACAAGTTAGGGGTATTGTGGGAAAGTGAGATTATAGGTCATTTGGCATTATAGGTCATTTTCACTATCTTGGAAGCTTCAAATGAAGTTTTGTCTAACACAAAACTTGCTCAAAATGATGTTTTTAGGTCAACCATGTATCAAGGATGAATTGATTTAGCTTAGGGTGAGACTTGGTTTGAAGGAAATTGACAAAAGGGGAATTAAAAGGCATTTATGTGAAAACAACTCAAATTAATTCATGTGTGTTCAAATAAGACCAAATGAGTGCTCATTTTAATCAAAAAAATCATTTTGAACATGATGGAAATATTATAAATTTCATTTGAGGCCTAATTCATGGTGTTTTACCTTGTTGCTTCATGGTGAAGAAACACTTCCAATCTTGGCCATAGGATACAAACAAGGGTTTAATCCTATCCATACATTCTCCACAGTTAACAAGCATTGCATTTGAAGCTTCTTGGAGAAGTTTTGAGCTCAGATTCGTGTACACCATAGTTGGAAATTTCAAGCAAAAGTGAAAATTGGATCTCACTGATTGGGCCTCCATTGGGCCTCCTACTCATCAAAATCACTTCTATATAAGTTCAGAGGAAGGTTTTGATCAAGGTTGGTGATTGTTTCGTGCCATAGCCAGAGATTGCAGAGTGAATTTCAAAGCTCCAAGTGAAAATCGTGTTTTCAGATTGAGTGCATTTTAGGGCAAATTGTGGTTTTTAGAAGCTTTATCATTCATCAAGGAAGGAATCTGCATCATCTGGGGGCTTGAATCATAGAGGAAGTGATCCAATTTGAAGCTTCAACTCAGGTATGCAACTTTCAAAATTGTTGTAGATTCATGATGATCTAGCATATTTTAGCATGAGGTTAAGGTTTAGGAGAGATTATAGATGGATTCTGGATCAAAGTCGTGGAGTTTAGAGACAATTCTAGGTGTGAGCAATTTTCTGTTGAGACCTATAACTGTTTGATCTTGAGGCTTTAGCACGAATGGATTAGTTTATGATGATCTATGAAGTGTAAGGAGAAGATCTGTGGTTTCAATTGAAGGTTTGGTGAGATCTCAGAACTTGGTGCATTTTAGGATTTCTATCGTGTTTTGAATTCTGTTGAGAAATAGAAGAAATGGATAGCATATTTGAGATCTACGTGAAAATTGGAGAGGAATGATGTAGATTTTGTTAAGGTTCCTTGACCTGTAATTTTGGCTCGCCGGAGAAGACGGTGGCTCAGCCACCGGAGCCACCGTCTGGTTCACCTGAAAATCTTCCCTCCATCTGAGTTTGAAATGAGGAAGATGACCTCCCCACCCTTGGATCAGCTTGACCACTTGACTTTGTCCATTCATCCAACGCACGAGATCTAACCTGAGAATTGACTTGGACCAACCAAAACGCTGCACATCATTAATGCGCTGGCAGCATGTGAGCCCTTAGATTAGGAGACTTGGTCTATTGATCCAACAGTCCTGATTAATTTCAGCATTTTTATTTCTTTTAATTGATTTTCTTTTTATTTTAATTACTTGTTTCATTTTTAATTCATAGTAATTTCAATATTGATCAGAAAAATAAAATAAAAATATGAGCATGATTTAGATTTTATTCTTGATTTTCTGATGTATGGTTGAGTGCCAGGATGGATTCCTTTGATTTCCATCCTGCTTCCCATCATCCTACAATCATCTTGATGTTAATTTTCTTCTCTCTTGCTTGACTGCTGCTTGTGTGACTGTTTGGTGTGTTGCATTAGACTAGGCTCTCATATAGATGTTTCTAGGTCTAAGAGCATCCTAAAGGTTGAGCTTGCTCCCTTTTCTTGTCTGCATTTAGAGGTTGAGGCTGGCTCCCTCTGCTTGACTGTTATTGATTGGCTTTGCTTGCTGGCTTAAGGTTGAGTCTGTCTCCCTTGCATGTGCTTTGTGTGTTGCCTTTGGGCTTGCTTGCTCTAGAAGTTGAGCTTGGCTCCTTCTGCTTGTTTGTTGCATTGCATGCATTTTATTTACAATTTTATTTCTTTACAGTTATTTCTTTTACTGTTGCTTTCCTTTGCCATGTTCCCCTAGGAACTCTGACTTCTCTTGTTCAAGAGAAGTTATGACAGACATTACGGTTCTAACCATGCATGATAACATTAGGTAGTTCCCTCCTAACCTCAACCATAGGATGAACTTTTCATGACAACGTTAGGATGGACTAGTCCCCTTTGGTGCGCCTTTTTTCTTCTCATCTTCAAACAAATCAAAATACAATAATAAAGGTTAATTGACGTTGTACGCTACGAGTCTTAAGCTACTTGAGAAAGGGTTGTTGGAGAGTTTATTTTCAACAACTTGGATGTTTAGTATGGCACCCTTTGGGTGACATGCGACGCATTCACTCTCAGGTCATAGTCTCTAGTGCGATATCAGTTGCAAACATCCATAAAAGATACTTCTCTAAAAAATAGAAAACAAAGATCAAACATCTTTTTGTCCTCTTGGACCTTTAATCCTGGGAAACCATTTTCGTAAAGAGAGTTCTGTTAACTCTCGGTTCTACCGCAAACGGTAAACGCCTAAGTCTCCGTCGAGCGAGCTGCATACACCAAACTTTTGGAACCGTCTGTTAACCGTACTCGGATAAAAAAGACAAACATGTGTCTCTTGTTGTCCCGAACTACGTTTGCTCTAATCTTTCACGCCGTGTGAAAGTACGTAGGCACGAGATGCGATATCTCGGCGAGCAACCTCCCCCCATAACCCGTAGTTAGGCGAACTACGTTGGCTCTGATTTCTCGTTCCAGACGGGAATACATAGGCATAAAGTGCGACGCTTTGCCGAGTAATTCTCTTTTCTTTTTAGACCAGACCTTTAGCGTAGATAGTTAAATCAACCTGTCAGATAAACACAACAAGCATGGATCCCATCGAGTACGATGGACGTGAGGGGTGCTAATACCTTCCCTTTGCGTAACCAACTCCCGAATCTAAACATTGGTTGCGATGACCTTGTCTTATACCTTTTCGTCAGGTTTTTCTGATCGTTTCCTTTCCCTTTCTATGGGATAAATAACGAAAGGTGACGACTCTTCTGTTTCGCCGGCACCTTATTTTCGCGGTAGCGACAGCTGGCAACTCTGCTAGGGATTCTGCTATTGGGGACTTTTCCCATCCCCTAGGCTGGGACCGTTTCCCATCCCCTATGCGAGTCAATCCTAGCGCTTGTGTGTTTACCTGTTGGGTTTTATTTATCGCATTTTACTTTCCGCATTTTATTTTCAGTATGATATTATTATTGTGCTGCTGTGGAAAGGGGCTTTGATGAGTGAGAAGCCAGACCCAGGCTTGAGTGTACTTAGCATTAGTTGTGGAAAGTAGTGGGCGTGTGCTTACTTTGCAGGCACTAGTGTCTCATGAAATCCATGCTCAGACGAGGTTCTCCCGGTTGACTTCTTTTCCGGCCCTTTGGGCTTGAGGGGTTATTGGTTTAGAGGATTGTCGAGTCTGGGGACCGATCATTTGTGACTCAGCTGAGTGAAGCCACTTCAAGAGATGATGATGCCACACCTTCTAGGTATCGTATCATCGTTTCTTGAAAGTCTGTGACGCTGGGAAACGCATAGGATGCCATACCTTGTCTGTTATTAGGTCCATACCTGTGAGCGGGGTCGGGTTATTGCAGAAAACCTTAACCTTCAGACTACCTGGTTTTCTTGACAGTGAATCAATGTTGTTGGGTTCAGAGGGTTCTTATCATCAGAGATGTGGTTGTTCTCGACAGGGCATATTTATTGGTCCTCTTCAGGGTTGTATTATCAGAGCAGTGTTGTGATTGTGTTGGATCAGAGCCTCGGTCTCCTCAGCAGCACAATCTTGATCCCCTGTTGCATGACTGCATTTTGCATTTTGCATACTCATTTGCATATCATTAACGTGTGTCTGTGTTGCAGGTGCATATATTATCCCCCGGTTCCGATTTTCTCGCCTTCTGTTGTGCTAGCATGGGATCTTTGAAGAAGAATGTGGCCTACAAGCTCCCTACCCCAGATGTTTCTCTACTGTGTAGTTTGATTGCCTTGGCAGATGATACAGTGAGAGGGGAATTCAGGAAATCATACGGGAAGCTACTCAACCTAGTTCGTAAACCTTCGGTATATGAGTTGAATGGGTTGTATGCCTTGCTGCAGTTCTATGACCCTCCATTGAGATGCTTCACTTTTCCAGACTTCATTCTTGCACCTAAATTGGAGGAGTATGCTGAGTTGTTGGGTGTACCTATTAAGAATCAGATGTCGTTTGTTCACATGGACACTAAGCCTAATCTGGCTAATCTAGCTCTTGCTCTTCATCTGGATGCCTCTGAGTTGCTTTTGTCCAGTTGGAATGGGGTTCATGGATTTTCTCTACAGTTTCTAGTGGGGAAAGCCCAACAGTGTGCCAAAGACGGTTGTTGGATCGTATTCAACGCCATTCTTGCCCTCTGCATTTATGGCATCATTTTGTTTCCCAACATGCCTGACTTTGTAGACTTGTATGCCTTTCATATCTTTGCATCAGGGAATCCAGTTCCTACCTTGATCGGCGATGTATATCATTCCGTCCATTACAAGAACGAAAATAGAAGGGGTAAGAATGTATCATGTTGCGTGCCCTTACTCTACAGATGGTTTGATAGTCGCCTGCCCAAGAAGGGTCTCTTTGCTTCATCTGCAGCCACAACTGAGTGGTCTGAGCGCTTGATGAGTTTATCAGCAGAGAGTGTTGTTTGGTTTGATCGGGATATGTTAGGTACTGAAATCATTTTCATCTGCAGTGGTTTTCCAAATGTGCCTTTGATTGGAAGAAGGGGCTGCATTAATTATAACCCCTCTCTACTTGTCAGACAGTTTGCCTATGCTTTGAGAAGTCCGCCAAAAGACGAAGAGGTGTAGGAATCTATGTACCTCACAGGTCTTCTAGAAGGGGATATGTTAGCTAAGCTTCAGCAGGCCTGGCATGATATCAGTAGACGAGGGAAATCATTGTTGGGTAAGAGCAATAGCCAGGCTTATGCTCCGTATGTGACCTGGATCAAGACCAGAGCAGAGACCATAGGGATGCCATTTCCACCTGCCAAGCCAGAGTGCCCTCCAGTGGTTGAAGAACCTTCTACCGTGTCTATTCAGCAGTATAATCAAGTGTTAGCTGTTGCACCCCAAAATTTGACCAACATTTTAAGAGGTATGAGTACCAATCAAGACTGTGAAGCTAGCCAAGAAGGTTATTCAGATGATTAAGGGTTGATATCCTTGTCAGAGAAGTTAAGAGATCCTCAGAGAGATTGGTTGAAACCAAGGTTGTGTGCCTCATAACTTGAGAGTTGTGGGAGCTCCTCAAATGATTCTGAAGCTATGAGGATGGACTTGAAGCTTTGAGAGAGCTTATGAGATGTCTTGAAAGCCATCATAAAGCCTAGAGAGGCCATTGTACAAGAATAAAAAGACTCAGCCATGAGTGGTGTAATTAGGGTTTGACTGGGTCAACCCTAGGTCAACTGATGAGTTGGAGAAGGTTGAGACCTAATCCAAGAGCCATGTGATCATGGATTGATGCATTTAGATGCTATAAGGATGATTCCAAGATCAACTCATCATGATTGAGGAGTTTGAGAAGTTTAAGGCTAGGGTTTCTAAGGCTTGACATTGTAAAATCCCCTAGTTTGATCCCTATCTTCAAGGCAGTTTAGCTCAATATGTGATTGTCATCTCATCTTACCCCCAACATGAATGTTGTAGATCTTGTTCTTAGCTTTAATTTGAGTACTAGAAGTCCTTGATAGGATTTGTAGAACTCAAGTTATGACTTTGACAAGTTACATGTCATCTGAGGTATGTGAATCTGGGGCCTTGAAAGTCACCCAACTTGCATCCATCTTTTGCCCAAGAAGGATGATTCCTATGAACTTTTGGTCAACATGAATGTTGTTCCTCATATTCTTAGCTTTCTAGAGAGTACTAGAAATCCTTGATAGGATTTGTAGAACTCAAGTTATGGCTTTGACAAGTCAAGGGCATTTTGGTCATTTGGAGATTATAGGTCATTTCAAGCATAAGGCCATAACTCCTATTTCCAAGCTTCAAATGGAAAAATCTTCAACATCAAACTTGCTTAGAATGATGTTTTAAGGCTAGTAGAGAGGTCATGAGATGTTGAAAAGGCTTATAGCAAAAAGTGATAAAAATGACCTAAAATGGAGGCATAAGTTAAATAAGTTGAAGTTGGAAATTGAGATTTCCAAGTTACACATCCAAACCATGGCATATAATAGGTCATTTTGACTCCAAATAATATTTTAGAAACAATGGTTCAGCCACAATTTTGATTTGTGGATTAGATCATGGGGTTGCTTTGGAAAATGGTTGCTTGCATCTTAAGGTACAAAGACAAAACACAAGGAAAGGCAATGTGCAAGCTTGCTAAGTATCTTAACACATTCTATATCTCATCTAGGGAGATTTTCAAGTCAGTTACAAGGGCTGCAAGAGCTATGGCATGAGATGGCATGTGAGATGAGATGAATCCATAAACTCATGACATGAGAATCCCAATTTCTCATTGGATGGTTCCAGATGGTTCTCATTGGATGGTCCCAATTTCACTTGCTTCCATTGCAAGTTGAAATCAAATTCTACATTCTGATCCATTTCCATTCCTTCTTTCAATCCAAACACATTCCATTGATCACACTGAAGCTGTGCAGACCAAATTGAAGACAAAACCATGGAGAATTGAAGAGATAGCACTTGGATTTCGAAGGTTGCAAGTCACAATCGGGTTTGGAGATTAAAGCTTTCTTGGCCTAATCTTTTGCAAACAGAAGCTCTATCATCATTCAAGGATCGATTCTGAAGAGTTTGAGAGCTTGAAGTGGAGGATTACCCTATCTGGTGTTCAAGATTTGACAGGTTAGTAAACTTTCTTCTACACCATGATTTAAGCATGATTAGGGAAAATTGTTAGGGTAGAACGGTTAGAGACAATTAGGTGTTGGATTCTGGGAAGTTTGGGATCAATTGGTGAGGTTTCAGTTGGTGACACCATTTTTGTTTGGACCAAGAACTCAAGATATAATGAGTTATAGCATGAATTTGATATCAAGAATTAATCAGGGTGAGGTGGTGATCATTCTGAGGTAATTAATTTCAAGAATTGTGGAAGTTGATGTCTGAGCTTATTTTTGATCTTGGATTGGGTTTGGAGATTTAGGGCACTTCAATTGATTTTGAGGCCATGGTTGTGATCAGCACGGAATTTAGAGTAGATTAGGGTTTTGAATCATGGCTTTTGATTGAGAATTGATGGAGTTCGAGTTAGGGATGTGAGCTCTGCAACCATGGAGCTTTCCCTCCATTTCCATGGCTGGAGGAAGAAGATAACCCCATGGCCGTTGGATGATGCGATGACCGGTTGACCAAAGCCAGATCTGAGGGCTGTGATTTAATTCCACGCTTGAAGAAGAAAAGTCTGAAGACATGATGAAACAAGGCGTTTCATTAAATTGAGGGTTTGGGCTTAAGTTATACTTGATATCCACACCCCCTTTCATGGCCCAATTAGGTTTTGAACTAGTTTTTGTTACTCTCTGCACCGCTTCTTTTTCTTTTTCTTTATGATTTTCAAATTGATTTTCTGATTAAATAACTGGGCCTAGCGCGCCTTACTAATTGTACCCCCATTTGGAGCCCATCTGGAAATTGAACTGTCTGGCATTGCTATTCACACCAAACATTTCCCATTTTAATTTCTTTTTCTCCATTTTATTTTAATCTTTGAAAAATCATAATAAATAGAAAAATGATGATTTTTGCATGGGGATTTTTTCTCCCATTTCATGATAATGTCTAGAAAATCATAAAATCAAAATATTTGCATTTCATGCATTTTTAATATTTTTTATGTATTTTCTCTTTTAATAGCTTTTTAATTCCTTTTATGTTGATGCATAGATTTGTAGAATTTTGTTTAGCTAGTTCCCTTTGAATTTTTAGGCCATTCTTTTTAGGATAGTTATATTAAGACTTTAGCTCCCCTCTGGATTTATTCCATAATTTTCTGATTAAGTTTTGATTAGTTTTGGTTAGATGACTTTAGGTTGTGTAGATTTAGGTTAATCCTTAACATATGTCCACAATAACACTAGAATTTTGGGTTTCTAGGTAAAGTTAGATATTGGGACCTATAGGGAATTAAGGGTAGGTATATAGGATCCCCTAGAAATTATATTAGATTTTAATATGAGAGTATGCTATTTTTAATTGATTTTTGTAGTTGATGGTTGTTTGTGTTGCCCTTGTGGGCTTGTATTTTTGTTTGCCTTGCTTTGTGGGTTTTTGCTTGGCTTGGTGGGCTTGGTCTTGCTTTGAAGAGCATGGAGGAGTATAGTAGAAGACTTGGAGATTGAAGAGGAGCTTGAGAGCTTGTAGTCTTGTTTGTTTTGTTGTTGTTTTAGGGTTAGGGATTAGGAAGAGCTTAGAATTATTTAACTTCTTTCCTAAACATGGATGGTATCTTTCACCTCCATTCCTCCCCATGATTCAAGGTCCTTCCATGCTATTCACCTCCCTCCTTTGGAGGGATAAGTGATGGTACCTAGGAGGTAGAACCTTTGAGGGAACCATTCCTTTGATGTTAAACCCTTATAGGTCACCTTTGGTGGTCAATAAGCAGTTTAACATCCCCAGCTTATCCAGTTAAGTGATTTCTCCTGGTTTGAGTATCTTGAGAGATGTTGGGCTTGAGTGTGAAGATGAAGACTTCATTGAAAAGTATGGAAGAGGATGTTTCCCTGAGCATTTCCATTTCAGCTGAAGCTTGAAGAGTAAGGACAAGAGCAAGTTGATACTTGAAGACCCAATGATGATCCAGTGAAGACTGAAGGATGAAATTGACATTTCTAAGTGAGTAAAGAGGATGATTCCCTGAGAAGCTGAAGCTTGTAAGAGGAGAAGACCAAGTTGAGATTGGTAAAGCAAAGGGAGCTGAAGCTTGAAGATTGAGTTGACCCTTATGAAGAGGATCCAGTTGAGATTGAGTGCAGCTGAGGCTTGGAGAGCATGAAGATCAAGTTGATACTTGAAGATCCAGTGGAGATCCTGAAGGAATCAAGTTGATACTTGTGGTGAGGGTGAAGCCTGAAGGTGGAACTGATTAAGGAGCTGAAGCTTGAAGAAGAAGGATAAGTTGAAACTTATGTAGAAGGGTTGAAACCTGGAGAAGCAAATTGATATTTGTCAAGAGTGATTGAAGTCTGAAGACTGAGTTGTTGTCAGAAGAGCTGAAGCTTGGAGTTGAGAGAGGAGTTAATCTGCTTTCTTTTCTTGTTTGTTTTCTTTTCTGTATTGATGTGCCTTGTTTGACTTGCTTGATGCATTAGAATAAGTCCATATCTAGAATAGCTTTAATCTAGGAGCATGATTGCACTAGAGGTTGAGTTGCTCCCTCTGCTTGTACTGTTACTGTATGGCTTTGCTTGCGGGTATTCGGTAGAGCCCTGCTCCCTTGCCCATGTGGTTTATTTTGCTTGATAGCACTCTATTTCTTCTGTATGATTGCAGTTTACTGTATTTTGCTTGATAGCATGTTTTATTTCAGTATGATTACTGTTATTCATTCTGGCTTGAGGTTGAGATGAGCTTGTGGAGGCTGATGCCCCACACACATTTCCTCCCTTACTTGCATTGCATGCATTTTACCGTATTACTGTTTACTGCTTAAGCTGATGCTTTGTCTGTTCTGTGTATCATTGACATGATCCATTAGGACTCTCATTTCCTTTGATAAGGAAATGACGATAGAACTTTAGGTTGAAACCTATGCATGACAACTTCTAGGAGTTCCCTGTTTCAAACTTCAACCATAGGATGAATCCTTGGCATGACAACAGTAGGACTTGATAGTCTCCCTCCTAGTTGAGCCTATTCTCTTCTCATCTCAAAACAGCTTAAGATACAGTAATTATGAATGATTTCTTTCGTACGTCACGAGCCTTAAGCTATCTGAGAAAGGATTATGGGAGAGCTTCTTTTCAACAGTCTGGATGTTTAGTATGGTACCCTTTGGGTGACATGCGACGCATTCACTCTCAGGTCATAGTCTTTAGTGCGATTGAAATTGCAAACACAATAAAAAATACTTCTTCCGTAAAAGACAGAAAATAATCCGTAGTGCCCCGAACTACGTAAGCTCTGATCTCTCATACCTGTTGAGAGTACGTAGGCACAATACTGATGTATTGGCGAGCTACCTTCCCCATAACCCGTCGTAGGTCGAACTACGTTGACTCTGATTTCTCTTTCTCTGATGAGAATACGTAGGCATAAAGTGCGACGCTTTGCCGAGTCATTTTCTTTTCTTTTTAAGCCAGCCTTGATTGGTAGATAGATAAACCAACCCGTCCATTGAACTCAACAAGCATGGATCCCGTAGAGTACGACGGACGTGAGGGGTGCTAATACCTTCCCCTTGCGTAACCGACTCCCGAACCCAGACAATGGTTGCGACGACCTTGTCTTACCCTTTTTCGTTAGGTTTTTCCGATTGTTTCCTTTCCCGCTCCGAGGGATAAATAACGAAAGGTGGCGACTCTTCTCTTGTGCCGGCACCTTATTTTCGTGAAAGCGACAGCTGGAGACTCTGCTGGGGAGTGAACCCAGAATCTCTGGTTCTCCGGTTCCCCATGAGAGTCAATCCTAGGGCTTGTATGATTACTCGTTGGGTTGTGTTTATTTATCGCACTTTATTTCCCACATCTTTATTTTTCAGTATGATATGATTATCTGTGCTGTTGTGGGAAAGGGCATTCTGATGAGTGAGAAGCCAGACCCAGGCTTGAGTGCACCATAGAATTAGTTGTGGAAATTAGTGGGCGCGTGCTTGCTTTGCAGGCACTAGTGTCTCATGAAATCCACGCTCAGACGAGGTTCTCCCGGTTGGCTTCTCTTTCAACCCTTTGGGTTGAGACGGTTGCTGGTTTGGTGGATTGTCGACTCTGGGGACCGATCATTTGTGATTCAGCCGAGTGAGGCCGCTTCATGAGCTGGTGATGCCACACCTTCTAGGTATCGTATCACCCCTCTTGAATGTTTGTGACGCTGATGAACGCATAGGATGTCGAACCTTGAGTCAGTTTAGGTCCATACCTGTGAGCAGGGTCGGGTTCATTGCAGGAAACTTTGACCTTCAGACCACCTGGTTTTCTTGATAGTGGATTAGTTTTGTTGGGATCTGAGGTTCTCATCTGCAGATATGTATTTGTTCTTGATAGAGCAGGTTTTGATCAGAGGATCGTATCATCAGATGTGTATTTGTTCTTGATAGAGCAAGTTTTGATCAGAGGATCCCATTATCAGATGTTTTGTTCTTGATAGAGCAGAGTTTTATTGTCAGATGTTTGTTTTTGATAGAGCAGAGTTTTATTACCAGATGTTTGTTCTTGATAGAGCAGAGTTTTGGTCATCAGTTGTTTGTTCTTGACAGAGCAGATTTATGATTGGGGTCTGAAGATCTCATCAGCAGATGTATGTTTGTTCTTGATAGAGCAGTTTCTTGGTCCTGTATCAGAGGTCCTTATTATCAGACATTTGTTCTTGACATAGCAGAATTATAGTCCTATGTATATGGCCCTATCAGATGGTTGTTCTTGACATAGCAGATTTGTGGTCCTACACCAGATTTTTCTTCTTATCAGTGGTTGTTCTTGATAGAGCAGCATTATGGTTTTGCTTATACAAAATCTCCACAGCACAGTTGCCTTGATATCCTGTTGCATGATTGCATTTTGCATTAGTTCGCATACTCATTTTGCATTTCATTAACGTGTGTCTTTGTTGCAGGTACCGTTTTCCCCGATCCAGGATTTCTTGCCTCCTATTGTATTGTTATGGGCTCTCTGAGGAAGATCGTGGCTTACAAGTTCCCTGTCCCTGATGTGGTTAAGTTGACTGGTTTGATAGCTTTAGCAGATGATTCTGTGAGGGATGAGTTCAGAAAATCTTACGGCAAGTTGCTCAGTTTGGTTCGTAAACCTTCTGTGTTCGAATTGAATGGGTTGCATGCTCTGCTGCAGTTCTACGACCCTCCGTTGAGATGTTTCACTTTCCAGGATTTCGTTCTCGCACCTACGCTGGAGGAATATGCTGATTTGTTAGGTGTGCCTATCAAGAGGCAGATGCCTTTTGTTCATATGGATGCTGAGCCTGATCTGGTTGGTTTAGCTCCCTCACTTCACCTGGACGTCTCCGAGTTGGTATTGACTAGTTGGAACAAGGTTCCTGGTTTCTCCTTGCAGTTTTTAGTGGGTAAGGCTCAGCAGTGCTCCAAAGACGGATGTTGGGTCGCGTTCAACGCCATTCTTGCCCTGTGCATATATGGCGTCATTCTGTTTCCCAATATGCCCGATTTTGTAGACTTTGATGCATTTCATATCTTTGCTTCAGGGAATCCAGTCCCTACCTTGATAGGAGATGTCTATCATTCTATCCACTACAAAAACGAAAACAGGAGGGGCAAGAATGTCTCATGCTGTGTACCCTTGCTTTATAAATGGCTTGACAGTCATCTGCCCAAGAGGGGTCCTTTTGTCTCGTCTGCAGCCACAGCTGAGTGGTCCGAACGTCTGATGAGTTTATCTACAGAGGATATTGACTGGTTTGACAGAGATAGGTTGGGTACTGAGGTGATCTTCAGCTGCAGCGGGTTTCCAAATGTGCCTTTGATAGGCAGGAAAGGCTGCATAAACTACAATCCGTCTTTGCTGGTCCGACAGTTCGCGTATGCTTTGAGAGCTCCGCCGAAGGGTGAAGAGGTACAGGAATCTCTGTACCTCACTGGTCTTCTAGAGGGGGATTTGTTATCCAAGCTTCAGCGCGCCTGGAATGGTATCAGTAAGAGGGGAAAGCCATTGCTGGGGAGAAGTAATAACTAAGCCTACCCTTCGTATGTGACTTGGATCAGAGCCAGAGCAGATGCTATAGGGATGCCGTTTCCTCATGCCAAGCCAGAAAGCCCTCCAATGATTGAAGAGCCTACTAATGTGCCCATTCAGCAGCATAATCAGGTGTTAGCTGAGCGAGATGAATTGAAGCGGGCGAATGAGGAATTGGAGAAAGAGTTGGCTCAGCTCCGAAGCGAGAGGAACGAAGCCGTTCATTCTTTCAAAAGGCAGACAGAGCTGGTGAACCAGCTAGGTACAGACCTAACTAAGCAGATAGCCGAGCGTGAGCGCATGGGTCAAGACTTCAAAGCTGTCAACGACGTACTGGCCACGAAGAAGCAGCACTTGAACGAAGCATATCGGAGGATATCCAAGTTCAACCAGCACTGGAAGGCCTCTCTAGCCACCAGGAAAGAGCGGGAGGATATGCTGATGCTACAGATCTCCAAGCTGGAAGCCCAGGTGAAGGATAGTGAGAAGAGGTTTGATGAAGAAACCGCTCGTGGATACGCCGCCGAAGGCCAGCTCAACAGGGCTCTCGCTAACCTGAAGGAGCGCAAACTGACGTTTGAGTCCAAGAAAAGGAAGTTAGAAGATTGCTTTGGCGAGGGAGCATGTGAAGGTTCGGTCGAAAGACTTCAGTATACCATTGTGCAGAGGGAATTACTCGTCGAAGGGTTACTCACTCTGCCTGATCATCCAGAAACGAAGGAGTTGTTAGAAGAGTATCGCGCCCGTGGCCGTACTTGACTTTTTGTATTCCTTTTGTTTTGATCATTGTTGTATGCTGACCATCACCAGGTTTGTTGGCTGAGGTCACGCTGTTGATTCATCTTGTACTCACTGATGTTGTGTACTGCCTTGATAGGCTTGCTTTATATATGAGATTGTTGTTTCCATGATTGGACTTGGACTTCTTATTATTATCAGCACTGGCACTCAGGCACTAGGATCGGGGGGAATCTCCCTAACGCACAGACACACGCACGCATTTGCATGAAGCATTTGCATAACGAACATTTTGTTGTTTTTCCTAACCCTTTTGTGTTGACAGGTTGTCGCAGGTTATTTCAGGTTGTTTCAGGTTGTCTCAGGTGGTTCCAGGATTGATCAGAGACCGATTCACCGCTATCCGACTAGAGCTAATCAGACCAGGATCATGGAGCAAGTGCAAACTGATGTTCAGGAACTCCGCGAAAGGATGGATCGCTTCATGGAGCTCATATAAGCGGTCGCCAATGGCCAGGAGCAGCTCAAAACTTTGGTTCAGCCTTTGATTTCCAGAGTTAATAGCAACGGCGTACTCCATGGGGGGACTGTGCCTACTCCTCCACCAGTTGAAACTCCTCAGAATGGTGTCCCCGTGACCGGAGGCAACGACAGTGCTAACGGCAATGTGATGACCAACATCGGACTCAATACGACGGACGTCGGTAATGGGAGTCAGGGAGCTAATGTCAATGTTGGGCTGGGCAACGGCAATGCGGGTGTCGGGAATCTGTTTGTGCCCCAGCCATGGCTAGAGGATCATCAGGACGACGTGTTCTCTCAGAGAGGTGCTGAAGGGGAGCTGAATGCTGAAGCGCGGCTTAGGTTCAAGGCACTTGAAGATAAGATGAGAGATATTGAGAATCAGAATACTTTGGGCGTTGATATGTACAAGTTGGGATTAATTGCTGATTTCAAGGTGCCTCCTAAGTTCAAGGTACCTGACTTCGAAAAATATAAGGGCACCACTTGCCCTCGTGTCCACCTGAGATCGTACTACAGAAAAATGTCTGCTCATTCCGAAGACGAGAAGTTGCTGATGCACTTCTTCCAAGACAGTCTTTCCGGGCCATCCCTCGAGTGGTACATGGGTCTGGAGCCCACTAGTGTGCGCACATGGAAGGATCTTGCTGAAGCGTTTGTGCACCACTACCAATACAATAGCGACTTGGCCCCGAACCGAGTTCAGCTGCAGAATCTGTCGCAGAGGAATAATGAAGGGTTTAAGGAGTACGCCCAGTGGTGGCGTGAGTTGGCAGCCAGGGTTCAGCCGCCGATGGTTGAACGCGAGCTCGTGCAGATGTTTGTTGCTACCCTCCCAGGGGTTTACTATGAGAAGTTAGTCAGCGGCATGTTTGGGACGTTCTCAAATCTCATTATCACGGGTGAGCACGTCGAAAATGGGATCAAGATCGGGAAAATTCAAGGTGATTCATCCTCAGCTGGGGGAGGCGGAAAGAAACCTTATGCTGGCAAAAGAGGGGAAGGAGAAGCTAGCGTTGTGACCAACGCTCGAAGAAAGGGTAAAGGTCCTCACCAGCAGGTGGCCAGTATAAATATCTCGGCAGCTCCGCAGCAGCAACAACAGTAACCGAATCAGCAGGGATACAGGAAGTATCATAATCGGGCACCTTTGGCGAACCGTCACTTCGAAACACCGCCCATGTCGTACGCGCAACTCTTGCAGACTTTGCTTCAGCTGCAGTTGATCCAGAAGAGGATGCTAGCTCCCTTGACAGGGGCACCTCCGCCAGGGTACGATGCGAATGCCACTTGTGAGTTTCATTCAGGGGCACCAGGCCATACAATAGAGAACTGCAAAGCCTTCAAGCATAAGGTGCAGGACATGGTGGATGCCAAGATCATCAACTTCTCTGATAATGTGCTAAATGTCACGAAGAATCCTATGCCAAATCATAGGGGAGGCGGAGTGAACGCCATTATCGAAGAAGAGAATTTGGATTTGTTGACTGATGTCAGAGATCTGAAGACGCCGCTTAGCTTCGTTAAAGCTAAGTTGCTGAAAAGAGGGTTCTTTCCAGGTTGTGGAGAGTTATGCATGGATTGTGCCACACGTTCTGATGGATGTGAGCAGTTGGTAGAAGGAATTCAAAGTCTGATGACTGAAGGGATTCTGCAGTTTAGCCGAAGGGCTGAAAGTGGGTCAGGGGAGGTAGTGCTGAAGCAGGCCGATGAAATCGCCACCATCACCATCCCTCGCCGGCCGATAATTATTTCTGCGCCCAGACCGCCTACAATTACTATCACTAAAGCTAGGTCAATACCGTTCGAAAGCACTAACGCTGTCCCATGGCATTATGGGGCTGAAGTCTACTGCAACGGGCAGAAGTTGGAGCTAGAACCGTTTGGGTCGACTGTGGAGAACCTTGCGGGGATTAGTGGTATTACTCGCAGCGGAAGAGTGTTTGCACCACCAGAAGTTGTGGCGGATAAAGCAGTCAGAGCTGATGCGGTTGACAAAGGTAAAAGTAAAGTCGCTGAAGAGGCCCCGTGTGGGGTAGAAACAGACTTGCTTGTTAAAGATGCCGAGGAGTTTATGCGGTTGATTAAAAAGAGTGACTACAAGATTGTGGATCATCTCCATCAGACGCCCTCGAAGATTTCCATTCTGAACTTGTTGCTGTGTTCTGAAGCACACCGCAACGCGCTGCTGAAGGTGTTGAACGCCGCATATGTACCGCAAGAAATATCGGTGAATCAGCTAGAAGAGGTCGTAGCCCACGTAAATGCTGGAAATGGGCTAGGTTTCACGGACCTGGAGCTGACGCCGAAGGGGAGGAACCACAATAGCGCCCTGCACATCTCGATAGAGTATAGGGGCACAATCATGTCGCACGTGCTGGTGGACACGGGTTCGTCGCTTAATGTTCTTCCGAAAAAGGCATTAATGAAGTTGGATACTCGTGGAGTGATCTGCACACCCAGTGATCTGGTTGTGAAGGCGTTCGATGGAACTAAACGACACATTTTCGGGGAGGTGACCCTGCCAATCCAAGTCGGGCCGGAAACGTTCGACGCGGTCTTTTATATTATGGACATCATGCCTACCTACAGTTGTCTCTTGGGCCGGCCGTGGATCCATGCTGCTGGTGCCGTGACCTCCACGTTGCACCAGAAACTCAAATATGCTGTCGGGGGTAGCATCGTAACCGTGTGTGGCGAGGAAGACATAATGGTGAGCCATTTGTCATCCTTCAAGTATGTGGAGATGGATGGCGAAATCCATGAGACTCTTTGCCAAGCGTTCGAAGCTGTCAAGGTAAAAGAAGTAGCTCCTGTAGTCACGGAAAAGCCAGAGATGAATCTCTCCTCCTTCAAGGAAGCTCGGGCCGTTGTCCAAGTCGGATCTACCCCGGGCTGGGGGAGAATTTTGGAGATACCTAACAAGCAATATAAGTTTGGGTTGGGATATTCTCCTGGAGCTGAAGCTTCTTCTTCTTCTAGCAGTGCGTCGCGAGGTAAAGGGCCGATCCAGTTTACCAGTGGCGGAATGATTTTCGAAAGCATCAACGCAGTGTCTGAAGACAGCGGAGATAGCGACTGTGACCTCGAATCTTGGATCCAGCCAAGCAGGTCAGGCGAGGGCCTCAACAATTGGTCCATCAAGGATATCATCCAAATGACAAGCGAAGAGTAATGATTTACTTTTTCCAATCATTGTACAACCCTGTGTCCTACCCGGGGCATAGTGGTTTTATTGTCAGGGCCTTGTTGGATTATGTACATGCATTTTGTTAATAAATCAAAGGCGTTTTCTTCGTATTCAAATATTGTGATCCCTGTTATTCCTGTTTTATATTTGTTTTGAAAAACAATAAAATGGCAATGGGGTTTGTGCTAACCTGCATATCCTCGTTTTAAGCTTAACCCTTGTTATTGCAGGATCCACATAACAGATGACATCGACTCTGGACCTTCTACGGCTCACTTCGACTTCGATTGCCCGATCTATCAAGCCGAAGAAGAGATTGATGAAGACGAAGACCTTCCGGAAGAGTTGGCTCACTTGTTGAAACAAGAGGAGAAAGTTATTCTGCCTCATGAAGAGGAGATTGAGATCGTGAATTTGGGTTCTGAAGAGCTCGTCAAAAACGCAGGATAGGGGCTGCACTGCAGAGTGATGTCAAGCAGAGATTAGTCAAGATGCTGAGAGAGTATAGTGACGTCTTTGCTTGGTCATACGAAGATATGCCCGGACTTGATACGGACATCGTGGTCCACCACTTGCCGTTGCGAGAAGATTGTCCTCCCATTAAGCAGAAGCTTAGGAGGACGAGACCAGATATGGCCGTTAAGATCAAGGAAGAAGTGCAGAAACAGCTTGATGCTGGCTTCTTAGCGGTCACTACTTACCCTCCGTGGGTCGCCAACATAGTGCCTGTACCGAAGAAGGACGGTAAGGTACGCATGTGCATCGATTATCGGGATTTGAATAGGGCGAGCCCTAAAGACGATTTCCCGTTGCCTCATATCGATGTGTTGGTCGACAACACAGCCCAGTTCTCCGTGTTTTCGTTCATGGATGGCTTCTTCGGTTACAACCAGATCAAGATGCCGCCGGAGGACATGGAGAAAACTACGTTTATCACTCCCTGGGGAACATTCTGCTACAAGGTAATGCCATTCGGTCTGAAGAACGCAGGGGCCACTTACCAACGAGCAATGGTAACTTTGTTTCATGACATGATTCATCATGAGATTGAAGTCTATGTTGATGACATGATTGCGAAGTCCCAAACGGAGGAGGGACATCTGGTCAATTTGCTGAAGCTTTTTGAGAGGCTTAGGAAGTTCAGGTTGAGGCTGAATCCTAACAAGTGTACTTTCGGAGTACGGTCCGGAAAGTTACTGGGGTTTATCGTGAGCGAACGAGGCATCGAGGTTGATCCTGCGAAGATAAAACCATACAAGAAATGCCAGTGCCAAAAACAGAAAAAGAAGTTCGTGGTTTCTTGGGCCGAATAAACTACATTGCAAGGTTTATTTCTCAGCTCACGGCCACGTGTGAACCGATGTTCAAGCTTTTAAAGAAAGATCAGGCAATTACCTGGAATGAGGATTACCAGAAGGCATTCGACAACATAAAGCAGTATCTTCAGGAACCTCCAATCTTGATACCCCCAGTGGCTGGACGACCATTAATCATGTACTTCACAGTTCTTGAGAATAGTATGGGGTGTGTTCTCGGTCAGCCCGACGAGACGGGCAGAAAAGAGCATGCCATTTACTACTTGAGTAAAAAGTTCACTAACTGTGAATCTCGTTACTCGATGCTGGAGAAAATGTGTTGTGCACTAGCCTGGGCTGCCAAACGTTTACAACAGTACATGCTCAACCACACCACCATGCTAATTGCGAAGATGGATCCGATCAAGTACGTCTTCAAGAAGCAGGCTCTTTCGGGCAGGATTGCCAGATGGCAAATGGTGTTGACGAAATATGATATTCAGTACGTATCCCAGAAGGCCATTAAGGGAAGCGTATTGTCTGAATACCTGGACGAACAGCCGATCGAAGATTACCAGCCGATGAAATTTGAATTCCCTGATGAGGATATCATGTTTCTCAAAGCGAAGGATTGCGATGAGTCGTTGCCCGACGAGGGGCCAGATAGGAAATCCCAGTGGAAGTTGATATTTGACGGGGTGGTTAATTCCTACGGAAGTGGCATAGGGGCGGTCATCACGACTCCCCACGGATCCCATATCCCGTTCACTGTGAGACTGACGTTTCCAGTCACCAATAATGAAGCGGAGTACGAAGCATGCATCATGGGTCTAGAAGAGGCAATTGATTTAAGAATCAAGAATCTAGACGTATATGGTGACTCGGCGCTTGTGATCAACCAGATTAAAGGGGAGTGGGAGACTCGTCAATCGAATTTGGTGTCGTACATGAACTATGCCAGAAGGCTACTTCCGTTCTTCGATCGAGTGGAACTCCATCATATGCCCAGGGCCGAAAATCAGATGGCTGACGCCTTAGCCACGTTGGCTTCAATGTATAAAGTCAATTTTTGGAATGAGGATCCAAGAATTGTCCTTTCTCGTCTTGATAGACCTGCATTTGTCCTTGCAATCGAGGAAGCCGCCGACGGCAAGCCATGGTTCCATGACATCCAGACTTTCCTTATGACTAAGGAGTATCCTGCGGGTGCGTCAACCCAGGATAAGAAGACTCTGAGGAGGCTGTCTGGAAATTTTTATCTCAATCCTGATGGAGTGTTGTATGAGAGAAACCATGATCTCGTGCTACTCAGATTTGTAGATGAGAAAGAGGCGAGTATGATCATGGAAGAAGTCCATGAAGGCGCATTTGGTACGCACGCCGGCGGGCATGCTATGACGAGAAAGATCCTGAGAGCAGGATATTACTGGCTGACGATGGAATCGGATTGCTTTAAATTCACGAAGAGATGTCATAAATGCCAGATTTATGCTGATAAAGTTCATGTGCTGCCGTGCCCGTTAAATGTCATGTCCCCCCCGTGGCCGTTCTCCATGTGGGGCATCGACATGATAGGCAAGATCGAGCCCATCGCATCTAACGGTCATCGCTTCATTCTCGTAGCTATCGACTACTTCACCAAGTGGGTGGAGGCAACCTCGTATGCTAATGTGACCAAGCAGGTGGTGGCTAAATTCATAAAGAGGGACATCATCTGTCGTTACGGAATTCCCGAGCGGATCATTACTGATAATGGTTCGAATCTGAATAACAAGATGATGAAGGAGCTGTGCCAGAGTTTCAAGATTGAACACCACAACTCATCTCCTTACCGGCCGAAGATGAATGGCACCGTTGAAGCGGCCAATAAGAACATCAAGAAGATTGTTTAGAAGATGGTTATGACCTACAAAGATTGGCACGAGATGTTGCCGTTTGCATTGCACGGTTATCATACGATGGTACGTACGTCAACCGAGGCAACTCCTTTCTCATTGGTGTACGGTATGGAGGCTGTCCTACCGTTAGAAGTGGAGATCCCTTCTTTGCGAGTTTTGGTTGATGTGAAACTCGACGAGGCAGAATGGATTACGAACCGACTGAACCAACTCAGCCTGATGGACGAGAAGAGGTTGGCATCGATTGCGCATGGTCGTCTGTACCAAAGCTGAATAAAGAAAGCTTATGATAAGAAGGTGCGTCCTAGGAGCTTTCAGACGGGTGATCTCGTCCTGAAGAAGATTCTTCTTCCTCCACACTCCGATCACCGGGGCAAGTGGACTCCCAATTACGAAGGTCCGTACGTCGTCAGCAAGGTCTTCTCAGGAGGAGCTTTGTTGTTATCCACGATGGATGGTGAAGATTTTGCATCCCCAGTGAACGCGGACGCAGTTAAAAAATACTTTGCTTGAAAGCGACCCGCTGGACAGTAAAAAGAGAGTCCAGGCAAAAATGGGGCATCCCGGCGAACCATAAAAAAGGGAAAAGGTTCGGGCAAAAATTAGGGATATAAATTGAAAAAATGTACACCCGCAAAGTCGAAAACCCGGATGGGCGACTTTGGCAAAAAAGGGTATCCCGGTGAACTGAAAACCCGCAAAGGGCGGTTCACGCAAAATTTAGGGATTTGAAAAAGCAAATTGTTAGACTAAGGCACGGATCTAGAAGGGGGGGTTGAATAGATCCCTTTTAAAAATTTGAGTGGCGCTACCAATAAAATTGGTTTTCAAAATTGTTTTCAAATGCGGAAGCGGCCTTGGAAAATATAGTCTAAAACGAACAACTATTGGAGAGCCGGATATGCGTCAAGCAGATGAATTTAAGACGATAACGGATAGTAAATCACTACACACTTTTATGCAAAACTCAGATGTGATTCACTCGTACTATTTCCTTATTCCAATGATCAAAAATTACACCAAAACTAGCAGCAAAATTAAGGCAATTTTAGTTCAGCACTTTTGTCGAACAGTTGGTGTGCTCAAAACTAGCAGCAAAATTAAGGCAATTTTAGTTCAGCACTTTTGTCGAACAGTTGGTGTGCACAAATACCTTAAATGATATTTGTGTTGAATGAGTGATTGAAAAAGCCTTAGTACAGTATTTCTATTGTACTTAGTAGTTAAAAAACAGTGTTTCACCAACTCACTCAATCAATACTACAATTTGACAAAATCACTTATTCTAGAATCACTTAATTTTTAAGCTGTAATTGAAAATGCAGAAAATAAAGGAACACAAGATTTGATGAGGCAGTTCCCCCAGTCGTCCTCGCGTTGGGGTACGTCTGCCCTCAATTCTACAATGAGAATTGAGATATGTATTGAATAGATATCACCTGTTTGGTAGAACAGTTATACACAAGAATCGATAGACAATTGATACAAACAATCTTAATGTTGCTGATAATTTCTACCACTTCTTGCCCCTTGATTCAAGATGAATCAAGTCCTCCAATTTGATGTGAATGACCTCCGATTGCAGCCACCTTATTGACAACTCTTCCGTTAATCAAACCTTCGGCACGGCTGATCTTAGACACACCCAAATTGAACCCGGAACGTCTTCAACCTTTCAACGCCCTAGCTACTAGATTGATCAACCTTCCGCTAATCAATCACCTTCGCACTCGCTTGATTGTTGAACCGACGATTCCGTAACAAAAGCCTTCAAAACCTGTAGTCTTGATAGGTAAAACCTCAAAGGTTTTCTCCCAAGAAACACCTGCACCAGCTTCCACTCGAACCGGATCTTCAATCACGCGTTCGAACCTTATCACCGTCGAGCAAACCACAAACCGCAGCAAAAAATTGATTATCTGTAATTTGAGGATTTGTGAGTTGATTGAACGATGAAGATGAAGAACACTGATGCACCTCTTTCACGTTTCTTGACCTGAACACTTTCTCACAATGCTTTCAAAAATGTTCTATGTTAAAAATTGAAAAGACAGCTATTTATAGTAATATACAAAACAGACAGTTGACAGATCAATGAAACATAGCAGAATTTCTGTTTCTGCGCGCGAACGGTCGACCATAGGGTCGGCGTGCGCTGAGCCGTGTGATTCTCAAACTGTCATGCGCCGAGTCAGCGGTCGACGCATGATCTTCATGCGCTGACCCGTGAGATTCTTAAACCTGCATGCGCCAAGTTAACGGTCGACGCATGACCTTCATGCGCTGACCCGTGTGAACTGAATGAAATTGTGTGCTGACGGTATGGTTGACTCATAGCTACAAAACCTGCAAAAATTGATATGTTTGTTGTTTCGTGCATCTTGTCACGACCAAACATTAGTCACATATATTGCCAATGAAATATGATGATTTAAAAGGATATAGGAAGGATGTAATATGTTAAGTATTGCATGACGATTCTGATTCATCCGAGGTTGTACTTTGTCATCATCGTAAGTATGCATGACGACTCTGATTCATCCGAGGTTGTACTTTGTCATCATCGAAACTTGAGAACGTATGTTGTGAGACAGTTTTCCCTCACATTCTCCCCCTTTTTGATGATGACAAACCTATGCGAAGCTTGGTGAACACAACATGCGATATCTTTAACATAGTAGTAAGCTCCCCCTTTCTTTTACAGTCATAGCTGTTGTGATCTACAATCTACTTGTCTTTTCTCCCCCTTTGACAACATCAAAAAGAGATGGAGAAAGGTAAAGTTTTGGCATATTAACAATTAACAAAATACTCAACAGGCTATAAGTAATCATATACCAATATCCACACAAAATATTGACAATGAGCAAAATATTAAAAATAGATTAAACCAAATTAAGGACACATAAGTCATAACATTTTATAGGAATCAAGACTGTAAAACAAACATTAGTGTGCACTTAGGAGAGATAAAACAGAACATGATAACAAAAACAACATGGAGAATGAGCAAATGCAAAAACAAATGACTAATATCCTTGTCCCTTGCCCATATCAAAGGAAGACGGATAACGATATGGATCAGCCATATCAGTGAGGTAATCCACTGCTTGATTCAGGCGATTGATGCTGCGAGAGACGGCTGTTTCTTGGTATCCATGGGCAGTTGTGAAAGCTGCAAATCTTTCATTCATTCTTGTTGAAAAAGAGTTGAACTGTTCAGATTTGGTGTGTAGCTCAGTTCGGATGCACAAATGCAGATTTGCACTTAATGTCACATATCAAGCCATATTTGATGCCTACCTAAAATGCCACAAAAAAATTTGCATCCAAACAATTTATCATACAAAAAAAAGTGTCATACATATGCAACATAGGTCAAACGATACAATTGTTGATCATGAGAGTTATTAGAGAGAGAGAGAGAGAAATGGAACAATATCACCTTGATGCCTGATTTGCTTGATACACAACATACTTATACTTACACGAATATCAAATTGTTAGAAGTACAACAGCATGATTATTTGAATGAAATAAGATAACATCAGCAAATATTATTCCCGTTCCGAAATGTCGAGGATGCCAAGTTCTCGGCGGATATGAAAGAAAGGTTCCGTTGCTAGCGGCTTTGTGAAAATGTCCGCTAGTTGGTTTTTAGTGTCAACGTGT
This sequence comes from Lathyrus sativus, assembly GCA_963859935.3. Taxonomy (NCBI): domain Eukaryota; kingdom Viridiplantae; phylum Streptophyta; class Magnoliopsida; order Fabales; family Fabaceae; genus Lathyrus; species Lathyrus sativus. The sequence continues at coordinate 60,042,510 of OZ012741.1, forward strand.
TCAAATACAACATCACCTTTCTCAACATGGTCCCTAAGAAAATGGTGTCGAATTTCTATATGTTTAGTGCGAGAGTGTAATACGGGATTTTTGGTAAGGTTAATAGCGCTAGTGTTGTCACATAGGATAGGAATACGTTCAAGTTTAAGATTGAAATCTAGTAGTTGTTGCTTAATCCACAGAATTTGAGCACAACAACTACCAGCGGCAACGTATTCCGCCTCGGCCGTTGATAAAGCAACTGAAACTTGTTTCTTGCTATGCCAACTAACCAAGGAGTTTGAAAACAAATGACATGTACCACTAGTGCTTTTCCTATCCGATTTGCACCCGGCAAAGTCGGAATCGGAGTAACCTACCAACGAGCAATCACTACCCTTAGAATACCACAATCCATACTTCGGGGTACCTGACAGGTATCGAAGAATTCGTTTAACAGCTTTTAGGTGGGATTCTTTGGGACATGATTGGTATCGTGCACACATGCACACACTAAACATAATATCAGGACGTGACGCAGTAAGATAGAGAAGTGAACCAATCATACCTCTATATCGTTTTACCTCTACGTCCTTGCCATTTTCATCTTTATCCAAATTTACGCATGTAGGCATTGGGGTGTCTATGGCCTTGGATTTTGCCATGTCAAATCTCTTGATCAAGTCCAAACAATATTTTGTTTGGCTCACGAATGTCCCTTCTTGGAGTTGTTTAATTTGCAAGCCGAGGAAGTATGTGAGCTCCCCCATCATACTCATCTCGAATTCGCCCTGCATGAGGTCAGAAAACTCTCTCACGAGATTCATGTTAGTGGATCCAAATATAATATCGTCAACATAGATTTGCACCAAAATCAAGTGCTTTCCTTGACGTTTAATGAAGAGTGTAGTGTCAACCTTTCCTCGTGAGTACCCCTGATTAAGTAAAAACTTACTTAGTCGCTCATACCAAGCTCTAGGAGCTTGTTTGAGACCATATAAAGCTCTTTTTAACTTGTAAACATGTTCAGGGTATTCATGAGATTCAAAACCGGGAGGTTGAGACACATATACTTCTTCATTTATGTGACCGTTAAGGAACGCACTTTTAACATCCATTTGAAATAACTTAAAATCCTTTGCACATGCAAAGGCGAGTAAAAGGCGTATAGCCTCGAGTCGGGCAACCGGCGCATAAGTTTCCTCATAGTCGATGCCTTCCTCTTGGTTATACCCTTGAGCGACCAATCTCGCTTTATTACGGGTTATTACCCCGTTTTCGTCCAACTTGTTCCTAAACACCCATCGGGTGCCGATTACTCGATGGCCTCGCGGAGGAGGGACAAGGTCCCATACCTCGTTTCTTTTAAACTGATTTAGTTCCTCTTGCATCGATAAAAACCAGTGCTCATCGAGTAGGGCCTCTTTGGGGTTTTTAGGCTCTATTTGTGAAACGAAAGCGAAGTGATAACAAAAGTTACTTAGCTTAGATCGAGTGGTGACTCCCTTTGTGATGTCTCCGAGAATATTGTCAATTGGATGATCTTTACACGACTTCCAAGCTTGAGGGAGATCATCGTTTGTAGGCGGATGAGCTTCCTCAGTTACCTCATGGTGTGCATCCTTATCCTCCTCAATTTTGACTCTATCGGGTTGATCAATCCCCGTTTCGCCACCTTTGAGTATGTCTTCTGTGGATGTACCTGCACCATGAACAACACTATCCTTTCCGACATTTCTCGGATAGGACTCATCAAACGTAACGTGCACAGACTCTTCAACAGCTAGTAATCTTTTATTATAAATCCTATATGCTTTACTCTAAAACCAATAAACACATTCTTCTTATCACTTTCATGCACAATTTTGCAGCAATCTTTTGAAAAGGAAACATTGTAACCTTTGTCGCATAATTGGCTAATGCTAAGGAGATTATGTTTAAGGTTTTCGACAAGCAACACATCGGAAATTGTAGTAGAGGAGGGATTACCTATACTACCTTTACCTAGTATCGCTCCGCGGTTGTTATCACCGTATGTTACATACCCTTTCTTCTTAGCCACGAAGTCTGATGAATAAGGATATGTCTCCAGACATGTGCCTTGAGCACCCACTATCAAGAACCCATCTTCTCTCGGTGGACTCGACACATTTCACCTGTCAAAATATAACTTACAAAAGGGAGGTACCCAATGGCATATTGGGTCCTAATAGGTTAGCGACAAGACGGTTGCGTTTGGGCAACCATTGGTAGATGCCTTTAGGAACAAGAAATCTCCTAAATCGACATTTACCAATGGAGTGGCCTTTCTTGCAACAGTAAAAGCATACAAAGTCGACATTAGAATCACTTTCACTTGCTTGATCCCTAATTACATATGCATATTTTTGATATGGGTTTATCATACTTTTTCTAAAATCCTTTTTATCGATTGCAAATGTAATTTTAGGTTCAAGTGCCTTGTCTAATTTGGCCTTAAGGTTTCTAACCTCACCTTGCCAAATATGACAAGTATCACAACCAAAGTTGAAAGGATTACTATTGTCCTTACAATCCGATTCATTATCTTTCACAATGGAAGCCTTAAGGTCCTCTAATTTCTTTTCGGACTCTAAGACTTTGTGCTCTAAATATGTAAAAATTCTTCTATTAGAAGCAAGTTTCTTAAAGGCTTCAGTTGCTTCCTTGTGTAAAACATCGAATGCGGTTTGTAATTCGGAATGAGACATATTAGATGACATATTATATCTAGAGTGACGTACCTGTTTCTTTTTCTTTTTCTGATTTGCGGAGAGACATAGATTCACGGACTCTTCTTCATCACTAGAGCTTTCATTAGAGGAGGAAGAATCACTGTCGCTTTCCCATGCGATGTACGCCCTCCTAGGCTTTGATGCTCTCTTATGTGACTTCGATTGTTCCATTTCTTTTCCCTTGTTGTTCATTGGACAGTCCGGTTTGTAGTGACCGGGCTTTCCACATTTATAGCACGTTCCTCTAGTCTTTTTGCCTTTTTGATTGTCATCTTTGGAGAACCTTGATTGCCTTCGGAAATTTACCAGGTTCTTTTCCGAATGTTGGATGCCGTTCTTTCTCACGTACCGGTTATACCGTTTAACGAACTGCCCCATGTCCTCATTTATGTCTTCTTCTTCGTCGTCGCTTGAAGAATAATCACTTTGCTCTTTTGCTTTAGACTTCGAGGAAGAAGCCTTAAGAGCTATGGACTTCTTTTCACTCATCTTTACTTTGTCCTTCTTTTCTTTCCTTTCATGTTGGTCAAGACTCAAGAGTACCTGTTCATGCTCTTGTAGTTTGCCAAACAATGTAGTCAGGTCTAATACCGTAAGATCATTTGCCTCTTTGATGGCGGTCACTTTCGGCTGCCATTCCCTGCTAAGACATCTCAAAACTTTATTAGTAGCAAGATCATTGGAAATAGGTCTTCCTAGTGAATGTAATCTGTTTATGAGATGAGTAAATCTCTTTTGCATGTCAGCAATGGTTTCCCCTTGCTCCATGAAAAAAAGATCAAACTCTTGTATAAGAGTGTTGATTCGAGCCAACTTAACATCGTTTGTCCCCTCATGGGCAATTTGTAGTGCATCCCACATAGTTTTAGCCGTAGGGCAATGGGATACACGGTAGTATTCATCTACACCTAATGAGGAGATTAGAATGTTCTTAGCTTTCCAATCGTAATTATACTTTCGCTCATCGTCGTCGGTCCATTGTGCTTCGGGCTTTGGCATAACTTCGTTATTCTCATTTGTCATGGTTATTTCAATCGGACCATTGAGAATAACGTTCCATATCTTTCTATCTATGGAATTAATGTGCACCCGCATACAGTCTTTCCAATAGCTATAATTTTCACCGTTAAAAACGGGAGCTCTATTGTACGCCCCTTTTGGTTCGTTAGCCATTATTCTATCAATGTTGTATTTGAAGCACCGGAGAACCGGAGCTCGTGATACCACTTGTTAGACTAAGGCACGGATCTAGAAGGGGGGGTTGAATAGATCCCTTTTAAAAATTTGAGTGGCGCTACCAATAAAATTGGTTTTCAAAATTGTTTTCAAATGCGGAAGCGGCCTTGGAAAATATAGTCTAAAACGAACAACTATTGGAGAGCCGGATATGCGTCAAGCAGATGAATTTAAGACGATAACGGATAGTAAATCACTACACACTTTTATGCAAAACTCAGATGTGATTCACTCGTACTATTTCCTTATTCCAATGATCAAAAATTACACCAAAACTAGCAGCAAAATTAAGGCAATTTTAGTTCAGCACTTTTGTCGAACAGTTGGTGTGCTCAAAACTAGCAGCAAAATTAAGGCAATTTTAGTTCAGCACTTTTGTCGAACAGTTGGTGTGCACAAATACCTTAAATGATATTTGTGTTGAATGAGTGATTGAAAAAGCCTTAGTACAGTATTTCTATTGTACTTAGTAGTTAAAAAACAGTGTTTCACCAACTCACTCAATCAATACTACAATTTGACAAAATCACTTATTCTAGAATCACTTAATTTTTAAGCTGTAATTGAAAATGCAGAAAATAAAGGAACACAAGATTTGATGAGGCAGTTCCCCCAGTCGTCCTCGCGTTGGGGTACGTCTGCCCTCAATTCTACAATGAGAATTGAGATATGTATTGAATAGATATCACCTGTTTGGTAGAACAGTTATACACAAGAATCGATAGACAATTGATACAAACAATCTTAATGTTGCTGATAATTTCTACCACTTCTTGCCCCTTGATTCAAGATGAATCAAGTCCTCCAATTTGATGTGAATGACCTCCGATTGCAGCCACCTTATTGACAACTCTTCCGTTAATCAAACCTTCGGCACGGCTGATCTTAGACACACCCAAATTGAACCCGGAACGTCTTCAACCTTTCAACGCCCTAGCTACTAGATTGATCAACCTTCCGCTAATCAATCACCTTCGCACTCGCTTGATTGTTGAACCGACGATTCCGTAACAAAAGCCTTCAAAACCTGTAGTCTTGATAGGTAAAACCTCAAAGGTTTTCTCCCAAGAAACACCTGCACCAGCTTCCACTCGAACCGGATCTTCAATCACGCGTTCGAACCTTATCACCGTCGAGCAAACCACAAACCGCAGCAAAAAATTGATTATCTGTAATTTGAGGATTTGTGAGTTGATTGAACGATGAAGATGAAGAACACTGATGCACCTCTTTCACGTTTCTTGACCTGAACACTTTCTCACAATGCTTTCAAAAATGTTCTATGTTAAAAATTGAAAAGACAGCTATTTATAGTAATATACAAAACAGACAGTTGACAGATCAATGAAACATAGCAGAATTTCTGTTTCTGCGCGCGAACGGTCGACCATAGGGTCGGCGTGCGCTGAGCCGTGTGATTCTCAAACTGTCATGCGCCGAGTCAGCGGTCGACGCATGATCTTCATGCGCTGACCCGTGAGATTCTTAAACCTGCATGCGCCAAGTTAACGGTCGACGCATGACCTTCATGCGCTGACCCGTGTGAACTGAATGAAATTGTGTGCTGACGGTATGGTTGACTCATAGCTACAAAACCTGCAAAAATTGATATGTTTGTTGTTTCGTGCATCTTGTCACGACCAAACATTAGTCACATATATTGCCAATGAAATATGATGATTTAAAAGGATATAGGAAGGATGTAATATGTTAAGTATTGCATGACGATTCTGATTCATCCGAGGTTGTACTTTGTCATCATCGTAAGTATGCATGACGACTCTGATTCATCCGAGGTTGTACTTTGTCATCATCGAAACTTGAGAACGTATGTTGTGAGACAGTTTTCCCTCACACAAATGACTGTGTTCCGCGTGTGGACTTTATTTCTTTAGTGGTTTGGAAGACCTGAGGGCCGTTTATCTGAATCAATCTCTTCGGAAGCTGAAGCGTCGGAGAAGTATCGAAGTCGAGTGGGTCATAGAGGGATCAACTCATGGTGTTCGTCTACGCCTCGTTGCCGACATTTGTATATACTGATGTATATTTATGTTTTTATTTTTGTGCAGCTTCCTCATTCCAGGAGCTTGCATCTGTTGTAAAACATTTTTACCCATTCAGGGGTTCGTTATCAATAAAATGTATACTATTCAGCAATTCTGCTGCCTGTTTAGCATTTACCTGTTTTGCGTGCGAAAAAGAACGCCGATGTTTTTGATAAAATGTGCATACATAAACTTACTGGCCTAGGCCACTGATTGTTGAAACAATGAATTACTTGAACATTGTCACGAGATAATAACCTTGATAGGTCCCTTTGAGAAGGGTATCTTGTCTGTTTGTTTATGTTGTTACAGGTATAGCATATTCCAGGCAGTGCGCCGTGCGCATCCCCAAGCAGGATGATTCCTCCTTCTCCCGCAAAATTCAGCAGCCTCTCCCCGCAGAGTTTGAAACGAGATCGTGAGCATTGATATGTCTCCTCAGGCAGAGAAGATTCTCTCCCCAATCAGATGCATCCTGAAGGAACGTCATCTCCTCAGCTGAGTCATACCGAAGTGTGTAGCAACTGAGGGTCTAAGACTGAAGTCTCCAACGAAATTGAGATTCCCCACAGAGTCGTACTCTCCCCCAAAGCCAGATGATTCCTTCTTCTCCAGCGGAATTGAAATTCCCCACAGAGTCGTACTCTCCCTGGTAAGCAGAATGATTTCTTCTTCCTCAGCCAAGTTCGCAGATCCCCAAGAGAGCCGAATCCTTGGAGGCCGCTCGGGCCATGAATGGTTTTCCCCAGTGGAGTGTTGAATAGCTGATGCTGTGTTCTCCCACCGGAGTCGTTATCTCCAGGAGAGTAGCCGCGAAGGCCGTGCAGTCTACTCCCGCGATTGATATCGCTTTCCCTCAGCAGGTCCAGGTTCTCGTAGAGCTTCGTTCCCCGCAGCAGTCAACTGAAGTTGTGTCCCCTGCGGAGTCCAATTGAGATTGGTGTGACCTTGTTCTCCTCGGCAGGATGATTCCTCCCCCTATCTGAGTGGTCCTTTCTCCTTGACAGGAGGATTCGCCCTTCAGCATTTATTTTGCTGACGGGATCGCATCATTGTGCATGACTGCATAGCATTTATCATAAATGCATAGCATTTCCACTGTGTGGAGCATTGTGCCATTGCTGAAGCATATGCATAATAGACATGATCTAGGTTGTTACCGTTCTTGTTTTGCAGGTGTTCCGCCGCAGAATTGATTGCTCAAGATGATTCTTGAAATCTCCCCAACGAAGTTGCTTGCTCAAGATCATTCTTGAATTCCCCAGCAAGGTCGCTTGCTTAAGATGATTCTTAAGATCCCCAGTGCAGTCGTCAGAGTTGGTTGCTCAAGCTGATGCTTAGAGTCCCCGGCAGAGTGTTTGCTCAGGATGATTCCTGAAAGCTCCAGCATAGTTATCGGTTCAGGATGATTCTTGAAGTCCTCAGCAAAGTTGATTCATCCAGAATGATTTCTGGATCCCCGAAGCAAAGTTACTTGATAGTTCTCCAGAATCCCCAGCGGTGGTGCGTCATCCTCAGCAGGTTTCTGAACAGCGAAGTTGAAACTTCCCCCAAAGACTTGATGATTGAAGTCCAACTGTTAATGAAGCGGTTCTCTCAGCTGATGCGGAGTACCTGATGGCAGAGGTTTGGATATTCCCAATTGGTTCATGATTGACAAAGAATTCTATTCCCGACTTGCTGATGAAGTCCGGCTGATGCCCGAAAGTTTTCTTTGAATGCCTGACGGCATGATTTAATGTGATCAACCTGATGGTTAACCTGATGAGTCCCGAAGAGTCCTGATGCCTGATGGCATGATCGACCAAGTATTACCGGTTACCGTGTGACCAAGTCTCCAGCTAGTTGCCGTGCAGCCAATATTTCAGTTGTCGAAGATTTGTTCCCATCAGAGTACCGTGTACTTGCGCAGTTGGCAAATTTTCGGGTTTGTTGGTATTCAACTGTCTAGCACCTTGATTGGCTGAGAGCCGCTCGCTCCTCACCCAGTCAGGTTCAAGCCGTTTGAATAGGGGCAGCTGTTGCACCCTAAAATTTGACCAACATTTCAAGAGGTATGAGTACCAATCAAGACTGTGAAGCTAGCCAAGAAGGTTATTCAGATGATTAAGGGTTGATATCCTTGTCAAAGAAGTTAAGAGATCCTCAGAGAGATTGGTTGAAACCAAGGTTGTGTGCCTCATAACTTGAGAGTTGTGGGAGCTCCTCAGATGATTCTGAAGCTATGAGGATGGACTTGAAGCTTTGAGAGAGCTTATTAGATGTCTTGAAAGCTATCATAAAGCCTAGAGAGGCCATTGTACAAGAATAAAAAGACTCAGCCATGAGTGGTGTAATTAGGGTTTGACTGGGTCAACCCTAGGTCAACTGATGAGTTGGAGAGGGTTGAGACCTAATCCAAGAGCCATGTGATCATGGATTGATGCATTGAGATACTATAAGGATGATTCCAAGATCAACCCATCATGATTGAGGAGTTTGAGAAGTTTAAGGCTAGGGTTTCTAAGGCTTGACAGTGTAAAATCCCCTAGTTTGATCCCTATCTTCAAGGCAGTTTAGCTCAAGATGTGATTGTCATCTCATCTTACCCCCAACATGAATGTTGTAGAGCTTGTTCTTAGCTTTAATTTTAGTACTATAAGACCTTGATAGGATTTGTAGAACTCAAGCTATGACTTTGACAAGTTACAGGTCATCTGAGGTATGTGAATCTGGGGCCTTGAAAGTCACCCAACTTGCATCCACATTTTGCCCAAGAAGTATGATTCATATGAACTTTTGGTCAAAATGAATGTTGTTCCTCATCTTCTTAGATTTCTAGAGAGTACTAGAAGTCCTTGATAGGATTTGTAGAACTCAAGTTATGGCTTTGACAAGTCAAGGGCATTTTGGTCATTTGGAGATTATAGGTCATTTCAAGCATAAGGCCATAACTCCTATTTCCAAGCTTCAAATGGAAAAATCTTCAACATCAAACTTGCTTAGAATGATGTTTTAAGGCTATTAGAGAGGTCATGAGATGTTGAAAAGGCTTATAGCAAAAAGTGATAAAAATGACCTAAAATGGAGGCATAAGTTAAATAAGTTGAAGTTGGAAATTGAGATTTCCAAGTTACACATTCAAACCATAGCATATAATAGGTCATTTTGACTCCAAATAATATTTTAGAAACAATGGTTCAGCCACAATTTTGATTTGAGGATTAGATCATGGGGTTGCTTTGGAAAATGGTTGCTTGCATCTTAAGGTACAAAGGCAAAACACAAGGAAAGGCAATGTGAAAGCTTGCTAAGTATCTTAACACATTCTATATCTCATCTAGGGAGATTTTCAAGTCAGTTACAAGGGCTGCAAGAGCTATGGCATGAGATGGCATGTGAGATGAGATGAATCCATAAACTCATGACATGAGAATCCCAATTTCTCATTGGATGGTTCCAGATGGTTCTAGATGAGTCTAAACCACTCTATGTATGATTTAGAACTTGCTCAGATGCAAGGTTGGTGAGAGATTTGAGAGAAGAGGGATATAGCCATTTCACTTGCTTCCATTGCAAGTTGAAATCAAATTCTACATTCTGATCCATTTCCATTCCTTCTTTCAATCCAAACACATTCCATTGATCACATTGAAGCTGTGCAGACCAAATTGAAGGCAAAACCATGGAGAATTGAAGAGATAGCACTTGGATTTTGAAGGTTGCAAGTCACAATCGGGTTTGGAGATTCAAGCTTTCTTGGCCCAATCTTTTGCAAACAGAAGCTCTATCATCATTCAAGGATCGATTCTGAAGAGTTTGAGAGCTTGAAGTGGAGGATTACCCTATCTGGTGTTCAAGATTTGACAGGTTAGTAAACTTTCTTCTACACCATGATTTAAGCATGATTAGGGAAAATTGTTAGGGTAGAACGGTTAGAGACAATTAGGTGTTGGATTCTGGGAAGTTTGGGATCAATTGGTGAGGTTTCAGTTGGTGACACCATTTTTGTTTGGACCAAGAACTCAAGATATAGTGAGTTATAGCATGAATTTGATATCAAGAATTAATCAGGGTGAGGTGGTGATCATTCTGAGGTAATTAATTTCAAGAATTGTGGAAGTTGATGTCTGAGCTTATTTTTGATCTTGGATCGGGTTTGGAGATTTAAGGCACTTCAATTGATTTTGAGGCCATGGTTGTGATCAGCACGGAATTTAGAGTAGATTAGGGTTTTGAATCATGGCTTTTGATTGAGAATTGATGGAGTTCGAGTTAGGGATGTGAGCTCTGCAACCATGGAGCTTTCCTTCCATTTCCATGGCTGGAGGAAGAAGATAACCCCATGGCCGTTGGATGATGCGATGACCGGTTGACCAAAGCTAGATCTGAGGGCTGTGATTTAATTCCACGCTTGAAGAAGAAAAGTCTGAAGACATGATGAAACGAGGCGTTTCATTAAATTGAGGGTTTGGGCTTAAGTTATACTTGATATCCACACCCCCATTCATAGCCCAATCAGGTTTTGAACTAGTTTTTGTTACTCTCTGCACCGCTTCTTTTTCTTTTTCTTTATGATTTTCAAATTGATTTTCTGATTAAATAACTGGTCCTAGCGCGCCTTACTAATTGTACCCCCATTTGGAGCCCATCTGGAAAATGAACTGTCTGGCATTGCTATTCACACCAAACATTTCCCATTTTAATTTCTTTTTCTCCATTTTATTTTAATCTTTGAAAAATCATAATAAATAGAAAAATGATGATTTTGGCATGGAGATTTTTTCTCCCATTTCATGATAACGTCTAGAAAATAATAAAATCAAAATATTTGCATTTCATGTATTTTAATATTTTTTGTGTATTTTCTCTTTTAATAGCTTTTTAATTCCTTTTATGTTGATGCATAGATTTGTAGAATTTTGTTTAGCTAGTTCCCTTTGAATTTTTAGGCCATTCTTTTTAGGATAGTTAGATTAGGACTTTAGCTCCCCTCTGGATTTATTCCATAATTTTGTGATTAATTTTTGATTAGTTTTGGTTAGATGACTTTAGGTTGTGTAGATTTAGGTTAATCCTTAACATAGGTCCACAATAACACTAGAATTTTGGGTTTCTATGTCAAGTTAGATATTGGGACCTATAGGACATTAAGGGTAGGTATATAGGATCCCCTAGAAATTATATTAGATTTTAATATGAGAGTATGATATTTTTAATTGATTTTTGTAGTTGATGGTTGTTTGTGTTGCCCTTGTGGGCTTGTATTTTTGTTTGCCTTGCTTTGTGGGTTTTTGCTTGGCTTGGTGGGCTTGGTCTTCCTTGGAAGAGCATGGAGGAGAATAGTAGAAGACTTGGAGATTGAAGAGGAGCTTGAGAGCTTGTAGTCTTGTTTGTTTTGTTGTTGTTTTAGGGTTAGGGATTAGGAAGAGCTTAGAATTAGTTAACTTCTTTCCTAAACATGGATGGTATCTTTCACCTCCATTCCTCCCCATGATTCAAGGTCCTTCCATGCTATTCACGTCCCTCCTTTGGAGGGATAAGTGATGGTACCTAGGAGGTAGAACCTTTGAGGGAACCATTCCTTTGATGTTAAACCCTTATAGGTCACCTTTGGTGGTCAATAAGCAGTTTAACATCCCCAGCTTATCCAGTTAAGTGATTTCTCCTGGTTTGAGTATCTTGAGAGATGTTGGGCTTGAGTGTGAAGATGAAGACTTCATTGAAGAGTATGGAAGAGGATGATTCCCTGAGCATTGTCATTTCAGCTGAAGCTTGAAGAGTAAGGACAAGAGCAAGTTGATACTTGAAGACCCAACGAAGATCCAGTGAAGACTGAAGGATGAAATTGACATTTCTAAGTGAGTAAAGAGGATGATTCCCTGAGAAGCTGAAGCTTGTAAGAGGAGAAGACCAAGTTGAGATTGTTAAAGCAAAGGGAGCTGAAGCTTGAAGATTGAGTTGACCCTTATGAAGAGGATCCAGTTGAGATTGAGTGCAGCTGAGGCTTGGAGAGCATGAAGATCAAGTTGATACTTGAAGATCCAGTGGAGATCCTGAAGGAATCAAGTTGATACTTGTGGTGAGGGTGAAGCCTGAAGGTGGAACTGATTAAGGAGCTGAAGCTTGAAGAAGAAGGATAAGTTGAAACTTATGTAGAAGGGTTGAAACCTGGAGAAGCAAATTGATATTTGTCAAGAGTGATTGAAGTCTGAAGACTGAGTTGCTGTCAGAAGAGCTGAAGCTTGGAGTTGAGAGAGGAGTTGATCTGCTTTCTTTTCTTGTTTGTTTTCTTTTCTGTATTGATGTGCCTTGTTTGACTTGCTTGATGCATTAGAATAAGTCCATATCTAGAATAGCTTTAATCTAGGAGCATGATTGCACTAGAGGTTGAGTTGCTCCCTCTGCTTGTACTGTTACTGTATGGCTTTGCTTGCGGGTATTCGGTAGAGCTCTGATCCCTTGCCCATGTGGTTTATTTTGCTTGATAGCACTCTATTTCTTCTGTATGATTGCAGTTTACTGTATTTTGCTTGATAGCATGTTTTATTTCAGTATGCTTACTGTTATTCATTCTGGCTTGAGGTTGAGATGAGCTTGTGGAGGCTGATGCCCCACACACATTTCCTCCCTCACTTGCATTGCATGCATTTATTATTGTTTACTGCTTAAGTTGATGCTTTGTCTGTTCTGTGTATCATTGACATGATCCATTAGGACTCTCATTTCCTTTGATAAGGAAATGACGATAGAACTTTAGGTTGAAACCTATGCATGACAACTTCTAGGAGTTCCCTGTTTCAAACTTCAACCATAGGATGAATCCTTGGCATGACAACAGTAGGACTTGATAGTCTCCCTCCTAGTTGAGCCTATTCTCTTCTCATCTCAAAACAACTTAAGATACAGTAATCATGAATGATTTCTTTCGTACGTCACGAGCCTTAAGCTATCTGAGAAAGGATTATGGGAGAGCTTCTTTTCAACAGTCTGGATGTTTAGTATGGTACCCTTTGGGTGACATGCGACGCATTCACTCTCAGGTCATAGTCTTTAGTGCGATTGAAATTGCAAACACAATAAAAAATACTTCTTCCGTAAAAGACAGAAAATAATCCGTAGTGCCCCGAACTACGTAAGCTCTGATCTCTCATACCTGTTGAGAGTACGTAGGCACAATACTGATGTATTGGCGAGCTACCTTCCCCATAACCCGTCGTAGGTCGAACTACGTTGACTCTGATTTCTCGTTCTCTGATGAGAATACGTAGGCATAAAGTGCGACGCTTTGCCGAGTCATTTTCTTTTCTTTTTAAGCCAGCCTTGATAGGTAGATAGATAAACCAACCCGTCCAGTGAACACAACAAGCGTGGATCCCGTCGAGTACGACGGACGTGAGGGGTGCTAATACCTTCCCCTTGCGTAACCGACTCCCGAACCCAGACAATGGTTGCGACGACCTTGTCTTACCCTTTTTCGTTAGGTTTTTCCGATCGTTTCCTTTCCCGCTCCGAGGGATAAATAATTAAAGGTGGCGACTCTACTGTTGTGCCGGCACCTTATTTTCACGAAAGCGACATTAGCAGAGAAGGAAGAGCTGAAAAAGGCCAATGAAGAGTTAGAGAAGGAGCTAGCCCAGCTTAGAAGTGAGAGAAATGAAGTCGTCCTCTCCTTCAAGAAGCAGACAGAGTTGGTAAACCGGTTAGGTACGGACTTGACCAAACAGATAGCTGAATCAGAATCTGTCAATGATGTACTGGCCACCAAGAAGCAGAATCTGGATGAAGCGTACCGGATAATCTCCAAGTTCAATCAGTAGTGGAATACCACTATAGCCAGCAACAAAGAGAGGGAGGACAAACTGAAACGGCAGATCTCCAAATTGAAGGCTCAGTTAAAGGCCAGTGAGAAGATGTTTGATGAGGAAACCACTCACAGATATGCCACTAAAGACATGCTAAACAAAGCTATCGCTAACCTGAAAGATCGCAAGCAGATGATCGAGTCTAAAAAGCGAAGGTTAGAAGACTGTTTTTGCCAAGGCGCGTGGGAAGACTCTGTTGAAGGTCTCCAATGCACTATTATGCAGAGGGAGTTGCTCGTCGAAGGGTTACTCACTCGAATAGACCATCCCAAAACAAAAGAGTTGCTAGAAGAATTTCGTGCTCGTTGTCACACTTGATTATCTTTGTAACCCTTTGTATTTTTATGATCTTTGTTGTATGCTGACCATCACCAGGCTTGTTGGTCGAGGTCATGCTATTGTTTCCCCGTGTATTCAGTGACTTTGTACTACTATCGTTGGGCCTTATATATATATATGAGATGTTATTTCAGTGACTGGATCCGAACTTCTTGTTATCACCACTGGCACTCTGGCATAGAATCGGGGGAGAAATCTCCCTAAAGCACAGACACACGTTTGCATTTGCATAAATCATTTGCATAGCAGGTACTTTGAGCTGTCTCCTAACCCTCTGTTGATGCAGATTTTAGGATTGCCGATCAGCGAATTCATCGCTACTCTACGAGAAGTAACTGCATGAAAGCTATGGATCAAATGCAAACTGAGATGCAGAAGATGCGCGACAGGATGGCGCAGTTCATGCAGGTGATGGAAACTGTGGCCAAGGGCCAAGAGCAGCTTCAGACTCTGGTGCAGCCTCTGATTGCCCGGGTTGACAGTCACGGTGTGCTACATGGCAGAGTTTCTACTGATCCTCCTCATGGAGAGACTCTCCAAGCTAGTGATGTTGTACCAGTGGTTGTCCTCAATACGACTGAGAACGGTAATAGAGCTAGGAATGGGAATGTGACTGGTAACGGTAACGGGCATGTGGAGACCAATGGAAATATTGGTGCTGGAAATGCTGGTTTCAATGTCGGAACTGGGAATGCTGGTTTTGGTGCTGGGAACACGGGTATAGGTATCGGTGTTGGCAATGCTGGTTTTGGTGGTAATCAAGGTTATGGGAATCAGGGTTATGGCAATCAGGGCTTCGGTAACGCAGGTTTTGGCAACGCAAGCAACAACGGTGGTGGAATGGGTGCTCACTACGCTGGTTTTGGGCCAGGTGCTGGCAATCAGGGTTTTGGTAATATGGGGTATGGTCCCAGGTTCAATTAGACTAGCTTTGGTCCTAATGTTGCTTATGCTGGGTACGATAATGGGGATTCTCACTGGGGAGAAGATCGTCAAGAGGATGCTTTCCCTCCGCCAGGCAGGGATTTTGAGATGCCCATTGACAATGACCGAAGGTTCAAGATGTTGGAGGAACAAATGAGGAATCTTGCTAATCAGAATTTTGCGGGGTTAGACATGGCTAATATGGGGTTGGTTCCTGGCTTAAGGGTGCCACTCAAGTTCAAAGCGCCTACTTTCGACATGTATAAGGGGATACTTTCCCAAGAGTTCACGTGCGGTCTTATTACCGGAGAATGTCTGCCTATTCTGATGACGAAAAGATGCTGATGCATTTTTTCCAAGATAGCTTGTCCGGACAGTCATTGGAATGGTATATGGAGTTAGAGCCTACTCATATTGGTAGCTGGAAAGAGTTGGCAGAAGCCTTTGTAAAGCATTACCAATATAACAACGACCTTGCTCCGAACAGGGTCCAACTCCAAAGTCTTTCGCAGAAGAATGGCGAGAGATTTAAAGAGTACGCCCAGAGGTGGCGTGAGCTTGCAGCTAGGGTGCACCCACCCATGGTAGAGCGTGAGTTGGTGGATATGTTTGTGGGAACTTTCTCTGGGTTGTATTATGACAGGGTTATCAATTGTACGACGAGTAACTTTTCTGAGTTGATACTCTTAGGAGAGCGTATCGAGAACGACGTCAAGATTGGTAAGATTCAAGCAGGAGAATCAACCTCAGCTGGAGGTGGTAAAAGGGCTTTTGGAAATAAAAAACAAGGAGACACTAATTTGGTATGTAGTATTTGAAGAAGGGATATAAATCAGAATTGGCGCAGGCAGCAGATCGCCAGTGTGACAATTCATGTACCTCAATAGCAACAACAACAGCCACAGCAGCAACAGGGACAATAGAGTTCTGCTCTGCAAAGGTGCCAAGGTCGGGATAGGGTTGTGAAAAGAGTATTTGATGTGCCTCCATTGCCGTATGCTCAGCTTCTTCCAACTTTGTTACAGCTGCAGCTTGTTGAGAAAAGGACGTTGGCTCCGTTAAAGGGCATGCCTCCTTTCGAGTATGACGCAAATGCACATTGCGACTTCCATTCCGGGGCACCCGGTCACATCATAGAGAATTGCCACGCGTTCAAGCACAAGGTGCAAGATTTGATAGATAGCAAGGCTATAAAATTCAGCAATGAGGCGCCCAACATTGAGAAAAATCCGAAGCCGTCTCACGGATCTGCACAGGTGGGTGCAATCTTGGAAGATACCAGTCTGAATTTGGTTATGAGGGTGGATGAATTGAAGACGCCTCTGGGTTGTGTAAAGAGCAGGTTCCTGAAAGGGGGAGTATTCCCTGGTTGTGATACAGATTGTGTTGACTGTTTGGCCCGGCCTGAGGGTTGTGATAACTTGAGAAGAGGCATTCAAGGACTGATTGATGAAGGAACGCTGCAATTCGACCGTACTGCTGAAGAGAAGTCTGTTGAGGCAATAGCTGAAAAGCAGGGCAAAGTTGCAACAGCCACAATCCCGTTTAAAACTGTCACGATATCAGCGCCTCCCAAGCGACCGACTATCACTATAACCAAAGCTGGACCCTTTCCGTATGAAAGCACTAAAGCCATCCCTTGGAACTATGGGGCGGAAGTTTACTACAATAGGGAGAAGATCAACCTGGCAAGCCCGCCGGTAGGGTCAGTTAATAACCTTGTGGGAACAGGGGGGTAGAATATTTGCGTCACCAGAAGTAGAGGCTGAGAGAATTGCCAAAGGGAAGGGTAAAGTCAATGAAGAAGGACCTTCTCAAGAGAAGGAAAAAGAGGCTTTGACCAAAGATGTGGAAGAATTCATGAGATTAATTTGGAAGAGTGATTATAAAATTGTCGATCATCTGCAGCAGACGCCTTCCAAAATCTCGATTTTGTCATTGTTGCTTTGTTTCGAAGCTCATCGGAACATTTTGTTGAAAGCTCTTGACGCTGCCTATGTACCCCAGGAGATATCCGTTAATTAGCTCGAAGGAGTGATTGCGCACGTGAACACGGGGCATGGCCTTGGCTTTACAGATTTTGATTTGACACCCAGGGGCCGTAACCACAACAGTGCGTTGCATATTTCAGTGGAGTGTAGGGGCACTGTTATGTCTCATGTCCTTGTTGACACTGGTTCGTCCTTGAATGTTTTGCCCAAGAAGGCGCTGTTGAAGCTAGATACCCGAGGTATAATATGCACGCCAAGCGACTTGGTGGTGAGAGCATTTGACGGGACTAGAAAGTCCGTGTTTGGAGAATTGACTTTACCCATCCAGGTCGGTCCAAAGGTGTTTGACACTGTGTTTTATATCATGGATATACAGCCAGCTTATAGCTGTTTACTTGGACGACCATGGACTCACTCTGCAGGGGCTGTAACGTCTACATTGCACCAAAAGCTCAAGTATATGGTCGGTGGTAGCATTGTCACCATATGTGGGGAGGAAGACATCCTGGTAAGTCATCTGTCGTCATTCAAATATGTTGAAGTGGAGAGGGGATCCATGAGACATTGTGCCAGGCTTTTGAAGGAGTGCAGCTCAGAGACAAATCTCCTGTCATAAGTAGTGGGCCAGAGGTGGCTATGTCGTCGTACCGAGAAGCCCAAGCGGTGGTTCAGGCCGGGGAAACCAAAGGTTGGGTTCAAGTTCTGGAGATTCCTGTTAAGCAGGACAAGTTTGGCTTAGGGTATCGCCCGTCGTCGTCATCTTCATCACAGAGCGCGCCAAGGTTCAAAGGGCCGATTGTGTTTACTCCAGGAAGAGTCAGTTTTGAAACGATCAATGTTGTGTCTGACAGTGAAGATGGAGATAGAGACTGTGACATGGATTCATGGATCAAGCCCAGCGAGCCAGGACAAAGCCTATGCAACTGGTCTATCCAGGACTTTATTCAAGTGATGCCGAAACAGTAATGCCTTCTTTTTTCGATTATTGTACAATCCTATGTCCTACCCGGGGCATAGTGATTTTATTTCAGGGCTTACTTGTTTATGTGTATGCTTTGTTTTAATCATCAAATAAAGGCGTTTTTCTCATGCAAATTTTGTGATCCCTATTTGTCTGTTTTTTTATTTTACAATAAAATGGCAATGTGGTTGTATGCTTCGTTTGCATATCATTTGAAGCATTTAAACCTTTCTCTTGCAGGATCCATATTTCAGATGACATCGATCTAGAACTCCCTATGACTCGCTTCGAATTTGAACACCCGATATTTCAAGCCGAGGAAGAGATTGTTGAGGATGACGACTTACCAGAAGAGCTGACTCGATTGTTGAAACAAGAAAAGAGAATCATTCTGCCTCATCAGGAGGATATTGAGGTCGTTAATTTGGGTTCGGAAGAAGTTGTCAGGAATGTCCGGATAGGGGCTGCGCTGCAAAGCGATATCAAGCAAAGACTTGTCGAGATGCTTCAAGAGTATAGTGACATCTTTTCTTGGTCTTATGAAGATATGTCTGGGTTAGACACTGATATTATGGCCCACCGCTTGCCATTGTGTAAAGACTGTCCGCCAGTCAAGCAAAAGCTCAGAAGAACGAAACCAGAGATGGCCGTAAAGATTAAAGAGGAAGTACATAAACAGTGGGACGCTGGTTTTCTGGCTGTTACAACTTACCCTCCTTGGGTCGCCAATATAGTACCTGTACCAAAGAAAGATGGTAAGGTGCGAATGTGCGTTGACTATCGGGATCTGAATAAGGCGAGCCCTAAGGATGACTTCCCGCTTCCTCATATTGACGTATTGGTCGACAATACTGCTCAATTCTCTGTGTTTTCCTTCATGGACGGCTTTTCGGGCTACAATCAGATTAAGATGGCGCTGGAGGATATGGAAAAAACAACTTTTATTACCCCGTGGGGAACGTTCTGCTACAAAGTGATGCCCTTTGGTTTAAAGAACGCTGGGGCAACATATCAGCGTGCTATGACGACGCTATTTCATGACATGATGCGTAAAGAGATTGAGGTCTATGTTGATGATATGATTTCCAAATCCTAGACGGTGGAAGAGCATCTGGTGAATCTTATGAAATTTTTTGAAAGGCTTAGGAAATTCAGGCTGAGGCTGAATCCTAATAAGTGCACCTTCAGGGTGAGATCTGGAAAGCTATTGGGGTTTATTGTTAGTGAAAGAGGAATTGAGGTTGATCCTGCAAAAATAAAAGAGATACAAGAAAGGCCAGCGCAAAAAACAGAGAAAGAGGTTCGTGGCTTTTTGGGGAGGTTGAACTACATTGCCCGGTTCATATCTCACCTTACAGCCACGTGTGAGCCGATGTTTAAACTGTTGAAAAAAGATCAGGCAATTGTCTGGGACAAAAATTATCAAAAGGCGTTTGAAAGAATAAAAGAATACTTGCAGGAACCTCCAGTATTGATACCCCCAGTATCCAGAAGACCACTGATCATGTACTTGACGGTTCTTGAGAACAATATGGGTTATGTTCTCAATCAACATGATGAGACTGGACGAAAAGAGCATGCGATTTATTACTTGAGTAAAAAGTTCACAGATTGTGAATCCCTTTACTCAATGCTCGAAAATACGTGTTGTGCACTTGCTTGGGCCGCCAAACGTCTGAGATAATACATGCTAAATCATACAACCTTGCTGATTTCGAAGATGGATCCGATCAAATACGTCTTCGAGAAGCAGGCACTTTCAGGAAGGATTGCCCGATGGCAAATGGTACTGGCAGAGTATGATATTCAGTATGTTTCGCAAAAGGCTATCAAGGGTAGCGTGCTGTCAGAGTACCTTGCCGAGCAACCAATCGATGATTACCAGCCAATGAAGTTTGATTTTCTGGACGAGGATATCATGTACTTAAAGATGAAAGACTGCGAGGAGCCATTGCATGGTGAAGGTCCTGAGCGGGGTTCCCAATGGCAATTATTTTTGACGGTGCTGTTAATTCATATGGAAGTGGGATTGGGGCAATCATTACGACACCCCATGGAACGCACATCCTGTTCACTGGCATATTGATATTTCTAGTTACCAATAACGAGGTTGAATATGAGGCGTGTATCATGGGTCTCGAGGAGGCTATTGATTTGAGGATTAAAAATCTTGATGTGTATGGAGACTCCGCGCTAGTCGTGAACCAGATCAAGGGAGAGTGGGAGACTCGTCAGCCTAATCTGATACCGTATATGAATTATGCGAGAAGGTTGTTGCCTTTCTTTGACAAAGTAGAGTTTCACCATGTGCCACGGGCAGAAAATCAGATGGCTGACGCTCTTGCGACATTGTCTTCGATGTACAAAGTTAACTTCTGGAATGATGCTCCCATAATAGTTATCTCTCGCCTTGATATGTCCGCTTTCATATTCTCCATTGAGGAATATTCCGATGGCAAGCCGTGGTATTTTGATATCCAGAATTTCCTAAAGAACCAAGAGTATCCGACTGGGGCATCCAGCCGCGATAAGAAGACTCTTAGGAGATTGGCTGACAACTTCTACTTGAATCCAGATGGTGTTCTGTACCAGAGAAACCATGATTTGGTGCTTTTGCAATGTGTGGATGAGAAAGAAGCTAATCTACTCATGGAAGAGGTCCACGAGGGAACCTTTGGCACGCACGCTGGCGGACATGCTATGTCTCAAAAGTTATTACGGGCAGGGTATTATTGGCTGAAAATGGAAAGAGATTGCTTTAAGTTTGCAAAGAAATGCCATAAATGCAAGATTTATGCCGACAAGGTTCACGTGCCACCGAGCCCTCTGAATGTTATGGCGTCCCCGTGGCCTTTCTCCATGTGGGACATTGATATGATTGGCAAGATTGAGCCCACCGCATCCAATGGACACCGATTCATATTGGTAGCTATCGATTACTTCACCAAATGGGTCGAAGCAGCGTCTTACGCTAATGTTACCAAACAAGTAGTAGCCCGATTTATCAAAAAGGACATCATCTGCAGATACGACATCCCCGAAAGAATCATTACTGACAATGGTTCGAACCTGAATAATAAGATGATGAAGGAATTGTGCCAGAATTTCAAGATTGAGCATCACAACTCATCTCCCTATCGGCCCAAGATGAATGGCGCTGTCGAAGCGGCCAATAAGAACATCAAGAAGATAGTTCAGAAGATGGTTGTAACATACAAAGATTGGCACGAGATGTTGCCCTTCGCATTGCATGGTTATCGTACGACGGTATGCACATCAACCGGGGCAACACCTTTCTCACTGGTGTATGGTATGGAAGTTGTCCTACCATTAGAAGTTGAGATTCCTTCCTTGAGAGTTTTGCTCGATGTCCAACTTGATGAGGCAGAGTGGATAAGGAATAGGCTGAATCAGCCCAGTTTGATGGATGAGAAGAGACTTGCATCTATCGCATATGGTCGTTTATACCAGAGCCGGATGAAGAAAGTTTACGACAAGAAGGTGCTCCCTCGAAGCTTTCAGACGGGCGATCTTGTGCTGAAGAAGATTCTCCCACCACAATCAGATCACAGGGGTAAATGGACTCTCAACTATGAAGGTCTGTCGCTACTCGAAAAATGCATCGCGCAACGACGGGGAGGCGAAAAAGATAGACAGAAGAGTCGCCACCGAACTTTATTTATCCCATGAGGGGAAAGGAAAATATCGAGAAAACCTTAAGAAAAGAACGGATACGATGGTCTCGCGACCAAGAACGGGTTCGGGAGCCGGTTATGCGAAGGGAAGGTATTAGCACCCCTCGCATCCATCGTACTCGATGGGAACCATTTGTTTATCGATGTGTGATTTTATTTGCTTAAAGATTTTATTATGAGGAGTGTTCCAAAAGATACAGAAAAGGGTTTAGAAACAGGGAATGAAAGGTAACGGGGGGAAGAAGGGAAAGAACAGACTCGGTAGGACTTCGCGGTCCTAGGCCTACGTATTCTCAACGGATATGAGAAAGTCAGAGTCGACGTAGTTCGGGAAACTACTGATATGAGGGATTGTGCTTGCCAAGACATCGCTGTCTTGTGCCTACGTATCCTCATCTGGTATGAGAAATCAGAGCAGCCGTAGTTCAGCCTACGATTTTTTGATGACTTTATGGATGATGCTATTGTACGCATTCTAGTAGTTAGATGTGTTGTTTCTCGCTCATTGGAGACTTAGGCATTACCTGTTTGCGGTAGAACAGACGTATCATATCCTTTTTGAAAGATTAGTTTTCGCCATGCGAGGCAAGACGTCACATTTGATTTGTTGAATTGTTTTTTTAGTACCCAATTCTTTATCTTAAAGTTTTTATTATGAAAGGGTGTGGCGAACATAGCGTCTTCGTATTGAAAGACGAGTATCAAAACCACCCACACTATAGTGAGCATCTCGACACTCGGAGAGGAAGAAGTCTACACTTAATCCTCTCTCTTTAGTTCAATACAAAGAGAACTGCATTCTCTTATTTAAAGTGTTTTTGGTTTTGAATGGTAAGTGCTTTCGCGACGGAGAACCCTACGGTAAATGTCAGCACTCGGGATAGGAGAAGGCCTACGCCTAACCACTCCACGACCGTTCAAGTTTTGTTACGAAAATAAGTTTGAAAATGCGCTCGGTGCGGGACCGAGATTTTAGGTGAGAAAGGTTTTGGAAAGGAGTTGTGGAAAGAGATAGGTGGAAGGAGTCGCGTCTTCGTATTGAAAGACGAGTGTCTAAATCACCCACACTATAGTGAGCATCTCGACACTCGGAAAAGAAGAAGTCTACACTCAATCCTCTCTCTTTAGTTCAATACAAAGAGAATCGATTTATTTATTGCAAATGTTTTGAAAATGTACTCGGTACGGGGACGAGGTTTTTTGGGAGAAAAAGGTGTGGATAAAAACGTCTTTGTATTGAAAGACGAGTATCAAAACCACCCACACTACAGTGAGCATCTCGACACTCGGAGAGGAAGAAGTCTACATTTAATCCTCTCTCTTTAGTTCAATACAAAGAGAACTTTATTCTCTTTGTTAAATATGGTGAGTTGGTTTAACCATTATTTGAGAAAATCCGCTTGACGTTGGGTTAAGGGTTTTAGTTGCTTAAAAACATTTGAGGTGAAGCGGGCAAGGTCGGTGGCGACGCACAAGGCAATCGGCTTACAAGGTCAAAAATGGCTCGATGAGAATCGAGAGTTTGTTTTCTTGAAAATAGTTTTTAGAACCAAAGGTAAAAAAAAAAGACCAACAATAAACATGCATGAAAACCATCCCAACACAACGGGTTAATCGGCTTAAAAAAATGAAACACAAAAAAAACGGCGAACTCCTTGAGAAAAATTGTTTTGAGGTAAAAAAGTCGAAAAAACGTGAAAAACAAGGGTCTGACACGGGCGGCCGTGTTGTGTGACACGGCCCGTGTCACAGTTCCATAGAAATCAGATTTTTTGAGGCAAACAGCGGCGTGACACGGCCGCCCGTGTCACAAGGTCTGGGGGGAAATTGCAGAAAAACTTAAACAGTGGTGTGACACGGCCGCCCGTGTTGCATGACACGGCCCGTGTCACAAGGTCTGGGCCAGAAACGTTAAACAGAGGTGTGACACGGGTGGCCGTGTTGTGTGACACGGCCCGTGTCACAAGGTCTGGGCCAAAAAAGTTAAACAGAGGTGTGACGGGTGGCCGTGTTGTGTGACACGACCCGTGTCACAAGGTCTGGGCCAAAAAAGTTAAACAGAGGTGTGACACGGGTGGCCGTGTTGTGTGACACGGCCCGTGTCACAAGGTCTGGGCCAAAAAAGTTAAACAGAGGTGTGACACGGGTGGCCGTGTTGTGTGACACGGCCCGTGTCACAAGGTCTGGGCCAAAAAAGTTAAACAGAGGTGTGACACGGGTGGCCGTGTTGTGTGACACGGCCCGTGTCAGGGGACTCAGGGAAAATACGCCATGAAAACTCAAGAAGAGATGTGACACGGGTGGCCGTGTCGTGTGACACGGCCCGTGTGTTTCCCTTGAAAATCGGAAAACAACCGTTGATCTTCCAAATTTGACTTTGGTGACTCACAGGATCGATCAGATTGATCCTAGGACATGTGCTAAAGTATTCTACGTTTAGAATTATATTCAAAGTACTTGTGATAACGAATTGGTAAATGTGCTTGTAATGAAAAGGACTTTGACTGGATATTTTAAAGTGCATAAACTTAAAGAAACGCTATAAAAGACTTGTAAAAAGGCTGCTCAAAAAGGGTAAAAAGTTTAAAGGGAAGAAGGAATTGGAGTAAAAGATGCAGGAAAAGTAAAAGGCAAAATGTAACACTTGCACAAGTGGTTCGACAAAGGGAATGTAAATGTTGCTGAAATTGTAAAAGACTTTATTGAAAAGTTGGTGATTTTACATAACGTACATTCTCCGTGAAAATACTCTTTTCTCACACTCGGGTACTTTGAGTAAATTTGATTGGAGTTACTTTGTACAAATGGTAAAACACACCAGAAATCTGCCTAACAAATCCCTATTTATAATGCTAATAATTAACCACTAATAACTTCCTAGTATCTCCTCGATCTGACAAGTGTCATTTGCATGTAACCTCCTGCTCTAGAACTCGCCACGTGTCCTATGAACCAAAACTCCTCCCTCCAATTTTTGAATTTCAAAACGACGTAGCAAAGCCATTTGCGGATTTTCGGTCGAATGACCCCTGTCATGGTCGAAATGCTCATAACTTAAGGTCTCTTAATTTTTCTAAGTTATTTCAACCGTTCAACTTTAGGAAATTCCTTAGAGGCTGTCGAAACCTCTTTGCTTCATTTTACTTAGACATTAATTATGTCTTAATGTTTTAGCAACCCAAGGTAGTGTCGAATTTGGGAGCTAACAAATTGCCCCCAAAGAATGTTCTTTTCGACCTTATTGCAAGAAAAGGACATTTTTTGATAGTATCCCATTCGACACCATCTTTTCGACACTATCAGATGCTTTGGTTTACCTCTTATCCTTTGGAAGATAAAACAGAAGAAAGAGAAATGTTTATATTAAAAACCGCGCCTCATTGCACGCTTCTGACGTCATCATCATCATAGCAGATTTCTTGGAACTCACAAAAATTCAGAAAACATCATCACCCTTTTAGCGCCTAGGGGTATAGGTTACAACCGCCCCTTACTTCTTCCACTAGGTGGCACACGTGGCCCACTAACTTCACCCACGTAAAAATTCTTAGTTTTCTGAACCCTTATAAAATCACCCAAAAAATTTTCATAAGACTTTCTACTCTTTACCACCATTTACTCTTCCCCCTTTTGCTGAAGAAACCCCTTTTTTAAACACCAGAAAAATCTCCCTTCTCTCTGAAAAACTTCAATCATGGATGAACAACAGAAGAAAACTCAAACTAGGAGACCATCTTCTTCATCTGCATTGCCACCTTTCGCTACTTTGAGCGGACCAAAAATCATGAAGAACCAACAGCTCATCAGGGAACCGTTAGCAGAAGAGAAACGACACATCTACGAATCTCATGTAATCATCCCAATTGATGTGGCTGGAAAAGCTTTAGCCATGTCTGGCCCATTGTCACCCCAGACCTTGATTATTCCACCTTAAGTGACTTTTTTCCTTCCTATCGAAAAACCAAACCCTTGGGGCAAAAAGACGCTAGCAAAATCCCTTCTGATAACCCAGATGACCTTTCTCTTTTCAATGTGGACCTTAAATATTTACATGATGGGGCAAGACTCTTTAGAGCTACGCCGTACTTCAAAGATTCTGAACTTTACCTTAACTGGTTGGCGAAAATAGAGAAAGCGAAGGCATAGCATTGGAAAGAAATAGATATTTATGACCTAATCATGCTGTCGAAGGTTGGGCCACCTTACTGTCCGTTAATGCTGGCCTCCTCTTTGTATTTCTGGGACAGCACTCACCATAGCTTCCATCTTCCCTGTGGAATGGTGACTCCCACGCTCTTCGACGTTGCTGCTATCGTTGGATTAAAACCATGTGGATTGGCTTACAATCCTGAAATTGATGCACGGAACACCATAGGTTTTGGTACTACGAAACATACTTACACACCCTTCATAAATCATTATCATAAGAAAGACACCGACGTAGTTGAAGACGAGGAGCACATAGCCTTTCTAGCTATGTGGTTATATCATTGCATTTTTTGCACAAAGTCCTTGCAGGTGGCGAGGAAATACCTGACCCTGGCGAATCAGTTACACCTTAAAAGGGACATATGCCTTAGTGAGATGATACTAGCCAACCTGTATGAGGCTTTGGGAAAAGGCGCTGATAAACTAAGGGATCCAAAAACCCATGGCGCTCTTATAATGGCGGGGCCATTTTGGTTGCTTAAACTATGGTTGAACGCCACCTTCGAACACAGCCTTCCCTTTAAAGGAGAGGTCAACGAAGCCTAGGTGTCTGAACGTCGGGTCGAATGGCCACGCTTGGTTCAGTTGACGCCAAATGAAGAGGGTCGAAGCCTTCGTGCCAACCTTACCAGCTTCATCCACTTGTTTGCAAAAAGGCATGAATTCACTCCCAGGATGGCCCCTTTTGCTCATAGGCTGTATGGCCCTTAATGGTTCACCAGGTCATTTCCTCCAATTTCACAAAAACAAGAAGCAGAATCAAACCTGATATGGGAGAGATTCTTGACGCCACGCTTGATAGTTCATAAGCTCAACCTTGTCAGAGGACAAGCAATATTAGTCGCTTATCAACCCAACTTGCTGTCAAGGCAATTTGGGTTAATTCAATCATTGCCTAGGTGCTTATACAACAAGAAGTCTCATGTTATTCTTCTCTCTACCAGCTTCAACCCACTTGAGTGTTCGACTCAAATGGCCCGTTACGCCCATAAGTCCCATTTTACTCCAGTTTATTTTGAACCCTCTCACCTTTGTACCCCAGACTTTTACAACTGGTGTCCCAATCATTACTCCAATAACTTTCTTGATGTTTCGAGTTTTTCACGCTTGATTGACCAAGCTTTTATTGATGTGCAGGAAAAAGTCAAGAAAGGTACGTCTACTCATATCAAAGAGATACAAGCTTTCCAGAAGTACTTCGAAACTGCCTATCGACCAAATGATGTTAGTCGAACCGTCCGCGAGGCTACTGTCACTTTAAAAGAAAAATTTTCTAAACGAATGGAGAAACTCAAAATCCCCTCATTTATCCCTTATGATAGACGATATGAGGTTGCTTTTAAACTCTTTCCCCCAAAGACCCCTCGATTACAAACCGCTGATTTTGACGCGGCTCTTGCCCCTCCATTTCCAGACTGGTTTATCTGTGAGGATAGTATAAAAATACTTCGACAGCAGTCGAAGCCTAAAGCGCAGCGGGTGGTTCCGACTAAACATACACTTGATACCTTTAGAGGGCACCTTCATATCAGTATCGGAGATGTTCACATCGAGACCGAAATCCTTGAAGGTCATCTCCCTTCGATTTGGCTTCCTCTCACGAAGCTTCAACGTTACTAACCTATATTTTCTATATTTACTTATTCGCAGCTGCTCCCAAAAGAAATGCTCCGATAAATAAAACAGAAGGAAAGACCGAAAGTTCAAAGGTAAATTCTTACATGCTCTCATTTACCTGAAGCTTTTCTGAATTTTGCTGATTACTTCGATCTCCCCAGGTTGGCCGCAAACCTCCAACTCCTCAAAAAAGAAGAAAAGTTGCAGCCCAAGTCATCATAGACTCCAACGATGATGAATCCCCTCGTGAAGATGTTCCCCTAAAAAGAAAATGAAAGGTAACTCATGGGCTAGAGAGTGTCGAATCTCCTCCATCTCCCACCAAGATACAAACACAGAACACGCCTCCTGCATCTCCTGTCAAAGCTCTCACAACAAATGATCCAAATCCTTCTGCAATTCCCATAGAGAGTGATAACTCTAGTCCGACTGAGGAAGCCACAAAGGTATTGTGAAAGAATCTCTGACCTTTCTATATCAAGCTCTTGTTTCTTTCATCTCGCATCTCCTGAGGTTTATTTTCCCAACTGCAGACTTCTACTGAGGCTTCCAAACCTTCGATGCAGCCGTCTCCCTTGCATATTTATCCATTGAACAACCAAGGTGAACCCACTTATATTCCTACATCTGATTTGGGCTCTGGTGTGAGTTCTCTTGGTGAAATTAACAAACCTGAATTTTATGCAGCCCCTTCGCCCCTAAAAACTACTACCCAACAATCACAAATTGATGGGTCCGACCACGAGGAAGAGGGAGCTCCTGAGACAATAGCTGTGGTAGATGAAGATGAAAACCCCAAACCTGAGGACACCAACCCTGCCACCACAACCAGTTCCCCTCTCATTCACACAAAACCCGCTACTGACGACGTTGATGTGGACGAAGCCAACGCATGCGAAGAAGAAACCATGCACCAATCTGAGCTAGGTGAGTCAGATGATGAGGAGAAAGAGGCTACCTTGGCTCAAGACCCCATAAAATATGCCCCTGTGGAAAGGGAAATAATTACAAAAGGAAAGTCTGATGAGCCTGCTTGCATTGATGCTGCCAAAGTTACTCCCGTCGAGGTGCCCCAGGCAATGCCTCTTCAGAGCGAAACGATCCTCTCTAAGGAAGAAATGGTTGCGCTAAAAGAAAGCGATCCTCGTCGATACGTCCAACTACTACTGCGCAGTCGAGGCAGTTCTTCTAGCAAAACTCGGAGTACTTCGACTTCTGAGGGCCAGGTCTCTAGCAAACCTTCAGATGATATTTTGGCGAAGATCAAAGCCAAAATATTTAAAGGAGACCTTTTCATGTTGCTGAAGATGGATTATGTCACCCATCTATCTTTGAAAACGCTTCTTCAACAGGTGAAACTTGACTCCATATCCCCTGAAGCTGCCAACGTCATTCGAGAGGTGGGAATTTTGATTGATCAAGTCTACAAAGACCTCGCGTTGCTGCCCCGCCTCGAAAGTGACATTTCGACGAAATCTGGTTGTGAAGCAGCTTCCTGGACAAGTGCAGCGGAATCGGAGCAAAGGATCGAAGAGCTAGAGGAAGAGAAAAAGAGGGACCAGCTAGAGATTGCTTCTAGCAAGGAAAATATCGTCTGTTGGAAATGCAAGATCAAGAAACTTCAGGGCAAGATCAAGAAAGAAGAAAAAAAGATTTCTCAACTGTCTTCCAAGGACAATTTGGCCCTTGCTGCTGAACTGGAACATGCTATCACTTTTGCAGAAGAGGCTCGAAGCTTAGAAGAAGAAGTTGCCGGATTAACTGATGAAAGGGCCTCATGCCAACAACGTATCGAGTCTCAGAAGGCGAGCTACCTTAAAATGAAGGCCAATCTTCCTTTCTGATTTGCTGACATATTGTAACAGACTATATTTTACTGGCCTTTGAAGCCATTTTTGTTATTGTAACTTATCGCGCCATTTTGGCAAATATTAGTGTCATTTGTGGCTTTGCTTTATACTTTCTGCTATTCTGTTGTTATTTTAACTTCTTGCAGCATAGGCCTGTACTTTTTCAAGTACTTACCATTTACTTTTAATATCCTCCTATCTTCGCCCAATTCTTCCACTTCATAGGCTCCATTAAAGAAAACCCTCGACACTTGGAAGGGTCCCTCCCACTTTGGGGACCATTTACCTAGCGTCTTGGCCTTTCGATCCATAGGCAAAATGACTCTCCAAACTAAGTCTCCAACTAAAAAGGTTTTTGCTTTAACCTTCTTATTGTATGACTTTTCCACTCTCTTTTTCTGCCTTCTCAGCAATTCTAGAGCTTTCAATCTCTCTTCGTCTAAGTCTATGAACTCATCGAGCATCATATCCCAATAGACTTCTCTAGGAATTTCGTGCTGCCTCTGAACCCTAATCGACTGTATGTGGATTTCGACTGGCAACACTGCATCGTGACCAAAGGTCAAACGATATGGGGTAGCATTGGTCGCCTCTTTGGGTGACGTTCGACATGCCCATAGAACCTGATCCAACACTTTGTGCCAATTCTTTGGCTTGGTTCCTACTTGCTTCTTTATCATGTCAATGACCACTTTATTTGCTGCCTCGACTTGCCCGTTAGCCTGCGCGTAATAAGGGGTCGAAGTTAAGAGTTTGAACCCCATCTCTCTGGCGAAATCCTGCATCTTTCTACCCGTGAAGATCGACCCTTGATCCGTTGTTATCGTCTCTGGAGTCCAAACCTAAAGATGATATTTTTCTGAATGAATTCAATCACATCTTCCTGATCCACTTTAGGTAAAGGCACTGCTTCGATCCACTTGGTAAAGTAATCTATCCCCACTAAGATATACTTTTGATTTTTTGAGGATGCTGGTCGAATTTCTCCAATCAAATCCAAAGCCCAACCTCTAAACGGCCATGGCTTAATTATGGAATGTAATTCGCTTGTTGGGACGTGTTGTATGCCTGCATGAACATGACACTCCTGGCACCCCTTGGCGAACTCGATGCAATCCTTTAGCATTGTAGGCTAGTACAAACCTTGTTGAAATAACAACAATTTCATTTTATGGCCAACTTGGTGTGCACCACATGCCCCACTGTGGACTGTCGACAAAGCCAAGTACGCCTCTGATTCACTCAGGCATTTCAACAAAACTCCTTCAGGGGTCTTTTTAAACAATTCGTTGCCCATCAGGACATAACTCAGCGCTCAATATTTTATCTTTCGATCCGAGGCTATTGACGGATTCTGGAGATATTCGACTAAAGGCTTTCTCCAGTCATTGTCCAACAATTCTCCGATGGTAAAGACTTTGAAAGTCTCTTCATCCATATATCCAAATTTTGTAGCCTCTAAGTCTGATGGCTTCAACCCAACCGACACTACCTTACCTCTAGCTTCGATTACTTCCTGCAAGTCTTCCTTCGAGACCCTATATCCCGAGGCAATCTGTGCTAGATCGTTGGCCACTTGGTTCTGTATTCTCGGTATATGTCGAATAGTTGATGCTTTGAATTTTTTAAGCAGCCTATTGGCCACTACGAAGTATATGATGAGATTTTCTTTAACGCATTTGTACTCTTTTGTCAACTGTTTTATCACTAATTCCGAATCGCCCATTATTTCGACCTGGGTTGCCCCCAATTCTAACAAAATTTCAAGTCCAGCTATTAAAGCTTCATATTCATCCTCGTTGTTGGAACACAACCCCTCGACTTTATACTTGAATTTTGTTGGAATTTTATCTGGCGAAATAATCATCAGACCAATACCCGTGCCATGTTTGTGGCTAGAGCCATCGAAGTATAATTTCCATGGTTCCACTTCAACTATATTCAGGGTGTTCTCGTTTATAGAGTGGTCGACGATAAAGTCTGCCACTACTTGCCCTTTGACTGCTTTTAGCGGTCTATAAGTTAAAGAATACTCTGTCAATGCCAGTGCCCATTTTCCAATTCGACTGTGCAAAATAGGTTTTGATAACATGTGCTTAATAACATCAAAGTGCGAAGAAACACAAACATCTACTGGTTTAATATATTGCTTTAACTTTGTACATGAGAAATATAAACATAGACATAGCTTCTCGATTTCACTATACCTAGCTTCTGCGTCATTTAAAACTCTACTAAGGTAGTAAATAGCCCTTTCGACGCCATTCTCATCCTCCTGAGCCAACATGCTCCCTAAAGTTCTATCTGACGCTGCTATGTACAAACGCATGCTCCTGCTTCTACACGGAGGCGAAAGGACTGGGGGGTGAGCCAAGTAATCCTTGATTTTGTCGAAGGCTTCCTGTTGCTCTTTGCCCCACTCAAATCTGTCCCTAGTAATTCGAAGCAAAGGTGAGAAGGCTTGCGTCTTGCCGCTTAAGTTAGAGATTAACCTCCTTAGAAAGTTAATTTTCCCCAGCAGCGATTGCAACTCCTTTTTGTTCGACGGCGCTTTTGTTTCTAAGATATCCTTCGTCTTATTCTGGTTGATTTCGATCCCCTTCTTATGGACAACGAAACCCACGAAGTCTCCCACCTGTACACAAAATGCGCACTTCAACGGATTCATTTTGAGGCCGAACTTCCTCATTCTGGCGAACGATTGTCGCAAATGATCCAGATGGCTTTTTCTTGAAACAGATTTCACCACAATATCGTTAATGTATATTTGCATAAAAGATTCGATGAAATCATGGAATATAGAATTCATTGCTCGCTAGTACGTTGCCCCAGCGTTCTTTAGGCCAAATGGCATTACTACCCATTCGTAAGTGCCTAAGGCCCCTGGACAACGAAACGCTGTTTTGGGAACATCGTCTTCCGCGATAAAAATCTGGTTATATCCAAAATAACCATCCAACATACTAAGGTATTCATGGCCAGCGGCTGAATCAACTAACATTTTCGCCACTGGCATCGAATATTCGTCTTTGGGAGTGGCTGAATTCAAATCTCTGAAATCCATGCACACTCTTAGGGACCCGTTCTTCTTGATGACTGGGACAATGTTGGCCAGCCATTCGACATACCTCGCTGTGCGAATGAATCTGCAACGAAGGAGCTTTTCAATTTCCTCCTTGATCTTCGACATGACCTCTGGAGAAAAACGCCTTGGGCCCTGTTTGACGGGCTTCTTTCTAGGTTTTATTGGTAGTTTATGTTCCACCAAATCTCTTTGCAACCCAGGCATTTCGTCATAGTCCCATGCGAAACAATCTTTATACTCCTGGAGCAACTAGGTGACTTCAATCTTCAGTTGAGGGTCGAGGTTAGCACTAACGTACGTTGGCCTCCTGGTTGGACCCTCTCCTAAATCAATTTCCTCCAATGGATCATGTGCGAGCATTTTGATGTCGTTCCCCAAAGGATCTCTTTCGAACCCCAGAGGTTCTTCATCATAGATGGCGTCGAGCCTCTGGCTCTCCCGTTGTACTTTGGTGGCTTCTTTAGCCATTTTATCATGGGCGGCCATTGTGGCCGTTTGTAATTTGGTTTCAGCCACATAGGCCGAAATTCTTCGCAGCACCGCTGCTTCAGTCATCAAATTCACTGCCCCACCCCGTGGGGTCAACTGGGGCTGCCCCCAGGTATGGGAGTCTCTCCCCAGGTATTTCCCTATCCCAACGAAATTCGTCGACAGGGTGGAGGTATAGTGAGTAGTACACCTCGTCATTTGGTGCGAACTCAAAGTCCGCTGGAGCACAAGGGCCAATGCTGGCCAAGTGCTTGTCGAATTGGAACTGATCTATTTGCCTTCTTGGCACGCTAAAGTACCCTTGATCATCTTCTATATTTTCAACTATGCCATCCGGCCTCCAGATGGCAATCCTTTGATGCATCGATGATGGCACTGCTCCAATGCCATGTATCCATTCTCGTCCAAGCAATAAATTGTAGTTGGCCGTGGTTTCGACCACCATGAATACCGTTGGTCTTGTAATTGTTCCGACGGTCACATCCACTTGAATCACCCCCTGGTGGTTCCTACTTTTCCTTCATAATTCGACAAGACCATATTATGTGGCTTTGTATCAGCGTCATGCTTTCCTATTTTGGTCAGCAAAGAATGTGGCATCAAGTTTACCGTAGCGCCACAATCCACCAGTATTTTGTTGATGGGGATGTTCTCCACTTTTGCTGTAATATACAACGGTTTCATGTGGGTCCTCATCTCTTCAGTGGGCCGTTCGATAAAAGCGTTTTGCTCCTCGACACAGCCGTTGTTCATCACGTAGTAGCATACAGGTTTATGTGCTGCCATTTCCCACTCAGCGTCTGCGCCTGGTTCTTCGACCTCTGACACCCTATTAAACTCTCGGGGCATCACCGACACCATGTTGACCACCAGGTCCAAAGAAGCATCGGAGTCAAAGTTATCTGTCATGTCTTCGTCCCCTTCCGTCGGTCTGTCTTGTTTAGGCGAAACCAGCCTTCGCCCAACTGGTAACTTTTCCGCTATCTTCGACTGCTGTTCTTCTTTTCCGGGGGGGGGGGGGGGGGTTGAACTATTCTTCGACTGATTTTTCTCCATCTCTTCTCTGAGAGCCTTTCTTCTTCTCTGCTCTCTCCTCCATTGAGATCTAGTCATAGGATTCTTACCCTTATAATTTTCAGATATGTGCGCTGTTTTTGAGGATTGATACTCCTTGCTGTAGGAAACCGAAGATCCTCGATTCACTTCGAAGTTCTTCCACCTTTGCTGCCCTTGCGCCCTCTCTTCATTAGGCTTCCTCCACTTTCCATCAGCGGAGTTGACAACAGGTTTGAAACTGGCGGGCCTAGCACTTGGTGGTCTGATTTGAGGTTCAGACCGTTGGTCTTCTGTCCTCCTGTGGTAGCTCTTTCGTTGATCAAAACCATGGCCACCTCTGTTCAGACGACGTCGACGTTCTCCCTCTAGCTTCTCTGCTTCTTTTCTATCAAAAATGACTCTGCACCTGGGGCAGAGCATCACGCTCGATCCATTGTCTTTGCATCGATGTAAAAAGCCAACGATTGACTCTTCTGTCTTTGGGTATGCTAACCTACTACATCCCTCATGGTGTTTTGATTCTTTCTCTCCCATGGTCTCTGATGGGTTAATGTCGACCATATTGACTTCGACCGTCCCGCCTAGCTCCATTCTTTCCAAGCCCTCAGTGGCCTGGTCCATTCTGACGAAATGGTCAGATGTTTCCTTGGTTACTATGGCGTAACTTGGATGATCTTGAACCCTTAGGCTTGACTTGTTATCGTTTCGACCAGTATTCTCCTCGACTGTGACTGCCGTATCGTCCAAATCGAAACGCATGACGCATTTCGCCATCACTGGTGCTGAAATGAGGTCCTCAGTAACCTCCATCATGTTAACAGAAAATTTGATACCCTCGGTAGCATCTATCATGTTTGCTTCAATAGGTTCAGCATAAAGAGCATCAGTCAATTGCAGCGGATCAGCATCCACCTTCATCTGGCCCTTTGCCTTATCTCCAAATTTCAAGCGTCCCTCCTGTATCGCATTCTGGACGAGATCCCTGAAAAGAAAATATTAAGATGTTTTATGACCCAGAAAATGATGGTACTTACAAAAACCTCTCTTTTTTCGCTGCTCTAAAGGCGGTGTTTTAGCACCAGGCAGCACTATCATCTGCCCATCTTTTACTAGCAAATCGAAGATTTCATCACACTTCGTGATGTCAAAGGTGTAAGTTTTCTTAGGGAACCTATCGTTTTTTTCTGATTCGACAAAGCCCTTTCCTTGAGGAGGGGCCAGTACTCGACAGGAATATGGAGGACCCTGCTTTAATTCAGCAAGATCGACTTCGTTTTCCTCGAAGTAGGGGGACTCCTCGCAAGCCCCTTCGCTACTTTCGTTGAGTTCGACAAAAGCTACTTTCTTGCCTTTGTTAAATCTTGACTTTTCTTCTTTCAGCCTTTCTAGCTGTCGGACTCTGTCGGCCAATTGGGCCATATCTCTCAGATACTGCGTATCTAACTTCTTCCTAATAGAGTAATCTAAACCTCCTGCTTCCATTTCGACCAACTCATGTTCAGGCACTTGTGTGAAACACCTTGCCTTGAGTAGTCGAAACCTATTGAGGTATTCTTCGATTGGCTCTGAAAACTTACGCTTTACACTGGCCAACTCTTTCAAACTAATCTTCGTCTGGCCCATGTAAAACTGTTCATGGAAGAGTCGTTCTAACTGCGTCCAGTTACATATTGTACTTGGTGGCAAAGTGGTAAACCACGTGAAGGCGTTCTTTGTAAGAGAACTTGGGAAGTATTTTATCCTAAGGCTTTCGTCATTGGCTATCTCCCCAGCCTCAATTATATAGCGTGCTACGTGTTTGATGGTGGACTCCGTTGTGTCCCCTGAAAACTTAGTGAACTTAGGCACCTTAGTCCTAGGGGGTAATTCCGCTCGAAGGATGTAGTCGACTATTGGTGAAGTATAATTTGGCCTAGTAAACCCAGTGTTTAGGCCATTTCGAGTCATGATCCTTTCTACCATCGTAGCCAAATTGTTTTCGACTGCGAGGTTGTTGCATCTTACTTGCTGGACCACATTGTCTGCATCCTGGTTTCAATTCACCATAACTATTTCTGGGTTTCTCTCGACCTGGACTCTGGGAGTTTCGACAACATAAGGGCCTATTCCTCCTTGGTTCTCTAAATTGGCTTCTGGCGCCGCTCTTGGAATTTGTTGTGGAATATTCTCCACAGGGGCTTGGCTTCTTTCTAACGGAGGTACCCCTATAAATTCAGTCAAGCGTGTTAACTGTGTCGCCAGTTGTTGGTTAGCGTGAGTTGTGTCTCGAATTAATGGCTGAAAGATCTCGCCCATAGTCTGGGAGAGGGTTTAAACCATCTGTAAGTTACTCTCATCCATCTGCTGCCTCAAATAGGCAACAGACGTATTGGTTAAATTGGGACCTTGAGTCAAGTATCCTAGACTTAAACTCTGAGGGTTTCGACCAATGTTTGAACCAGGTCCTGATCCTTGCAAAGGTGACGCCATTGTGTTTTCAGAAAATATTGGGGGCGCATTTTGCAGCCCCTGCATTACAGTCGTTGACATCCCATACGGGGGATTCCTTGGCAACTGCGAAAGACCAAGAGGGGAAAACTGCCTTGACACTGATGGTCCTGCTATTGGAGTTTGGGGATTCGACACTGGAGGCCCAATATACTCCAATACGGGTTGTGTGTAAGGCCTAACTATCGTGGTCCCAAATCCTACTGGGGAAACAGTTTGTTATGATCTTACGGGAGGAGCTACTTGCTCTCCTGTCGATGGTATAGGCGGTGGGGCCATGTTATTACTGGTTCGTTCGCCAGAACCTTGGACTTGTGGGTTAGGATTGTTTGGCTGGTTCGTTTCTGTCGCCATATTCCTAAGGATTGTTCGTCTTTCTTCGTTAGCAGCGGTAATTCTACCACTTCTCAGTAACATATAGTGTACTTTCTACGAAGATTATTAAGACTTGTGAATGAGGACTCTTTAATTCTAAGTCACAGGAATATTTAGCACTGTCCCACCAGGTGTGCCATTTTGTTTCCCTTGAAAATCGGAAAACAACCGCTGATCTTCCAAATTTGACTTTGGTGACTCACAGGATCGATCAGATTGATCCTAGGACATGTGCTAAAGTATTCTACGTTTAGAATTAAATTCAAAGTACTTGTGATAACGAATTGGTAAATGTGCTTGTAATGAAAATGACTTTGACTGGATATTTTAAAGTGCATAAACTTAAAGAAACGCTATAAAAGACTTGTAAAAAGACTGCTCGAAAAGGGTAAAAGGTTTAAAGGGAAGAAGGAATTGGAGTAAAAGATGCAGGAAAAGTAAAAGGCAAAATGTAACACTTGCACAAGTGGTTCGACAGAGGGAATGTAAATGTTGCTGAAATTGTAAAAGACTTTATTGAAAAGTTGGTGATTTTACATAACGTACATTCTCCGTGAAAATACTCTTTTCTCACACTCGGGTACTTTGAGTAAATTTGATTGGAGTTACTTTGTACAAATGGTAAAACACACCAGAAATCTGCCTAACAAATCCCTATTTATAATGCTAATAATTAACCACTAATAACTTCCTAGTATCTCCTCAATCTGACAAGTGTCATTTGCATGTAACCTCCTGCTCTAGAACTCGCCACGTGTCCTATGAACCAAAACTCCTCCCTCCAATTTTTGAATTTCAAAATGACGTAGCAAAGCCATTTGCGGAATTTCGGTCGAATGACCCCTGTCATGGTTGAAATGCTCATAACTTAAGGTCTCTTAATTTTTCTAAGTTATTTCAACCGTTCAACTTTAGGAAATTCCTTAGAGGCTGTCGAAACCTCTTTGCTTCATTTTACTTAGACATTAATTATGTCTTAATGTTTTATCAACCCAAGACAGTGTCGAATTTGGGAGCTAACACCGTGTCAGGCTACCAGGGTGAAAAACCAAACTTTTCTCTTGTTTTTCCTTCCTTCTTGGTTTTTTTCAAAAGGTTTCTTAGTCCCCCTTGGGATCTTACATGTTATACACAGCACAACAACACTCAAACAAAGAGAATAAATGACAAATGCACAATATAAAAGAAGAAAAAAGTTTTAAGAAATGGATACCCAAGAGTTGTTACCCTTCTTGCAAAGCCTCCGCTGATTTTGGCTAGGTGTTCACTTCTCTTCACTCTATGCTTTGATGGCTCTCCTTCTCAATGGCTCCCTTGTATTTTAGTTTCTTAATCTTTGGCTTGTTTTTTCTCTCTCTATGTTTCTGGTTTTTTAGGGTTTTCTTTGCTCTCAATCTATATCCCCATGTGTTGTGAATGATA
Organism: Lathyrus sativus; assembly: GCA_963859935.3. NCBI lineage: Eukaryota > Viridiplantae > Streptophyta > Magnoliopsida > Fabales > Fabaceae > Lathyrus > Lathyrus sativus. Next base: position 60,080,867 of record OZ012741.1, read on the forward strand.
GTGAATGAATAGTTTCTTTTCAGCTCCTTCCCTCCTTATCTCACTTTTTTCTGCTGCCTTTTTCTGTTGTACCAAAACCACAGCTCTTGCACACTTCTCCATTTTTAGAATTTCCATTCTTGGCAATATCTTTTACCACCTTTTGGTGCAGCCCCACTTTCCTTCCATTTCTAGTATGTTTTTTGCTGTATTTTCTTCTGCAACACTTTACCTTTCTATTCATCCTTGTACCCATTGGTTGGTTGATTTGTTTGGACATACTCATGTAGTCAATACCCTTTGACAGCATTTTGAAAATCTGATATTTAGATGCATTGTCACATGTTATTCCTTTGGCCTTATGACATATGATTTTGTGACATGAGGAAATTTGTCACCTCTTGTATGGGGCTGTTTTGGATTGCATTCATATTGCTCATGGTTGAACATGCATGATATTGATCTTGAAATATTCCAACATTAAATTAGCTCTTAAATATTTTCCTTGCATGTTTGTAAGCACAAAGAGGGTCATGTAGACTTGATGGAGCATGGGGGATACCTTGGCATGAAGTTATTTAGAAGCTTGAATTAAGACTAGAAATAGCTTAATTTCCTAAGCATTATCAAGAGTTTGAAATTTGGTAACCAATGTAACATTCTTGAAAATGTCAAGAGGTTTCTCTTTGTAAAAATTCTTGAATCTAGCCTTGAATTCATGAACCTTGAATTTGGAATGATGGGCTTCCCTTATGTCATTGAATTTGAAAGAAATGAAGAAATGAGTCAAGCCTTGAAAGAGGACAAATTTTGGGGTGCAACAAGGTCCATATATCATTTGAAAGGTCTTCTCTGGAGGAGCCTTACGGTTGTCCACCATGGATGGCAAAGATTTGACATCCCCTGTGAACTCGGACGCAGTTAAAAAATACTTTGCTTAAAGAGATCCGCTGGACAGTAAAAAGAAAGTCCAGGCAAAAATGGGGTATCCCGGCGAACCAAAAAAAAAAGAGAGAAAAGGTTCGGGAAAAAATTAGGGATAAAATTTGAAAAGATGTACACCCGCGAAGTCGAAAACCTGAAAAGGCCACTTCGGCAAAAAAGGGTATCCCGGTGAATTGAAAACTCGAAAGGGCGATTCAGGCAAAAGTTAGGGATTGAAAAAGCAAATGACCGCAGTCCGAGTTTGATACTGCGTTGCTTAGTGGTTTAAGAGTACCTGAGGGTCGATTATCCAAGTCAATATCTTCCGAGGACTAAGTATCAAGAAAGCGTCGGAGTCAGGCGAGTCATAGGAGGATCAACTCATGGTGTTTGTCTGTATCACGTTGCCTACATGTATACAAAATTCTTTGTACCTCTGTACATATTTGTAGCTTCCTCTTTTCAGGAGTTGCATCCATTGTAAAAACTTTGCCTATTTACATGCCCGTTATCAATAAACGCATACTATCCAATACTTGATGTTTGTTTCTTGTTTTAACTTTTACTGTTTTGTTTGTGGAAAACGCTGATGTTTTTGATAAACTTGCACGTGCATAAACTTGCAGGCATCGGCCAATAATCGTTAAAACCTTGAATTGACTGAACAATTGTCCCAAATACTGACCTGGATATTTCCTTTTGTATAGGATATCTTGTGGTTGCTCGTATTTTGCAGGGTTGTTACCTTTGCAACAAACAGCCAAGGGATCGTGTTTCCCCAGTCGAAGTCCCTTAACGTAGGAGCAGGCTCTAAGTGATCTTATTCCTCCCCAGCAGATGGAAGTCGTATTTTTATCCCCAGAAGAGTGGGATGCGAGTTAGCAAGCGGTCAGGCAGTGATGTGCACTCCCAGCAGTGGTCATGTGCACATTTAATCCCCAGTGAAGATCTCACATGGCACAACCAGGTTGCCAATGGTTTTGAAAAGGATCATCCCCACGCAGGATGGCTCTTTTTGTTCTCCAGCATGTTGTCTTTCCTCCAATAGGTTGCTCATCCTCAGCAGAGTTCGTAACTCCGGATTTGTAAGCTATCCCCCAGCAGGATTGTTTCTTCCCCTAGCGGAGTCGGTTTACCTTTCCAGCATTTATTTTGCTGCGATAATTCTGTGATACTCGGTTATCCCCAGCGGAGTTGGCTTTGTCTTCAGCATTTATTTTGTTGAAACGGTTCTGTATCCAGCTTTTCTCTGGCAGCCCGAGCCTGAATTTGCATCTTGCATGTATCATCATATCTGCATCATATTTTCATTTCATCGTCAAACGCGTAGCATTTCCATGTCGTATGGAGCATTATGCCATTTTCAAACATATGCATTTTGAAACATAAGCCAGGTTGGTTACCTCTTTGTTTTCAGGTGTTTTTCCCGGCAGGTAATTGGAATTCTTGTTCAGGATGGTTTTCGGATATTCAAATTTTTGGCATGAGATATGTGATGATAACGTTCGTCCTATCCTGTGTACCCTCATCAGAGTTGCTTGGTTAAGTTTCTCTTCTTCCCCAGCGGAGTTTTCCTCAGGTTGTTGTCACATCAGCATTTTAAAAGAAAGATTTCAGGGATTAGGCGGTTGAAGTCATTACTTGTTGTCAAGGTTAATGTCTGGAAGTTGACGTCAGAATTTCCCCGGCAGAGATCTCCTCGCATGGCTGTTACGTCAGCATTAAAAGGCTTCATAATTAGACTTTGGAGTTATTGCCAGATTTTCCCCGCAGAGTTGCTTGGTCAAGTCGTCGGAGGCCCCAACTGCGTTTTTTTATTTAGTGTGATGCTCGTTTCTTCGGAAATGGAAGATCCAGGATAGTACATGGATGACACACTTTACGTAGTGCATGCCCGTTTCTTCGGAAATGGAAGGTCAACAATAGTATATTGACATACCGCACTTTTATTTAGTGCGATGCTCGTTTCTTCGGAAATGGAAGATCCAGGATAGTACATGGATGACGCACTTTATGTAGTGTATGCCCATTTCTTCAGAAATGGAAGGTCAAGGATAGTATATTGACATACCGCACTTTTATTTAGTGTGATGCTCGTTTCTTCGGAAATAGAAGATCCAGGATAGTACATGGATGACGCACTTTACGTAGTGCATGCCCGTTTCTTCGGAAATGGAAGGTCAAGGATAGTATATTGACATACCGTGCTTTTATTTAGTGCGATGCTCGTTTCTTCAGAAATGGAAGATCCAGGATAGTACATGGATGACGCACTTTATGTAGTGTATGCCCGTTTCTTCGGAAATGGAAGGTCAAGGATAATATATTGACATACCGCGCTTTTATTTAGTGCGATGCTCGTTTCTTCAGAAATGGAAGATCCAGGATAGTACATGGATGATGCACTTTATGTAGTGTATGCCCGTTTCTTTGGAAATGGAAGGTCAAGGATAGTATATTGACATACCACGCTTTTATTTAGTGCGATGCTCGTTTCTTCAGAAATGGAAGATCCAGGATAGTACATGGATGACGCACTTTACGTAGTGCATGCCCATTTCTTCGAAAATGGAAGGTTAAGGAGGATATTTTAATGTGGTCCTACAATGTGGTGCCCACTTATTGTAGCGTATAATGTGGATTCAATGCCTGTGGCGTCACGCAGGTGGTTGATGTTGAAATCGGGTTATGTATCAGATGATTGATCAGTTGTTGCCGTGACAACCGGATTCAATTCTCTGGATTTGTTCCCTCAAGCAGTTTGTGCAGTTTATTTCTTTGGTTAGAAAATTTTTGGGTTCTTTGGTATTTAACTATCTTTTACCTTAATCGTCTGAAAGCTGTTCGCTTTTCATCCAGTCAGGTTCAAGCCACTTGAATATGGGCAGCTGTTGCACCCCAAAATTTGCCTAACCTTTTTTCTCACTTGGCTTATGTTTCATTGCATTAGCATATCATTGATCTAGCATTTGCATAGCATAGCATTGTTCATATGGCAGGGGATTAAGTGCGGTTTATATCAAGAGGAGCCTATCTAGAGGTCTTATTCAAGTTTGAGATGTCACCAAAGTCATCAGGAAGTGGGTTATGTTCTTGAGGAGTTTGGTTGCTTATATAGGGTTCATCTCCTAACCTGAGGACCAATTGAAGACCATCAGTGGGTTGTGGAGCCTTGGTCATAAATAGAGTGTGGATAGAGCTCATGGAATGCCTTGAGAGTTTTGGTGGAGCTCAGTCAAGTCATTATGTTAAGGGTGAAGAGCCACAGTTGAGGGTGTTGCAATTAGGGTTTTCATCTGGGTAACCTTGAGTCAACTATGCAATTGAAGAGGATTAAGACTCAATTCTAAGTCTTTATGATCATTTAAAGTTGTGTTGAGATACATGAGGTGATATTCCAAGATCAATCCAAGAAAAGTTCAAAGTGTGAGGAGTTTCTAAACTAGGGTTCTCAGGGTAAAATCCCATATTTAGTACCTAACTTCAAGACCACTTATCTCAAGATACAAGTTTCATCCCAACTTTTGGCTACCATGAAACTTGTAGAGCATGCTCGTAGATTTAATTTGAGTACTAGAAGTCCTCCATTGGATTTATAGAACTCAAGTTATGGTCCAGACAAGTTACAGGTCATCAGATGAATGTGAAATTTGTCTGCAAAAGTCAACCAACTTCCAAGGGACTTTTGACCTAGAAGGGTGTTTCTCCTCAACTTTTGGCCAACATGAATGTTGTAGGTCTTGATCTTAGCTTTCCAAATTGTACTATAATTCTTCCATCTGATTTGTAGAACTCAAGTTATGAGGTTTACAAGTTAGGGGTATTTTGGGAAAGTGAGATTATAGATCATTTGGCATTATAGGTCATTTTCACTATCTTGAAAGCTTCAAATGAAGTTTTGTCTAACACAAAACTTGCTCAAAATGATGTTTTTAGGTCAACCATGTATCAAGGATGAATTGATTTGGCTTAGGGTGAGACTTGGTTTGAAGGAAATTGACAAAAGGGGAATTAAAAGGCATTTATGTGAAAAAAACTCAAATTAATTCATGTGTGTTCAAATAAGACCAAATGAGTGCTCATTTTAATTAGAAAAATCATTTTGAACATGATGGAAATATTAGAAATTTCATTTGAGGCCTAATTCATGGTGTTTTACCTTGTTGCTTCATGGTGAAGAAACACTTCCAATCTTGGCCATAGGATACAAACAAGGGTTTAATCCTATCCATACATTCTCCACAGTTAACAAGCATTGCATTTGAAGCTTCTTGGAGAAGTTTTGAGCTCAGATTCGTGTACACCATAGTTGGAAATTTCAAGTAAAAGTGAAAACTGGATCTCACTGATTGGGCCTCCATTGGGCCTCCAACTCATCAAAATCACTTCTATATAAGTTCAGAGGAAGGTTTTGATCAAGGTTGGTGATTGTTTCGTGCCATAGCCAGAGATTGCAGAGTGAATTTCAAAGCTCCAAGTGAAAATCGTGTTTTCAGATTAAGTGCATTTCAGAGCAAATTGTGGTTTCTAGAAGCTTTATCATTCCTCAAGGAAGGAATCTGCATCATCTGGAGGCTTGAATCATAGAGGAAGTGCTCCAATTTGAAGCTTCAACTCAGGTAAGCAACTTTCAAAATTGATGTAGATTCATGATGATCTAGCATGTTTTAGCATGAGGTTAAGGTTTAGGAGAGATTATAGATGGATTCTGGATCAAAATCGTGTAGTTTAGAGACAATTCTAGGTGTGAGCAATTTTCTGTTGAGACCTATAACTGTTTGATCTTGAGGCTTTAGCACGAATGGATTAGTTTATGATAATCTATGAAGTGTAAGGAGAAGATCTGTGGTTTCAATTGAAGGTTTGGTGAGATCTCAGAACTTGGTGCACTTTAGGATTTCTTTCGTGTTTTGAATTCTGTTGAGAATTAGAAGAAATGGATAACATATTTGAGATCTACGTGAAAATTGGAGTGGAATGATGTAGATTTTGTTAAGGTTCCTTGACGTGTAATTTTGGCTCGCCGGAGAAGACGATGGCTCGGCCACCGGAGCCACCGTCTGGTTCACCTGAAAATCTTCCCTCCATCTGAGTTTGAAATGAGGAAGATGACCTCCCCACCCTTGGATCAGCTTGACCACTTGACTTTGTCCACTCATCCAACGCATGAGATCTAACCTGAGAATTGACTTGGACCAGCCAAAACGTTGCGCATCATTAATGCGCTGGCAGCGTGTGAGCCCTTAGATTAGGAGACTTGGTCCATTGATCCAACAGTCCTGATTAATTTCAGCATTTTTATTTCTTTTAATTGATTTTCTTTTTATTTTAGTTACTTGTTTCATTTTTAATTCATAGTAATTTCAATATTGATCAGAAAAATAAAATAAAAATATGAGCATGATTTAGATTTTATTCTTGATTTTCTGATGCTTTTACATTTCATTTTCATGCAATTTTCCATTTAATTTGACTTTTTGCATTTTTATTAATTCCTTATTTTTGGCTTATTTCTTCATGTTTTTGCTGAATTTTGATTGGCTGTTTGGTATAGAATTTAGGGCTGAATTTTGGGGCTGAATTTTGGCTTGCTAGTAGATTAGAGATGCATGACCCCCTAGGATTTAATTCATAATTTTTAGATAATTTTAGGTTCTGTTTAGGACTAGTTCCCTTGACCTCCCATTTGTAGGGTTTCTTTTGACCTCTTTGGGTTTTAGGATTTCTTTAGGTGCCTTCCCTTTAGATTAAGGCCCTGATCCTTTGCCCACAAATCAATAACATGCATAGGATCCTTTAGAAAATTTGGTAGAATTTTAGGATTTTAAGTAGATTTAACATTTAAGGTGTTGATTAGGGTGCTTCTAGTGTTGCCTTTCCCTTAGTTGAATCTCAAAGGTGGATTTTAGTGCAAATAAGCTTCTAAATCTCTTGTGGTGCTTCATTAGACATCTTGAGGTTTCTTTAGCTTGAATACCTAGGCTTGATTTGGTGTTTATACCTTCTTTTAGTAGCTTGCTTGTGGCTTAATCAATTAGGGTTTAGGAAGAGCTTAGTTGGTTTTCTCTTTTTTCAAAGAAACATGGATTGCCTTGATTGCTTTCCATTCCCATCCCATGATTCAAGGTCCCTATGTGGAAGCCTCATCCCTCTGGAAGGATGTGTGGCATTTCACAAGAGGTAGAACCTTTGAGGATACCTATCTCTGATGTATGGTTGAGTGCCAGGGTGGATTCCTTTGGTTTCCATCCTGCTTCCCATCATCCTACAATTATCTTGATGTTAATTTTCTTCTCTCTTGTTGGAGCTTTCATTTCCTTCTCTTGAAGATGGTTTGGACTTGGAGTTAGTTGCAGACTGTTGATTTTTTACTGTTTATCTGCTTTGCTGTTGAGTTGTTCGTTCGCTGTTTTGTCTGCTGTCTTTTTTGATTGCTTGACTGCTGCTTGTGTGACTGTTTGGTGTGTTGCATTAGACTAGGCTCTCATATAGATGTTTCTATGTCTAAGAGCATCCTAAAGGTTGAGCTTGCTCCCTTTTCTTGTCTGCATTTAGAGGTTGAGGCTGGCTCCCTCTGCTTGACTGTTATTGATTGGCTTTGCTTGCTTGCTTAAGGTTTAGTCTATCTCCCTTGCCTGTGCTTTGTGTGTTGCCTTTGGGATTGCTTGCTCTAGAAGTTGAGCTTGGCTCCTTCTGCTTGTATGTTGCATTGCATGCATTTTATTTACAGTTTTATTTCTTTACAGTTATTTCTTTTACTGTTGCTTTCCTTTGCCATGTTCCCCTAGGAACTCTGACTTCTCTTGTTCAAGAGAAGTTATGACAGACATTAGTGGTCTAACCATGCATGATAACATTAGGTAGTTCCCTCCTAATCTCAACCATAGGATGAACTTTGCATGACAACTTTAGGATGGACTAGTCCCCTTTGGTGCGTCTTTTCTCTTCTCATCTTCAAACAAATCAAAATACAGTAATAAAGGTTAATTAATATCGTACGCTACGAGCCTTAAGCTACTTGAGAAAGGGTTGTTGGAGAGTTTCTTTTCAACAGCTTGGATGTTTAGTATGGCACCCTTTGGGTGACATGCGACGCCTTCACTCTCAGGTCATAGTCTCTAGTGCGATATCAGTTGCAAACATCCATAAAAGATACTTCTCTAAAAAAAAGAAAACAAAGATCAAACATCTTTTTGTCCTCTTGGGCCTTTAATCCTGGGAAACCATTTTCATAAAGAGAGTTCTGTTAACTCTCGGTTCTACCACAAACGGTAAACGCCTAAGTCTCCGTCGAGCGAGCTGCATACACCAAACTGTTGGAACCGTCTGTTAACCCTACTCGGATAAAAAAGACAAACCTGTGTCTCTTGTTGTCCCGAACTACGTTTGCTCTGATCTTTCACGCCGTGTGAAAGTACGTAGGCACGAGATGCGATATCTCGGCGAGCAACCTCCCCCCGTAACCCGTAGTTAGGCGAACTACATTGACTCTGATTTCTCGTTCCAGACGGGAATACGTAGGCATAAAGTGCGACGCTTTGCCAAGTCATTCTCTTTTCTTTTCAGACCAGACCTTTAGCGTAGATAGTTAAATCAACCCGTCAGATAAACACACAAGCATGGATCCCATCGAGTACGATGGACGTGAGGGGTGCTAATACCTTCCCTTTGCGTAACCGACTCCCGAATCCAGACATTGGTTGCGATGACCTTGTCTTATACCTTTTCGTCACGTTTTTCCAATCGTTTCCTTTCCCTTTCTATGGGATAAATAACGAAAGGTGGCGACTCTTCTATTTTGCTGGCACCTTATTTTTGCGGTAGCGACACACGGCAACTTGCTGAGGGATCGGTTACACAGTAACCGGAACTTTGCCAACCGCACAAGTAAACGATACTCTGAGTGGTAAGACAATCTTTGAAGTCTGAAATGGCAGTTGCACGTCAACTGGCCCAAATCTCCGTCAGGATGATCATTAGATTTCATTACAGCTTCTTCCTTGAGTCATCAAGGGATCGCTGGTTACACGGTAATTGGTGATACACAGCTGATATTTTCGTCAGGCATTCTGCGGCACGGCTGCAGGAGAATTCCTCGGGACTCATCAGGTCATTAGGAACTTTTTGACAATCGAATTAATTATGCCATCGGGCATTCAAAGAAATTCTCGGGCGTCGGCCGGACTTCGTCAGTAAGTCGGGAATAGAATCCTCAATCAATCATGAACCAATAGGGATATCTAAACTTTTTCCGTCAGGCACTCCACGTCAGCTAGGTGAACTGCTTCAATATCGCAGTCGGACCTCATCAGTAAGTCTCCAAGGGAAATTTCAACTTCTCTGTTTACAACCTGCTGGGGATGACACATCTCCACTGGAGATTCCGAAGAACTATCAAGTAACTCTGGTTCGGGGATTCAGGAGTCATCCTGGATGAACAAACTTTGCTGAGGAATTCAAGAATCATCATGAACAAACAACTCCGCCGGGGACTCTAGGAATAATCTTGAGCAAACAACTCTGGCGACTTCACTGGGGATTTCAAGAATCATCTTAAGCAAACAACTTCGCTGGGGAATTCAAGAATCATCCTGAACAAACCATTATGCGGAGGAACACCTGCAAAACAAGAACAATAACGACTTAACTCATGTTTCATATGCATATGTTTGACAATGGCGTAATGCTTCGCACGGTGGAAATGCTATGCGTTTAAGGTAGATGCTATGCAATCATGCAAAATGTTACGGCCCCATCAGCAAAATAAATGCTGAAGAGAAAACCCTCCTGTCAAGGAGAAAGAGCCACTCTGGCGGGGAGGAATCATCCTGCTGTGGAGAAGAATTCACACCAATCTCAATTGGACTCAACCTGGGGAAACAAACTCCAGACGAATTCCCGCAGGGGACAAAGTTCTATAAGAACCTGTACGTGCTCAACTAGGTATACGAACCACGAACTGCTGAGGAAACGATGTCAATCACAGAAATAAACTGCATGGCCTTCGCAGATAGGATCTTCCTGGAGATACGGACTCCGATGGGGAAGTACAGCATCAGCTATTTAACTCTACTGGGGAAAACCAATAATGCCCTGAACGGCTTCCAAGAACTCGGTTCTCTTGGGGAAGTACAAACTCGGCTAAGGATAGGCAACCAGACGCAGGAATAACTCCTACCTGTCGGGGGGAATACAACTCTGTGGGGAATTTCAATTCTGTTGAAGACTTCAGTCTGAACTATCGGATCCGCATACTTGCGAATAGTCTTCTACGAGAAAATTGCACATTGACCCAGTGCTGGGAATGAATATACGCTTTTGCGTATGACTCAGCTGGGGAAATGATGATCCTGCCTAGGATGCATATGGATAGGGAGAATCTATCTCTGCTTGGGAAGACATATCAATGCTCACGGTCCCATGTTCAGACTCCGTGGGGAAACGCTGCTGAACTCGCTGGGGAAGAAGGAAACATCCTGCTTGGAAAACATCTGGCATATTGCCTGGTAGGTGACGTCCCTGCAACAACATGAACAAACATACAAGATACCCTTCACAAAGGGACCTATCAAGGTTATCATCCTGTGACAATGTTCAGGTAATTCAATGTTTCAACAATTATCGGCCTAGGCCAACAAGTTTATGTATGCGCATTTTATCAAAAACATCGGGCGTTCTTTTTCGCAAACAAAACAGATAAAAGCTAGACAAGCAAACAAAAATACTGAATAGTATATGTTTATTGATAACGATCCCCTGAATAGGCAAAATGTTTTACAATAGATGCAAGCTCCTTTAATGAGGAAGCTGCGCAAGCATAATAACATAAATATATATCAGTATACACAAATGTCGGCAATGTGGCGTAGACGAACACCATGAGTTGATCCCTCTATGACCCACTCGACTTCGATACTTCTCCGATGCTTTAGCTTCAGAAAAGATTGATCCGGATAAACGGCCCTCAGGTCTTTCCAAACCACTAAACGATGAAAGTTCACACGCGGAACGCAGTCATTTGCTTTTCTAATCCCTAACTTTTGCCTGCATCGCCCTTTTGGGTTTTCGATTCACCGGGATACCCTTTTTTGCCAAAGCCGCCCTTTTAGGTTTTCGACTTTGCAAGTGTACATTTTTCATTTATATCCCTAATTTTTGCCCAAACCTTTTTCTTTTTTATGGTTCGCCGGGATGCCCCATTTTTGCCTGGATATTCTTTTTCTTTCCAGCGGGTCGTTTTTAAGCAAAGTATTTTTTAACTGTGTCCGCGTTCACAGGGGATGCAAAATCTTCGCCATCCATCATGGATAACAACAAGGCTCCTCCCGAGAAGACCTTGCTGACGACATACGGACCTTCATAGTTAGGAGTCCACTTGCCCCTGTGATCGGAGTGTGGTGGAAGAATCTTCTTCAGGACGAGGTCACCCGTCTGAAAGCTTCTAGGATGCACCTTCTTATCATAAGCTTCTAGCTACCATCTTCCGCTATGGGATACCTGAAAGGATCATTACTGATAATGGTTCCAATCTGAATAACAAGATGATGAAGGAGTTGTGCCATAACTTTAAGATTGAGCATCACAACTCATCTCCTTATCATCCGAAGATGAATGGCGTTGTGGAAGCGGCCAACAAAAACATAAAGAAGATAGTGCAGAAGATGGTGGTAACTTACAAGGATTGGCACGAGATGTTACCTTTCGCTTTACATGGATATCGTACTTCGGTGCGTACTTCAACCTGGGAAACCCCTTTCTCGTTGGTGTATGGTATGGAAGCTGTCCTACCATTAGAGGTCGAGATACCTTCCTTGAGAGTTCTGGCTGACGCCAAACTAAATGAAGCAGAATGGGTGAAGAATAGGTTGAATCAGCTCAGTTGGATGGATGAGAAAAGGTTGGCGTCCATCACATACGGTCATCTATACCAAAGCAGGATGAAGAAAGCCTTTGATAAAAAGATACGTCCTCGAAGCTTTCAGGCAGGTGATTTGGTGTTAAAGCGGATTCTCCCACCACAGAACAATCACAGGGGCAAGTGGACTCCCAATTATGAAGGTCCGTATGTTGTGAGCAAATTCTTCTTCGGAGGAGCCTTGCGACTTTCAACCATGGATGGTGAAGATTTTACGTCCCCTGTGAACGCGGACACAGTAAAAAAATACTTTGCATAAATAGACCCGCTGGAAAGAAAAAGAAAATCCAGGCAAGAATGGGGCATCCCGGCGAACCATAAAAAGATAGGTTCGGGCAAAAATTAGGGATAAAAAGAAAAAACGTGTAAACCCGCAAAGTCGAAAACCTGAAAAGGCGACTTTGGCAAGAATGGGTATCCCGGTGAATCGAAAACCCGCAAGGGCGATTCAGGCAAAAGTTAGGGATTTGAAAAGCAAACGACTGCGGTCCGCGCGTAGATCTTCAGAGCATAGTGGATTTTGGGAAGACTCGAGAATCATCCGTCCAAATCAATCTCTTCAGAAGATGAAGCATCGGAAAGCGTCGAAGTCACGCGAGTCATGGTTGAGTCGTTCTATGATGGTTGTCTGTGCCACATTGCCGACATTTTTGTATATTCTTGTGCATTTCTGTATTTTGCTTACGCAACTTTCTCATTTCAGGAGTTGCGTCCCCTTGTCAATTTTCCTATTTACAGGCTATCCATCAATAAAGCATACTATCCAGAAAACCTTTGTCTTTGATTCAACTTTTACCGTTTTGTTTGCAAAAGACGCCTGATGTTTTTGATAAAACTTTGCATACATAACTTTATGGGCTCTGCTAACCATAATCGAAACAATGTTTTTGCTTGAATAATGTCACAGGTGATAAGTAAGACGATTGTTTGCGGCACAACATATTTGTTTGTTTGTTATTTACAGGACACTCGGAAATCCCGCATCTAAAGGAAGGGCGCGAGCTAAGTGTGTTCACCTCCCCGACAGTTTGAAACTTCATACAGTTAAGGTTACCCTCAGCAGGTCGAGATTGGTGTCTCCAGCAGAGTAAGATCATTTCTAACAGGTAGATGTGGATGTATCCCCAGCAATGGAATGGATGCAGAATTTCATCTTCCCCACGGAACCTGAACCATTAGCTCCTGTCCCCTCAGAGTCCGGGACGCTGTTTCATTTCCCCAAGCAGAGGTCGATGTTGTTGAGTATTGTGCTCATTTTCCCCAAATAGAGGTCGATGGCGATTCCCTCCTTACCTAAATCCCAGCCAAGTCCGTAGGTTGGTTTTCTCCCCCGAGACTGTTTATTCTCCATCATCAGCAGAGTTTGGTTCCCAGCGAAGTGGATTTGTGCTTAACAGAGCAGCTTTACCCGGAGGTTATCTCGGAGGCCATCCAAGGCTCATTACTCCCCAGCATGAGTTTGTAGGCACTAGACATGCCTAGTTTTCCCCTAGCGGAGTTGTTTTCTTCTCTTCAACATTTATTTTGTTGATGTGGTTCCTTTGCATTCGCATCGTGCATATCATCCTCCCAAACGCGTAGCATTTCCATTTCATATGAAGCGTTACGCCATATTCAAACACGTGCATTTGAAACATAAGCCAGGTCATTATCTCTTTGTTTTATGTGAATCTCGCAGGTGATTAGTATCTTTACCCGTGTGTTGGCTAGACTCTGGCTCATGATGTTTCCCTAGCGGAGTTCTTTTGTGATTATCATCAATGGACGATCCTAATTCCGTTTGGATCTTGTTGCTTGCTTTCATTTAGCGAAAGTTCTGGCGGTGATGTCAAGGGATTCAGTTTTCAGCGGCGATGTTGGATGTTTGTTTCTGGTGGCGATGTCAAGGGATTTAGTTTTCAGCGGCAATGTTGGATGTTTGTTTCTGGAGGTGATGTCAAGGGATTCCGTTTTTTCAGCGGCGATGTTGGATGTTTTTTTTTGGCGGCGAAATTAGACGATGCTATGAAGTTGACGGCGAAGTCAAGTTATGTTGAGAAATGACGGCGAAGTCAGATTATGTTAAGAAATTGACGGCGAAGTTAAGGTGTGTTTAGGAATGACGGCAGAGTCAATTTGTTTTGAGAGAGGAAGGCGAAGTCAGACGATTATTTTGAAAGAAGACTGTCGCTTGCGCGAAAATAAGGTGTCGGCATGACAGAAGAGTCGCCACCTTTCGTTATTTATCCCTCAGAGCGGGAAAGGAAACGATCGGAAAAACCTGACGAATAAGGGTAAGACAAGGTCATCGCAACCATTGTCTGGGTTCGGGAGTCGGTTACGCAAGGGGAAGGTATTAGCACCCCTCACGTCCGTCGTACTCGACGGGATCCTCGCTTGTTTGTTTACTTGGACGGGTTGGTTATAATCTATCTACCTATCAAGGCTGGCTGAAAAAAGAAAAGAAGATGACTCGGCAAAGCATCGCGCTTTATGCCTACGTATTCCCGTCTGGAACGAGAAATCAGAGTCAACGTAGTTCGGCTAACTACGGGTGAAGGTTGCTCGCTAGGACGTCGCATCCTATGCCTACGTACTTTCATCTGGTATGAAAGATCAGAGCAAACGTAGTTCGGGAAACTACGGGCTATCTCCTAACAGAAGTGTTTTTTATTATGTTTGCGATCTCGACCGCACTAGAGACTATGACCTGAGAGTGAATGCGTCGCATGTCACCCAAAGGGTACCATACTAAACATCCAGACTGTGGAAAAGAAACTCTCCCACAATCCTTTCTCAGATAGCTTAAGGCTCGTAACGTACGAAAGAAATCATTCATGATTACTGTATCTTAAACTGCTTCGAGATAAGAAGAGAACAGGCCCAACTAGGAGGGAGACTATCAAGTCCTACTGTTATCATGCCATGGATTCATCCTATGGTTGAGGTTTGAACAGGGAACTCCTAGATGTTGTCATGCATAGGTTTCAACCTAAAAGTCTATCATCAAATCCTCATCAGAGGAAATGAGAGTCCTAAGGGATCATGTCAATGATACACCAAAACAGACAAAAGCATCAGCTTTAACAGTAAAATGCATGCACTGCAAGTGAGGGAGGAAATGTGTGTGGGGCTTCAGCCTCCACAAGCTCGTCTCAACCTCAAGCCAGTCATGAAATAACAGTAATCATACTGAAGATAAGCAACATGCTATCAAGCAATAACCAGATAAAGGAAATGAAGTGCCATCAGGCAAACAAACACACTTGAGAAAGAATCATCTATTCTCTAATCCTAACCCTAACACAGAATCTAATCAAATCTAAGCAAAGCCCTAAAGCAAAACCTAGCCAAAAGAAAACAATCCCAGCCTGCAAGCTTCAGAACAAGCTTACCAAAGAAAGGGAGCTAAGTAAGCAGACTCATAGTGTCTTCCTCAGGAAAGCACTAGGAGGTGTATACTCAGGAGTCATACCCTATGTGGCTCAACCACTGTGATCAGTTTACCTTCCTCCTCAGGAGAAATTAAACTCACAAGCAGGCTCCAACATCACTGGATATTTAGGAAATCCTATATGTACTAGTGGAACTAAGTGAATAGACCCATAGGACCTTCCTCAGGAAAGTACTAGGAGGCTTCCACTTAGGAGTTGTATCCTATGTGGCTCGACAACTGTGATCAGTTTACATTCCTCCTCAGGAGAAATTAAACTCACAAGTTGGCTCCAACATCATTGGACACTTGAGAAATCCTAGATAAACTAATGGAACTAAGTGAATAGACCCATAGGACCTTCCTCAGGAAAGTACTAGGAGGCTTCCACTTAGGAGCTGCATCCCATGTGGCTCAACAACAGGTGATCAGTTTACATTCCTCCTCAGGAGAAATTAAACTCACAAGTTGGCTCCAACATCATTGGATACTTAAGAAAGAGGTGAGAAGAGAGAATTAAAGTCATCCATAGTGCCTTCCTCAGGAAAGTACCATGAACTTCCTTCAAACTTCAGGATCTCAAACCTCACAAACAGGGAACAAGCCAAGCTCTGGGTCTCTGAGTCTTGATCTACAATCTTCTCTTCATCATGCTCTCCAACAAGATCCTCAAGACAACACAAACCCCACAACAAATTCCCCACAATGAACCCCAGAGATGCACAGATAACCACAGAACAGACAAAATCAATAGGCAACTTCAGAAAATACCTAAAAATACTAAACCAATGGGGAAAAATCTAACAATTATTCACAAGGGTCTACAATATCTACCCATAACATCCACATATGCCCCTCCCCAAAAATCAAACAAAACTATCTAAAGAAAATGAATTTCCTTACCTACGCAACTTAAACCCTAATTAGGATACCCTAAAACTACCCTAATCAAATTAATCAAATTTTAATCTAAAAATCAAGAAATAAATCCTATGGGGAACTATGATCTAATATCTAATTACACAAAAAAGAATGAGTTAAAAAGACTAAAGGAAAGTCCTAAAACAAATTCTACAAAATCATGATACCAAACTAAACATTATAAAAGCTATTTAAAAGAAAAATCTATTAAAAATATGAAAAGAAAATAAAATGGAGATTTTATTTATTTATAATTTTCTAGACAGATTTATTAACACATGAAAAAAACAAGAATTGAAAAATATTAAATTCTTTATTTTTTATGAATTTTACAAATGCAAGAAAAATATTAAAAGAATTAAAAAGAAAATAAAACAATTAAAGGGGAGGGGGTGCGAGTAGCAGGGCTCGCTAGTTGATATCCATAGTGGGCCAGAATCAGGGGTGCAAAAATCAATTGGCTTAGGCCCAGCGTGCTAATCAGAAAAATAAAACCAAAAACACGTGGGGGGGGGGGGGGGGGGGATGTTCAGCAAGCTATTCCTCTTGCATTTCCTAATGGGCCTAATGTGGAGGTGTGATTAGTGGATTGGATCTGAGCCCAATTAATCAGAAAAAGACAAGAAATAGAGAAAGGCGTGTAGGGGGTGAGAACGGCAGTTATTCCACGTGCTAAAGTCATTGGGCTTCAAACAGGGTGTTTGTATAGCAATTTGAGTCTGGGCCCATTTCCCTTCACTAACTCAAACGCACCGTTTCACTCTTATTTTTCCCTCCGTTTTTGAACTTTCAATTGGAGCCACACGATTAGATTAATTGGTCAAGAAAAATGAAAGGATCCTACGGTGGGAGTTCATCGTCCCCAAAATATTTCTAGGGTTTCACTCAAAACGCAGCTCCATGCACAAGCTTTCCCCTCACTCGTTCTCTCTAACCAGTCCATGAAATCCTAAAATTCCAACACCAAAATTGTTCTACTAATTAAGAGGAACAAGACTGCACGTGTACTTTTTCCTAATTCTCTTTGAGTCACTCTAACAGAAAGCTTAAAGACTTGGGTTCCACCATGGATCTCTGAGATCAATCATGTCAAAGCTTCAATCTAATGGCCTGAGGGTGTTCTTTATGCTACCCTAGTCACACTAAACCCTAGCACGATCATTAAAACCTAATACACAGTCTGTTCTTGCAACCTAAAGAATCTTGCACCTGTTATGGATCTACATACAGAGCTCTCAAACTCTCAGAATTTGATCCTCTATCCTAGCACGTTAATTCTACACCTAAAGAACGAACTGAAACTAAATAAATTAAGAGGTATAGGGAGAAGAAAGAACCTGTCAAGTGATGATGGAGAAGGTATGAGGAGAAGGTTTCAGGCCTTGTAATTGCTTCAGGACACTCTTCCAATGGGGAGAAGCTTTCTGTTTGCAAGAATCTTGATGGAGAACCCTTGTAATGGAAGAAATCGTGTGTAGCTTGCTTTTGAAGAAAGCTTGAATTCCAACCTCTCTCTCTCACTCTCTCCACTGATCTCTCTCCTTGACCAAACTTTAATCCATTGTGGGTCACTTGTTATATAGGGATTGATGGAACCAACTAGATCCATCTAGAACCATCTAGAAAAGTCTTGAAAATATCATGTGATGACAACTTGAAAATCTCATGCACCATGCATTAAGTCTTGCAAAATGACCTTAAAATGTCATCATAAGAGATATTGGAGAGATATGAGCAAATACAATGCTTTTCCTTGCCTTGTGTTGAAATTTCCAAAGATGACTTATAATGCAAGTTTCAAATTAACAAAGCATCACCCATTTTAAAGTCTCAAATCAAAATTTTATTTAAACCAATGTTCTCAAAATGATGTTTCCAATCAAAATGATATATTGGATGACCTATTTTGGATTTGTGGATCTTCCAAACCAATTTTCAAATTCACTTGAATTAAGTTATATGCCATTTTTAGTTCATTTTTAACCAATCATGCAAATCCATGCTATGAGCTTTTCCAACAATTCATGGCCTTCTTTATAGACTTAAAATCACATTTTGAACAACTTTCATGTTTTAAGTTTTTCCATTTGAGGCTTGGAAATAGGAGATATGGCCTTTGCTTAAAAATGACCTATAACTGACAAATGACCAAAATACCCCTGTCTTGTTCAAACCATAAGTTGAGTTCCACAAATCCTATCAAGGACTTCTACCACTCAAATTAAAGCTAAGAAGATGCCCTACAACATTCATGTTGACCAAGAGATCATAGGAATCATCCTACTAGGGCAAAAGTTGTCTGCAAGTTGGGTGACTTTCAAGGACCCAGATTCACACACCTCTGCTGACCTGTAATTTGTCAAAACCATAACTTGAGCTCTGTAACTCCTATCAAGGACTTCCACCACTCAAATTAAAGCTAATAACAAGCTATACAACATTCATGTTGTGGGGAAGATGAAATATCAATCACATCTAGAGCTAAAACTGCCTGGAAGATAGGGATCAAATTAGGGTTTTTTCACTGACAATCCTTAGGAACCCTAACTCAAAACTTCCCAAACTCCTCAATCATGATGAGTTGGTCTAGGAATCATCTTTATAACACCTCTATGCATCATTCCATGATCTCATGGCCCTTGGATTAGGTCTCAACCTTCTCCAAATCTTCAGCTGATCTAGGGTTGACCCAGTCAAAACCCTAATTCTACCATTCATGGTTGAATCTTCTGAACTCTTGCACAATGACTTCTCTGGGCTTCATGATGGCTATCAAGACATCTCATAATCTTTCTCAAAACATCAAGTTCATTCTCAAAGTCTCAGAATCATCTGAGGAGCACCCACAACTCTCAAGCTATGAAGCACACAACCCTGGTTTCAACCCACTCCTCTGGGGATCTCCTGAACTTTCTGATGAAGGTATCAACTTTCAAACACTCAATGAATAAATAATTGTTGGTCAAATTTTGGGGTGCAACAGCTGCCCCTATTCAAACGGCTTGAACCTGACTGGGTGAGAAGCGATCGGCTCTCAACCAATCAAGGTGCGAGACGATTGAATACCGGTAAACCCGAAAATTTGCCAACTGCATGAGCACACGGTACTCTGCGGGGAACAAATCTTCGAATATTGCAATGCTAGCTGCACGGCAACTAGCTGGAGAAATATTGAACTGACATCGCCGTCAGTCATCCACATTAACTTCTTCTGATATTGCCTTCAGACAACCACATCACCCAACATCGCCGCTGGAAGACTAAACCACCTGACATTATCGTCCAGAACAACCATAACTCGGGGAAACAAGCGTCCAACATCGCCGTCGGAGACCTAAACCTGAATCACCAAAATACCCAACATCGCCGCTGGAGAAAATACAACAATGAACAAAATACCCCGCATCGCCGCTGGAGAAAATACATCTCTGAATAAAGTACCCCGCATCGCCGCTGGAGAAAATACATCTCTGAACAAAATACCCCGCATCACCGCTGGAGAACTACACCTGACAGAATACCCTGCATCGCCGCTGGAGAACTAAATCTGTCAAAATACCCCGCATCGCCGCTGGAGAACTAAAGGATCTGCGTCACCTAACATCGCCGTCGGAAGACTGGATCACCTTGACACGCCCAACATCGCCGCTGGAAAACTGAATCTGACATCGCTGTCGGAAACAAACATCCTCTTAGAGACACTCGACATCGCCGTCGTACAAACATCATCTTTACTGGGGATTTAAAGAGTCTGACCTCGCCGTCAAACAAACATAATTTGACCTCGCCGTCGAATCCAAACGTTCAACCTCGTCGTCGAACAAACATCCAACCTCGCCGCCGGACAAATGATGATCTGACCTCGCCGTCAAATCCAAACGTTCAACCTCGCCGTCGAATAAACATCCAACCTCGCCACCGGACAACTGATGATCTAACCTCGCCGTCAAATCCAAACGTTCAACCTCGCCGTCGAACAAACATCCAACCTCGCCGCTGGACAAATGATGATCTGACCTCGCCGCCAAATCCAAACGTTCAACCTCGCCGTCGAACAAACATCCAACCTCGCCGCTGGACCAAATGCAACCCTGAACAACTCTGACCTGGGGTTCACCCCTGGTGGATGGAACAAAAGGTACACTTGCGTATTTGAAACTACTCCGCTGGGAATGAGAGACTCAACTAAGCATGCTCTGATCTGGGGTTCACCCTCAGCACCATAACGAACATCGGAATACTGCTGCACAACTGACCCACCGTAGAACTTCAATATTAAAGATATATGAAACCCTGGCCCCTGGCCACTCCAGATCCGCTGGAAAAAATATTCAAGTATTTCCGAATATAGATGGAACCCTGGCCCCTGGCCACTCCAGATCCGCTGGAGAATCTTCAAGTATTTCTGAAGATAGATGAAACCCTGCCCGTCGGCTATTCCAGCTTCAGCTAGAAAGAACATCCTTGGCCTTCAAGGATGTAAACTTTGCCCGTCGGCAACTCTTCCTCTGCTATAGAGCATCCGAGACTTCAGTCAGGGATATACTTCGGCCTTCAGTCCGAAAAATGAATCCTAGGTCATTCATGACCTTGGGGATAACCTTGCCCTTAGGCACCTTCGCTTCAGCTTAGGAAATCTGAACTCACAGGAACCTTCTGATATCGCCCTCAGGCGTTTACGAAGTCAATCTTCAGATTAGACATCACTGTTGTAGCAGACATATCACGCTGCTAAGGACTTCAAGAATCATCTTGAACAAATAAATCCGTCGGGCACCTTCAAGAATCATCCTGAACCGATAACCATTCTGGATACTTTTGTTCTGCTGGGTATTCCAGGAATCTTCCTGGGCAACTCTTGCTGGGGACGCTATAGGGGAGCTCAAGTATCACCCTAAGCAAACAACTCGGGAAGCTGCACTGAGATCTTAAGAATCATCTTAAGCAAACGGCCCTGCTGAGGAATTCGAGGGTCGTCTCGAACTGAAGACTCCGCTGGGGATCTCAAAAATCATCTTGAGCGAGCGGTTTGTGGGGATTACACCGGGGTCTTAAGAATCATCCTAAGAAAGTGACCTCGTTGGAGAGAATGTCAGGAATCGTCCTGAGCAACTGGTCTTTTGGTGAAACGCCTGTAAGACATGAATGATGATGACCTAGATCATGCTTATGATGCGTATGCTTCTGCACTATGCCCCACACGGTGGGACTGCTATGCGTTTATGCTAAATGCTATGCAATCATGCACAATGCTATGCCGTGTTAAATGCTATGCAGTGTTAAATGCTATGCAGTGTTAAATGCTACGCAGTGTTAAATGCTATGCAGTCATGCACAATGATGCGATCCCGTCAGCAAAATAAATGCCGAAGGGGAATTCTCCTGTCAAGGAGGAAGAACTACTCAGGTAGAGGAATCATCCTGCTGAGGAGAATGTGGACACGCCCATATCAATCAGGCTCTGCCTGGGGAACTGATCTTCCGCGGACTGCTGCAGGGAAAACAACTCTGTGGGGGGGACAACTTCAGCTGCTCAACACTCCACTGGGGAAAAACCAATCATGATCTGATCACCTTCCAAGGATTCGGCTCTCTTGGACATCTGCACACTCGGCTGGGGAAGGAGAAATCATTCTGCTTCGCTGGAGAGAGTGCGACTCTGGGGAAACACAGCATTAGCTGCCCCACGCTCTGCTGGGGAAAATTGATCATGATCTGATCAACCTCCAAGGATTCTGCTTTTCTGCGGACTTAGCCGGGGAGGGAGAAATTATTCTACTTCACTGGAGAGTACGACTCCGATGAGGAACTTCAATTCCGCTGGGGAAGAAAGAATCATCTGACTTCGGGGGAGAGTACAACTCTGCAGGGGAATACAACATCAGTCCTTCCAACACTCTACTGGGGAAGAGGGAATCATCCAACTTCAGGAGAGAGCATGACTCTGGTGGGGAATCTCAATTCCGCCGGAGACTTTACTGGGGGAATACGAGCTTCGACACCCGAACACTCCTATGAAATCTGCACTTGGGACCCGGTGCTGGGGAAAGACGACATCATTCTTCGGTGCTTGGCACAGCTGATGAGGCGACATTCCTTCAGGATGCGTCTTCTTGGGGAAGAGAATCATCTCTGCATGGGGAGACATATCAATGCTCACTATCTTGCGTTCAGATTCTGCGGAGGAGAGACTACTGAACTCTGCTGGAGAAGGAGGACTCATCCTGCTTCGGGGATGCGCACGGCACATTTCTGGGAGGTGTTATACCTGCAACAACACAAACAAACAGACAAGATACCCTCCTCAAAGGGGCCTATCCAGGTTATTATCTCGTGACAATATTCAGTTAATTAATTGTCTCAACAATCAATGGGCCTAGGCCCGCAAGTTTATGTATGCGCATTTTATCAAAAAACATCGGCGTTTTCATTCGCAACCAAAACAGATAAATGCTAAACAGACAAGTAGAATTGCTGAATAATGTGCATTTTA
Source organism: Lathyrus sativus (assembly GCA_963859935.3). Taxonomy (NCBI): domain Eukaryota; kingdom Viridiplantae; phylum Streptophyta; class Magnoliopsida; order Fabales; family Fabaceae; genus Lathyrus; species Lathyrus sativus. The sequence continues at coordinate 60,103,511 of OZ012741.1, forward strand.
TTGATGATGAACCCCTGAATGGGCAAAAAATGTTTTACAACAGAGGCAAGCTCCTGGAATGAGGAAGCCGCGCAAAAAGAAAACATAAATATACATCAGTATATACAAATGTCGGCAACGAGGCGTAGACGAATACCATAAGTTGATCCCTCTAAGACTCACTCGACTTCGATACTTCTCCGACGCTTCAGCTTCGGAAGAGATTGATTCAGATAAACGGCCCTCAGGTCTTCCAAACCACTAAACAATGAAAGTCCACACGCGGAACGCAGTCATTTGCTTATTTAAATCCCTAACTTTTGCGTGAACCGCCTTTTACGGGTTTTCAGTTCACCGGGATACCCTTTTTTGCCGAAGCCGCCCAGTGTAGGTTTTCGACTTCGCGGGTGTACATTTTTTCCATATATCCCTAATTTTTGCCCGAACCTTTTATTCTGTTTTTGGTTCGCCGGGATGCCCCTCTTTTGCCTGGACTCTTTCTTTTTTGTCCAGCAGGTCTCTTTCAAGCAAAGTATTTTTTAACTGCGTCCGCGTTCACCGGGGATGCAAAATCTTCACCATCCATCGTGGATAACAACAAAGCTCCTCCTGAGAAGACCTTGCTGACGACATACGGCCCTTCGTAATTCGGAGTCCATTTGCCCCGATGATCGGAGTGTGGCGGAAGAATTTTCTTCAGGACGAGATCACCCGTCTGAAAGCTTCTAGGACGCACCTTCTTATCATAAGCTTTCTTCATTCGGCTTTGGTACAGACGACCAAATGCAATTGATGCTAACCTCTTCTCGTCCATCAGGCTGAGTTGGTTCAAACGATTCGTAATCCATTTTGCCTCGTCGAGTTTCACATCAACCAAAACTCGTAAAGAAGGAATCTCCACTTCTAACGGTAGGACAACTTCCATACCGTACACCAAGGAGAAAGGAGTTGCCCCAGTCGATGTACGCACCATCGTACGATAACCGTGCAAGGCAAACGACAGCATCTCGTGCCAATCTTTGTACGTCACAACCATCTTCTGAACAATCTTCTTGATGTTCTTGTTGGCCGCTTCAACAGCGCCATTCATCTTCGGCCGGTAAGGAGATGAGTTGTGGTGTTCAATCTTGAAGCTATGGCACAGCTCCTTCATCATCTTGTTATTCAAATTCGAACCATTATCAGTAATGATTCGCTCGGGAATTCCATAGCGACAGATGATGTCCCTCTTTATGAACTTAGCCACCACCTGCTTGGTCACATTAGCGTACGAGGCTGCCTCCACCCATTTGGTGAAGTAGTCGATAGCTACCAGAATGAAACGATGACCATTGGATGCAGTGGGCTCGATCTTGCCTATCATGTCGATGCCCCACATGGAGAACGGCCAAGGGGAGGACATGACATTCAATGGGCATGGCGGCACATGAACTTTATCAGCATAAATCTGGCATTTGTGACATTTCTTCGCGAATCTGAAGCAATCCGACTCCATCGTCAGCCAGTAATATCCTGCTCTCAGGATCTTTCTCGTCATGGCATGCCCGCCGGCGTGCGTACCAAATGTGCCCTCATGGATTTCTTCCATGAGCATACTTGCCTCTTTCTCATCTACACATCTGAGCAGCACGAGATCGTGGTTTCTTTTATACAGCACTCCATCAGGATTGAGATAAAAGTTTCCAGATAGCCTCCTTAGAGTCTTCTTATCCTGGGTTGACGCACCCGCAGGATACTCCTTAGTCATGAGGAAGGTCTGGATGTCGTGGAACCATGGCTTGCCATCACTGGCATCCTCGATTGCAAACACAAATGCTGGTCTATCAAGACGCGAAAGCACAATTCTTGGAGCCTCATTCCAATAATTGACTTTATACATTGAAGCCAACGTGGCTAAAGCATCAGCCATTTGATTTTCAGCCCTGGGTACATGATGAAGCTCCACTCGATCGAAGAATGGAAGCAGCCTCCTGGCATAATTCATGTACGACACTAAATTCGCTTGACGAGTTTCCCACTCCCCTTTAATCTGATTGATTACAAGCGCTGAGTCACCATATATGTCTAGATTCTTGATTCTCAAATCAATTGCCTCTTCTAGACCCATAATACATGCTTCATACTCGGCTTCATTGTTGGTAACTGGAAACGTCAGTCTCGCAGTAAACGGGATGTGGGATCCGTGAGGAGTCGTGATGATAGCCCCGATACCACTTCCATAGGAATTAACCGCTCCGTCGAATATCAACTTCCACTGAGACTTCCTATCTGGCCCCTCATCGGGCAATGGCTCATCGCAATCCTTCGCTTTGAGAAACATAATGTCTTCGTCAGGGAAATCGAACTTCATTGGCTGGTAGTCTTCGATTGGCTGTTCGGCAAGGTAATCAGACAATACGCTTCCCTTAATGGCTTTCTGAGAGACGTACTGAATATCATACTCTGTTAACACCATCTGCCATCTGGCAATCCTGCCCGAAAGAGCCTGCTTCTCGAAGACGTACTTGATCGGATCCATCTTCGAAATTAGCATAGTGGTGTGGTTGAGCATATACTGTCGCAGACGTTTGGCAGCCCAAGCTAATGCACAACACGTCTTCTCCAGCATCGAGTATCGAGATTCACACTCAGTGAACTTTTTACTCAAATAATAAATGGCATGCTCTTTTCTGCCTGTCTCGTCGTGCTGACCGAGAACACACCCCATACTATTCTCCAGAACCGTCAGGTACATGATCAATGGCCGTCCAGCCACTGGGGGTATCAAGATTGGAGGTTCTTGAAGATACTGCTTTATTTTGTCGAATGCCTTCTGGAAATCCTCATTCCAAGTAACTGCCTGATCTTTCTTTAAAAGCTTGAACATCGGTTCACAAGTGGCCGTGAGCTGAGAGATAAACCTTACAATGTAGTTTATTCGGCCCAAGAAACCACGAACTTCTTTTTCTGTTCTCGGCGCTGGCATTTCTTGGATAGCTTTTATCTTCGCAGGATCAACTTCAATACCTCGTTCACTAACGATAAACCCCAATAACTTTTCGGACCGCACTCCGAAAGTGCACTTGTTAGGATTCAGCCTCAGCCTGAACTTCCTAAGCCTCTAAAACAGCTTCAACAAATTGACCAGATGCTCTTCCTCCGTTTGGGACTTTGCGATCATGTCATCAACATAGACCTCGATCTCATGATGAATCATATCATGAAACAAAGTTACCATTGCTCGTTGGTAAGTGGCCCCTGCGTTCTTCAGACCGAAGGGCATTACCTTATAGCAAAATGTGCCCCAGGGGGTAATAAACGTCGTTTTCTCCATGTCCTCCGGTGCCATCTTAATCTGATTGTAACCGGAGAATCCATCCATGAACGAAAACACGGAAAACTGGGCTGTATTGTCGACCAACACATCGATATGAGGCAACGGGAAATCATCCTTAGGGCTCGCCCTATTAAAATCCCGATAATCGACGCACATGCGTACCTTACCGTCCTTCTTCGGTACAGGCACTATGTTGGCGACCCACGGAGGGTAAGTGGTAACGGCTAGAAATCCTGCGTCCAACTGCTTCTGGACTTCTTCTTTGATTTTTACGGCCATGTCTGGTCTCGTCCTCTTAAGCTTCTGCTTGACTGGAGGGCAATCTTCTCGCAACGGCAAGCGATGAACCACGATATCAGTGTCAAGTCCGGGCATATCCTCATATGCCCAAGCAAAGACGTCACTATACTCTCGAAGCATCTCGACCAGTCTATGCTTGACATCATTCTGCAGCGCAGCCCCAACTCTGACATTTCTGACGAGCTCCTCAGAACCCAGATTTATAACCTCAATATCCTCCTCGTGAGGCAGAATAACCTTTTCCTCTTGTCTCAACAAGCGGGCCAACTCTTCCGGAAGGTCTTCGTCTTCATCAATCTCATCCTCGGCTTGATAGATCGGGCAATCAAAGTCGTAGTGAGCCGTAGAGGGTCCAGAATTGATGTCGTCTGTTATGTGGATCCTGCAATAACAAGGGTTAAGTTTAAAGCAAGAATATGCAGGTTAGCACAAACCTCGTTGCCGTTTTGCTGTTTTTCGAAATAAACATAAAATAGGAATAATAGAGAACACAATATTTGATTACGAAGAAAACGCCTTTTATCTATTAACAAAATGCATACACATAATCCAACAAGGCCCTGACAGTAAAACCACTATGCCCCGGGCAGGACATAGGGTTGTACAAAGATTGTAAAAAGCAAATCATTACTCTTCACTTGTCAGCTTGATAATCTCCTTGATGGTCCAATTGTGGAGGCGCTCGCCCGGCTTGCTCGGTTGAATCCATGCGTCAAGATCGCAATCACTGTCCCCGCTGTCCTCCGACGCAGCGTTGATGCTCTCGAAAATTACTCCCCCTTTGGTGAATAGGATCGGCCCTTTCCCACGAGACGAGCTGCCAGAAGAAGATGAAGCTTCTGCTCCAGGAGAATACCCCAATCCAAACTTATCCTGCTTGATTGGTATATCCAACACATGCCCCCAGCCTGGGGTGGAGCCGGCTTCGACAACGGCCCGAGCTTCCTTAAACGAGGAGAGATTCATCTCCTGCTTCTCTGCGACGACAGGAGCCACCTCCTTCACCCTGACGTTCACCCTGACGGTTTCAAATGCTTGGCAAAGAGTCTCATGGATCTCGCCATCCATTTCGACATATTTAAAGGACGACAGGTGGCTCACCATGATGTCCTCTTCACCACAGACTGTCACTATGCTGCCCCCAACAGCATACTTAAGCTTCTGATGCAGCGTGGACGTCACGGCACCAGCAGAATGGATCCATGGCCGACCTAAAAGGCAACTATAGGCGGGCATGATATCCATGATATAGAAAACCGTATTGAATGTCTCTGGACCAACTTGAATTGGCAGGGTCAACTCTCCGAAGACGTGGCGCTTGGTTCCGTCAAAGGCTTTCACGACCAGATCACTGGGCGTGCACAGCAGTCCACGGGTATCCAATTTCATCAGTGCTTTTTTCGGAAGCACATTAAGCGAGGAACCCGTATCCACCAGGACATGTGACATAATCGTGCCTCTGCACTCTATTGAGACGTGCAAGGCGCTATTGTGATCTCTACCCTTAGGAGTTAGCTCCAAATCTGTAAATCCCAGCCCATTACCAGCATTAACATGGGCCACCACCTCCTCGAGTTGATTTACTGATATCTCCTGCGGCACGTATGCGGCATTCAACACCTTCAGTAATGCGTTGCGGTGCGCTTCAGAACACAGCAACAAGTTAAGAATCGAGATCTTTGACGAAGTCTGATGAAGATGATCTACAATTTTGTAGTCACTTTTCTTGATTAGTCGCATGAACTCTTCAGCATCTTTAACCAGCAAGTCCTTCTCTGCCCCTGCAGGGACCTCTTCAACAGCTTTACCTTTACCCTTATCCACAGCGTCAGCTCGGACCACTTTCTCTGCTGCAACCTCTGCTGGCGCAAACACTCTACCGCTTCTAGTGATGCCACTGACTTCGGTAAGATTCTGCACAGTCGATCCGAACGGCTCAAGCTCTATCTTCTGACCATTACAATATACTTCGGCGCCATAATGCCATGGAACGGCATTGGTGCTCTCGAATGGGATTGGTCCGGCCCTGGTGATGGTGATAGTAGGCGGACGGGGCGCAGAAATAGTAATAGGGTGACGAGGAATAGTAATGGTAGCAACTTCATCTGCCTGCTTCAGTACGACTTCCCCCGATGCACTTTCAACGCTCCGGCTGAACTGTAAAATACCCTCGGACATCAGACTTTGGATACCTTCGATCAGCTGCTCACACCCATCAGGGAGTGTAGCACAAGCCATACATAACTCTCCGCATCCAGGAAAGAAGCCCTTCTTCAGCAACTTAGCCTTGACAAAACTCAACGGCGTCTTCAAATCTTTGACATCAGTCAGCAAGTCTGAACTCTCCTCAGTGATAACGGCATTCACTCCGCCCCCCTTATGATGAGGCATCGGGTTTTTGGTGACATTGGGCATGTTGTCAGAAAAGTTGATAACCTTGGCGTCCACCAAGTCCTGGACTTTGTGCTTAAAAGCTTTACAATTCTCAATCGTATGGCCTGGTGCCCCAGTATGGAACTCACAAGTAGCATTGGCATCATACCCCGGTGGTGGTGCCCCTGTTAAGGGAGCCAACGTCCTCTTTTGAACTAGTTGGAGCTGAAGCAACGTTTGCAAAAGCTGTGCATACGACATAGGTGGAGTATCAAAATGACGGCTTCCCATAGGACCCCGATTCTGATATCTTTTATACCCCTGATTATTCTGCTGCTGGGGCTGCTGCTGCTGCTGCTGCGGAGCAGCTGGGATATTTATGCTAGCGATATGAGGCTGAGGGCCCTTGCACTTTTTCCGAGCATTAGTGACAGCACTGGCATCTCCCTCTCGACGCTTGCCAGTATAGGGTTTCTTGCTACCTCCTCCAGCTGAGGATGATTCGCCCTGAATTTTTCTGATCTTTATACCGTTCTCAACATGCTCTCCCAGAGTGATGAGAGCCGAGAATGTTCCAGTCATGCCACTGACCAGCTTCTCATAGTAGATTCCAGGAAGGGTAGCCACGAACATTTGCACCAACTCACGCTCAACCATCGGTGGTTGAACCCGAGCAGCCAATTCACGCCACCGCTGGGCGTACTCTTTGAAGCTTTCATTGTTCCGCTGTGAGAGATTCTGAAGCTGAACTCGGTTGGGAGCCAAGTCGCTATTGTATTGATAGTGGAGAACAAACGCTTCTGCAAGATCTTTCCAGGTGCGCACAGTAGCGGGCTCCAAACCCATATACCATTCGAGCGATGGACCAGAAAGACTATCCTGAAAGAAGTGCATCAGCAGCTTCTCATCGTCAGAATAAGCGGACATCTTTCTATAATAAGATCGGAGGTGGACCCGGGGGCAAGTAGTACCCTTATACTTCTCAAAGGTAGGCACCTTGAACTTGTGAGGTACTTTAAAGTCAGCAATCAACCCGAGTTTGGACATGTCAACGCCCAATGTGTTCTGATTTTCGATGTCTCTCATCTTGTCTTCCAGCGCCTTGAACCTGAGTCGAGCTTCAGCATTCAACTCTGCTTCTACACCTCTCTGAGAGAATATGTCATCCTGATGGTCCTCCAGCCACGGTTGAGGCACCACCAGATTTCCTGCACCAGCGTTGCCGTTGACCGGCCCTATGTTAACATTGGCTCCCAAACTGCCATTACCGACGCCTAGGGCTGGCAATGAACCAAACCAACTCGAACATAGTTCGAAGTTCGATTCGATAACTAGATCGTTGAACTTGGTTCATGAACCAAATGAGCTGAATATGAGCCAAAAATTAAGTTCGTTAATTAAATGAGCTGAACTTGAACTATGTATAGTTCGACTCGTTAGGTTCATGAGTCAACTCGATTGTTATTAATATATATATATATATATATATATATATATATATATATATATATATATATATATATATATATATATATATATATATATATATATATATATATATATATATATATATATATATATATATATATATATATATATATATATATATATATATATATATATATATATATATATATATATATATATATATATATATATATATATATATATATATATATATATATATATATATATATATATATATATATATATATATATATATATATATATATATATATATATATATATATATATATATATATATATATATATATATATATATATATATATATATATATATATATATATATATATATATATATATATATATATATATATATATATATATATATATATATATATATATATATATATATATATATATATATATATATATATAATGTTTTTAAATTATATATTTTAATAGTATCATTTAAATTAATGCATATATTTTAACCTTTTAACTTATCAAATAAAATATTTAAAAAAAATAGTTTTAACCTTTTTTTACCCAAAATTTTTTTTCTAACTTATAAAAAGAAACATGTACACGTGAATTTTAAAACTCTTTAAAATAACATTTTTTTAATATTATAACATTTACCATATCTTTTAATCTATATTATTTTGTATTCTTTTTTTACTTTATTATTATTATTAACTATTTTTAAGATTTTAAATAAGGGTTGCATTTACTAAAAACAAAACCTTTAAACTCCTTTTTAGGTGTAAGAGAATTTCACACGCGCGCACATATATATATATATATATATATATATATATATATATATATATATATATATATATATATATATATATATATATATATATATATATATATATATATATATATATATATATATATATATATATATATATATATATATATATATATATATATATATATATATATATATATATATATATATATATATATATATATATATATATATATATATATATATATATATATATATATATATATATATATATATATATATATATATATATATATATATATATATAGTTATATATCTTAATAGTATCATTTAAAAAAATTAATTTATAGATTTTAATCTTTTAACTTATCAAATTAAATATATAAAAAAATATTTCTAACTTTTTTTTACCCAAAAAAATTCTTCTAATTTATAAAAAGAAACATATATAGGTGACTTTTAAAACTCTTTAAAATAACATTTTTTAAATAATATAGCATTTATCATATCTTTTAATTTATATCCTTTTGTATTCTTTTTTGACTTTATTATTATTAACTATTTTTAAAATTTTAAATAAGCACATTTATTAGGATTGCATTTACCAAAAACAAAACATTTAATCTTCTTTTTAGGTTTAAGAGAATTTCATTCATTTTATATATATATAATGTTTTAAATTATATATCTTAATAGTATCATTTAAAAAAATTAATGCATAAATTTTAACCTTTTAACTTATCAAATTAAATATTTAAAAAAATACTTTTAACTTTTTTTTTATCCAAAAAAATTCTTCTATCTTATAAAAAGAAACATATACACATGACTTTTAAAAATCTTTAAAATAACAATTTTTAAATATTACAGCATTTATCATATCTTTTAATTTATATCCTTTTGTATTCTTTTTTTACTTTATTATTATTAACTATTTTTAAGATTTTAAATAAGCACATTTATTAGGATTGCATTTACCAAAAACAAAACCTTTAATCTCCTTTTTAGGTTTAAGAGAATTTCATTCATTTTATATATATAATGTTTTAAATTATATATCTTAATAGTATCATTTAAAAAAATTAATGCATAGATTTTAACCTTTTAACTTATCAAATTAAATATTTAAAAAAATACTTTTAACTTTTTTTTTACCCAAAAAAAATCTTCTATCTTATAAAAAGAAACATATACACATGACTTTTAAAAATCTTTAAAATAACAATTTTTAAATATTACAGTATTTATCATATCTTTTAATTTATATCTTTTTGTATTCTTTTTTTACTTTATTATTATTAACTATTTTTAAGATTTTAAATAAGCACATTTATTAGGATTGCATTTACCGAAAACAAAACCTTTAATCTCCTTTTTAGGTTTAAGAGAATTTCATTCATTTTATATATATACATATAATGTTTTAAATTATATATCTTAATAGTATCATTTAAAAAAATTAATACATAGATTTTTTATATATAATGTTTTAAATTTATATATCTTAATTGTAATTTGTATCATTTAAAAAAAATTATAAACACATAGATTTTAACCTTTTAACTTATCAAATTAAATATTTAAAAAAATACTTCTAAATTTTTTTTAGGATTGCATTTACCAAAAAACAAAACCTTCCATCTTCTTTTTAGGTTTAAGAGAATTTTATTCACCGTTCCTTCTCTTCAGGGTTTGTTCTCTATTATGAAGAAAAACAACTTTTAGTCTCTTTTCTAGTTTTCATCTCTACATTATTTGTCATCCAGATTCAACAATATTTGTCAATAGAGGTAAATAATATTTCCTCATTATCATTTGATTATTTTTTTCTTCTTAGAATAAACTATAACTCTGTTATAAGAATTTTATTTTTTTTACTTTGTTATGTATCTGTTCTTCCTGAATTATTTCTTCTTGGAATGGACTAAATAGATAACTTTGTTGTGGTTTTTTTATTGTATTCTGTTTGAAAATTTTAATGATTTTTTTTAATGGAACTTGTAACTTTATTTTTTTTCTATTACAGAGATGTCATATAGTACCTCACTTGAATCATCAGGAGGTTCACCACCAGAAGTTGGAGAAGAATACTTAAATGCATTGAATCCTGTTATTGATTTAGATGCAAATACAAATGAAGAACCACTAACAAATGAATCAACACCAGCAAATGAAGTTGTGAATGAAGAAAATGTTGAGAGCAGTTACATTGTTATTCAAAAGTCCAAGAGGAAGAAAACTTCTCTAGTTTGGGATCACTTCAAAAAAGTGGAATTAAAGAATGGGAAAAAATGGCAATGTATACACTGTAAAAAGAATTATGCTGTTGTTTCTAGTGGATCAACCAGTCATTTGATGAGGCATTTAAAAGATATATGTCATGTTTACAAGAAGCTAGTAGCACAACAAAAAAAATTAAACTTTCAGCCTGCAAAAAGCATGATTGATGAGAAGCTTTCTGGGCCACTACTTATGAATTCAGGGGCTAAATATGACCATGAAAGACAACGTGAAGCCACTGCACATTGGTATCCAAGATGAATCTGATTTTATGAAAGAAATGACAAAAGCTATGAAGGAAAAATTTGATAAATATTGGAGTCAATGTAATCTTGTCATGTCGCTTGCTTCTGTTTTGGATCCTAGGATCAAAATGATGGGTGTTAACATGTGTTTTCCTTTAATTTATGCGGAAGATGAAGCAAGAAAAAATATAGAAAATGTGCGTATTGCTCTTGATGATATGTACAAAGAGTATGCCGATCTACTCAGTGAGCATGGTGAAGAAGGATCTAGTAGAACCAATGTTGATCAAAATGGACTTATTTTGGAGCCACAAAAATCCTCAGGGTGGTCATTGTTAATGAATTATGTCGAAGAACAACAAGCAATTCCTGCTATAAAATCTGAAATTGAAGAGTATTTGAACGAGCCAACTTACAAACCTAAAGATAATGGGCATATGTCATTTTGTGCCTTGGAATGGTGGAAATTGAATAGTGGAAAATATAGAGTGTTGTCCCGTATGGCAGCAGATGTTCTTGCCATTCCAATATCTACTGTGGCTTCGGAGTCAACCTTTAGCGCCGGAGGGAGAGTTATTGATTCATTTCGAGCTTCTTTACATTCATCTACTGTCGAAGCTTTGATTTGTGGTGGTGATTGGCTTCGAATATTGCATGGAATTAGGAACAAACCTAAGGTGATATGCTATCTTATCTTTTGATTATTAAGTATAATATCAACTTTAAAAAATAACATGATAATTTGTTAAAACTAACTTCTTCTTTTTATTAATAGGTGGAGCAAGTGCAAACAGAAATTACATTACTCCCATGATGATAAATAGGTACATTTTTTTTTATCTTTCTTATTCTTTAATGGACTTGGTTTTAATTTCATCATGAGTAGTATGCTCAATAACAGTTACTGTTCTTTTTTACTTCTTTCATAATACAAATTCAAAAGAATAAGCACACTAAATTTTTTTATGCTGCTGAAGTTATAATTACTCTAAATTAGGTGATTAAGCTTCCAAGTTATTTTTTGAATGTTTTGTTTTGCAAATGACATGTCTTTCAAAATTTAATATATATGTTTATAATAATGTATTTTGTTATATATTGATGATGAAAAAAGTGATCTCTACAAAAGTGAATATATATGTTTATCATAATGTATTTAATATATATCTTTATCATAATGTATTTTGTTATATACCGATGATGAAAATTATGGTGGTACATAGCATAACAAGACATGATAATTTTATGTAAGTGTTTTAATATATGAATTTAATTGGTTAGAAAAATAACATCTTGCATTTTGCAGGTTGTCTCTTATGTAGTAACTATAGCAGCAAAGCTCTCACAATAACATTTGTTAATGAAGGTTGAAAGGGTGTAAATTGTAATCATTCTATGATGAGAATGTATTAACTTTTAGTAGTTTTTGTTATAATATTTTATTAAAAGTTGTAAGGTTCCTAATTATTTAGATAAAATTGTAAGACAAAATTAAATTCTAATTGAGTAATTTTTGAATTAGAGTTTCAAATGTATCTCTTGAAGATTGGTATTTGGTAGTTTTTTATGTTGTAGATCTTTGGAGACAAAGTTAAATTTTAATTTGATAAATTTTATATTAATTCAGTATTAATTTAAAATGTCAAATATAAAAAAAATAGATTTTAAAAAATGACTTTGAAGTTCGTGAACCATACGAGCTGAACCTAATGAGATGAACCTAACGAGCTGAATCGAGTTGTTCGTGAACTTTAAACGAGTCGAGTTTGAGCTTAAAATAAAGTTCGTGTCGAACTCGAGTCGAGTTTCGAGCTGAACATATTCTTATCGAGTCGAGTCGAGCTAAGACAGGTTCGACTCGACTCGACTCATTTCCAGCCCTACCGACGCCTGCCGCATTGAGTCCGAGATTAGTCATAAGATTGTCGTTAGCACTGCCGTTGCCCCCGGCAGCAGGAACGACGTTCTGTGGAGTATCCCCTGGAGGAGGAGTGGGTACGGCCCCGCCGTGAAGTATTCCATTACTGTCAATCCTGGAGATGAGAGGTTGAACCAAAGTACGAAGCTGGTCTTGCCCATTCGCAACTACTTGCATCAGCTCCATAAAACGATCCATCCGTTCACGGAGCTCTTGAACCTCTGACTGTACCTGGTCCATTATCCTTGTCTGATTAGCGCGAGTTGAGTAGCGGTGGATGAGTTTTTGATCAATTCTGGAGATCGAAAGCAGCTCGGAACCTGAGTACCTGAAAAACCTGTCACCATCAAAGGTTAGGAAAAGCAACAGAATGTATGTCATGCAAAATGCTTTATGCAGATGTATGCGTGTGTCTGTGTGCTTGAGAGATTTCCTCTGATCCTGGCGCCCTAGTACCAGTGCTGACAATAATAAGGAGAGGAATCTGGGCCCAATCATGGAAACAGCAATCTCACGCATAGTACCAGCAATAGTCAGGTTCGACACATCAAGGACCGAGAACTCGTACGCAACAGTCTTTCTGAGAGAGGCTGCAGTAACACAATAAGAGGCGAGAGATCCTGGATCGGGGAAACGGTACCTGTCACAGACACACGCCGATGGAATGCGAATGATTATGCAAACTAATGCAAAATGCAGGCATGCCACAATATATCCAGGTGGCTGCTGTGGAGATTCGGTGTCAACAGTCACTGATGAGAAGGAAACCCCGGTGTAAAACCACTGATCTGATCTGCTGAGAATAACCATCTGATAGGATCGAGATCAAAATTCTGCTCTGCCCAGAGTAAGTGCCTGATAATAAAGACCCCGGGTGCAAGATCAAGGAACATCTCTTGAGGAAGCCTTCAGACCCCCAAATCAAAAATCTGCCCTCTCCAGAACAAATGCACAGCTGCTGATGATATCTTCAGACCCCACTCAAAATCTGCCCTCTCAAGAACAAATAACAACTGCTGATGAGATCTTCAGACCCCACTCAAAATCTGCTCCGTCCAGCACGAACCACTAATGATAATACACTGATCAAAGCCTGCTCTATCAAGAACAGACAAACACCCGATGATAAGATCCTCTGATCAAACCCTTGCTCTATCAAGAACATATCTGCAATTGAGAACCCAACATAACTGATTCACTGTCAAGAAAACCAGGTAGTCTGGAGGTCAAAGTTTCCTGCAATATCCCAACCCCACTCACAGGTATGGACCTAATCCACGGACGAAGGTACGGCATCCTATGCGGTCGTCAGCGTCACAGACTTTCATGAGTGGCGATACGATTCCCAGAAGGAGTGGCATCGTCAAGTCATGAAGAGGCCTCTCTTAGCTGACTTCCAAATGATCGGTCCCCAGAGTCGACAATCCTCACGTCTGGACTCCCCTCAGATCCTCAGGACCGGAAAGGAGCACCTCTGCAAGAATCTCGTCTGAGCGCAGATTTTCGTAGGGAACTGTGCCTGCTCAGCAGACAGGTTCGTCTACTACTTCTCCGCAACTATATCTAGGTGTGTACTCAATCCCAGGTCCGGCTTTTCACTCACAGTAACATCCCTCTCCCACAGCAGCACAGATAATCATATCAAACTGGAAATAAAATGCGGGAAGCAAAAATGCGGGAAGTAAAAATGCGATAAATAAACGCAACCCAACAAGCAAACACACAAACGATAGGATTGACTCTCATAGGGAACCGAAGAACTAGAGATTCTGGGTTCGGTCCCCAGCAGAGTCGCCAGCTGTCGCTTGCGCGAAAATAAGGTGCCGGCATGACAGAAGAGTCGCCACCTTTCGTTATTTATCCCTCAGAGCGGGAAAGGAAACGATCGGAAAAACCTGACGAATAAGGGTAAGACAAGGTCATCGCAACCATTGTCTGGGTTCGGGAGTCGGTTACGCAAGGGGAAGGTATTAGCACCCCTCACGTCCGTCGTACTCGACGGGATCCTCGCTTGTTTGTTTACTTGGACGGGTTGGTTATAATCTATCTACCTATCAAGGCTGGCTGAAAAAAGAAAAGAAGATGACTCGGCAAAGCATCGCGCTTTATGCCTACGTATTCCCGTCTGGAACGAGAAATCAGAGTCAACGTAGTTCGGCTAACTACGGGTGAAGGTTGCTCGCTAGGACGTCGCATCCTATGCCTACGTACTTTCATCTGGTATGAAAGATCAGAGCAAACGTAGTTCGGGAAACTACGGGCTATCTCCTAACAGAAGTGTTTTTTATTATGTTTGCGATCTCGACCGCACTAGAGACTATGACCTGAGAGTGAATGCGTCGCATGTCACCCAAAGGGTACCATACTAAACATCCAGACTGTGGAAAAGAAACTCTCCCACAATCCTTTCTCAGATAGCTTAAGGCTCGTAACGTACGAAAGAAATCATTCATGATTACTGTATCTTAAACTGCTTCGAGATAAGAAGAGAACAGGCCCAACTAGGAGGGAGACTATCAAGTCCTACTGTTATCATGCCATGGATTCATCCTATGGTTGAGGTTTGAACAGGGAACTCCTAGATGTTGTCATGCATAGGTTTCAACCTAAAAGTCTATCATCAAATCCTCATCATAGGAAATGAGAGTCCTAAGGGATCATGTCAATGATACACCAAAACAGACAAAAGCATCAGCTTTAACAGTAAAATGCATGCACTGCAAGTGAGGGAGGAAATGTGTGTGGGGCTTCAGCCTCCACAAGCTCGTCTCAACCTTAAGCCAGTCATGAAATAACAGTAATCATACTGAAGATAAGCAACATGCTATCAAGCAATAACCAGATAAAGGAAATGAAGTGCCATCAGGCAAACAAACACACTTGAGAAAGAATCATCTATTCTCTAATCCTAACCCTAACACAGAATCTAATCAAATCTAAGCAAAGCCCTAAAGCAAAACCTAGCCAAAAGAAAACAATCCCAGCCTGCAAGCTTCAGAACAAGCTTACCAAAGAAAGGGAGCTAAGTAAGCAGACTCATAGTGTCTTCCTCAGAAAAGCACTAGGAGGTGTATACTCAGGAGTCATACCCTATGTGGCTCAACCACTGTGATCAGTTTACCTTCCTCCTCAGGAGAAATTAAACTCACAAGCAGGCTCCAACATCACTGGATATTTAGGAAATCCTATATGTACTAGTGGAACTAAGTGAATAGACCCATAGGACCTTCCTCAGGAAAGTACTAGGAGGCTTCCACTTAGGAGTTGTATCCTATGTGGCTCGACAACTGTGATCAGTTTACATTCCTCCTCAGGAGAAATTAAACTCACAAGTTGGCTCCAACATCATTGGACACTTGAGAAATCCTAGATAAACTAATGGAACTAAGTGAA
Organism: Lathyrus sativus; assembly: GCA_963859935.3. NCBI lineage: Eukaryota > Viridiplantae > Streptophyta > Magnoliopsida > Fabales > Fabaceae > Lathyrus > Lathyrus sativus. Next base: position 60,119,534 of record OZ012741.1, read on the forward strand.
TAGACCCATAGGACCTTCCTCAGGAAAGTACTAGGAGGCTTCCACTTAGGAGCTGCATCCCATGTGGCTCAACAACAGGTGATCAGTTTACATTCCTCCTCAGGAGAAATTAAACTCACAAGTTGGCTCCAACATCATTGGATACTTAAGAAAGAGGTGAGAAGAGAGAATGAAAGTCATCCATAGTGCCTTCCTCAGGAAAGTACCATGAACTTCCTTCAAACTTCAGGATCTCAAACCTCACAAACAGGGAACAAGCCAAGCTCTGGGTCTCTGAGTCTTGATCTACAATCTTCTCTTCATCATGCTCTCCAACAAGATCCTCAAGACAACACAAACCCCACAACAAATTCCCCACAATGAACCCCAGAGATGCACAGATAACCACAGAACAGACAAAATCAATAGGAAACTTCAGAAAATACCTAAAAATACTAAACCAATGGGGAAAAATCTAACAATTATTCACAAGGGTCTACAATATCTACCCATAACATCCACATATGCCCCTCCCCAAAAATCAAACAAAACTATCTAAAGAAAATGAATTTCCTTACCTACGCAACTTAAACCCTAATTAGGATACCCTAAAACTACCCTAATCAAATTAATCAAATTTTAATCTAAAAATCAAGAAATAAATCCTATGGGGAACTATGATCTAATATCTAATTACACAAAAAAGAATGAGTTAAAAAGACTAAAGGAAAGTCCTAAAACAAATTCTACAAAATCATGATACCAAACTAAACATTATAAAAGCTATTTAAAAGAAAAATCTATTAAAAATATGAAAAGAAAATAAAATGGAGATTTTATTTATTTATAATTTTCTAGACAGATTTATTAACACATGAAAAAAACAAGAATTGAAAAATATTAAATTCTTTATTTTTTATGAATTTTACAAATGCAAGAAAAATATTAAAAGAATTAAAAAGAAAATAAAACAATTAAAGGGGAGGGGGTGCGAGTAGCAGGGCTCGCTAGTTGATATCCATAGTGGGCCAGAATCAGGGGTGCGAAAATCAATTGGCTTAGGCCCAGCGTGCTAATCAGAAAAATAAAACCAAAAACACGTGGGGGGGGGGGGATGTTCAGCAAGCTATTCCTCTTGCATTTCCTAATGGGCCTAATGTGGAGGTGTGATTAGTGGATTGGATCTGAGCCCAATTAATCAGAAAAAGACAAGAAATAGAGAAAGGCGTGTAGGGGGTGAGAACGGCAGTTATTCCATGTGCTAAAGTCATTGGGCTTCAAACAGGGTGTTTGTATAGCAATTTGAGTCTGGGCCCATTTCCCTTCACTAACTCAAACGCACCGTTTCACTCTTATTTTTCCCTCCGTTTTTGAACTTTCAATTGGAGCCACACGATTAGATTAATTGGTCAAGAAAAATGAAAGGATCCTACGGTGGGAGTTCATCGTCCCCAAAATATTTCTAGGGTTTCACTCAAAACGCAGCTCCATGCACAAGCTTTCCCCTCACTCGTTCTCTCTAACCAGTCCATGAAATCCTAAAATTCCAACACCAAAATTGTTCTACTAATTAAGAGGAACAAGACTGCACGTGTACTTTTTCCTAATTCTCTTTGAGTCACTCTAACAGAAAGCTTAAAGACTTGGGTTCCACCATGGATCTCTGAGATCAATCATGTCAAAGCTTCAATCTAATGGCCTGAGGGTGTTCTTTATGCTACCCTAGTCACACTAAACCCTAGCACGATCATTAAAACCTAATACACAGTCTGTTCTTGCAACCTAAAGAATCTTGCACCTGTTATGGATCTACATACAGAGCTCTCAAACTCTCAGAATTTGATCCTCTATCCTAGCACGTTAATTCTACACCTAAAGAACGAACTGAAACTAAATAAATTAAGAGGTATAGGGAGAAGAAAGAACCTGTCAAGTGATGATGGAGAAGGTATGAGGAGAAGGTTTCAGGCCTTGTAATTGCTTCAGGACACTCTTCCAATGGGGAGAAGCTTTCTGTTTGCAAGAATCTTGATGGAGAACCCTTGTAATGGAAGAAATCGTGTGTAGCTTGCTTTTGAAGAAAGCTTGAATTCCAACCTCTCTCTCTCACTCTCTCCACTGATCTCTCTCCTTGACCAAACTTTAATCCATTGTGGGTCACTTGTTATATAGGGATTGATGGAACCAACTAGATCCATCTAGAACCATCTAGAAAAGTCTTGAAAATATCATGTGATGACAACTTGAAAATCTCATGCACCATGCATTAAGTCTTGAAAAATGACCTTAAAATGTCATCATAAGAGATATTGGAGAGATATGAGCAAATACAATGCTTTTCCTTGCCTTGTGTTGAAATTTCCAAAGATGACTTATAATGCAAGTTTCAAATTAACAAAGCATCACCCATTTTAAAGTCTCAAATCAAAATTCTATTTAAACCAATGTTCTCAAAATGATGTTTCCAATCAAAATGATATATTGGATGACCTATTTTGGATTTGTGGATCTTCCAAACCAATTTTCAAATTCACTTGAATTAAGTTATATGCCATTTTTAGTTCATTTTTAACCAATCATGCAAATCCATGCTATGAGCTTTTCCAACAATTCATGACCTTCTTTATAGACTTAAAATCACATTTTGAACAACTTTCATGTTTTAAGTTTTTCCATTTGAGGCTTGGAAATAGGAGATATGGCCTTTGCTTAAAAATGACTTATAACTGACAAATGACCAAAATACCCCTGTCTTGTTCAAACCATAAGTTGAGTTCCACAAATCCTATCAAGGACTTCTACCACTCAAATTAAAGCTAAGAATATGCCCTCCAACATTCATTTTTACCAAGAGATCATAGGAATCATCCTACTAGGGCAAAGGTTGTCTGCAAGTTGGGTGACTTTCAAGGACCCAGATTCACACACCTCTGCTGACCTGTAATTTGTCAAAACCATAACTTGAGCTCTGTAACTCCTATCAAGGACTTCCACCACTCAAATTAAAGCTAAGAACAAGCTCTACAACATTCATGTTGTGGGGAAGACGAGATATCAATCACATCTAGAGCTAAAACTGCCTGGAAGATAGGGATCAAATTAGGGTTTTTTCACTAACAATCCTTAGGAACCCTAACTCAAAACTTCCCAAACTCCTCAATCATGATGAGTTGGTCTAGGAATCATCTTTATAACACCTCTATTCATCATTACATGATCTCATGGCCCTTGGATTAGGTCTCAACCTTCTCCAAATCTTCAGCTGATCTAGGGTTGACCCAGTCAAAACCCTAATTCTACCATTCATGGTTGAATCTTCTGAACTCTTGCACAATGACTTCTCTGGGCTTCATGATGGCTATCAAGACATATCATAATCTTTCTCAAAACATCAAGTTCATTCTCAAAGTCTCAGAATCATCTGAGGAGCACCCACAACTCTCAAGCTATGAAGCACACAACCCTGGTTTCAACCCACTCCTCTGGGGATCTCCTGAACTTTCTGATGAAGGTATCAACTTTCAAACACTCAATGAATAAATAATTGTTGGTCAAATTTTGGGGTGCAACAAAGACGAAGTCAGATTATTTCGAGAAACGACGGCGAAGTCAAGACTGTTTTAAGAATGGACGGCGAAGTCAGGTGGTTTTGAGGACTGACGGCGAGGTCAGGTGTTTTATCAATTTTATGCAGAAAAGGACGACGAAGTCAAGTGTTTTACAGATTTAATATGGAATCCTGACGGCAAAGTCAAATTATTTTGATGAATGACAGCGAGGTCAGATGTTTACTGGGATGGTGACGGATGGAGAAGTCAGATATTCTACTTGATACAAGCGCCTGACGGCGATGTCAGAGGTTTTATTCCGCGGTTGAAAAATTCTGGGTTCTTTGGTATTCAATCGTCTTTTAACTTGAATGTCTGAAAGTCGTTCGCTTTTCATCCCTTCAGGTCTAAGTCGCTTGAATAGGGGCATCTGTTGTACCCCAAAATTTGCCCAACCTTTCCTTTACTTGGTTTATGTTTCATTTGTACTTGCATATTGCATTGCATAGCATTTTGCACTTTTACAGGGGATCAAGATATGTGTGAGCAACAAGGGAGATGTGCCAAAGGTTCTAAACCTAAACCAGAGGTTGTATTCAAGTCAACAAGAAGGTTGTCATCATCAGAGACAAGGCCAAGCCCTTTGGATAAGCAGATAAGTGTATGTGGTCCACCTCCTGTCTAGGAGGCCATTTGAAGGTCACCTGAGGATCCCAAGCTCATGGTCATGAGGGGAGATTGTCATTTAAGCTCATTGGAGGCCTTAAGAGTCATTGTGGAGTTCATTCAAGTGTTTATGACAAGTGTGAAGAGCTACAGTTGAAGATTGTGCAATTAGGGTTTTCATTTGGTCAACCCTGAGTCAACTGTGAAATTGAAGGAGATTAAGACTCAATTACAAGTCTTTATGGTAAAGGAATATTGTGTTAAGGTACGTGGGATATCATTTCAAGATCAATTCATCAAGAATCAAGAGTATGAGAAGTGACTGAATTAGGGTTCTCAGGGTAAAATCCCATGTTCAGTGCCTAACTTCAAGACCATCTATCTCAAGATACAAGTCTCATCTCAACTTTTGGCCAACATGGAACTTGTAGGGCATGTTCTTAGCTTTAATTTTAGTATTAGAAGTCCTTGATTGTATTTATAGAACTCAAGCTATGATCCAGACAAGTTACAGGTCATCAGAGGGATGTGATTTTGGTCAACAGAAGTCAACCAACTTCCAAGCCATTTTTGACTTAGAAGGATGTTTCTCCTCAACTTTTGGCCGACATAAAAGTTGTAGGTCATGGTCTTAGCTTTCCAAAAAAAGTACTATAAGTCTTTCATCTAATTTGTAGAACTCAAGTTATGAGGCTTGCAAGGCAGGGGTATTTTGGGAAAGTAAGATTACAGGTCATTTTCATTATAGGTCCATTTCACCACTTTGCACATTTCAAATGAAAATCTTTCTAACATCAAACTTGCTCCAAATGGGGTCATTTGCATTTTCAAACATCAAGGTATCAAAGATTTGGCTTGGATTGAAGAATCCCCAATAAAATTTCCATGAAAAAGGCTTTAAAAAGGGAAATTCATAATTAATTCATGTGAAGACATTTTGGATCAACTTTGTGCATTTTTGAGCACAAATGACATTTCAAATACAATGCCATTCTTGGATGTGGAGTTTGAACTCAAATTAATGGCCATTTTCACACTTTCTTCAATGGTAAGTAACATCTCAAAAACACACCATAAGACCAAACCAAGGGGAAATCCTCAGCCCTTGGATCAGCATTGACATTATGCAAGTCAGCCATGCCATCTTTACAGCTGGACAAGTACAAATTCGTGTACCTTGCAAGTGGGAAAAGTTTGAAAAAGAGAAATTTGGTTTGGGCTTAAGGAGCTGTCATTGGGCCTCCTCTTGATCTAAATCCAACATACTTAAGCTCAGGAACATTTCCATTGTCTCAGAAGTGAGTTTGGTGAGGGAGAGAGCAAGAACAGCTTGAGAAAAGTGAGAGCAAAAGTGAAAATCGTTTTTGACATTTCACTGAGTTTCAATCATTTTTAAACATCCAAAAACTTTCCTTGAGCTTATTAGAACGTGTCTGGTTGCTTATTTACAAGCTTTGATAGCACATCCAGCTCTGTGGAAGCTTTTTTCTTAGGTTTCTTTCTTTCAAATTTTTGCACTGTTCAAGCATTGTTTTCATGCCATTTTTGCATATTATTAAACCTCTTGACATGTAGATGGATTCTGGTATGGTTTGGTGTTTGTTTGTGAACTTTTTTTATTTTGCTCGTTTTCTTTTTGCCTTCGTTTTTCTTTATTTAAGCTTCTTTATGGAAAAATAATGGTGGATATGAGTTCCCCACGAGATGTAGATGATTTTTGATATAAAAAATGTGCAAAATGGTTGAGTTTTGGTGGAACCCGTATAGGGTTGTTGTCCGCGCGGTGGCCGGAGCTTGTGAGGAAGACGATCGGAGGTGTTTTCCGGCCGTCTGAGCTTTCCCTCCATGTTTGAGGTTGAAGATGCTTAGGTGTCATCCCCACAGGCGCACAATTTGATTACTTTTCGTTTGGATGGTTATGATTAAGACCCATGGTGGTCACTCTTTGACTTAAAGCATTTTGTTCACTTTTAAATTTTCATTAAATGTGTTGGCAGCTTATCATCCACTTGATTGGATTACTGAATGATCATGCGCGTGTGATTGAGTTCCATGGTGCACCACGTTTGACTTTGCTTCACTAGAGTGCCAGAATTTATTTTATTTTTGATTTTTCTGGTTTGGGCTTAAGAAAACGCGTGCTATTTGCACCCCCCTAATGGGCCCAATTCCTTTTTGAACGGCTTTTTATTACTATCTGCACCAACAGTTTATTTAATTTCTTTGTATTTTCATTTTATTTTATTTGTGCATCTATTTAGGATTTGAGTCAAATAAAATAGCTCCAAGAGTGATAAAATCCCCAAAAAATATGTTTTAAGATCTTTGAGATGTCCTCTTACTTTTAGAATTTTTTATTTTATTTTATGATTTATTTTTCAGTTAAAAATGGGATTTAATTTGGGAGTTATTTTATTTGCCTTAAATCTTAACATACTTTGTTCTTGAATTTATTTCTCCCATGTCCCTTTGATCCAATGAATAAGATTCAATCCTCATATTAATGATGAGTAGATGAATTTTTTAGGACCATTTTTCCCCTGACTTGTTGACTTTTGAGTTGACTTTTGTTGCCTTACAATTGACCCTATGCAATCCTCCTTCACAATGGAGCACCCTTGTGAATCAATTTCTATGGTGATGTTGTGAAGTGAATTTGATTGAGTTCTTTTGGCCTCTGATTTCCAACATGTTTGTGAGATTATTGCATTTTATTTATTAATTTTTGGATCATTTTCCTATTTTTAGAGTAGCTTGCAAGTCAAGCTATCCAAAGGAAGGTCCATACAAACATGTTGACCTAGTTTGCTTTGGATATGACATTTTTGGATCCATTGAACCTTCAATGCCTTTTGATTCATGTTGATAACATGTTAAGGATGATGCTTGTTCATTTTTAGGTCATTATATTGTGTTTAGCTTGTTCTTTTGGTTGCTTACTTTTGAGCTTTCAATTAGGGTTTCTTTGTGAAACATGTGTGCTTCCCTTTGGGAATTGACTCGCACTCCTTTGTGCTTTGTTTTGCTTTGGCTTTTGAGAGCTTTTAGTTTATGTCCCTTGCTGTCCAATTACCTAGGAGTATCATTTAAGGTGGTTTGGTCTCTCCTTTGGAGGTACTTGAAGTTTACCTAAAATGATGGAATCCTTGAGGACTCTTCTTGGTGATTTCTTTGTGCTTCTTTGTATTTTGCTTGTGATGCTCATGGTTGAGTGTTTATATGAGTTCCTTGGTGTCCTCATAAGATCTCCCATCCTCACTTTGTTTTAGGTTTTGTTTATATTTCATTTGTGTTTGGTTTTGTGCCTTATGGTTGATGTTGCTTGGTTTAGGCCATTTCATCCCATTTTTGTGTACTTGTATGTTTCCTTTGGTGCATTTTATTATCATTTCTTCTCTTGCATATTTCATATTGTTGTTTGAGGTTGAGATGAGCTTGTGGTGGTCTTTGCCCCACACCAATTTCCTCCCTCATTGCATGTTTACAATCTTGCATTGTTTATGTTATTCTTGTTTCCTTTGTTGTCTCTTTTCCCTTTGGACCTCTAATCTCTCTTATTCGTTATGATAGACATTAGGATCTTAACCATGTATGATAACATTAGGATAGTTTAATTCCCCTTTCATCCCAACTTTAGGAGCATTATGTATGACAACTTTAGGGTCCAGTTTCCCCTTAGTTTGTGTCTTTCTTTTCTCATCTCCTAAACAATCCAAAACACCTAATAAAGGTTAATGAATATTTTACGTTACGAGCCTTAAGCTACTTGGGAAATGGTTGTTAAAGGTTTTCCTTTCAATGGCTTGATTGTTTAGTATAGCACCCTTTGGGTAATATGCGATGCATTCACTCCTAAGTCATAGTCTCTAGTGCGATATGAATTGCAAACCAATTCAAAAACACTTCTTCTCTAAAAAAACACAAAAACAATCACTCAAACTTCTTTTTGCGCTTTGGGGCCTTTAATCCTTTGAGAAATCATTTTCATAACAAGAGTGTTGTTAACTTTTAGATCTACCGCAAACGGTAACACCTAAGTCTCCCATGCTCGAGCTGCATACACCAACTGCTAGAACTACTTGTTAACCCTACTCGTCTAAAAACAGTTGAACAAACTTGTGTTCCCCGTTAGACCGAACTACGCTTGCTCTGATCTTTCATACCAGATGAAAGTACGTAGGCACAAGACGCGATGTCTTGGCGAGCAACCTCCCCCTTTCACCCGTAGTTAGTCAAACTACGTTGACTCTGACTTCTCATATCAGATGAGATACGTAGGCACAAAGCGTCGTTGCTTTGCCAAGTCATTTCTTTTCTTTTGTCCTCAAGCATGTAGTTAGATAGTTTCGATCACCCTTTCAGATGGACAACAAGCGTGGATCCCGTCGAGTACGACGGACGTGAGGGGTGCTAATACCTTCCCCTTGCGTAACCGACTCCTGAACCCGAGATTTGGTTGCGATGACCGATCTTATCCCTCTTTTCGTTAGGTTTTCTCTGAGCGTTTCCTTTCCCTCTCTTGGGATAAATAACGCACGGTGGCGACTCTTCTGTCATTGTCGGCTCTCAATTTCGCAGTAGCGACAAGTAGCTAGTGCGTCAGCCATGTTTTTTTCTTCACGAGGAATGTGATGAAAATCAATTTTGTTGAAGAAAGGTAACAACCTTCTTACGTAGTCTTTGTAAGGGATTAATCCAGTCTCGCGTGTGTCCCATTCTCCTTTGATCTGGTTTATAATCAAAGCCGAGTCTTCATACACGTCCAAATTCTTTGTCCTTAAGTCAATGGCTTCTTCGAGACCCATGATGTAAGCTTCATACTCGGCCTCAGTGTTTGTATGTTTGAATGCTAATATGGCAGTGAAAGGAATATGGGTACCTTGAGGCATAACAATGATTGCCCCAATTCCATTTCCATAAGCGTTGCCAGCTCTGTCTAATATTAATCCCCATTGGGATCTTGGCTCTTCCCCTTCGTCGGGTAGCATTTCATCGCAGTCTTTCATCTTTAGGTACATCACATCCTCGTCTGAGAAGTCAAGTTTGATTGATTTATTATCGTCAATTGGTTGGTGAGCCAGATGATTGGCTAGAATACTTCCTTTGACGACTTTTTGATCATGATACTCGATGTCATATTCTGATAGCAACATCTGCCAACGGGCAATTCTTCCGGTTAAAGCAGGCTTTTCGAAGACATACTTGATCGGATCTATTTCGGAGATTAACCAAGTGGTATGACAAATCATATACTGGCGAAGACGTTTAGCAGCCCAAGCTAAAGCGCAACAAGTTATTTCGAGCATAATGTATCGAGTTTCACAGTCTGTGAATTTCTTACTCAGGTAGTAAATGGCGTATTCTTTTCTTCCTGTTTCATCTTGTTGACCGAGCACACAACCCATAGAATCTTCTAGGAATGTTAAGTAGATGATTACGGATCTTCCTTTTATTGGAGGAGACAAAATTGGTGGATTTGACATATATTCTTTGATGATTTTTAAAATTAATTTATTAGATTAAATAGTCAAACAAATTTTATTATTTTTAAATTTTAAAAATTAAAAACAATTGTATCCCTTGTCCGGTCGTTCTCACTAAATTAATACTATATATATATATATATATATATATATATATATATATATATATATATATATATATATATATATATATATATATATATATATATATATATATATATATATATATATATATATATATATATATATATATATATATATATATATATATATATATATATATATATATATATATATATATATATATATATATATATATATATAAATTGTTGGAGGAATCCGGTGGAAAATGAAAATTGGAAAAGTAGACTCCATAAGAATATCTGTTTATGGACCAATATCATTAATTTTCTGTCATTGTTGCTATGAGTTTGTTGGAATCAATCCTGTCACACATTTATATTCTAAATTTATTAAAAGAGAGCACGTTTCTTCCTATATACTCACCATGTCTTAATATCTGAAATTGAAAAATTAAAGTGAAATTAAAATGAAGAAGTGAACCTTTCTTCTTGCTACCTAATATAATCAAGGTGCTTTAATAACTGGAATTGAGAAATTAAAAGTAGAATAAATTGAACAAATGAGCCTTGATTAAACATTGGAGAGAGAGGTTGAGTTATAATCATAGATGGTGTGGCGAGTTGGTGGTTACTTATTATGAATAAATAGGTGAAACTTTTAATAATAATAATAATAATAATAATAATAATAAATTTTAAACTATAAACTTTATCAAACTATTCATGGAAAGTGGAGCAAGAGTGGCTGGAAATTTTGCAATACCTGTTCTAAAGTTTTATTTAATTTAATTAATTAATTAGAAGAATTTGAATAATGGAGTTTTTAAGTTTAATAATAAAAAATAAATGTTGACAAATGAAGTTATTAAAAAAATTAATATTAAATCATTATAGTTAAAAATTATTTTTAAAACTAAAAAGTGTGGCTAATTAATAGTTACTTATTAAAAATTAAGGAGAGAAATTTTTATTATAAATTATTGGAAGAAATTTTTAATAATAATAATAATAATAATAATAATAATAATTTTATATTATATTTTTCATCAAATTATTCATGAAAAGTGAATCGAGAATGGTTGGAGATATTGCAATACGTGTTCTAAATTTGAAATTAATTTAATTAATTAATTAATTTGAAGAATTGAAGTAATGGAAGTTTTTAGGTTAATAATAAAAAATAAATTTTAAAAAATGAGATAATTAAAAAAAACAATATAAAATTATTATGATTAAAAATTAATTCAAAACAAAAAGTGTGCATAATTGATAATTATTTATTGAAAGTTAGTGGAAGAAAGTTTATTATCAACAACAACAACAACAACAACAACAACAACAACAACAACAACAACAACAACAACAACAACAACAACAACAACAACAACAACAACAACAACAACAACAACAACAACAACAACAACAACAACAACAACAACAACAACAACAACAACAACAACAACAACAACAACAACAACAACAACAACAACAACAACAACAACAACAACAACAACAACAACAACAACAACAACAACAACAACAACAACAACAACAACAACAACAACAACAACAACAACAACAACAACAACAACAACAACAACAACAACAACAACAACAACAACAACAACAACAACAACAACAACAACAACAACAACAACAACAACAACAACAACAACAACAACAACAACAACAACAACAACAACAACAACAACAACAACAACAACAACAACAACAACAACAACAACAACAACAACAACAACAACAACAACAACAACAACAACAACAACAACAACAACAACAACAACAACAACAACAACAACAACAACAACAACAACAACAACAACAACAACAACAACAACAACAACAACAACAACAACAACAACAACAACAACAACAACAACAACAACAACAACAACAACAACAACAACAACAACAACAACAACAACAACAACAACAACAACAACAACAACAACAACAACAACAACAACAACAACAACAACAACAACAACAACAACAACAACAACAACAACAACAACAACAACAACAACAACAACAACAACAACAACAACAACAACAACAACAACAACAACAACAACAACAACAACAACAACAACAACAACAACAACAACAACAACAACAACAACAACAACAACAACAACAACAACAACAACAACAACAACAACAACAACAACAACAACAACAACAACAACAACAACAACAACAACAACAACAACAACAACAACAACAACAACAACAACAACAACAACAACAACAACAACAACAACAACAACAACAACAACAACAACAACAACAACAACAACAACAACAACAACAACAACAACAACAACAACAACAACAACAACAACAACAACAACAACAACAACAACAACAACAACAACAACAACAACAACAACAACAACAACAACAACAACAACAACAACAACAACAACAACAACAACAACAACAACAACAACAACAACAACAACAACAACAACAACAACAACAACAACAACAACAACAACAACAACAACAACAACAACAACAACAACAACAACAACAACAACAACAACAACAACAACAACAACAACAACAACAACAACAACAACAACAACAACAACAACAACAACAACAACAACAACAACAACAACAACAACAACAACAACAACAACAACAACAACAACAACAACAACAACAACAACAACAACAACAACAACAACAACAACAACAACAACAACAACAACAACAACAACAACAACAACAACAACAACAACAACAACAACAACAACAACAACAACAACAACAACAACAACAACAACAACAACAACAACAACAACAACAACAACAACAACAACAACAACAACAACAACAACAACAACAACAACAACAACAACAACAACAACAACAACAACAACAACAACAACAACAACAACAACAACAACAACAACAACAACAACAACAACAACAACAACAACAACAACAACAACAACAACAACAACAACAACAACAACAACAACAACAACAACAACAACAACAACAACAACAACAACAACAACAACAACAACAACAACAACAACAACAACAACAACAACAACAACAACAACAACAACAACAACAACAACAACAACAACAACAACAACAACAACAACAACAACAACAACAACAACAACAACAACAACAACAACAACAACAACAACAACAACAACAACAACAACAACAACAACAACAACAACAACAACAACAACAACAACAACAACAACAACAACAACAACAACAACAACAACAACAACAACAACAACAACAACAACAACAACAACAACAACAACAACAACAACAACAACAACAACAACAACAACAACAACAACAACAACAACAACAACAACAACAACAACAACAACAACAACAACAACAACAACAACAACAACAACAACAACAACAACAACAACAACAACAACAACAACAACAACAACAACAACAACAACAACAACAACAACAACAACAACAACAACAACAACAACAACAACAACAACAACAACAACAACAACAACAACAACAACAACAACAACAACAACAACAACAACAACAACAACAACAACAACAACAACAACAACAACAACAACAACAACAACAACAACAACAACAACAACAACAACAACAACAACAACAACAACAACAACAACAACAACAACAACAACAACAACAACAACAACAACAACAACAACAACAACAACAACAACAACAACAACAACAACAACAACAACAACAACAACAACAACAACAACAACAACAACAACAACAACAACAACAACAACAACAACAACAACAACAACAACAACAACAACAACAACAACAACAACAACAACAACAACAACAACAACAACAACAACAACAACAACAACAACAACAACAACAACAACAACAACAACAACAACAACAACAACAACAACAACAACAACAACAACAACAACAACAACAACAACAACAACAACAACAACAACAACAACAACAACAACAACAACAACAACAACAACAACAACAACAACAACAACAACAACAACAACAACAACAACAACAACAACAACAACAACAACAATAATAATAATAATAATAATAATTTTTTCCTGCTCAGAATAGGTGTGCTCTTTAATATTTTAATATTTTTTTAGATAATAATTAATTGTGTTGATTTCAATGATAATACGAGTGTCATTTACTAAAATAGTCTTATTAATAATAGGCAGTGAAGTAGTTATGTGAATTGAAATACAATAAATAAGGGTAAATAAGGCGACCATCATCAACAACATCAGCTTCAACAAGAACCATCAATGAAAGCTTTGCGTGAAGATAGAGGGTGGACTAAGGTTTCGAATCGGTCCGACAAGAAGGTTAAGTTGGATGAACAAGGCAGGATCCGAGGGAAGTGATCCGCTATCGCGCACGGATCAAAAACAAGTATTTTTAAAAATATAGTTATGGTAACAACAAGTCGAGTATCGTTCTCAAGGATTCTTATATTATTATTAACCACCCTATTGGACAATGGGGGGTTGAGTTTCGATTTAGAAAACGAGAAAATATAAGTGATTATCAATTAAGGTAAAACGACTAATTCTACTGATTCGGATTTCAACTTATCATCGGCTATTATAACACCAATCCCTAAGTAGTTTCAATCCTATTCGGTTATGAGATCAATTAGACAAGCGTTTATCAAAATCAAATGAATTATGTTCCTGTTTACCGAATTAAGCAAAAGGTTAAGAATATGACGAGTTAGCGAATTAAGCAAACGATAACATGCAATTAAATTTAGGAAAATGCATAAAATCGAATTTAATCAATTTCATCCTATGAACAGTAATCGAATTAAGCAAACAATTTCAATCAAATTAAGCAATTGACTTGATAGAAAATGATTGAAATGAATCTAATTTAAATTGGTATTAGAATAACCTCAAAGCGATGTGTTGCACCCCAAAATTTGCCCAACATTTCTTCACCTAGCTTGTGTTTCATTTCATTCACATTAGCATTATCATTTGCATTTCATTGACATGTGTGCAGGAGATCAAGAGGTATGATTACCAATTGAGATTTATACAAGACTACGAAGCTAGCTAAGAAGGTTATTCAGGTGCTTAAGGGTTGATATCCTTGTCAGAGAAGTTAAAAGATGCTCAGAGAGAGTGATTGAAGCCAAGTGTGTAGGTCTCCTAACTTGAGAGTTGTGGGAAGCCATTAGATGATTCTGAGGTCATGGAGATGGACTTGAGGTTTTGAGAGAGCTCATGATAAGTTTTGAAGATCACTTTGAGGCCTAGACAGGTCATTGTGCAAGATTAAGAAGGCTCAGCCATGAGTGGTGCAACTAGGGTTTGACTGGGTCAACCCTAAGTCAACTGATGATTTGAAGAAGGTTGAGACCTAATCCAAAAGCCATGTGATCATGTATTGATGCATTAATATGATTATAAGGATGATTCCAAGGTTAACTCATCATGATTGAAGAGTTTGAGAAGTTTCAGACTAGGGTTTCTAAGACTTGACAGTGTAAAATCCCCTAGTTTGACCCCTGACTTCAAGACTATTTAACTCAAGATATGATTGTCATCTCATCTTGACCCCAACATGATTGCTGTAGGGCATGATATTAGCTTTAATTTGAGTACTAGAAGTCCTTGATAGGGTTTATAGAACTCAAGTTATGAGCCAGACAAGTTACAAGTCATCTGAGGCATGTGAATTTGGAGCTTGAAAGTTACCCAGCTTGCATGACACTTTTTCCCTAGAAGGATGATTCCTATGAACTTTTGGTCAACATGAATGTTGATCCTTATCCTCTTAGATTTCCATAGAGTACTAGAAGTCCATGATTGGATGTATAGAACTCAAGTTATGGCTTTGACAAGTCAAGGGTATTTTGGGTATTTGGGCATTATAGGTCATTTTGAATCATAAGCCAATTTCACCATCTTGCAAGCCTCAAATGGATTTTTGTTCAACATGAAAGTTGCTCAAAATGATGTTTTTAGCTTATCCAAGTATCAAGTGTCCATTGATATGGATTATGAAGGTGAGAAATAAACACAAGAAAGGGGGGGATTGAATTGGGTTTATGCCTTAATAAAACTTTTTCCTTTTCTTATCTTCTTCTTCACTTGATGCTTTTATGCGCTTATATTAAATACATTGCGGAAGCATAAATAATAAAGCATAAGTAAAGAACACAACATATATCCTAGTTCACTTGAGCAACTCCTAAGCTAATCCAGTCCACCCTTCCAAGGTGATTTCGCCTTAATCAATTAAAGACTTAATCCACTATAACCGAACTGATTACAGATGCACAAGCTAACTGCAAGTGACTAACAACTTGACAATGACACGTTCAGGGATCCCCAAGGATATAACGTTCATTTAGACCTTAATAGAATCCGATCACTAAAGATCTCCTATTAGGATTTTTACAAATGACTACTGTCACTTGTCATCTCAAGTATACTGATCTTCACTAGATCACTTGAGGAACCACTAATTCTAAAATAGAATTTTTGTGTTGCCGGAGATTACAATGGTGCTTCCTAGCAAGCTAATAACTTCAAGTTTAGCACATAGCAAGTAATGAGCAACAACTCCTTGCTTCCTAATACAAAAACTAATTCTAATAATAACTCTCTAAGAGATTATTAAAACAGTTTCTATATGCTTAAAAGCTTTTCTGTTTGTGAGCACTAAGGCTTCTTTTTCATTAAGCTTTTCTTTTCTTTGCAGCAGTAGCAGCAACGCAACAACGCAAAAGCCAACCCAATGATTCAGCTGCATTTGAATAAATAAATGATTTTTCCTTTTATAGTGCTTCCAAGAATGACGTTGTGAGGATAGAAAAGTCCTTTCTATTTCCAACGGTCATATTCCAACGGATAGAATGAGCATGTGTTGGATGACATCACTTTCTTGTCCTTTTCCATAAGCACATGATTTATCAGATTTGAACAGCAACAACTTATCTGATGTAACATGTCTTGCATCTGGATGAATCTTCTTCTGACACAATCTTCCACTTCAGAATCCAGTCTTCAGCATTCCAAGAACTAAGTTTCCTCTGAAACAATCTTGAGAATCTTCATGACTAATTCTTCAGAAACCATGTCTTCAGAATCTTCAAAGCCTTGACCTTCAGAACACTTCTTCAGAGTCTTGACCTTCAGAACACTTCTTCAGAGTCTTGTCCTTCAGAACCTGTCTTCAGAGTCTTGACCTTCAGAACCAGTCTTCAGAGTCTTGACGCACTTGGTCTTCAGAGCTTTCAGCCTTCAGAACTTCAAGTCATCAGAGTCTTGACCTTTAGAACCAGTCTTCAGAGTCTTGACGCGCTTGGTCTTCAGAGCCTTTAGCCTTCAGAACTTCAAGTCATCAGAGTCTTCAGAGTCTTGACCTTCAGAACCAGTCTTCAGAGTTGCTCGTTAGCTTCCAGATCAGATGCATAACTCAGAGCAGAATCTATAGATGCATTGCAACTGCAATATCCAGCATCCTTGATTCTTTACTGAACATGATCAAATGTAGAAACAAACTTGCTTCTTCACTGAGCTTCATTTGCTTTCAGATCAGATGCACTTCTCCAGAGCAGAAACCAAAGGAGCATTGCAACTGCAATATCCAACACCCTTGATTCTTTACTGATGGTGATCAGATGCATAAGCAAACTAGCTTCTCACATGCGCTTCATGACGTCACACTAAGTAACTCCATAAGTTACTAGCTGCACACGTTGCTTCTGTTTGTTTGGTCTAATATATTTAATTTAATATTACCTGCACATAACAAACATTAAACCATAAAATGGTTCTCTCACAAATACTCAATTGTTATCATCAAAACATAGAGATTATCCTGTAGAGACAATGTAACAGCCCAAATTTCATTAAATAATTAATTATAGTAATTAATTGATTTAGTGGGATTTTTATTAATGTTGGAATTAATTTTTATTAATTGGAATTAATAGATAATTGAGAAGGAAATTGGAAGGAAGGAAAATAAAGGAATATATAAGAGAGAAAGAAAAGAAAGATAGAAAAACATTTGGAAAGAAAAAAGGAAAGAAGAAGAAAGGAGAGAAAGAGAAGAGAAGAAGAAGAAAAGTGGAAATCATCAAGAACCAACATCAAAGCTCCGATTAATCGAGGTAAGGGTGAGAAATGTTTCTATTTGATCATTGTATGATGTTATGTATGTTGGGTTAGGGTTTTGGTAGAGTTTCCATCACTTTCCATTTAGGGCAAAATGTTGGATAATCGGTAGATTGAGGATTTAATCGGTTGAAAATGAGTAATAATGCCGTAGAATAGTCGGGTAACATGTATTGATGCTGTTTATACTGATTTGGATGTGTAAGAGAAGGTTGATGATGGATTGGTGAAGGAGAAGACAGAATAGGGTTCTGTTCTGCGCAGGTTCGCTGGCTCTCGCCAGGCGAGCGAAGGCGAAGCTTCGCCAGGCGAAGCCTAGCGAATGTTGGCGAATAATTATATTTAAGTCCCAGTAGACTTCGCTGGTGGGTTCGCCAGGCGAAGTTGGATAGCGAAGGTTCGCCCAGCGAAGGTGCTGGCGAATGGTGGCGAATGAAGTCAGTAGCTACTGACTTGGGCTCGCTGGGAAGTCTCGCCAGGCGAAGCCTAGCGAGTGCTCGCTGAGAGAGTTCGCCAGGCGAAGGCCAGGCGAAGGTTCGCTGCGAGGGTTCGCCAGGCGAATGAAGGCGAATGTGACAGTATATTTTCTTTGCTGTGTTATCCAAATGGTGATTGTTTGGTTGATTCGTATATGTTTATACTTCTATGTTATGAATGAGTATGTGAACTATCATGATAACATGTGTTGTGGGTAGCCTTCGGGCGTGAATCCTAGAGTTGTGAGATGAATGATTAATTGTAATCGGTTAAAATACATGAGAACATAATGATGGTTATGTGTGTATTAATTGATGAGTTGTGAATGTTTGATTGTTGTGTGAATGCATGGGAACATATGTGATATGTGTGCATTGTGGTTGAATATGATGATGTGTGAAATGAATACATTGATAAATGTTTGATATATGTTGTATGTGCAATCATGATGAAATTCTCGAAGGGGTGAATTATTCGAATGCATGGGATTAAGACGCGGGAACGGTCTTAAGTGCATTTATTGTGATTGGTTGATTGTACATGCATCATTCAGTCAAGAGGCAATGTCTGTTAGTTTCGTGGAAACTAGTGGCTTGTCCCAAACCTAGAAGGGTGGGTTTGAAGCCTAGGGGACGGGCTTGGTTGTTATCGGTCTAGAAGGGTGGACCCGGTTTAAAGTAAAAACCGAAAAATGATAACAAGTTATCGGTCTAGAAGGGTGGACCCGGTTTAGAGTGAAAACCGAAAAAAGATAACTAATGTCGGTACCGCATAGCATTGAGTTGCATTGGACATGTTGAGTCACATTGCATAATATTGTTGTTGTATAATTGTGCTTGTGAATGATTGTGAAATTAAGCATGAAGGGATGTGCTTGTGAACATTCATAATGTTGATATATGTGAACGCGATATAATTATGATTATGAGAATGAAGTGTGGTGAGAAATGTGAATATGTGTTATATGACTACCTATATATATAATCTTATGCCTTGATTATTATGGTTATATTTCTCACCCTTCTGCTGTTTTATAATGCTCTATGAGGCATTGCAGATTAGGATGCTGGAGTCCTTTTGTGAAGAATAGTCTTCATTCTTTTGAGTCTGCTGCTCTGATATGTAACACCGGGTAGTTAGACTAGTATAGTCATTCTTTTGTGATACATTGCGATGTATCAGCTGATGTGGTTTTGTAATCTAACTGATATGATGTATTATTCTGGATGACTTATGTGCATTTGAATTAAAATTTTGAAAAACGATCAAATGACTTTATCTTCCGCTTAAATTGAAAATGTTACATATTTTATGGAGCAAGTGTTTTATTGGTCAAGTTGTGACATTCTTCTTTTATACC
This sequence comes from Lathyrus sativus, assembly GCA_963859935.3. Lineage (NCBI taxonomy): Eukaryota > Viridiplantae > Streptophyta > Magnoliopsida > Fabales > Fabaceae > Lathyrus > Lathyrus sativus. Next base: position 60,139,322 of record OZ012741.1, read on the forward strand.
TTACTCGAAAACTTTTACTCTGATGAATCTGTATATGCTTAAGTGTTTTATATGCATTTATTTGGGGTATAGAAGGGGGTGTTACAATAGTGGTATCAGAGCAGGTCGGTCCGTCCGGCCTAGTTGTTAGAGTGTTTTCTTCCTGTGTGTTATTGATATGCGTGTGTTGCATTATCAATATTGGTTGTTCTTACGTGGTTCTGTGGTTGGAATTAGTAAGATGGTTGCAGGAAGGAACGACGAAGCGATTGCGGAGGCATTGACGAGATTGGCGGGGGCAATTGAGCAGAATCCTCCGGCCAATGTGAATGTGAGGGATCATGCTGATGATGGATTCCGTGCTTTGGGGAAATTCCAAAAGAATAACCCTCCGGTCTTCAAGGGAACTCATGAACCGGACAAGGCACAAATTTGGTTGAAAGCCGTGGAAAAGATTTTTCGAGTTATGAATTGCTCGGATGCACAGAAGGTGCAGTTTGGGACTCATATGCTCGAAGAAGAAGCTGAAGATTGGTGGGGTAATACTCGCCAAAGATTTGAGGAAGATGATATTGCGATTACGTGGGATTTGTTTAGAGAAACTTTTCTGGAGAAGTATTTTCCAGAGGATGTGCGGGGGAAGAAAGAGATCGAATTTCTTGAGTTGAAGCAAGGTAATTCGACGGTTGCTGAGTATGCGGCGAAATTTGAGGAGTTGATCAAATTTTGTCCTCACTATAATACTGGTAATGCTGAGAGGTCTAAGTGCCTCAAGTTTGTGAATGGTTTGAGACCCGAGATTAGACAAGCTATTGGATATCAGGAAATCAGGCGGTTTTCTGAGTTGGTTAACAAGAGCAGAATTTATGATGAAGACAGTAGGGCTAGGTCTAGCCACTACAAGAGCCTAAGTGATAAGAAAGGAAAAGGTCAATTCAGAGGAAAACCTTATGTGACTCCTGCGGACAAAGGGAAGCAGAGAATGGGTTATGGCAAGAGGCCAAGTGGGGGAGTTTCTACTCCGGTGAGATGTTATAGGTGCGGTGAAGAGGGACATCGTGCTCCTGAATGCAAAAGTGTTGAGAAGACGTGTTTTAAGTGTGGCAAGCCAGGCCACAAGGCTCTGGAATGCAGAAGTGGTGCGGGCGTGACTTGCTACAATTGTGGTGAGCAAGGGCACATTAGTACCAAGTGCGATAAGCCGAAGAAGAATCAAGGGAGCGGGAAAGTGTTCGCTCTATCTGGATCTGAGACTGCTAGCGACGATCGATTGATCAGAGGTACGTGTTTTATTAATGGTATACCTTTGATCGCTATAATTGATACCGGAGCTACGCATTCTTTTATTTCTTTGGATTGTGTTAGAAGGTTAAATCTTGAGTTGTCTGTGATTGGTGGCGGTATGGTTATTGATACTCCTGCTATGGGTTCGGTAACTACACCGTATGTTTGCTTGAATTGCCCGTTGAGTATTTTCGGTAGAAATTTTGGGATAGATTTAGTGTGTCTTCATTTGGATCAACTGGATGTCATTCTTGGAATGAATTGGTTAAAATTCAATCGTGTGTATATTAACTGCTTTGACAAAACGGTTATTTTTCCCGACTCGGATGTTGAAAGGGAATTGTTTATGACGAGGAAGCAAGTGAAAGAATCAGTGCAAGATGGGGCTAAGGTATTTATGCTTATGGCAACTTTGAGGACTGGTGAGAGTGAAGGGATTGATGGTTTGCCCATTGTTAGAGATTTTCCGGAAGTATTCCCTGAAGAGATAAAGGATTTACCGCCGGAGCGAGAAGTGGAGTTTTCGATAGATTTGATTCCTGGAACTAGTCCGATATCGATGGCTCCATATCGTATGTCGGCCTCGGAGTTAAAAGAGTTGAAGAGTCAACTTGAGGATTTGCTTGAAAAGAGGTTTATTCGTCCGAGCGTGTCACCGTGGGGTGCCCCGGTGTTGTTGGTTAAGAAGAGAGAGGGTTCTATGAGGCTCTGTGTGGATTACAGACAGTTGAACAAGGCGACTATTAAGAATAAGTATCCACTTCCGAGGATTGATGATCTGATGGATCAGTTGATTGGTGCAAGTGTGTTCAGCAAGATTGATTTGAGATCTGGGTATCATCAGATCCGTGTGAAAGCTGAGGATATTCAGAAGACGGCCTTTCGGACGAGGTATGGACACTATGAGTATTCCGTGATGCCATTTGGTGTGACTAATGCACCAGGTGTATTTATGGAGTACATGAATAGGATTTTTCACCCTTATTTGGATAAGTTTGTGGTGGTGTTTATCGACGACATCTTGGTTTATTCGAAGAGCGAAGGGGAGCATGCCGAGCATCTGAAGATTGTGTTATCTGTGCTGAGGGAGAAGCAGTTGTTCGCGAAACTTTCTAAGTGTGAGTTTTGGTTGGAGAAGGTTAGTTTCCTTGGTCATGTGATCTCGAGTAATGGTATTGCGGTCGATCCGTCGAAGGTTGAGGCGGTGTCGCAATGGGAGACTCCGAAGTCAGTTTTTGAGATCAGAAGTTTTCTTGGTTTAGCCGGTTATTATCGGAAGTTTATTGAAGGATTTGCCAAGTTATCGTTGCCGTTGACGCAGTTGACTAGGAAAGGTTAAGCCTTTGTCTGGGACGCCAAGTGTGAAGCGAGTTTTCAAGAACTTAAGCGAAGGTTGACGACATCTCCTGTTTTGATCCTGCCAAATCCAGAAGAACCATTCGTTGTGTATTGTGATGCTTCTTTGATGGGTTTAGGAGGTGTGTTGATGCAGAATAACCAAGTTGTAGCTTATGCTTTGAGGCAACTCAAAGTGCATGAGAAGAATTATCCGACGCATGACTTAGAGTTGGCCGCCGTCGTGTTCGTGTTGAAACTTTGGAGGCATTATTTATTTGGCGCAAGATTTGAAGTGTTTAGTGACCACAAGAGTTTGAGGTATCTTTTTGATCAAAAGGAATTGAATGCGAGACAAAGAAGATGGCTTGAACTTTTGAAGGATTTTGATTTTGGCTTGAATTACCATCCGGGTAAAGCGAATGTAGTAGCGGATGCATTGAGTCAGAAATCATTGCATATGTCGGCATTGATGGTGAAAGAGTTAGAATTGGTTGAGCAATTTCGAGATTTGAGTTTGGTATGTGAGAGAACTTCTTTTGGATTTAAGTTGGGTATGTTAAAGCTGACAAGTGGTATTTTGGATGAAATTCGAGAAGGACAGAAATCAGATTTGAGCTTAGTTGATCGGTTGACTTTAATCAACCAAGGCCAAGGTGGTGATTTTCGGATTGATGAGAATGGTATTATGAGATGTCGGGATCGAGTTTGTGTTCCAGATGTGGTTGAGCTTAAGAAGAGTATCCTTGAGGAAGGACATCGTAGCGGATTGAGTATTCATCCGGGTGCTACTAAGATGTATCAGGATTTGAGGAAAGTATTTTGGTGGCCTAGTATGAAGAAGGATATTGCGGAATTTGTGTATTCTTGTTTGACTTGCCAGAAGTCAAAGGTTGAGCATCAGAAGCCATCGGGTTTGATGAAGCCGTTGTTTATTCCTGAGTGGAAATGGGATAGTATCTCCATGGATTTTGTATCGGGTTTGCCGAGGACGCCGAGTAATTTTGAGGCTATTTGGGTTATCGTGGATAGGTTGACTAAATCTGCTCACTTTATCCCTATGCGTATGGATTACTCTTTGGAGAAGTTGGCTAAGTTGTATATTGAGAGGATTGTGTGTCTGCATGGTATTCCGTTAAGTATTGTTTCAGATAGAGATCCGCGGTTTACTTCGAGATTTTGGGAGAGCCTGCAAAGTGCTTTGGGTACTAAGTTGCGTCTGAGTTCAGCGTATCATCCTCAGACAGATGGTCAGACGGAGAGGACGATTCAGTCGCTTGAAGATCTTTTGAGAGCTTGTGTATTGGAAAAAGGAGGAGTTTGGGACAACTACTTGCCTTTGATTGAGTTTACCTACAACAACAATTTCCATTCGAGTATTGGTATGGCACCATTTGAGGCGTTGTATGGTAGGAGGTGTAGGACACCATTGTGTTGGTTCGAGTCCGGAGAAAGTTTTGTTGTTGGACCCGAGTTAGTTCAACAGACTACTGATAAGATCAAGATGATTCAAGAGAAGATGAGAGTTGCTCAAAGTCGTCAGAAGAGTTATTATGACAAGAGGAGGAAGGCACTTGAATTTCAAGAGGGAGATCATGTGTTTCTTCGAGTCACTCCGATGACAGGTGTTGGTAGGGCACTGAAGTCGCGCAAGTTGTCGCCGCGTTTCATTGGTCCTTATCGGATTTTGCAAAGGATAGGAGAAGTGGCCTATCGTGTGGCTTTACCACCGTCGCTTGCTAATCTTCATGACGTATTCCATGTATCTCAGTTGAGGAAATACATTGCGGATCCGTCTCATGTAGTCCAAGTAGATGATGTGCAGGTGAGAGATAACCTGACTGTTGAGACATCACCTATGCGGATAGAGGATCGGAAATTGAAGCAGCTTCGAGGTAAAGAGATCGCTTTAGTGAAGGTCGCGTGGGGAGGATCGGCTGGTGGAAATGTTACTTGGGAGCTTGAGAGTCGGATGAAAGAGTCTTATCCAGAACTGTTTGAATCAGGTAACATTTTCGAGGACGAAAATTCCTAAGTGGGGGAGGGTTGTAACAGCCCAAATTTCATTAAATAATTAATTATAGTAATTAATTGATTTAGTGGGATTTTTATTAATGTTGGAATTAATTTTTATTAATTGGAATTAATAGATAATTGAGAAGGAAATTGGAAGGAAGGAAAATAAAGGAATATATAAGAGAGAAAGAAAAGAAAGATAGAAAAACATTTGGAAAGAAAAAAGGAAAGAAGAAGAAAGGAGAGAAAGAGAAGAGAAGAAGAAGAAAAGTGGAAATCATCAAGAACCAACATCAAAGCTCCGATTAATCGAGGTAAGGGTGAGAAATGTTTCTATTTGATCATTGTATGATGTTATGTATGTTGGGTTAGGGTTTTGGTAGAGTTTCCATCACTTTCCATTTAGGGCAAAATGTTGGATAATCGGTAGATTGAGGATTTAATCGGTTGAAAATGAGTAATAATGCCGTAGAATAGTCGGGTAACATGTATTGATGCTGTTTATACTGATTTGGATGTGTAAGAGAAGGTTGATGATGGATTGGTGAAGGAGAAGACAGAATAGGGTTCTGTTCTGCGCAGGTTCGCTGGCTCTCGCCAGGCGAGCGAAGGCGAAGCTTCGCCAGGCGAAGCCTAGCGAATGTTGGCGAATAATTATATTTAAGTCCCAGTAGACTTCGCTGGTGGGTTCGCCAGGCGAAGTTGGATAGCGAAGGTTCGCCCAGCGAAGGTGCTGGCGAATGGTGGCGAATGAAGTCAGTAGCTACTGACTTGGGCTCGCTGGGAAGTCTCGCCAGGCGAAGCCTAGCGAGTGCTCGCTGAGAGAGTTCGCCAGGCGAAGGCCAGGCGAAGGTTCGCTGCGAGGGTTCGCCAGGCGAATGAAGGCGAATGTGACAGTATATTTTCTTTGCTGTGTTATCCAAATGGTGATTGTTTGGTTGATTCGTATATGTTTATACTTCTATGTTATGAATGAGTATGTGAACTATCATGATAACATGTGTTGTGGGTAGCCTTCGGGCGTGAATCCTAGAGTTGTGAGATGAATGATTAATTGTAATCGGTTAAAATACATGAGAACATAATGATGGTTATGTGTGTATTAATTGATGAGTTGTGAATGTTTGATTGTTGTGTGAATGCATGGGAACATATGTGATATGTGTGCATTGTGGTTGAATATGATGATGTGTGAAATGAATACATTGATAAATGTTTGATATATGTTGTATGTGCAATCATGATGAAATTCTCGAAGGGGTGAATTATTCGAATGCATGGGATTAAGACGCGGGAACGGTCTTAAGTGCATTTATTGTGATTGGTTGATTGTACATGCATCATTCAGTCAAGAGGCAATGTCTGTTAGTTTCGTGGAAACTAGTGGCTTGTCCCAAACCTAGAAGGGTGGGTTTGAAGCCTAGGGGACGGGCTTGGTTGTTATCGGTCTAGAAGGGTGGACCCGGTTTAAAGTAAAAACCGAAAAATGATAACAAGTTATCGGTCTAGAAGGGTGGACCCGGTTTAGAGTGAAAACCGAAAAAAGATAACTAATGTCGGTACCGCATAGCATTGAGTTGCATTGGACATGTTGAGTCACATTGCATAATATTGTTGTTGTATAATTGTGCTTGTGAATGATTGTGAAATTAAGCATGAAGGGATGTGCTTGTGAACATTCATAATGTTGATATATGTGAACGCGATATAATTATGATTATGAGAATGAAGTGTGGTGAGAAATGTGAATATGTGTTATATGACTACCTATATATATAATCTTATGCCTTGATTATTATGGTTATATTTCTCACCCTTCTGCTGTTTTATAATGCTCTATGAGGCATTGCAGATTAGGATGCTGGAGTCCTTTTGTGAAGAATAGTCTTCATTCTTTTGAGTCTGCTGCTCTGATATGTAACACCGGGTAGTTAGACTAGTATAGTCATTCTTTTGTGATACATTGCGATGTATCAGCTGATGTGGTTTTGTAATCTAACTGATATGATGTATTATTCTGGATGACTTATGTGCATTTGAATTAAAATTTTGAAAAACGATCAAATGACTTTATCTTCCGCTTAAATTGAAAATGTTACATATTTTATGGAGCAAGTGTTTTATTGGTCAAGTTGTGACATTCTTCTTTTATACCTTACTCGAAAACTTTTACTCTGATGAATCTGTATATGCTTAAGTGTTTTATATGCATTTATTTGGGGTATAGAAGGGGGTGTTACAGACAAATCTTGCTCTTACAGATTATATCAAGCATTGGTTGAAGAAAGTGCATATAAAGGCCATTTTAATGAATTAAAAGGTGAAAATTCAAAATAATTGGAAATAACATGTTTTCAAGTCAAATTTGTAGTCATTTTGAATGGAATTGATGTTCTAAAGATATTGGCATTATTACAGTTTTGATTTGAAGTCCATAACATGGCCATTTGGAAGGTTGCTTCACAAGTAAGAAACATATCCAACACATTCCATGGATTGAAATCAAGGGATGGAAACCACTTCATTACATTCCACAAGGGTTAAGGGAATCATTGGGACTGATTTTGAAGAGTGAGCAAGGCTTGAAGGTGCATATCAACATTGGAATTTTTGAAGAAAAATGAAAATCCAAAATCCACAAATGGGCTTGGTTTGGGCCTCCAACCTGTTGAAACAGAAGATAAATATGATTTGGATCAGTTTAGGAAGCTTCTAGTGCCAAAATTCGTGGAGAAGCCATTGATGCAAAGTGAATAAGAGAGCTTGAAATTGAGATTTCATTTTTTGAGAATCAGAGGTTTTCAGCAGGAATTGAGCATCAAGAAGCATTCACCATTGATCACTGAAGGTTTCTGCACGATTTGGAAGAGAATTGAAGCTTAAATCCACTGCAATCAAAGATCAAAGCTAGGTTTTAACTTCTTGAATTTTCTCTCTGATTATGTGTTTTTAATGAAGTAGAAGCATGCAGTTAGGTTCTCCTTATGATCTAGATGGATTCTGGATAGTTAATTTGAACTTTAGTGACAATTTAGGGTTGATGCCATTTTCGATTGAGGTTGATATCTCACGATCCTTGCCTTTTTAGAATGAGTGAATGGTATAGTTGAATTCCTGGTGAAATTTAGGGCAGGTTTCATTTAGAGATCGTGGTGAATGGTTGAGTGTAGATGGACTTAGGGTTGTACAGGGGTGGCCGGAGAAGTCACTGGCGATGGCCTTCGCGCATGCATGTTTGATGCTTGCAGAAATTCAAAAGGTAGGAGATGAAGTCTTAACCGTCCATTCGTGAAGAAACTTGACTTGGTCAAGCAATCCAAGCGTTCTGAACGCGCCACCTACCCCCTAAAAACGCAATGTTTTGATTAGTGAGAAACTCAGGCTTTGTTGCTTCGCTGTGTGAACCGAGAGAGAGCGGGTTCGTATCCTGGTGTGTATCACTTTTTTGATTAATTTGTGAACTGAATTCACTTAACATGTGCGTTGGGCTTCAGTGCTTGTATGCTATCAACACCCCTCCCTCAGGCCCAACATGATTTTACAAGGCAAAATGGTTACTTAGCGCACCCCCTCCTGGTATTTTTCTTTGAACTGAGTTGAAACTCAGATGGGCCTAGCGCCCTGGTTGCTTCCAGCACCCCCTTTTTCTGGGCCCAAGCGCTTCAAGTTGGATTTTGCTGCTAACTGCACCCTTCCCTTTATTTCTCTTATTTTTGTTTTCTTTTAATTTTTGTTTTCATATTGTTTGATTTTAATTCCCAAAAAAAAGTAAAAATTGATATTAAATCTTGAGAAAAATTGTGGATACAATTTAAAATGTTTAGAATTTTGTCATGATTTTATTTTTCATTTTTCATGCATTTTCATTTTATTGCATGTTTTTTAGTTTAATATGTGTTTAATGGTGAAATAAGGATGTTGTGATTTTCTCCATTTTCTTTCTCACTCATGGTTCTGAATTTGATCTTGATTTTTTGTAGGATGTTTGTGTAAACATTGATGTTGACTTGTGATTTTTATCATGATTTTTAGATGATTGTAAATATGCTTTTAGTGTAGTTGTTTAGGTGTGATTTTTAGTGGATTTCTTTAGTGATACCTTGCAACTTAGGATTTTATTAGAGGACTTAGAGATTGAATTAGGTCCTGTTTTTTAACTGTAGATCATTAGCAAGTGCATGTTACCATAGAAAAATAATTAGATTTTTAGAATGTGTTTTGATATTTTAGATAGAATATTCAGGTTGATTGTTCATTTGGTGTTTCAATTTTGGTGATTGATTCAGAATGGACTCAAAGTTGGGCTTCTTTGCATAATGGGCTTCTGGTTCCTATTGGAGGATATCATGGACATGATGAAGCTTGTGTGAAGTGGCTGGTGGAGCTTGGATTGGAGCTTTTCCTTCTTTTTTTGTTAGCTTTGTGTAGCTTAGGAGATTAGGGCCTTAGGAGAGAGCTTTAGAAATAGATTTTTCTTCAAGTAATGGTTGGTTTCATTCCTATTCCATTCCCATCCTATGATTCAAAGTCCTCATGTTAAAAGTCTCATCTCTCTTAGGAGGGATGTGTGACATTTACAATGAGTAGAACTTTTGAGGATGCCTTTCTCCGATGACTGGTTGAGTGTCAAATGGGATTCCTTGGGTTTCCTGTCTGCTTCCCATTATCAAATAATCATCTTGTTGGTTCTCTTCATTCTTGGTGGAGCCTATTGAAGATTAAAGCTTGAAGATGGAGTAACTCTCTCCTTTTCTTGAAGATGATAGACTTGAAGAACAGTTACAGACTGTGGACTGGATTGCTGTCAGAAAATTGCTTTGCTGTGAAGCTGTGGAAGCTGTTGATTTGCTTTCCTGTGTGTCTGTTTTCTTCTTGTGCAACTGTATTGATGTGACTTGATTGGTGTGATGCATTCAGATTAGGTCATGTAGTTGGATAAGCCTAAGAGCATCCTAAGGGTTGAGTTTCTCCCCTTGCTTGTATTGCATTAGAGGTTGAGTTTCTCCCTCTGCTTGTATTTTTACTGTATGGCTTTGCTTGCTGGTATTCGGTAGAGCTACGCTCCCTTTCCTGTGTGGTTTGTGGTTTGCTTGATGGCATTCTATTTTCTTCTATTATTTTTGCAGTTATTCATATCTGGCTTGAGGTTGAGACGAGCTTGTGGAGGCTTATGCCCCACACATATTTCCTCCCTCACTTGCATTGGATGCATTTTACAGTCGTTTCTTGTACTGTTTACTATTTACTGTTTAAGCTGATGCTTTATCTGTTTCTTTATCCCATTGACATGATCCCCTAGGAATCTCACTTCCTTTGACAAGGAAGTGATGATTAGAACTTTAGGTTGAAACCTATGCATGATAACTTCTAGGAGATCCCTGTTTCAAGCCTCAACCATAGGATGAATCCTTGGCATGACAACTGTTAGGACCTGATAGTCTCCTCTTAGTTGAGCCTGTTCTCTCTTCTCATCTCGAAACAAATCAAAATACATTAATAAAGGTTAACTAATGTCGTACGTTACGAGCCTTAAGTTACTTGGGAAATGATTGTTGAAGGGTCACTCTTCAACAGTCTGGATGTTTAGTATGGCACCCTTAGGGTGACATGCGATGCATTCACTCTCAGTTCATAGTCTCTAGTGCGATATTAGTTCCAAACAACCGTAAAAAACACTTCTTCCGTAAAAAACAGAAAACTAACTTCAAACCTTTTTGCCCCGTGGGCCCATAATTCAAAGGAAAGCTTTTCTGAAGAAAAGAGTGTCATTAACTCCCAGTTCTACCGTAAACAGTAACGCCTAAGTCTCCAAGGGTCGAGCTACGTACGCCAAACTGCTGGAACTGTTTGTTAACCCCACTCGAAAAAAACAGATGAATCTGAACCTCCATAACCCGTATTATCCCGAACTACGTAAGCTCTGACCTCTCATACCTGTTGAGAGTACGTAGGCACAATACTGATGTGTTGGCGAGCAACCTTCCCCCACCCGTAGTTAGACGAACTACATTGACTCTGATTTCTCATTCTCTGATGAGAATACGTAGGCATAAAGTGCAACGCTTTGCTGAGTCATTTTCTTTTCTTTTTCAGACCAGCCTTGATAGGTAGATAGATAAAATCAACCCGTCAGATAAACACAACAAGCGTGGATCCCATCGAGTACGATGGACGTGAGGGGTGCTAATACCTTCCCCTTGCATAACCGACTCCCGAATCCTGACAATGGTTGCAATGACCTTGTCTTATACCTTTTCGTCAGGTTTTTCTGATCGTTTCCTTTCCCGTTCTGAGGGATAAATAACGAAAGGTGGCGACTCTTCTGTTTTGCCGGCACCTTATTTTCGCGGTAGCGACACGATGGAACCTGTAAGCAGCAGGATTTGCCTTCGGGAATTAGTTCTCTATTACAATCGTACAAAATCAAAAGCGAAATTCGTAAAAAAGAAAAGAAGGTATAGATGAAAAGTGTGCGGCTTCTAGGTATAGAAAACCATCACAAAATCTTATTATAACCCAACTGGTTCGAAAAACATAAAAAACCCGACCCAAAACTAAATATTCCTATAGGCAGCATTCGTGTTCTGACGTTAACGAATTATTCAAGTCTGCTACATTCTGAATCAGTCTATGCCTACAACATGAAGTTGTAGCACTTTGTCTCAGATTTCCAACGCCTATTAAAATGCGTAAATCTGACTCTCGTAGCTCCAGTTATGATCCAAACAGTGGTCTGGTATCAAATAAAGGCTAATGCTGAAAATAAGTTGCAAAAATAGATTTAAGGCAAACAAAGAATTAGTTCTAAAAACATAATAAAACAGTAAAATAAAATAAAAACTAAGGAAATGTCTAGGTACAAATATTAGAGATTATGCATTAAAATGTACTGTCAAATTCCCCCACACTTGAACTTTTGCACTCCGAGCAAAATAGTATCAAGACTCATGAAAAACAATAACATTTGGATACTCATTCTAGGCTACAAACTCTTCTTCAGTCAAGATTGTATCGGTAGGTACTAATATTTCACACTAAGGATATCGTAAGAATACAAATCCGAAATTATGCGGTCATAAACCTCCCTCCTATACAAACCAATCTAAATCATGTTATTATGCTTAAGCCTAACATACTCATCCTCATTTTTGCTCCCTTTCATTTTAATGCAATCACATTAACCCCTTTATATATTTACACACATGGTAAATAAGTCTGTTAGTGACTATGATCCATATCTTGTCAACAATTCAAAATTAACCACTTTAGCAACAACAATCCTTTTTTTCTTTTTTTGAAGGTTTCACAAAATAAAGCAATGGTTTCCTCCCCACACTTCAAAAATGCATTGTTCTCAATGAAATGACATAACTATTAAACAAGAGTAAGAGAAAGGAAAAGGTGCTCTCTGGTCAAGTTGTACAGTAAGTGGCTCTTCCAAGGAAAGCTAGCTTCAGGCACCAAACTCTCATGGAATAGCTTCAGGCGCTGCCCATTGACCTTAAAGGCTTTGTCAGTATCTCTACTTCTTATTTCTACTACACCATGAGAAAAAAAATTAGTAACAACAAAAGGTTCAACCCACTGTCATACCCCAAATTTTTCCTACTTGTACATTACCTTCATTTGTACATCCAGCCACTGAAAATCATTCAAAAATACAAAAATATGTTGCTTTTGCTTGTTGTTTAAGTTCAGGGTTGTGCAAGATTGAATTCAAAGTCACTCAGGCAAGTGTTGAGTGAAGTTGAGTGGTGTTGACCTGATTTTCTTGTCAGGAAAGTTTGGTTTCATGGTAAGTCATCTGTGGAGGAATCATGTTCTCAGACTATACCAAAGCAGGCATCACGATAGAGGTTACAGTTAGGGTTTGTGTGCCAATTCGAGCCAATTGTATGAATCAAGTTATCAGGCTATGTTGAATTGTTAGTGCTTCATAATTAAACATCATCATTGAGCAGTTCATTATAAATCAAAGATTAATTGAATTTTTGCTGTGAGTGCATTTGTGGATTCAAGATTAAGTTCAGTGAAGGTGTATCTATGGTTAAGTTGAGAATTCATTTTTCAATATCCAAAACTGCTGTCTATTCTTATCCTTTTCTCTTTTTTTAAAATCCATATCCAATATTGTGCCCACACACCCAATTTCAAATTCACTTTTTTATGTCCATTTTTAATCCATTTTTCTTAAATTATTTTTTCCAAAACCGTTTCTATCCATTCAAATACCTACGTTACAAACCATATTATCCATTATGCTATCCGTTTTATTTCTAAATTCATGTTCCAAAAATCATTAACATTTTACTTTTATCATAAACCATGAGAAAAGCCCATTTACAAATCTATCTATAAAAAATAAACCAATTCCAATAATTAGTCAAAAAAGTTACATCATAATTGATTCACCATCACAAGACTAATATAAATTTCAAAATAATACTTATGCCATTAGACTTTGTCCATCATGATTCACAAATAAAATAGATACAAATAGTCTGTAGGCCATGAGTCAATAAGCTACTACACAAGGTCACTCCCGCAACCTCACAATGAGATTGTGCTGCAGGCCATGATTCGCGATGTACAAATATGGACTTTCATAGTCATTCTCACCAAATTTTCAAATCATTTGAAGCCCATCCACTCCTCCAAGTTGATTCACGATCCAAACAAGAAACACCCACCATAGTAATACGTAGCCTCCTAAGTTCACAACATGTATCCCCATATCTTGCACAACAAAATCACAATATGCATCTACAAAGTTTATGACCCCACAACAAGAATTGCAAACCTTACAACTTGCTAACAACTCAAGCACAAATGACAAAAGAAAAGTGACCTCAAAATGAAACATTGCATATCAGTACACAAAACGCACCAACCACATTAAAATGAAAACGAAGCCACTCCAATTCCTTTCCAATTCTTCCACTTCTACCCTTCAATCTCACCTATATAATAGACTCCCTTCCACTTCTACCCTTGAATCTCACCTATATAACAGACTCCCTTTCACTTCTACCCTTCTCTTTTTTTGTTTGGTTCTTGGGCTTTCATAAAGCCCGTTTGGCTTTTCAATCACCACCCTTCCCCTTTTTCTTTACATACCGTGTATTGGTTGTGGGGAGTTGGTGGGCTCTTAGACCCATCTTGTATTTCATACTCCCTCATCAAGTCTTGTGCCCCTCCCTCTTTTGTTTTCTTTCTTTACTTTCTTTTAATTTTTTTAAATCATTATATTATTTTATTTTTTGAATTTCTAAATTGTTAATTCTGAATATTTTACCATTAATCTTTTGCCTAACTATTTTTATGTTTTCTCAATTAATTTTATTCCATTTCCATTTTGCTTTTAATTCTGTATGATCTTTTCATTTTCAATTTGATTCTATTTCGATTCTTGATCCGTGAATTCTTTCCATTCACGAATGTTGGTTAACTTAGGTTGTTTAACCTTCATAATTTCAAATCTGTAGTGAATGATTATCGAGATCATTTTATATACTTTGGAACATGATAGGTTACCTCCAATTAATCAAAGAAAGTTTGTCATTAAGACAAGACCGTTCGCTTTTCTTTTCGTGTGGCACAACTTCTTTAGAGAATGATTCACAATATCATTTCTCCATGTGTTTTAGCATAAATAGTATAGCTTGCACGACCTCTTATAGTACGATCTTTGTCATAGATTGTGCTACGACGGTTTAGCGATATAGTCGACCCAATTCATTCAATAACAATTAACCACTAACTTTAATTTCTGTCAATATACTCTTGATTTATTTTTCTGTCAATATATCATTGTTCATATACTATTTATTATATTTTTGTTCATATATTATTGTTGATATTATCTTGATTATAATATTCATTTGTTCATATTATTCAGCTTATCATATTCATCATATCTTTTTCATCTTGTTCATGTTTTATTCATACTATTCAAAAACATACTAATAACAATCGAAACCCTAAAAGCCTAAATTGGTGGAATGTGGTTACTTTTCCGAGCAACGGAACTTGGACTATGTACAAAAACCCTAGCTTAGAGCTTTTTTCAGACTCTTGCTCGTGGCTTAGTTTAGGAAACATACATGGCTTCCTCTTGGGCTACCTGACAATGAGACCTTTTATTTCGTGCAATCTCGTGTAACTTACATTTACCTCGTTCCCATTCTGATGTATGTATTCGTTTTTCTTTGATTATGGTTGGTTTACTAGGAGCACCCCTAGGGACTAGCATAGACTAAACCATTTTCAAACTAATTCTCGATTCGTCTTCGAGTCATTTTTAAAACACCTCTGTAAGTCGATTGTTCGTTAGCATTCACCATCAACCTAATGCACACACTCTCACATTTCATCGTGGTTTTTTCTAGCTGTAGCACCCCAAAATTTTCCCATCTTCTTTCCTTATACATTGGCTTATTTCTCATACCATCTTGCATTAACATCTACATAGCATTGATCTTAGACAGGGGATCAAGGTATCTTATCCAGCAATCAAGAGCTCAAGATCAACTTTGTGACAATTTCAAGTCATAAGGGTCCTATCATCATCAAGACATGTTAATCAACCAATTGGTTCAAGTCAAGGAAGGTTTGTGGTTAGTTCTTTGAGCAAGACACGATTCTCAATCTCAACATACACCTTAGGGGTTCCCTACATGTTTTCTGAGCCATCATAAGCCATCACAAGAGCCTCAGTCAATAGGATTGATCTTAGGACTTCATCTAGTCAACAAAAGTCAATTGTGGTTCAAAGGGGTCTAAATTTTGGATCTCAAGGTCAATCAAGGGAATGGTAGTTATTTTCAAGGGATTTCATGTGTTTGGAAAAAGAAAAATCAAGAGGAAACATAAAATCAGGAGATTGGGTGAATTAGGGTTTTGATAGAAATTTTTCGAAGTGTGAAAAACCCTAATGCTAGCCATTTTGTAACTTCCATAACTTTCTCATTTTTTATCCAATGAGGGCAAACTACGTATCAAATTGAAGAGGACATCATGAACTACAAGTTTGTAGAAATAAGCATGTCCAAAAAATTAATGGTTTAGGAGATATGATGAGTCAAAGTTTGAAAAAAAGGAGATTATGATATTTCTACACTTAGAAATTTTTCTAAGTGTTGAAATTCAGTTTGAAGTACCTACTTTCAAGCCCATTGTTCATGGTGATGCAAGCTTCAATTGAATTTTCCTACAACATTAGAATTGTAGAGAATCCTCCAATATTTCTTTTAAGTACTAGAACATCTCCATTGGGTGTGTAGAACTCAAGTTATGATGCTCCCAAATTAGGGTTTTCAAAGACGTCAAATTTGGCAAGTTTCTAGGCAGATTTTTGGACCAATCTTCCAAGGCATTTTTCACTAAGATCCTAAATTTATCTCATCATCCTTCAAACATAAAAGTTGTAGGTCATTCTTCAAGATTTGTATCCATTACTAGATCATCTCCATTGGATTAAAGCCCTTCAAGTTATGTGCCTTCAAAGTCAAGGTGTCAAAGTTGCCAAAAGGTTCATAACTTAGAATTTTTCTAAGTTACCTTGGGCAGAATTTTAGACATGATTTCCACTCCATTTTTCTCAATCTTCCAAGCCTTGATTCAAGCTTCCATCAACACCAAACTTGTTCATAATTCTTCCTAATTTCATTCAAGCACAAGAATTCATGATTTACATTAAAGGTCACCAAGTTATGATCAAGGAAATTGTGTTATATGGACTTGATTTCAAGTCATGGTATGCTATAATTCTTTGGCAAGATTGTGAATTAGCCTTGCAGCATGAATTCATGTAATTTTACACACATACCTCACTTATTTGGTGTCACCAAACATTTCCATAAGTGACTAAATCATGCCTTGTACCTTGTGCACCATTTTAAACATAATTGCCAAAAGGAGGAAAAAAGACAAAGTTGAGCATGAAACTTGCTTAGCAAGGAGCTACATTCCACTCCTTTTTTTGACCTTTCCCTCCACTCATTAAGAACCATGATCATTCCACTACCATGAGCTAACCCAAGCCACTCTCTTTCTTTTCAAAAATTTCCAAAATCACTAACCATCTGTTTTCACCACAGTTAAAGCTTCTTAACCACATCTAACCTCAGTATATAAGCCACAAACCAAAATAGAGGCAGCATCCACCTCATTTTCCTAAAGATTAGAACCCTAAGAGCCTTGCCTCCCTCAAACTTTTATCACTTAGAATCTTGTTTTTCCAGGCCATTTTCTTCATTTTCTATTCACTATCATCAGCTACTAAGCTTTGACTTGCTTTTGTATGCAAAAAACACCTTTGATTAGAGAACTAGCATGGATCCCGTTGAGTACAATGGACGTGAGGGGTGTTAATACCTTCCCCTTGCGTAACCGACTCCCAAACCTAAGATTTGGTTGCGATGACCTTGTCTCCTCCCGTACATTAGGTTTTCTTTGATCATTTTCTTTTCCTGTCTTTGGGATAAATAACATTCGGTGGCGACTCTTCTGTTTATTTTCGCCGACCCTTTTTCGTAGATGCGATAGTTGGCGACTCTGTTGGGGACATCTATTTCCCTATGCAAGTCAATCCTAGAGCTTATCTGTTTTATATTTTTGGGTGTATATTTGTGTATATGTATGTTGTATTTGTATCATTATTGTTGTATATCATTGCATTTGCATTTTATTTTCCGCAATTTATCATTGTTATCATATTATATTACTGCTGTGTTGTTGGATGGGTTGTTCCATGAGAAATAAGCCCAATACCCAGGCTTGAATATACACATAGGGTTAGTGTGAGAGTAGTGTGGACTTGTGTGGCATCTTGCCATGCAAGAGTCAACACGAAATTTGCGTCCAAACGAGGTTTTCTTTGAAGACATCTTATCCTGTGCATCTTGGACAGTTGAGGGGGTGTTGGATCTGAAAGCTAACGACTCTGGAGACCGTTCATTGGGAAGTCAGTTGAGACCTCTTTAGTTGACCATGATGCCAAAACAGAAATGGTAAACGTATCATCGTTTCTCGACCTAAGAGTATGTGATATTGATGACCTGCATAGGATGCCGTACCTTTCAAGACTAGAACCTACCTATGAGAGGGATGGGTTTTGCAGGATAACTTAACCTTCAACCAACCCGGTTTTCTGGTTTTCTTGTCAGAGCAGACTTTTGACTTTGAATATTGTGGTACTCTGGAGTTCTGGATTTATTCAGCCAACAACACAACAAATCTTGATATCTTGATCCCAGACTGCATTTGCATATTCATGTTGCATATTAACATCTACATGCACGTGTGTTCTCAGGTTCTCGTCTCCCCTTTGATTCTAGTAATCTTATCTGCTATCAATATGGAGCCTGAGTTGAAAAAAACCATCACCTACAAATTTCCACTACTGAAGTTAGGACCTTTATTTGGTCTAATTTATATGGTCGATCCTGGCGTTCTTGAAGATTTCAGAAAAGACTATGGGAGGATTCTAAGCCTTGTCCGCAAAGTTACAAACTATAAGCAATGGGTTATCCATGCTTTGCTGCAGTTCTATGACCCTCCATTATGTTGATTCACCTTCCCTGATTATGTCTTAGTGCCTACATTGGAGGAGTTTGCTTTCATTTTGCGGGTTTAGGTCCGAGATGGAATGCCATTCTATGATACAGAAGAAGAGCCTGACCTGGAGAAATTTGCCAATGCTCTTTATTTTAGCAAGTCTGACTTGGTGGATAATGTGGTTCGTAAAAATGAAATTTTTGGCTTCACCCTATCTTTCATGGTGGGTAAAGCTCAGAAATACGCAAAAGAAGATTGTTGGTGGTTTTCAGGGCTATCTTGGCTCTGTGCATATATGGAATTGTTTTGTTCCCCCAACATACCAGAATTCTTTGATATGGATGCTTTCGGCATTTTTGTTTCACAAAATCCTGTACCCACTCTCCTCGGAGACCTATATCACTCAGTGCACTACAAGAACGAAAAGAAGAGAGGGAAGATTGTTTCTTGTTATACGCCGACTTTCCACAAGTGGTTTATAGATCACCTTCCTCGTGTTGGAGCTTTTGTCGATATAAAGGTTACATCTCAATGGTCAAAGAGGATTATGGGTTTGGAAGCTAAAGATATTGTTTGGCTTAATCGGGATCTGCTTGGTGCAAAGATCATCTTTAGTTGCGGAAGCTTTCCCACTATACCTCTAATGGGGAAAAAAGGGGGAATTAATCACAACCCTTCTCTTGCTATTAGAAAATTTGGATACGCTTTGAGAGGACCCCCAAAGGAAGAGGAAGTGCAGGAATCTCTGTACTTTATAAGCGTGGCTGACCATGTTATTCTAGAAAGGATAGAAGAAGCATGGGGGAGAGTTCATAAAAAGGGAAAGCTTTCTTTGGGCAAAGGTGATTGCATGGCATATGACCCTTACTTGGAATAGATTTAGAGAAAGGTGGAAAAGGTCCTGTTTCCATTTCCTATTGAAGAACCCTTATACCCATTGATGATTGAAAAGCCTACAATGATGGATATTCAAAGATACAATAAGCTATGGGTGGAAAAGGAAGAATTGCATAAAGAAAATGAAGAGCTGAAAAAGGAGATCAGTCAACTAAAGAGTGATAAGAACGAAGTTGTTTACTTAGAAAAGGTAAAGACAGAAGCTTTGGCTAATATGGAAAAGGAGTTAGCTGAAGAGATCCGGGTGCGAGGACGAGTTAGCCAAGATTTGAAAAGCACTGATAGTATCCTTAAGCATAAGAAGAAAGAATTAGATAAAGCTTATTGGGAAATATCTAAGTTCAATGATCAATGGAACGTTGCATTAACTACTAACAGGGGAAGGGAGGATGAACTTCGTAGACAGATTGACAGGTTGAAGATACAACTCCAAGTCAAAGATGAAAAAGTTTCAACAGAATCATCCCGTAGGTACGCAAGTGATCATAAATTACAAGAAACCTTGTCAGCATTGGAGGAGCTCAAGGTGAGGGCTGAATTGAAGAAATCAAGACTTGAAGATGCCTTTTGAGAGGATGCTTGAGAGGACTATTCTCAAGGCTTGAAAGATGTCATCTGCAGAAGAGACCTTCTCATACAGGAGTTGATTACAAGACCTGAACATCCAAACACAAAAGAGCTGCTAAAAGAAGTTCAGACTCAACACAAGAGTTACAGTGGTTGAAGAAAGTCATCTGATACAGTATCTCCATAGTATTTGTTCTTTTCTTGTCTTGTATTTTTTACCATCACCAGATATGTTGGATGCGGTCGTGATTGTATGCAGTTGTATTTCCTGCTGAATGTTTTGTATACGTTAACTTTAAATCTCATTTTATGAGAGAGGCTTGTGTTTCTTCCATTTATTTTTCATGTTTTGTTATTTATTTGTGGAACTATAGTCAAGGGGGAGATCTCCTTGAATCACATATACATGCTTGCATTTTGCATCATCATTTTCATTTGCATAACATGTGTTCTTGGAGCCTTCAACCTTACCTTTGCTTGGTTTTCTTCAATAGTTAACAGGATTGGAGATCCAATTCTCCACAGGTATTCTACCAGAGGGAATCAACGGAGAGTTATGGATCAAGTACAGCAAGATCTGCAGGAGGTCAGAGACAAAATGGCACAGTTTATGAAGATGATGCAAGGTGTAGCCAATAGGCAGGAGCAATTGAGGACTGTGGTTCAACCACTGAGAGCACGGGTGGATGGTAATGGTGTTCTGTACGGAGGGACTACTGTTATCCCTTCTTTAGTTGATGGAAATGTTCCTCAGGTCAACGGTATTCCAACTATAGTTAACCCTCCGGGCGGAGGTCATCAGGGAGGAATTCATATAGTTGGTGCTAGAGGTAGTGTGGGCGCTGTACACGAAGCTGCAGGTCCCCATTGGGAAGAGGATGATCAGGAGGATGCATTTTCAATGAGTGACTTAGATGTGGTTCTCCCTACAGAAGCTGATAAGAGGTTCAAACTACTTGAAGAAAAGATGAAAGCCTTCGAGAACCAAAATTCTTTAGGACTCGACATGTCGGATCTGGGATTGGTGCCAGTATCATACCCCAATTTTGTCCATCCTTCATATGCTTTCAAGTAGACTTTATTATGAATAAATGAGATAGCATAGTCGGTAAGAAGGTATGTGTAAGAGGTTTAGTCATAAGGTTGTGGGTTCAAGTCCTATTGTATTACTTTTTGTATTTCTTTTCCTTTTTGTGTGTTTTCATTAAAAAAAATGGTAAAAAGATTATTTTTCCATTATTTAATTATTATTTTCGTTCTTTTATTTAGGAATATTTTAAAAAATAAATTTTTATTTTTAAATCTTTATTTTATGAATTAAATAAATAAAAATAATCCAAAAAAAAATTAAAATAAAATCTCAAGACCAATTCAAGATTCATTTCAAAACAAGTCTTAAACATAATCCAAACATGTTTGAATGAAAGAAGAAAATTTTCAAAATCACAAAACATGTTCCAGACAAATTTGAATTCCTTCCAAATCAACATCTCAATGTCAAGATTCAAAATGTCTATAAAAGAGGGCAAGAGACATACACTAAAAAAAAGGACCAGCACTAGCCGCATATGAGAGAAAAGGGAGAACCGAAATATAGGAGCATCATTATTTTTTTTCCTTTTCGGATCTACTGTTGTTCTTCATTCTTCATGTATGTTATGTGTGTCATTATACTGTTTCTTTTTGTTTGATTTTCTTATGTATAGTTTCGATTGTTATTTTATATTGTCACTTTATCGTTTGTGTTTCTTATATACATGTTCAGTTTATACTCTATATATTTGTTTGTGATTCTTATACATATGTCGAGATTACATAGTACGTACAATATATATTTGTTTATGATTTCTATGTATATAAATATGATCACTATTTAATTTTTTAACACACACACACACACACACATTTTTAACTTTAACGTTTTTTTTTTAACATAGTTATACTTTTTCTTAATTTAGTTATAATATATATACTTCTTTTTTAAAATTAATATATATGTCTCTTTTACTAATTATAACATATATTTATATTCGTTTAGTTACGACATAATCATTTTTATAAATTATGGTATGTACTTTGAGTTATATATATATATATATATATATATATATATATATATATATATATATATATATATATATATATATATATATATATATATATATATATATATATATATATATATATATATATATATATATATATATATATATATATATATATATATATATATATATATATATATATATATATATATATATATATATATATATATATATATATATATATATATATATATATATATATATATATATATATATATATATATATATATATATATATATATATATATATATATATATATATATATATATATATATATATATATATATATATATATATATATATATATATATATATATATATATATATATATATATATATATATATATATATATATATATATATATATATTTATTTTTATAGTGTGTTAATATTATTTTCACATTTTATTTTATTTTTAACTTTAAAACGATTATATTTTATTGTTATGTCAATTTTGTAGCAATATACCTTATTTGTGGATAGCATGTGCGTATTGTGTTTAACTTTCTATTTTTCAAATTAATTTGAGTTGATGTAAAATTTGTGACACTACCGTAATAATAGTAATGTCTTTGAGTGTTGTTTGGTTTATTATTGCATTTTGATTTCAAAGTTAAAATCTAATTTAACTTTCGAGAACCGCTTGAGGGCATATATTAATTTGCTTGGCTTCTCATAGAGTGATTTATACATGAATCCATTCTAAGTTAGCTTCAGAGCTAAATTCAATTGCTCTTCAATTTCGATTTGTTTCGGTCCCACATTTACTTGTTTGAATATTTAGTATTTTAGCCATTTTCTTACTTTTCATTGGCCAAATGTATCCTTCACCCTCATGTGTAATTGTTATTTGTTTTTGCCGCCTTTATTTATTTAGATAGATAATTAATCAAAACAAAAATATATATAAAATCAATCTTTCAAAAAATCAAAGAATTTGGTCAACACCAAGTTCCATTTTCAAAAACATTGGTCGACACCAATTAATCAATCAACCCAAGCATTCTTGATTCATATAGCAAGCCATACCCTAACTTGTAAGTCGACTGCTTTTTAGCATCGCCATCAACCTCATGCACACACTTGCACATTTTCTTTGGTTGTGGTTTCGTTTATTTGTAACATCCATTGACCTTTAAATATTTATTAGTGCCTTCGCCTTTTATTCCGAATCAAAGAAGAATCTTCGATAAATAAAAGTGTCGAATGGGCACTTGAATATGATATCCTTTTCCACAACATCAGAGATCAAAGAATTAAGGGGTTGCTTCATTATTTTTCTTCCATCTTCCATCGAGGCCCATCCAATTCCCTTCTTATGTTTCTTCAAAACCTGTAAAAACTTATTTTCTTGATCAAAATTAAGGTTAGAAGAAATTATAACAGGTAGCTTTTCATTCCTCTTTAAATAGACATATTTTAGATTGTCTGTAAGTGGTTTAAGCTCTAAGGAAGAAGGTTTTTCAAAGGAAGGCATGGTCAGGGAAGCCAGGATATCAAAAGTTTCAGCTACATAAACAACATTATGAAAAGCATCACCCTGCAAGGCAACATTAATCTCAGCACAAACAGAACAAACGTTAGTGTCAGTACATAAATCGCAAGAGTAAGTATCATCATAATCTAATAAAGATGGAAAATCAGATAATAACTCAGGATAAATATCATCAAATAAATCAGATAATAACTCTTTTGGATTCATTACTGTTTGAGCGGGTAGTTGGTTTGATTCTTGAGCTTGTTGCATGGTATTCACTATAGTGGCAAGCTGTCTAATCTGTGCCTGTAAAGCCTGAAGACTGGAATCTGTTCGTTGCTGAAACTGAAGATCATTTATAGTCATTTTCTTGACAAGGTCCTCTAGTGAAGGTTCGAAAGGTGTAGAGCATACAATTTGGAATTCCTTCAGATGCTTATTCGAATCCTCACCTACAAGATCATTAAACCTTGGCAACAAGTGTACTAAACCAGATTCCAATTTGAAAGGTACAAAAACAACAGGATATTTCGTACATAAAGTATTATAATTCATATAATGAGCAACAAATTCTCTAACAGTTCTTTGATTTTTTATATTAAATCTAATAGGAAAATCAACAAAGAAAAAGAAAACAAAAAACTAATTCAGCAATGCAGCAACAATTAGGAAAATACCAACAATGTCCATATTTAGAAAAAGAATGGAAAAATAGAAAAGCGAATAAAATAAAATCTAACAATTATCAAAACATTACTAAAAATCAAATAAAATCAGAATAAATCTTTACAAAAAAATTTAGATTTTTTGAATATATGAAAATAGAAATTAAATCAAATAAAATAGAAAAATAAGGAACTTGCGATTTTCAGGGTCAAAATCTTTTAGAATTTTATTCTAAAGGAGTATTGTTCGCCGATTATTTTTTGAATTTTCTGGAAAAAAATTCAGATCAAATCGAGACAAAAGCTTCCAAACTCACCTAATAGGCTGAAACGCTTACCACTACACTACAACCCTGGAAATCAACAAGGAAAAAAAAAAACAAAAAACAAAAAAACTCTAACAAAACTTTAAACTAAAATTCTAAAATTGGCTAACATCAACAAGAATCCCCGACAACGGCACCAATTTAATCTGTTGTCGTGCACGGATAAAAAATGAGTATTTCTTAAAACCGTAGTAATGGTAATGACAACTCGAGTATCATTCTCACAAGGATTCTTGTATTATTTCACCCAACTAAAGAAAAGGTTTATGGGGGGTCTGAATTTTGATTAAAAAAATAGTGGAAAATAAAAATCATTATCAAATAAGCTGAAAAGTTAATTTGCTGATTGGTTCCTACTAATCATCGGTTAATATAATTCCAATCTCCTAACGGATTATCAATTCCTATTCGATTACAAACTCATTGACAAGCGCAATTTGTATGTGTGATGTAGGTTCCTATTATCTGAATTAAGCAAACAGAATTAAGCCCTCGTGAATTAACCAAACACGATTTGATCAATCATGATAACGAATTAAGCAAACGCAAACGTGATTATGGTTAAGGATCATACAACAAACGAATTGAATCAACATACTCTATAAAAATTAGATTAAGCAAACAAGAATCATAGGATAAGATTGAAAGAAATAAAAACTAAATTGAAATTATTATAACCTCAAGTTGTCGGAACCGAATACAGCAAGTCAACAAATTGAAATTAGTTCTCCATGAATTCTTCGTACAAAAGCAAAAAGTAAAATTAGTTTAAAAAGGTTCTTCCTAGTAGAATGGCTGCTATTAAGTATAGTGAAGCATCACAAAATCCGGTTCTAACCCAACTGGATCGAAAAACATAAAAAACCCGGCCCAAATCTAAATATTTCTTATGGCAGAATTCGGGTCCTTACTTTAATGAATTTTCCGAGCTTTCTACACTCCAAATCAGCTTCTAACTAAAACATGAACGGTGTAGCTCTATGTTTTAGCTTTCCAAATCATATTAGAATGCGTCAATCCGGTTCTCGAAGCTCCAGTTATGATCCGAACAGTGGACAAATATCAAATAACTGTTAATGCTAAAAATAAGTTGCGAAAATAGAATAAAGGTAAAAACAAACTTAAATATGAAAACACATTAAAATAGTAAAAATACTCAAATAAATTGCAGGAATACCTAAGTATAACAATTAAAGAATGTGTATGAATATGTACTGATCATTTGACTGTTTAGTATTTTAGTCATTTTCTTACTTTCCATTGACAAAATGTATCTCTCTCCCTCGTGTGTAATTGTTATTTGTTTTTGCCGCCTTTATTTATTTAGATAGATAATTAATAAAAACAAAAAATATATAAAATCAATCATTCAAAAAATCAAAGAATTTGGTCAACACCAAGTTCCATTTTCTAAAACATTGGTCGACACCAATTGATCAATCAACCCAAGCATTCTTGATTCATATATCAAGCCATACCCTAACTTGTAAGTCGACTGCTTTTTAGAATCGCCATCAACCTCATGCACACACTTGCACCTTTTCTTTGGTTGTGGTTTCGTTTATTAGGAGCACCCTTAGGGACTAGGAATCGACCTAACTTTTTTACAAACCCTTGATCCAACGTCAAGTGGTTACTTCTCTCATAAGTCAGTTGCTTTTGCAATCACCATCACGCAAATTCAAACCTCGATCTTTTATCGAGTATTTCTTTTCTTAAAACTAAAATATCTTTCTTTTCTCAAAAATACAAAAATACTTTAATCATATTTTTAATCTGTTTCAGAAACCTTAATAAAAAAAACTTACCTCCCTTTCAACCTAACCATAGGTTTAGAGTTTCTTAACTCTATGTAGGTGCTTTTTCATAGACACTTACCTCTCCCCTTGGAACCTTGACCATAGTCAAGAGTTCCTCACTCTTTATTGAGGGGAACTAAAAATGCTCTGATTCCACTCCCGTCAAGATATGTAAGCACAAAATACGACTTCTTGGCGAGCATACTTAGAGTACTACAGATACTTAGGATGCTAGCACATTCCCTTAGTATAACCAACCCCTGAACCTTAGATTCTCTTTTGCTTTGCATTTCGTTGCATATTTTGGGTTATTCACTCTTTTTCCCTTCCCTTGGATAAATTAAAGACCGGTGATGAATAATAATTTGTGATTCAAGTTAATCAATAGCTTGATATCACATTCTCACTGCGACAGAAATGACAACTTCACTAGGGATTCTTGGAGAGTTCCCCCTAACTTGTTTATTTGTGTTACTCTTGTATATGTGTATATATATTTGTGTATATATGTTTCTACTTTGCGTTATTATCTTTGTGTGGTGAGATAAGTCCTACACCCAAACTTGAGTGCACTTATGATAGGAAGGTGATATATTCAAAGAGGCTTATAGGGAGTTGATTCCCGACCAAACTAACTTGAGAGATCACCGCTCAGTTGAGACCCTCTTGAGAATAGTACTGTTGAACGAGTATTCGTGAAAACACTTACTATTTTTGACCTAGGAGCCCGTGACATTGAGAACCTTTAGTTACCCTTAACTCACCTTGGCCTTTCTTAGGGCGTAGTGCGATGGCTATGAGGGAGTAGTCCCAAAATAGTTGATACGCGATGCTACACTCAAAAGAGGTTCTCTTGAAAATATTATTAACTACCAAGTATTTGGGAAATTGGTAATATCTGAAAGATGGGTTGATGACTTTGGGAACTTTTAGAACCTTTGTTTTGCAGGTATATTTTAAACCTTTGGTCCACACCATTTGGGATGGGTAGACCTTTGCTTCACGCTCGTGATTTTCAAACCTAGGCTTTTGTTTGTTTGAGTGTCTATATGTGTGTGTGTGTGTGTGTGTGGATCTGTGTACCTGTGTTGAGCATACACACACTCATAAACATCATGTTTATAAAAGTTTCATGGAATTCAAAGCTTTTGTTTACAAACATCATAGGTTTTACCATTGGATTTTGAAATTATACTCTATTTTCAATAAAATGAGATTTTTAGTTATCAAAAGTGTTGTTCACTTTGTGGCATTTGCAAACATGACCTTTGAGTTCCTTGAAACCCATCTGCATTGACGCATTTGCATTCATCATTAGCATTGCATTCTTTGCATCTCAGGTTCTCACTCTTGCTTTTTCCCTCAAAGAGGAGGAAAGCTAATTTATCAGTACGATACTCGGGCCAATCAAAGAAAGAAAATGAAGAACATTGAGCAAGAAAACCATGAACTTCGTAAGGAGGTGACTACTTTGAGGGCTGGTGTGGAAAGGCTCTCCGTTTTGGTTGAAACTCTGGTAACTACTCAAAGTCAACTTTCTCCTCATATTCCTCAAACTCCGCTTCAAAGGACCGTGATTTCTAAAATCATGTTAATGCACATTTCTGTGGCTCCCCTTAGCGCTGCTAGCAACTCTAAAAAGCTTGGGGATGGTTTGCCCAAGAAGAAGGAACAAGATGTTATTGCTATTTCGTTAGAGAAACATGGAGGATCTCATAGCAAAAGTAAATAACACGTGGATTAGTTTGACCCGATCCCGGTGGCTTATTCTAAATTATATCCTACTTTAGTATAGAAGAATCTGGTGCGAACAAAGACTCCGCCGACCATCCCAAAGAATCTACCACAGTTGCTTAAGTATGATCGTTTTTGTCCATTTCATCAAGGGGCGCCCGGTCATGATATTGGACATTGTTTTTCTTTAAAGGCCGAAATACAAAATTTAGAGCAAAGCAGTATTTTGTATTTTGAAGAATCTGGACCCAATGTCTCAACAAGTTTATTACCCAAGTATGGAAACACTGAGAAAGGATATCTCGGAGAATACCGTATCTCTGACGTGAATTTAATGAAAGGATCTTTAGCATATATGCACGTCAATTTATGTAGGCTTACCCATTATAAGAATAATCATGCTTCTTGAAAAAATTGTTCAAAGAATCCTCGTGGATGTTCTGTGGTGAAGAGGGATCTCCAAGATATGTTGGATCAGAAATTGCTTCATATCGCTAGAGAAAGGGTGAATGTCATGATTCTGCATTTTAATATGCTAGAGCCAGTGGTGATTTCTTGCAAAAAGAAAAAGTCTTCTCCTGTGCCTTGTAGATACGATGTTACCATGCTGGAAGGTGGTAAGAAAGTTCCTACTGATGTTGCTCCTTCTGCTCAGATCATTCTGAATTGTCAATCACAGTTTTGTCAGAGAACACATCAGAGTCATGATCAAAAGAAGTTTGACCCAATCCTAATGACTTACAGTCAATTATGGTCATATTTTACCCGAAACTCGGAAATGGAACCCAGAAAGACCAGAGCCATGAAATCATGCCCTCTTTGGTCCAATTCAGATACCAGTTGTACATTTCATGATGAAGCAATGGGCATTCTATTGAAGAGTGCAAGGTTCTCCAGGAAAAAGTCCAAGAGATGATCGATGATGAGGTGGTAACCTTCAAGGGAGTAAGCCTAGTTGTGAATGGATCACCTTTATGCTGATGGATATGAAGACTCAAGAGAGTCCTTTCAAGTTGACGAAATCAGGAGGAGAACTCATTCCCAAGATCATTATGTTGTTTGTTTGTTTGCTTGCATTTGTCATTATTTATTTGATTATAAAAGCATGATTTGCATGAAAGAACTTTTTTGTTTTAAATGATTAATGCAATAAATATGTTTGTCTTGAAGAAATCCATTTGTATTCACTCATAAAATTCTTTTTCATGTTTTATAATACCAACTTTACCCAATCTCTTGCTTTGATAGAGAATTGGGAGGAGGATGACAAAATAAAAAAACGCAAGATTTATAGTCGTATGCTTTTGACTAAAACCCGACTGATGATGTAAGACATTGTTTCAAATCCTCAAACACTTGAGATATAAGGGAGATAGACCTTTTTTAACCACTTTGAGCCTTGAAGTAGGAGTTTTCTCTTCCTTACATATAAAACCCCCTCAATTTTTACCTGGGGCAAGGTAGTTTTCAGTTAAACTGATCGAGCGCCTAGACTCTCAAAAAGGAGGAGTGAACATCTGAGAATCCATTTTATCTATTCCTCACAGATGACATCCCTTAAACGTATTACTTCCTGACTGTAATATTTTCAACCTTGATGTATGACTCTAAGAACCTTTATTAGAACCTATATCTCAATGGTTGTGTAGTGGACGCCTCCGAGGAGTCTTTCTCGTAGGGAAGATATAAAAACCTCACCTAGAGGAGATCCTTTCGAGGATATTATTGTTGCGGTGAGCCTTTTCCATGGATATAATGTCTTTGAAATATATCCATGACTCTGGGCACCTACCCGTCTTAGAACCTACCTGTGGGGTTTCTTTGATCAGAGACTTTGGTTATTGACCCGTTCCTCCGGCCAACCTCAGAACTGTTTGAACATGTGATCCTGCAATCCTAGATCTTGCATCTTGCATACATATCATTGCATCGGTTATGCATCTTGAACTTCATTTCAACCTCAGAGACTCATTTCTCCTTCCTTCCTTCTCCAGTAAATCAAGTTAATTCCTCAACACCAATACGTAACTCGAGCCAACACTAGATGCATGATGGAGCAAATTCAACAAGAGCAAGCTGCCTTCGGAGACGAATTGGACTCCATCAAAGGAAAGATTGATCGGATTCTCAAAGCCATCACTACAGCCAGAAAGGAAAAAGAACTGCGTGAAGCTGTTGCCACTCACAATAACACTCATGTGGAAGGATTCACCTTAAGGATCTCAATTCCTATTCCCAACCCCATCAATAATGGGATACCGATGAACTTCATTCCCGCAGCTGAAGGAGACAATTCTCAACCACTCCCCACACCTAGAGTTACTGTTGGAGCCATCCCGCAAGCCAAACCTCCTATCATTCAGATCATCATTCCTCATGCTAAAGAGAATCTGCAAGATCAGTATGATGATGTGAAAAACTATCATGCTGCTATCCCCATTGCCAATCCTGCAGCTGCTCAACTTCTCTGAATGCTCTGGAAATGTGCTTGGTGCCAGATTTCGTTATTCCTCCCAAGTTTAAAGTGTCAGAATTCTCGAAGTACAAAGGTCTCACCTGTCCAAACATTCATTTGAAGATGTACTGTCATAAGATGGCTTCCTATGCTAGAGACAAAAAGTTTATGATTCATTGCTTCCAAGACATCTTGTCTAGAGCATCCCTTGAATGGTATATGCAGCTGGAGCGTAGCAGTATGTGTAACACCCTTCTAATCCCCACGAAAAAATACATATTTAATCAGAGTAAATTAACATGCTTTCACAAAGGGCGTCACACATAATTACAAAATCTTAACATTCACCTATCATACTCATGTAACATTGAAATAAATAGTCATTCTATTAAATTTTCATCTTGCATGAAGCAGCGGATTCAATTTGGTTTACATAACTCTTCACAGAAAATTCATGTTCATCACATAATCATCAACACTTAGGCACAGAGGCCATTATCACATATTTCAAATACATTTAAAACACAACTTAGAATATACAATATATCTCTAAGGAATAAACCCCGCGATCCCAGTGTTACATAACCAGAGCATGACTTGACCCAACATTATTAAATACTAATAGTTGCACCAACAGCGACCTCGTAACTACTACCAGTACTACTCTTTGGTACCTGCACGATGTCATGTAGGACATCATTCCAGCAGAAGGGTGAGAAACATTACCATAATAATCAATGCACATAATCATATATCAATGCACAAGTACAGAATATATATATTTCACAGTTTCTCACTATAATGCCTCACAATCCACTATCATACATCATAATGTATATATGTATAAAACTAAGCATTTTATCATGCATACATTCACAATTACAATTAATCCACATAGACTTATACATTATATTTCATTTACCGCCAATCACATAAACATACACAATCATACTTAATCAGCAATTCATTATTCAATATCTTTCACATTTACATTATTCTCACATCTACCAAGCAAAACATGTATATATATATATATATATATATATATATATATATATATATATATATATATATATATATATATATATATATATATATATATATATATATATATATATATATATATATATATATATATATATATATATATATATATATATATATATATATATATATATATATATATATATATATATATATATATATATATATATATATATATATATATATATATATATATATATATATATATATATATATATATATATATATATATATATATATATATATATATATATATACTATTACATCCTCTGGCATTATTCATAATTTCTCATATACACTACAACCAATCACATTCGATCATGCTTCTATAATTCACATCATTTTCACATAAACATACACATACATGTTTATTTCACCAATGCATCATATAAAGATGAATCATGCAGCTCATAGAGACCGACTCACGACTCTATGCAGATGCAAATGCGGTACCGACTCAATTCAGCAGGTTCAATTGAAGAACCAAAAATAACCATCGCTCACACCCCACAAGGGCACACGCGGTTCTGCAGATTCTCCGAGGAATCAATATAACTATCGCAACATACGAGGTTCTGCAGATTCTCCGAGGAATCAATATAACCATCGCAACATACGAGGTTCTGCAAATCCTCCGAGGAATCAATATAACCATCGCAACATACGAGGTTCTGCAAATCCTCCGAGGGATCAATAAATAACCATCGCTCATACCCCACAAGGGCACACGAGGTTCTACAGATTCTCCGAGGAATCAGACACACAAGAATGCATACCATGCTGCTTCACATGCAAAATGACCTAATCAATTATAGACCATCGCTCACACCCCACAAGGGCACACGATGTCTCTGCAGATCCTCCGCGGGATCAACCGATACAACATGCATACGTGTTTGCAAACATACTCATACATTCATTACATATCACATATAGTAATCATACCTTCACAATGTATATAGCATTCATCATTCGTCACGCATCAACACGTACGTTCAATATACACTCACAAATATATTTACCCTATATTTGTCATTCATCTCATATTGTTTCATACTAGATTCGCATTCATAACTCACAATTATCGTGCCAAACGGCAACAAACTCAATCCCACCCAATAACGCATTTTTAATTAATTTAAACAACGCATCACATATGCCAAAAGGCCACATATTCACAATCAATTCATAATCTAGGATTCACGCCATACGGCTACCCACAGCACAACGTACACAAGTTATTCGCTACATGCTAAAACCAAAGACATCAACATTTGATGGAAACAATAAAAATAAAACAAATGTTGTCCCATTCGCAAACCTTCGCCTGGCGAAGCCATTGGCGAACCTTCGCTGCAACGTTCGCCTGGCGAACTTGCCAGCGAAGACAACTGGGAGCTATTCTGGAATTACTTGCTAGCACTCGCTAGCACACTCGCCTGGCGAACCTTCGCCACTCTCATTCGCCTGGCGAACTTGCCAGCGAAGACAGGGTGTTTGGTTCTGACTTGATTCGCTACCGTTCGCTAGGCTTCGCCTAGCGAAGCCTCACTGCCATTCGCCTGGTGAACCTGCGAGATAAGAACTTCCATGGCTGTCCAAAAGCCCAAACCTCACAAAACCAACCGATTTAATCCAAATCAGCCCCAGTAGCACAACCCACTCATCACTCGACTATACTACACCGTCTATTCCAAATTCTAACCGATAAAACTCAGTTTCTACCGATTAAACTCATTTCGACCTAAAATGGAAAATATCCAAAAACACCCAAACAATCTAACACACATACACAATGATTAAGATAGTAAGATTTCAAACCCTTACCTCGATTAATTGGAAGCTAGAGGATGTTCTTGATGATTCTCCAAGTTTCCTCTTTTTCTCCTCCTTTTCTCTTCTTTCTCCTTCTTTCTTTTCTTTTCCACTTCCTCATATATATATCTTTCCCTTTATTTCTATCCAATATATTCCCTCTCTCAAACATCTATAAATCCATTTAAACAATCATCTAATTATTCAAATAATTAGAATAATCCAAATAAATCAATTAATTAACACAAATAATTAATTATTGAAAATTGGGTTGTTACAGTATGCGCACTTGCGCTGAGCTAGCTGATGTGTTTGTTAAGAAATACAAATACATCACTAACCTTGCTCCGAATCATACTCAACTTTAGAGTATGACTCTAAAGGACATTGAATCCTTTAAGGAGTATGCATAGTGCTGGAGAGAGCTAACTGTAAGAGTGCACCCACCTCTAATTGATCTTGAGCTGATTGGCATCTTCATGGGTACTTTGCAAGGCCAGTATTATGAGAAGCTGATTAGTAGTGTTTCTACTGGATTCTCTGACTTGGTAATTGTCGGTGAAAGGATTGAAGAAGGTTTGAAAAGCGGAAAGATCCAAGGAGGTTCTAGGATCCAGTCTACAGCCAAGAATCCTTTCAATGGATACAAGAAAAAGGAGGACGAAACAAATGTCATCTCCACTCAGAAAGGGAAAGCTTAAAAAGCTCCCGCACTTATGCCTTATCAAATCCCTTACTTTCAGTAAGTGTATGTTACTGCTACGCAATATGTTCAAATTCCTTATCAACTAGATGTTAAAGCTGTTCAAGCTCTAATGCCTCAGCAACAGGCTCCTCAGTAACAGTCATACAATCAACAAGGGTATCAATATCCACCTCAGAATCAACAATAGTGAGTCGTTCAACAATAACGTCAGCCAAATTAGCAGAGGATAAGGAGGCCATATAAAATATTTGATTATCTACTAATGACGTATGCTAAGATCTTTGCTGAATTGCTGGAGAAAATGGCGATTACCCTGAGAGACCTAGCTCCGCCAACTGTCATTCCTTCACACTATGATGCTAATGCCCATTGCGAGTTTCATAAGGGCGCTCCAGAGCACACTATTGAGGATTGCCGAGCCTTCAAACACAAAGTTTAAGACCTGGTCGACATGAAGTTTCTCACATTCAAAGGGAGGACTGCAAATATCACGAACAACCCTGTGCCATCGTCGAGCTAGTGTCAGCATTAAGTCAAATCAAGTCAAGTTTACCTCTCCGAAGAAGGCAGTCATGTTGTCATCCTTTCATTTGCATTCTTGTATTTTGTCTTTGTTTGTTTAAGTATTGTATGCTTTAAACATTTCCTTTCATATTTGATTTACTTAATGTAGTGATTATGCATGTTTTGAATCAGTTATGTCGTATTCACTCATTTTTTTCATTTACTGCAAATCACAGACACATATTTATCCACTTCACACTCTCTTTACCAACTGTTGTTTAGCATGATTGGAGGGAGGATGATGAAAACGAAATACCCATAATTGCAAACCGTATGCTTTTGGATAAAATCCTGCCGATGATGTATAAACATTGTTTCAATCCCCAAAGGCTGGAGAGACAAGGAGTTAATCCCTAGTTAAGCACTTTGAGCCAAGAAGTAGCAGTTTCCTTCGGATCTGCTAACCCTTACACTCAACCTGGGGCATGGTAGTATTCAGTTAACCTGATTACACACTTGAATAATAAGACAAAATTCAAGAAGACTTGATGGTTGTTCTTCAATAACCCATGATTTGGCATTCACAATCTTTAAAACAAAATAAAAAAAAAATCAAAAGCTAGCTAAGTTGAGCACCTCAAAAGGAGACTTAGGCAAAAATCAAGGCAATCCCATGGACTCGAAAAGCAAAATCAGTCCATGCAAAAGTTAGGGATCATAAGAAAAATCAAAAGAGGTCCTCAAACCCTCAGCAAAAACAAAATAAGATCCAGTGACCCTCATATTAAAGTAAAAAGGTCACTAATATCCAATCAAAAAACAAAATAAGGCGACAACCATTTCGAGTAAACCTTGAATCATGATGCTTACACCGTCAACCCTTTTGTAAGACAAACATGTGTAGAATTGACTGAATGTAGGACTGGAGACTATCGCGAAAAAGGGGTGGGTACAAACCAAGTTTTGAGCCTCATATCCTTTGTTTCATGGACCGTGAACCAAACCATGTTACAACCCTCAAAATACCTAATTGAGGCGAGGTTTATTTTGAAAGCATACTATTGCGAGGTTGGTAAACTGACTCTCCACATATTTGCTAATATTTAGCACTGGTGTCATTCTCCTTGCTATATCTTTCACACACTAGCAAAATTAACACAACGTCTAGACTAATGGTCCATCCATCTCACACTATCACGACACTCCAATAAACTCTTTTTCAAAACTTGCATGAGCGTTGCATTAAGATTACCATTTATGAATGTACAATTTTAACTGCAAACCAGTGCTCGACATCAAAGACACTCCAATCAGAGGCAAATCATTCAAAAGCTTAATCAGGGGCAAGTCATTTCAGAATCACATCAAAGCTCATCTTCTAGAGATCAAATCACTTCAGAACTGGTTAATCAGGGGCATACCATTACCATATTCAAACACTAGAGCAAAACCATTAGCAGGGGCATATTTTCTCTATATCATCAAGTTTGTCAAATAAATCTTGCCAAACAGTAGTAATCATCAAGTTCATAGCAATAACACAATTTCATGAGTTGATCACGTCGCTATGCTCATTTTCAGGTCATCCCGACCATTAAGCACAAAGTTGTGATTCTCTCAAAGGCAAACACATAGCTTATCATCAAGTGATAAAGCTTGGGGCCTCGAGAGCATCTTCTTCTGCTTCAATTATGGCGTCTTCAACAAACTGCGTTTCGAGGAAATCAAACCCACCCACACCCAAAGTCCAATCCGCATTAGCAACTACAAAAAGTCCACCATGCTGGAACATTTACAAAACATAACCAATCACCAGTCTGCAATCATACGCATCATATATGTCGCGTTCAGCATCATGTGCATCATATGCATACAAAACCAAATCATACTTCCCCAACACTTGCATCTCCGTGCATCAGTATTTTCATTGCATTTCCATTCGATATGGAACATCAGTAAATCAAGAATTGATACATTCATAGTCATGATCTAAGATCACTCTCAATATTCCAAGGCGTGTTCAGCCCAATCAGGGGCATCTTCTTCAAATCCATGAGCATCCCTCATGGATTTGTATCAACCTTTTGTTGACCAAGACAAAGATTCCAAGGTGATCTTCAGCCTAGGAAGGGGCATCTTCTTCAAATCCGTGGGCATTCCTCATGAAGTTGTTTCAACCTTTTGTTGATCAAGCTCAAAGTAAACGTCAACCTAGTCAGGGGCATCTTTTTCAAGTTCATGGGTGTTCCTCATGAAATTATTCAACCTTTTGTTGACGAAAGTTGTGATCTCCCAACAAGTTAATGGGCGTTCCTTATTGAATTGTGTTCCTCAACCTTTTGTTGTTGAGGTGGTCATCCCCAGCTCAACCAACAACATTTCTCCGAGTTAGTAGGTGTTCCTCATTGATTTGTTTCAATCCAACTTTCTTCTTGGGCGTTCCCTAGTGGGTTGTTTCCTTTCAACCTTTTGTTGACAAAGATGGTGTTCTTTAGTGACTTATTTACTTCAACCTTTTATTGATGTCCTCAAATAAGCCTCACTCATCACATCTCTAACGGACTTGACCTTTTGTGAATAACCTTTCTATCAACCTTTTGATGGTAGTCATTCTTATTGTTTTAACCTGAACTTCATCCTTTGGTGTTGGTGGCCCTCAAATTTGGGAAGTTCATATCATCCTCTTGGTGGTAGTAGCTTGTATTGTTACTGTCATACTTTTGGTGTCGGCCATCCATGGACCATTGGTCTGTGAATCATCCTTTTGGTGAATGACAGCCTTTGATATCGTTTTGCTTACTATTATCCTTTTGGTAGTAGTATGTTGTGACCTCACTATCATCCTTTTGGTGAAGGGTGTGTGTGTTTATTATCATCCTTTTTGTGATAGGTCTGTCATAATTTTGGTGCCAAATATGGTGTGTGCTTTATCATTCTTTTAGTGATAGATACGTCATCCTTTTGGTGTCGAAGCCGTGTAGGTTTACTATCATTATTTTGGTGATAGGTTTGTCACCCTTTTCGTGTCAGATATTGTGTGTGTGTGTGTATTCACTATCATACTTTTAGTGCTGGTAATTCGTGGATATTTGGTTTGTGAATCATCCTTTTGGTGGACAACAACATCAAAATGCTATGTGTTTACTTACAATTATCCTTTTGGTAATAGTGAGCTTTGGCCTTATTTTTATCCTTTTGGTGAAGGGTCATTGTGTGAGTTCACTATCATCCTTTTGGTGATAGGTCCACCATCCTTTTGGTGTCGAAGTCGTGTGTGTTTTCTATCATCCTTTTGGTGATAGATTTGTCATCCTTTTGGTGTCAGAGTTGTGTGCTCTATCATCCTTTTGGTGGTAGACCTGTCATCCTTTTGGTGCTGGTTATTCCTGGATATTTGGTTTGTGAATCATTCTTTTAGTGAATGACAACATCAGAATCCTATGTGTCTACTTACTATTATCCTTTTGGTAATGGCGAGTTTCGACCTCACTTTCTTCCTTTTAGTGAATGGTCGTTATGTGTGTTCACTATCATCCTCTTGGTGATAGATCCGTCATTCTTTTGGTGTCGGAAACCTCTACGTACTTACTATTATCCTTTTGGTAATAGCAAGTTTTGACCTCACTTTCATCCTTTTGGTGAAGGGTCGTTGTGTGAGTATTCTATCATCCTTTTGGTGGTAGGAGCATCATCCTTTTGGTGTCAGTAATCAGTGGATCTTTGGTGTGTAAATCTTCCTTTTGGTGAATGACAATATCAGAATCTTGTGTGTATACTTACTATTATCCTTGTGATAATAGCAAGTTGCGACCTTACTTTCATCCTTTTAGTGAAGGGTAATGTGTGTGTATTTACTATCATCCTTTTGGTGATAGGTCTTTTATCTTTTTGGTGTCAGATATTTCTATGTGCATGTGTTCTCTATCATCCTTTTGGTGATAGACTCGTCCTCCTTTTGGTGTCGGGAATCTATGTGTTTGCTTACTATTATCTTTTTGGTAATAGCAAATTTCAACCTTACTTTCATCCTTTTGGTAAAGGGTCGTTGCGTGAGTTCACTATCATCCTTTTGGTGATAGGCCTGTCATCCTTTTGGTGTCAGGTTTTTTCTACTATCATCCTTTTGGTGATAGATCCGTCATCCTTTTGGTGTTGGAGTTGTGTGTGTTTACTATCATTCTTTTAGTGATAGGTTTGTCATCCTTTTGGTATCTGAAATCTGTGTTTGCTTACTATTATCCTTTTGGTATTAACGAGCTTCGACCTCATTTTCATCCTTTTGGTGAGGGGTCGAGTCATGTGTGTTTACTATCATCCTTTTAGTGATAGGCCTGCCATCTTTTTGGTGTCAGATTTTTTCTGTTATCGTCCTTTTGGTGATAACGATCCTTACCAGTTACTAAGTATCTACTAGAGGGTCGACATTGATCTGTTATCCAACTTCCCAAGCATTTTCTTTCTTTTCAGACAAATTTGGAGTCTTCTTCATATCTAACCGACTTATACCTTGAAAGAATGAACGCCATTGCAGTTCATCTTAATAGGTTTAAGCCAATTAGATAGGGGCATCTGTCTTACCCCACAATTTTCCTACTTGTACATTACCTTCATCTGTACATCCATCCACTGACAGTTATTTAAAAATCCAAAAATATTTTGCTTCTGCTTATTGTTCAAGTTCAGGGTTGTGCAATATTGAATTCAAAGTGAATCAGGCATGTGTTGAGTGATGTTGAGTAGTGTTGACCTAATTTTCTTTGCCAGGCAAGTTTGGATTCATGACAAGTCATCTGTGGAGGAATCATGTTCTTAGACTACACCAAAGCAGGCATCATGATTAAGGTTACAGTTAGAGTTTGTGTTCCAATTCGAGTCAATTGTGTGGATCAAATTATCAGGCTATGTTGAATTGTTAGTGCTTCACGACTAAAGATCGTTAAGGAATAGTTCATTGTAAATCAAATATTAATTAGAATTTGGTTGTGAGTGCATTTATAGATTCAAGATAAAGTTCAGTCAAGGTGTATTTATGGTTAAGTTCAGAATTCATTTTTCAATATCCAAAACCGTTGTCAATTCTTATCCTTTTCTTTTTTTTTAAATCCATATCCAATATCGTGCCCACATACCCAATTTCAAATTCACTTTTTTATGTCCATTTTTAATCCATTTTTCTTAAATTATTTTTTTCAAAACCGTTTCTATCCATTCAAATACCTACGTTACAAACCTCATTATCCATTATGCTATCCGTTTTATTTCAAAATTCACTTTCCTAAAAAATCATTAACATTTCATTTTTATCACAAACCATGACAAAATCCCATTTACAATTCTATCTATTAAAAAAACCAATTCCAATAATTAGTTAAAAAAGTTATGACAAAAGCCCATTTACATTTCAAAAGAATACTTATGCCATTAGACTTGGTCCCTCATGATTCACAAATAAAATAGATACAAATAGTCTGTAGACCATGAGTCAATAAGCTACTACGTATGGTCACTCCCTCAACCTCGCAATGAGATTGCGCTACAGACCATGATTCACGTTGTACAAATGCGGACTTTCATAGTCATTCTCACCAAATTGCCAAATCGTCCGAATAAAGATACGTAGGCACAAGATTGCGATGATCTTGGCGAGCTACCTTCCTTCCATCTTCTGTTTTCCCTCTATTCTTTCCCATAGTCGAAATATGAAAGCTCTGATTTCTTATTTTTGTTCGAATGAGCATACATAACCACAAGGGCCCCAATCCTTGGTGAGCACCCTATCCTAAAACAAGCATAGCTAACGCTCATCACAAATCGAACTAAGAGGTTCCCGATGAGTACAACTGACGTAAGGGGTGCTAATACCTTCCCTTTACGTAACCGACTCCCGAACCCAGAACGTGGTTGCGATGACCATGTTTTTATCTCTCCTTAAATGTTTTCTCAATAGTTTCTTTTCCCTCTTTTAGGATAAATAAATTTCGGTGGCGACTCTTTCGAACCGCATTTCCGCGCCTTTTGAGCAAGGGTCGCATTTTCAATGATTTTTCGAGGTGCGACACCCACTTCGATCTAAGTTTCCCAGCCATAAGTTTAAGGCGAGAGTTAAACAATATAATTTTTTGACCTATGGACAATTATTTCCTAGAAATAATGTTATCATGGAAGTGCTTAGTTTTCTTCTTATAAATGCTAGAGCTTTCATAAGCTTCTAGCCTAAGCTTTTCAAGTTTTTGAAATTCGAGCTTTCTTTTTATACATGCTTGTTGCATCTCCAAATTACAACTTTTTACCTTGCAATAAGCATTGTGTTCTATCTCTACAGGGAGGTGACATGCCTTACCAAATACAAGTCTATAGCGAGACAACTCTATTGGTGTCTTGAAAGCTGTTCTTTGAGCCCAAAGTGCATCTTCTAGACGGCGGCTCCAGTTCTTCCTGTTTGGCTGCACCATTTTCTCAAAAGATTTCTTGATCTCCTTGCTTAAGATCTTAGATTTCCCATTAATTTGTGGGTGATATACAGTAGAGACTTTTTGCACAAATCCATACTTTTTAAGCAAAGCCTCCATGGTGCGGTTACAAAAATGAGTACCTTGATCACTTAGGATAGCTCGGGGTATTCAAAACCTGCAAAAAATATTTGACCTGAAAAAATTTACAACAACTTTAGAATCAATAGTCCTTGTGAGGATAGCTTCCACCCACTTTGGAACATAATTAATAGTAAGTAAAATATAGAGAAAACCAAAAGATACAGGAAAAGGACCCATAATCTCAATTCCCCATACATCAAATACCTCATAGAAAAGCATAGGTTGCTGAGGATTTCACTCTTATGAGTGATAGTTGTACCTTTTATTTGACATTCTTTACAAATGCGGTATATCTCATATGCATCTTTAAAGATGGTAGGCCAATAGAATCCCGAGTCTAAGACTTTTCTTGTTGTCCTTTAGGGTTCGAAGAGCCCCTTACTTGAGAGGCTTGAGAAAAATGAAAGATAGATTCAATCTCATAGTCGAGGACACACCTCCTAATAACCTGATCGTTATCAAACTTCCAAAGATATGGATCATCTCA
The DNA here is from genome assembly GCA_963859935.3 of Lathyrus sativus. NCBI lineage: Eukaryota > Viridiplantae > Streptophyta > Magnoliopsida > Fabales > Fabaceae > Lathyrus > Lathyrus sativus. The sequence continues at coordinate 60,180,668 of OZ012741.1, forward strand.
CACATAGTATTTGGCATCACTTTTGAGTTTGTGAATTTGCACCTTAGATGCACCTGTAGGAAAAACACCAGCAACAAGATAATTAATAATATCAGCAAACCAAGGAGTAACTCCATGTAAAAGTAGCAACTGCTCATCAGTAAAGTCATCCTGAATGGAGAAGGATCTTCATCCCGCTCTATTCTGCTCAAGTGGTTAGCTACTAGATTCTCAGCTCCACTTTTGCCCTTAATCTCTACATTGAGCTATTGGAGCAACAACATCCACCAAATTAATCTCGGTTTTGCTTCTAGTTTCTTGGAACCTAGAAAATATGGTCTAAACTTGTCAAGAACAAAAACAATCGCTAAAAGTTCCTTTTTAGTGGTTGTGTAATTAGCTTGTGCGGAATCTAAAGTCCTAGAAGCATAGTAAATAACATGGGAATCCTTGTCCACCCTTTGTGCAAGGACCACTCCAACTGTATAGCTAGATGCATCACACATAATCTCAAAAGGAAGGTTCCAGTCAGAAGGATCTATAATGGGGGCAAATGTCAATGCTTTCTTCAAGAAATCAAGCGCCTGCTTGCATTTCTTATCAAAGTTGAAAGTCACATCATTCTTCAACAAGTTTGAAAGCGGAAGAGCTATCTGTCTGAAGTCCTTTATGAAGCGCTTGCAAAAACCTGCATGACCAAGAAAAAAATGAATCTCGCGAATGCAAGATGGGTAAGGCAATGTAGAAATCACATCAATCTTAGCAGGGCCTACTAAAATTCCTTTTTCAAAAATTATGTGGCCTAAAACAATTCCCTACTCAACCATAAAATGGTATTTTTCATAATTTAAAACAAGGTCAGTTTCAATGCATCTCTATAAAACCATACTCAAACTTTTCAAGCATGCATCAAATGAAGAACCATAAACAATAAAATCATCCATAAACACTTCCATGCAATTTTCATTAAATTCAACAAAAATACTAATCATGCATCGCCGGAATGTGTCCGGAGCATTGCAAAGACCAAATAACATTCTCTTGTAAGAAAATGTACCAAATTGGCACGTGAAGGTTTTATTTTCTCTATCCTCTGGTGCAATATGGATCTAAAAAGAACCTGTGAAACCATCAAGGAAACAATAGTGTGATTTACCCGCTAGCCGTTCAAGCATTTGATCAATGAACGGAAAAAGAAAGTGATCATTTCTAGTAACCTGGTCCGACCTCCTATAATTAATACAAACTCTCCATCTATTTTGAACTCTAGTGGGAACAAGTTCATTCATTTCATTTTGTATCACAGTGAGTCCAAATTTCTTAGGTACAACCTTCACTAGACTTACCCAATTACTGTCAGAGATAGAATATATGATACTTGCTTGGAACAACATGGTTACCTCTTTCTTCACTACATCAAGAATTAAAGGATTAAGCCTCCTTTAGAGCTGCCTCGCTACCTTAGCTCATTCTTCAAGAAAAATCTTGTGCATGCACATGGAAGGGCTAATACCGGGTTCGATCCCCGACAACGGCGCCAATTTGATCGGTTGTCGTTCACGGATCAAAAACAAGTATTTTTTAAAATATAGTTACGGTAACGACAACTCGATTATCATTCTCAAGGATTCTTGTATTATTATTAACCAACTGATTGGACAACGGGGGTTGAGTTTCGATTTAGAAAATGAGAAAAAATAAGTGATTATCAATTAAGCTAAAACGGCTAATCCTACTGATTTGGATTCCGACTTATCATTGTCTATTATAACACCAATCCCTAAGCAACTTCGGTCCTATTTGGTTATGAGATCAATTAGAAAGCGCTTATCAAAATTAAATGAATTATATTCCTATTTACTGAATTAAGCAAACAGTTAAGAATATGACGAGTTAACGAATTAAGCAAACGGTAACACGTAATTAAATTTAGGAACATGCATACAATCGAATTTAATAAATTATATCCTATGAACAACAATAGAATTAAGAAAACAGTTGCAATCAAATTAAGAAAATGACTTCATAAAAAATGATTGAAAAGAATCGAATTTAAATTGGTATTAGAATGACCTTAAAGTGATGGAACCCGTAAGCAGTAGAATTTGACTTCGGAAATTAGTTCTTCATTACAATCGTACAAAATAAAAAGTGAAATTCGTTAAAAAGAAAAGAAGGTAGAGGTGAATAGTGCATGGATTCTAGGTATAGGAAAGTATCATAAAATTCGGTTCTAACCCAACTGGGTCAAAAAACATAAAAAACCTGACCCAAAACTAAATATTCCTAAAGGAAGAATTCGGGTTCTGACTTCAACAAATTATTCGAGTCGTCTAAACACCCAATCAGCTTCTGCCTATAACATGAAAGTTGTATCTCTTTGTCTCATATTTCCAACACCTATTAGAACACATAAATCTGATTCTCGTAGCTCCAGCTATGATATAAATAGTGGACAAGCATCACATAACCGCTAATGCTAAAAATAAGCTGCGAAAATATATTAAAGGAAAACAAAGACTTAGTTCTAAAAACATAATAAAATAGTAAAATAAACAAAACAAAAATAAGGAAATGCCTAAGTACAAATATAATAGAATGTGCATTAAAATGCACTGATCAAATTCCCTCACACTTGAACTGTTGCATTCTGAGCAAAATAGTATTAAGACTCATGAAAAACAATAGCATTCAAATACTCATTCTAGGCTACAAACTTTTCTTTGGTCAAGATTGTATCGGTAGCTACACATTTTAAACACTAAGGATATCGTAAGAAGACAAATCCGCAATTGTGCGGTCATAAACCTCCGTCCTATACAAACTAATCTGAATCATATTATTATGCTTAAGCCTAACTTATTCATCCTCCTTGTTTCTCTCTTTCATTCTAATGCAACCACACATATGGTAAATAATCATTTTAGTGAGTATGATTCATATCTTGTCAACAATTCAAAATTAACCACTTTAGCAACAACAATATTTTTTTTTCTTTTTTTGAAGGTTTCACAACTGTTAGCCTAAGTGACCGGGTGAGGGTCACCTAACTTAAAAGGTGGATTCCTATTTAGATTTCTTATTAAGCATGAGAAAATTTACTTATTTGCATCAGCTTAATTACTTAGTGTGTGATTTCTAGAGGGTGTTGACTGCTAGAAAAACTACTTAAGAGCTATTAAAGAATGAGAACTCGAGGTTATGTCATAACAACTATTTAAATTGGTTTCCATATTCGAGAGACTTAAGGTGTTAAAACGGTACCGATCTTATGAATTTTTTCTAAGTCTCCACAATCTAACCATAAATTAATCTATAGCCTAAAAATTTCAAAAGATCCATTGTGTTTCTAAGTAAAACAAAAAAAAATTATTTAAGAACATAACCAAAACAAAATAAAATTTAAAACAAAATAAAGCAACGGTTCCCTCCCTCACACTTATTACATGCATTATCCTCAGTGAGAGGACATACCTATTAAACAAAAGTGAGTGAAAGGAAAATGTGCCCCCTGGTCAAGTTGTAGAGTAAGTGGGCTCTTCCAAGGAAAGTGATGAGTCCAAGCCTTTGAGGTTGACGTCAATTTTGGTAAAACTAACCTATCAGCAAGATGTTGGATAAGATGTCCTAACATGATGAAGAACTAACTGAAGACTAACTGAAAAACAAGATGTTGGACAAGATGTCCTGTCATGATTGATTCGACATCGTTGTATATTAGTTTTTTGTTTTAATTTTACTATTTTTAATTCCAGTTTTCAAATTATTCTGGGATTATTTGTTTTTCATATGTGGTGTCCAAGATTGTGGAGTCAGAGATTCAGATTATTTTTTTAAGATGTTGTTCCTAAGTGTGGAGACACTTTAGAAAACTTAGGATTGAAGAGACTATTATTGTAGAGAATTAGTAACAGATTCTATGGAACAGAATTGCTGCTTTTGAAAAGCCCAAATCTAGTCTTAATATGGCTATAAATAGTATGGATTTAACCTAGGTTAGGTATTGTTGCACCCCAAAATTTGACCAACCGGGTCCCGTATCTGGCTCAATGTTTCGATGCATGACCGTATTCGCATCTGCATATCGCATATAGTGCATTTTTCAGTTGTTTTGATTTTATCGGGATCACAGCTCTCGTCTCGCGTCTCAGGTGTTTTTTTAATCGGTTTAGATAGGTAGAATCGTATTTTTTGGGAATACGTGCTATTCCTGGTGTTTTCAGCTCGCGCTGTTGTTTTTAGGGATATTTCGGTGCCCGTTTATTTTTACCGGCTATTTTGGTGCGCTCTCGCAGTGTTATTTGTCGTTCGGTGCTATTTTTGTTCCCTCGGGAACTATTGTGATTTTTCTGGATTTTATTGGCCATTATTAGGGTCTTATTAGATTTTTTAAATCATTTTAGGATAATATAGAATATTAATAGTTTTTTAAATAGTTTTAATAGTTTTAATCCATTTTTAGAATTTATTAGATATTAAATAGTTTTAAATCATTTTTTTAATCATTTTAGGATATTAGCAATAGATAATAAATAGTTGTAACATTTTAATAGTTAATTTGTTTTTAGAATATTAGGTTAATTAGTTTTTAGATTTAATTAGAGTATAATGGTTTTAGAGATTTAATAGATTTTAATTGTTAGAATAATATTAGGGTTATTTTAGAGTTAGTTTTTAGTTTAATTAGCCTTTAATCCGTTCATTAATTCTGAGCAGTAGTTAATTCAGTTTTTCCATTTAATTAGCCATTCAATTCATCATTAGTCTTAATTCCTTCACGTTAATTCCATTCATCAGTTTTTAATGCATTTCATTAATCAGTATTAGTCTTGTGGGCCAATATCCAAATTCGTAAAGCCCAATTCAGCCAAAGTCCAGAATTATCCATTGCACTATAAAAGTCAGTCCCACGTGTAAGCCAGAGAAAGAAGACACATATCACACTTCACGCAGACACCTCACATTCTCCTTCTCTCTCTCTCTGCCACGCCTCTCACCACGTGGCCCACATGCAAGCGCACACTCTCTCCTCGTGACACCTCACCGTCCACCCCCTTCCGCATGTGTGCCACCTGTATCCCACCATCTCACTGATCACGCCACGCGTCCCACCTCACCTTTCCCTCTCCGGCCATGCAAACACCGGCGATGACACGCCGGAGAAATCAGATAGCAGTCCACGCGGTGGTGCAACTCACCGGAACCTACAACCGTCGCCAGAACTCAAGAACATTCATCAACGATTTTCCAGATCCCTTTGAATCTTCATCCACGATCCACCTTGTTCATCGAGCGTTCTTCATCTTTCCAGATTTTGGTTCAGAATCTTCAACATTCATCATCTTCAAACTTCACCAGAAATCCAGCAAGAAACCTTCACTGAGTTCTTCGTTCGTTCATCATCAAGGTTCAAGATCGTCAACAGATTCAAGATCTCCAACCACTTCGTAACTGTTTCTCAAGATTTCATCCAAGGCACATCACCAATCTCCACTACAATCTTCATCAGATTTCCAGAAAGAAGACTTTCAAGAACTTCATAACATCTCCAGAAATTCTTCGCAAGAACGTCGTTTTTCCAAACATCGCACGGATCTTCGCCTTCTCCGATAAAGATCCTCAACGGAAGCTTCATCACAGGCTCATGCATGTTTTTACCAGAACTTGCATCAAGATTCCTGCGTGTTTTCCAGAAGTTCCTCCAAGTGCTTCTCCATATTCAAATCGATGTTCATCAAGGTTTACTCATCCATACTTATAACAATCTTTCTGATCTTCATCGCCTCTTTTGTTCATCTGTTTCCTTCAAGTGTTCATCAAGGCTTCTTCACCACAGACCTTCATCTCCGGATCTTCCACTAGTTCTTCAGATTTGTCTCCATAGAACGTTCATCCAAACACGGTTCTCAGAAGTCTCGCCTTGATGAACGAACCACTCAACTCCAGAGACTTCAGAGTTCGTACCATCTTCTTTGAACATCAAGGTTTATTGCTTAACTTGAAAGAGGAAGACGAGTATAAAGGATTAAGCTCAGGTTGATTAACATTGTCGTGAGGATTATGGAAGAAGAAAGCAACGAAGTGTGACGGCGGAGAACGGATAAACAAGAACGGAGGAAATGTGAATAGTGACGGCACCGTGAGAGAGGGAGGAAGATTCTAGGGTTTCAGAGGAGAATGAGAGTGAAAGGAGAGAATGGAGAAGTTGGGTCGGGTTTGGGTTTGGGGAGCCACTGGGCCTAGAGTTTTTTTTCTTGCACCCATACCTCTGTTTTTTTTTTGAAGGACTTTGGGCTGGGCCCAATGAATTCTCAGTTTTTGGCTGCATACCCCTCGTTTCACTAATTTCTCCCTCCCCTGGTTTCATCGTTTTTTTTTCTTCTCTGAACTGGTGCTTTGGGCTGGGCCCAGTTCAGAATTATTTTACTTACTGTATCATCCCTTGTAAACATACACCCCCCCTTGTATTTTTGTTTTTTTCTCTTCTTATTTTCTTTGCTTAGAAAAAAAGAAAAGAATATTGAATATTAAAAAAAATAGAGAAAAAGAAATAAAAAAAGAAGATATTGAATAAAAGAGAAAAAGAAAAAGGGTGAAAATAGAGAAAAAATATAGAAAAATATATTGAAAAAGGAAAAAGAATTATTAAAAAAAATATGGAAAATGGAAAAGAATTATTGAAAAAAATATAGAAAAAATATGGGGAAAATATTTGGAGAGAAAAAGAGAAAATATTTTGAAAAAGAAAGATACTTGGAAAAAAGAGAAAAAATATTAGTGTAGATTTAATATTTTTTAGCGTACATTTTTTCATAGAGTTTATTCACCTTTTAGGGATAGTTTAGAAGTCCACTTGTTAGGGGACTATTTTCCATTTGATTTTTTCAGGATAGGATAGAATAGTATTTCCTAGGGGTTTATTTTTCAGTATTCAATCATTGTAATCATTTTCAGAATGTTAATAAAATGAGATTTGAGCTGTGGTCCCGAAAGTAGCCGAACTACAGCTGCTCTGATTTCTCGTACCAGACGAGAATATGTAGGCATAGGATGCGATATCCTAGCGAGCACACTAATAACTAACCTTTTGTTCTCTCGCGGCTGTGCGATCGAGACCTTCCCGCTGATGACTAATTGTTACCCTTTTCTCTCTCTTGCCCGAGTGCATTTGAGACCAGACCGTAGTTTTTCCCATAGGTTCCCGTACCTTTAAAACCAGTTTGATTTCTCACTGCTGTGTGAGAACGCCCTGTTTAGCCGTAGTTAGCCTGAACTACGTAAGCTCTGATCTTCCATGCAGTGTGGAAGTACGTAGGCACAAGACGCGAGGTCTTGGCGAGCCAATTTCCCCGTAGTCCCGAACTACGTTGACTCTGACTTTCTCTCTTGAGAATACGTAGGCATAGAGTGCGACGCTCTATCGAGTCAGTTCCCTTCCGTTTAGATTTAGCAGCCGTAGATAGATTGTTTTTGCATCCTTTAGACAACCCAAGCAAGCGTGGATCCCGTCGAGTACGACGGACGTGAGGGGTGCTAATACCTTCCCCTTGCGTAAGCGACTCCCGAACCCAGGTTTTGGTTGCGATGACCATACCTTTCCCCGTTTTTTGCGAGGTTTACTTCGAGCGTTTCCTTTCCCTCCGTTGGGATAAATAACGCACGGTGGCGACTCTTCTGTCAGCCGGCGCCGATTTTCGCAGTAGCGACAGCTGGCGACTCTGCTGGGGAGAATGATAGTTTCCTATACGAGTCTGCTGGGGATCCAACGTCCCCTGGCTGCTAAGGACTGCGATAGTTCCTTATGCGTGTGGGATCCAACGTCCCCTAAGAGAGTCAATCCTAGCGCTTGTTTGTTTGTCTATTGGTGTTTATTTATTGATATTATCTGTTGCTATTGGGGTGTGACGGGTGTTCTATGATTGAGTGAGAAGCCGAACCTGGGCTTGAGTGCACCTAGAATTAGAGTAGAAATTAGTGGGCGCGCACATGCTTTGCATGTCCTAGTGTCCCGCGAAATCTACACTCAGACGAGGTTCTTCTGGTTGGCCTCTTGTCCCACCCTTTGGGTGGCTCGGGTTGCTGGGTAGTTGGATTGTCGACTCTGGGAACCGATCATTTGGAAGTTAGCTAAGTGAGGCCTCTTCAAGACTTGATGATGCCACTCCTTCTGGGAATCGTATCGTCAGTTTTGAAAGTCTGTGACGCTGACGACCGCATAGGATGTCGTACCTTGACAGATATAGGTCCATACCTGTGAGTGGGGGTTTTTTTTTCAGGAACCTTGACTTCCAACATACCCATTATTTTGGTCTTCTCTTCAGAGAAAACGTACTCCGTCAGCAGCGCAGCAGTATTCAGATTGTGTGGGGGCTGTGATCCCGTGTTTGTTGCATTGCATTGCATTTGCATAGGCATCTTCGCATCATATTGCATAGCATTTCTCCAGCTAGCCAGAGTTCTGATCCAGCCTTTGTTTCCTGAAGGTGAGTACCTGGAGTTTGGATTGAGCAACTGTTGATTGTCAGAGGACGACCAAGGGGTTGGAGCAGACTTGAGCAGATTTGAGCAGAATCAAGCAGTGTAGTCAGTTACAGGTAATTGGTAGCTATGTCTGAAGGCAATTTCCAGTCTCCTAACACCTTGACAGGGTTTACTATGACGTACAACCGACGGTATGATTCTATGGAAGACTTCCCGCAAGCGAACAACCTGACTGCAGACCAAGTTGTACAGCCTACTATTGAGAACCGGGATCGACATGAGCAGTTTGTTGCCCGAAATGAACGTCCTCCTCCTGTTAACAATCAAGGTGCTGTTTTCCTTTAGGGGAATCCACGCAGAGGTATCCCGGTAGCCAGGACTGTAAACTCAAGAGGGTTCCGAGCATTGGAAGAAAGAGTTAAAGCTTTGGAGGTCAAAGATGCTGTTAACCTGAACGCTGCAGACATGTGTTTGGTCCCTGACCTGGTGATGCCTTATAAGTTCAAAGTGCCGGAATTCGAGAAGTACATGGGAGATAGTTGTCCGAAGCTGCATTTGAGGATGTTCTGTCGAAGAATGACTTCGTTTGTGCGAGATGACAAGTTGATGATCCATTGCTTTCAGTATAGCCTGACTGGGGCATCTTTGAGGTGGTATGTGCAGTTAGAGAGTAATCAGATTCGATCATGGGTGGATTTAGCCAGAGTTTTCATGAAGCAGTATGATTACAACCTGGATATGACTCCTAGTCTCGTACATCTGCAAGAATTATCTCGGGCGGAGAATGAATCATTCAGAGGGTATGTGCAAAGATGGAAAGAATTGGCTGCTAGTGTTCAACCACCGCTTCAGGAAAGGGAAATGGTGGACCTCTTCTTGGGTACTCTGAAAGGCCATTATTATGACAAATTGTTCGGTTGTACAAGCTTTGTGGGCCCGATGAGAATGGGTGAGCTTGTTGAGAGAGGACTCAAGAGTGGAAAGCTTCGAGATGTTCCTTATATCCTAGTTGATAGGAATGAGTCAGTTGTCAGTTCTCAAGAAGAGTGGGAAGAAGGAAATGACGTCGTCTCAGAATCTCTAGCATCTCAGGATCGGTTTTCAGACACTTCAAGTCAACGGTCATCCTATCGTCGATCGCGTCAGCACGCCCAACGAAGACCAAGGAAACCTGAAAGGCAGTTTACTCAGCTACCGGTGTCGTACAGTAAGTTGTTGCCAGATCTGGTCAGAAGTGGATTGATAGTGCCGAAAGAGACTAATCCAGTGATTCCACCGTATCCTCCAGGTTTTGATGCCAGCGCCCGCTGTGAGTACCATGTTGGGGCACAGGGGCATTCAACGAATGATTGTAAGGTGCTTAGAAGCCAGGTTCAGGATCTGTTAGACTCTAACCGGATTTTCATCACGCCTCAGGGTTTTGTTCAGATTAGCGATTCTCCGTCATCCAGTTGCGTGGGTTCGTCAGTTAATGTCATGGAAGACTCCACGGGAAGTGTGTGTTCTGAAGAATGTCAAACGGAGAGTTCAGTTGAATATGGGAGAAGTTTCTAGAGGTTTCTGTGCCGGGGGTCGCATCTGTTTTCTCTGCCTGATCCGTTTAGCTTTTGTGCTATTGTTGGCTGCCCACCACCAGAATTGTTGGCTGGGGTCATTATATTCGTACTCATTTGTGCTTACGTGATGCTTTTGTTGGTTACACATGTGTGGGAGATGTTTGTCTGGGTGCTTATAGCTTGAGTTTCTCTTTGTCTTGTCATGAATATGTGTTTGCTTTCTGCGTTGCATTATCGTTTAACAGGTACATCAGAACCGTGGGTCTTATTTCCTCATCGTCCAGTTTGTTGCAGGAATTCCTTCAGAGAAATGGAACAGGATCAGGTTGAATTGGTCGAAGTCCGAAGCCAGCTAGGGTAGATGATGAGAGACATGCAAGAGATGCGTCTGGAGCAGAAGATACTCAAAGAGGAAAACAGTCAGCTGAAGACCCAAATGAGCTTGATCATGGAAGTAGTCAAGAATGTGCTGAGGAAAGGGGATGATCAGCTATTTGAAGCCGCAGTGAAGAGGCTCGTGCCACCTGTGCCTGTGGAACCTGAGCTTAACGAACGTGTTGACGGACATCAGCAAGTACAACAAAGGGTGCATCCGGCTCAACGGAGGATTCAGGAGGGGAAGCCAAAGAGGATATTTGAGGCGCCGCCTTCAACGTATGCTGAGCTCTTGCAGACTTTATTGAGGTTTAAAAAGGTTGAAAAGAGAACGTTAGGTTCACCCACAGGAGCGCTTCCTCATGGGTACGATGCCAGTAAGCAATGTGAATTTCATTCTGGGGCACTCGGACACGACATCGAGGGTTGTCATGCTGTTAAGCACAATGTTCAAGACCTGATTGACTCAAAAGATATTGAATTCTCGCCAAGCGGTGTAGCTGTACGTATTGATCCCATCCTAGTTGATGCTAAGATGGTGGATGTTTCTAAAGCCGCAGTAGGTCAGAAACGTATCCTGGACTCCATGGTGTCAGAATCCCCATGCCCACAACTGTTGCCTATTCCGGGGACAGATCTGAGAAAGAAAATGGCTAAGCATAAGGAGTGCCTTAATCAGTGCGGTGAAAGTCAAGAAACCGATGTTGTATTTGCTACAAAGGTTGTTCAACAGTCAACCCGATACCGGCAACAACAGCAACGATCTCAACAGTGGCAGAAGCAGCAGCATCCTAATCAGCGAAGAGCTCAAAATCAGAGGCCGTTGAGGGTATTTAGTGTGCCTCCGATGCCGTACGCCGAACTTCTTCAGGTGTTGCTACGATTGCAGTTGGTTGAGAAGAGGAAGTTAGCTCCGCTGACGGGTACGCCTCCAGCAGGTTATGATATCAAGGAGCGCTGTGATTTCCATTCAGGAGCACCGGGACACAACATTGAAGATTGTCTGGCCTTCAAGCACAAAGTGCAGGACCTACTTGATAGTGCAGCAATCAACTTCGGGCAGGAAGGGCCCAAATCATCTGAATGAGGAGGAGGGGATTTATGATTTGGTTGGGTCGCTGAAAGCAGATCAGGACAGCTTCGGGCTGCCTCTAATAATTGATTGTGAAGATAGCTGGTTCAACAGCAGGACAGATGTGAAAGCCCGGTTCTAGGAAGCTGGCATTTTTCTGTGTTTTATCTTGTCATTGCTTTATATTTGTAGTTTCTTTCCTGTTTGAATTTGCAATCTTGTTTGTAAAACTTGTTGTTTTCATTCAATTGATGATAATGAAATAAATATGCATGTTTTGATTAAATCCATTCGTGTTCACTAATTGATTTTGCAAATGTCCAACGCTTGGTTAAGAAGGATCTGAGGAGGATGACGAAAATGAACGACGTGCAACTTCCGATATTGTATGCTTTTGAGATAAAACCTACTGGTGATGTACAGGCATTGTTTCAAATCCCTAAACACCGGTGATATAAGGAAGATAATCCCTTGTCAACCCCTTTGAGCCTTGTAGTAGGAGTTTCTTTCTGTGAATGGAAAACCCTCAATCTTAACCTGGGGCGGGGTAGGTGTTAGCTAATTTGACCGAGCGTCCAAATTACAAAAGGAGTGTCCGTTCGAGGATCAATCACACCTCTAGAGGTCGTGCCTAAAAAACCACAATGGTTAAATCAAGAGTGATACAGGCACATTATTCTCCAATAAGTCAGGCAACCAGTGTCACACGACTTGTTCAGAAAAGAAAAAAGCAAAAAGAATCAAAAGCCCGCTAAGTCAAGAAAAGAACACAATTGACTTAGGCAAAAATGAGGGCATCCCGCTGGACTCAAAAAACCAAAAGAACTCAAAAGAGTCAGTCCAGGCAAAAGTTAGGGATATGAAAAGAAAAAAGATGAAAGGATGGAAAAATCCTCAAATGAAATACGAGTCGTGTGGCCTCAAGTGTCAAAGACGAAAGGTGAGTGGCTGTCACTCCCAACAATCATAATTTCTCGAACTATCACTCCTATCTTTCAGCCTCTGAGAGGTGAGTGCTAAGGTCGAATTAGCTGAACATAGGATCGGAGAACATCAAGGAGAATGGGTGGGTTAAAATAAACTTTGAGCCTTTATCCTTTCCTTCAAAACCGTGAACCTGACCACGTTATAACCTTCAAAAGTCCTAATTGAAGCAGGTTGTTTCGAAAGCATACTTCGGTAAAGGTCACGTCGATTCTGACTCCTGAAAGGGTTCCTCTTACCATGTGGGTACTGATGTTGATAAATGTTTTGTGCATTATATGCTATAAACTGTTTTTCCCTTCTCCCAGTGAACAGATTGGATGTCAAAACTATCATATGTGTTGCATTAATACGTCTTTTACGCAGAACAACTTGTTTTACTTGCGAGTAAGCGCTTGACAGCAGAAAAGTTTCCTACAGTGGAAAGTATGGTCAGGATAGAATGCAGAGCGCCCGAATGCTCCGCAAGCCGGGGCAAGCCATTAGGTGCTCCCCAGTCAAGTCAGCCATTCAAAGTCAGTTACACTGGGGCAATCAGGTCGAGATTCAGTAAATCTCTCGTAGTTGGAGGTACTGCTCTGGATCAGCTAATCAGGGGCAAAGTCATTGCAATCAGGGGAAGGCCATCTTAAGAGCGCAAAAGTTCTTTATTCGAGAAGCATTTGAGGTGAAGTATCTCTCCGAAGTTCAGAATGCTGGGGCATTTCTTATCAGACCGTCAGGGTACGGATTTGCAGATTTTCAGGACTATCCCCACAGAGATCCCGCAGGCTGGGGCATATCAGAAGCGAAAGAATTGTTCTTCTCCGTATCATCAGGGTTATTCAGAGCTATTCGAGCAGATTCAGCCAATTTTCGAGTGCGAGACGAATGTTGGGAAGTTGTGTTACTATCCCGTGACTCTTCAAACAGAAAACTGTGTGTTCAGGCAGAATGTTTTCCAGCGTCAGTTGTACCTGACCCATCACAGATAGCCTAAAAGTCTAAATCCAGGTTGACGATCACTGTGAGGCCCATCCGTGTTGGCGCCTTAGTTTCCAAATCCAATCTTCGGCAGTACGCCGGGAGACTCAGTCTATTTTCTCCAGCAAAGTCCAATTTTTCATTGGCGCGGGTAAGCTATCCCCAGAGAAGTCCAATCATACTTGGCATATCTGCTATTCCCCAGCAGGGTTATATTCCCCCAGCAGGGTGTTACTTCAACGAGGTGTTCGGTTAAGTTCCCAATTTCCCCAGCGGAGTTGATGGTACTCTTCCAGCATTTATTTTGCTGGAATAATTCTATGATATCCGGTTTATCCCCAGCGGAGTTGGCTTCGTCTTCAGCATTTATTTTGCTGAAGTGGTTTTCTGTACCCGACTTTCTCCAGCAGCTCGAGCCTGCATTAGCATATTGCATGCATCATCATATTTGCATCATACTTGCATTTCATTTTCAAGATGCGTAGCATTTCCATCTTGAATGGAGCATTACGCCATAGAAAGATTCAAGCATATGCATATGCATACGAAGCATAAGCCAGGTTTTCTATCAGCCTCATATGGCGCGTGAACTACTCTATGATCAGTTCAGGGGCCTTCATCCAGCAGCAGTGTTCAGACAGTTCAGCAGTACTCGTATTTTCAGATCATACAACAGTTATGCTGTGATCAATCAGTCATCTGGTATCGACAGGCTTTTCTTTCCGTCAATTCATATTGACGATGCGTTCCTCCAATAAGTGGATTTCTCCGTCTATCGTTAGACGTCTTGAGTTCGCAAGTGGTTTTCTTTCCGTCTATCAGTAGACGATGTGAAGTTTCGGTTAATTTTCCAGTGGGGTTTCAAGATGGGGTTTCTCTAAGTGGTGTTCTTTCCGTCTATCATTAGACGATGTGAGTATTGAATTTTTTCCTTCGGGATTATGGACGTTGTTGCGGTGAAATTTGGATGTCAAGCTATTGATTAACTTGAATCTTAATTCATTTACAACCGGTCTTTGATTTATCCGAAGGAAAGGTTAAAGAAAGGAAAAACCTAAAAGGGAGAGATCTAAGGTTCGGGGGTTGGTAAAATTTAGGGAAGGTATTAGCACCCTAAACTTCCGTAGTACTCTACGGGAACCTTTTGTTTATTTTTTATTTATTTATTTCATTAATTATTTTGCTTTAGGGTATATACAAAGGATTGAAAATTAAAAAAGACCTAGGGGTTAATTCTAAGTTTACTCGGCAAGACATCGCATCTTGTGCCTACATATCCTTACGGGAATGGAATCAGAGTAACTGTAGTTCCCCTCAAAAGGGAGGTTAGAGACTTCTTGACTGTGGTCAAGGTCTCAAGGGGAATAAACGCATCTTAAGGACACGCTTACATGGAGTCTTAAACTCCGATCTCTATGTTATAAATTGTTAAGTGCATTAGGGTTAGGTTAGTGATTCCACGGCGGAAAACCTTAAAACAGAGTACGGCGACTCTTTGACCTAAAGCTAGGGGTAGTTTTGTAATTTTTGTCCACGGCGAGACATTTGTGAAAAGTTAGGGTTTGTAAGGGTTTGAAGTTTTGAGGACTATTGGCGTGGCGGCCAAACTGCTAGACCTAATCCTTTGGAGGAATGCAAATGGGACAAATTAACGATGCAAATGCGCGAATTTAAACCATACAAACAGCAGAAATTAAAGTGCGGAAAGGTAAACGCGATAATTTGTTCGCGAAGTTACAAATGAGAAACAGATACAATTATAATACAACTTGAATTGAAAAACACATTAAAATAGCTAATAGCAACGTAACAAGCTGCACATTGAATACACAACGTTAGTAGACAGAGTCAGACAGTAATCAGACGAGTTATGAAACGGAAGTGCGAAAGTTATAGATATTCTTTGTTGTTTATTTGTGATATATAAAAAAGCTTTTGATTTAAGTTAAAAAAGAGGTTTTAATATTATTAAAAAAAACTTTTCAAAAATAGTCTTAATTTAATTATCTAACAAAAGGTTTTATTTATAAAAAAAAAAGGTTTAATGTTATTATTATATATTTTTTTTAAAAAACGGTTCTAGTTATTATTTTAAAAAAAGATTTTAGTTATTATTTTAAATTTATCTAAAAAAAAAGTTTTTCTTAAAAATAATAGGTTTTCATATTAATTTGGAAAAGATGATAAAGTTATTTATTTTAAAAAAGAGATTTTTATATTATAACAAGTTTTAATAAATTAATGATAACAATAATAATAATTGTAATAATAATAATAATAATAATGATAATAATAATAATAATAAATAATAATAATAATAATAATAATAATAATAATAATAAAGCAATAATGAATTTTAAATGTGCCAAATAACCCAACAAGTTTCACCATAAAATTTTCTGTTGCGGTGAAATTTGGATGTCAAGCTATTGATTAACTTGAATCTTAATTCATTTACAACCGGTCTTTGATTTATCCGAAGGAAAGGTTAAAGAAAGGAAAAACCTAAAGGGGAGAGATCTAAGGTTCGGAGGTTGGTTAAGATTAGGGAAGGTATTAGCACCCTAAACTTCCGTAGTACTCTACGGGAACCTTTTGTTTATTTTTTTTATTTATTTCATTAATTATTTTGCTTTAGGGTATATACAAAGGATTGAAAATTAAAAAAGACCTAGGGGTTAATTCTAAGTTTACTCGGCAAGACGTCGCATCTTGTGCCTACATATCCTTACGGGAATGGAATCAGAGTAATTGTAGTTCCCCTCAAAAGAGAGGTTAGAGACTTCTTGACTGTGGTCAAGGTCTCAAGGGGAATAAACGCATCTTAAGGACACGCTTACATGGAGTCTTAAACTCCGATCTCTATGTTATAAATTGTTAAGTGCATTAGGGTTAGGTTAGAGATTCCGCGGCGGGAAACCCTAAAATGAGTGCGGCGACTCTTTGACCTAAAGTTAGGGGTAGTTTTGTAATTTTGTCCACGGCGAGACATTTGTGAAAAGTTAGGGTTTGTAAGGGTTTGAAGTTTTGAGGACTATTGGCGTGGCGGCCAAACGGCTAGACCTAATCCTTCGGAGGAATGCAATGGGACAAATTAACGATGCAAATGCGCGAATTTAAACCATACAAACAGTAGAAATTAAAGTGCGGAAAGGTAAACGCGATAATTTGTTCGCGAAGTTACAAATGAGAAACAGATACAATTATAATACAACTTGAATTGAAAAACACATTAAAATAGCTAATAGCAACGTAACAAGCTGCACATTGAATACACAAGGTTAGTAGACAGAGTCAGACAGTAATCAGACGAGTTATGAAACGGAAGTGCGAAAGTTATAGATATTCTTTGTTGTTTATTTGTGATATATAAAAAAGCTTTTGATTTAAGTTAAAAAAGAGGTTTTAATTTTATTAAAAAAAACTTTTCAAAAATAGTCTTAATTTAATTATCTAACAAAAAGGTTTTATTTTTAAAAAAAAAAGGTTTAATGTTATTATTATATATTTTTTAAAAAACGGTTCTAGTTATTATTTTAAAAAAAGATTTTAGTTATTATTTTAAATTTATCTAAAAAAAAGTTTTTCTTAAAAATAATAGGTTTTCATATTAATTTGGAAAAGATGTTAATGTTATTTATTTTAAAAAACATATTTTTATATTATAACAAGTTTTAATAAACTAATGATAATAATAATAATAATAATAATAGTAATAATAATAATAATAATGATAATAATAGTAAATAATGATAATAATAATAATACTAATAATAATAATAATAATAATAATAATAATAATAATAATAATAATAATAATAATAATAATAATAATAAATAATGTGGTGTCCAGTTTTCAAATTATTCTGGGATTATTTGTTTTTCATATGTGGTGTCCAAGATTGTGGAATCAGAGATTCAGATTATTTTTTTAAGATGTTGTTCCTAAGTGTGGAGACACTTTAGAAAACTTAGGATTGAAGAGACTATTATTGTAGAGAATTAGTAACAGATTCTATGGAACAGAATTGTTGCTTTTGAAAAGCCCAAATCTAGTCTTAATATGGCTATAAATAGTATGGATTTAACCTAGGTTAGGTATTGTTGCACCCCAAAATTTGACCAACCGGGTCCCGTATCTGGCTCAATGTTTCGATGCATGACCGCATTCGCATCTGCATATCGCATATAGTGCATTTTTTAGTTGTTTTGATTTTATCGGGATCACAGCTCTCGTCTCGCGTCTCAGGTGTTTTTTTAATCGGTTTAGATAGGTAGAATCGTATTTTTTTGGGAATACGTGCTATTCCCGGTGTTTTCAGCTCGCGCTGTTGTTTTTAGGGATATTTCGGTGCCCGTTTATTTTTACCGGCTATTTTGGTGCGCTCTCGCAGTGTTATTTGTCGTTCGGTGCTATTTTTGTTCCCTCGGGAACTATTGTGACTTTTCTGGATTTTATTGGCCATTATTAGGGTCTTATTAGATTTTTTAAATCATTTTAGGATAATATAGAATATTAATAGTTTTTTAAATAGTTTTAATAGTTTTAATCCATTTTTAGAATTTATTAGATATTAAATAGTTTTAAATCATTTTTTTAATCATTTTAGGATATTAGCAATAGATAATAAATAGTTGTAACATTTTAATAGTTAATTTGTTTTTAGAATATTAGGTTAATTAGTTTTTAGATTTAATTAGAGTATAATGGTTTTAGAGATTTAATATATTTTAATTGTTAGAATAATATTAGGGTTATTTTAGAGTTAATTTTTAGTTTAATTAGCCTTTAATCCGTTCATTAATTCTGAGCAGTAGTTAATTCAGTTTTTCCATTTAATTAGCCATTCAATTCATCATTAGTCTTAATTCCTTCACGTTAATTCCATTCATCAGTTTTTAATGCATTTCATTAATCAGTATTAGTCTTGTGGGTCAATATCCAAATTCGTAAAGCCCAATTCAGCCAAAGTCCAGAATTATCCATTGCACTATAAAAGTCAGTCCCACGTGTAAGCCAGAGAAAGAAGACACATATCACACTTCACGCAGACACCTCACATTCTGCTTCTCTCTCTCTCTGCCACGCTTCTCACCACGTGGCCCACATGCAGGCGCACACTCTCTCCTCG
This sequence comes from Lathyrus sativus, assembly GCA_963859935.3. Classification (NCBI taxonomy): domain Eukaryota; kingdom Viridiplantae; phylum Streptophyta; class Magnoliopsida; order Fabales; family Fabaceae; genus Lathyrus; species Lathyrus sativus. The sequence continues at coordinate 60,199,210 of OZ012741.1, forward strand.
TGACACCTCACTGTCCACCCCCTTCCGCATGTGTGCCACCTGTATCCCACCATCTCACTGATCACGCCACGCGTCCCACCTCACCTTTCCCTCTCCGGCCATGCAAACACCGGCGATGACACGCCGGAGAAATCAGATAGCAGTCCACGCGGTGGTGCAACTCACCGGAACCTACAACCGTCGCCAGAACTCAAGAACATTCATCAACGATTTTCCAGATCCCTTTGAATCTTCATCCACGATCCACCTTGTTCATCGAGCGTTCTTCATCTTTCCATATTTTGGTTCAGAATCTTCAACATTCATCATCTTCAAACTTCACCAGAAATCCAGCAAGAAACCTTCACTGAGTTCTTCGTCCGTTCATCATCAAGGTTCAAGATCGTCAACAGATTCAAGATCTCCAACCACTTCGTAACTGTTTCTCAAGATTTCATCCAAGGCACATCACAAATCTCCACTACAATCTTCATCAGATTTCCAGAAAGAAGACTTTCAAGAACTTCATAACATCTCCAGAAATTCTTCGCAAGAACGTCGTTTTTCCAGACATCGCACGGATCTTCGCCTTCTCCGATAAAGATCCTCAACGGAAGCTTCATCACAGGCTCATGCATGTTTTTACCAGAACTTGCATCAAGATTCCTGCGTGTTTTCCAGAAGTTCCTCCAAGTGCTTCGCCATCTTCAAATCGATGTTCATCAAGGTTTACTCATCCATACTCATAACAATCTTTCTGATCTTCATCGCCTCTTTTGTTCATCTGTTTCCTTCAAGTGTTCATCAAGGCTTCTTCACCACAGACCTTCATCTCCGGATCTTTCACTAGTTCTTCAGATTTGTCTCCATAGAACGTTCATCCAAACACGGTTCTCAGAAGTCTCGCCTTGATGAACGAACCACTCAACTCCAGAGACTTCAGAGTTCGTACCATCTTCTTTGAACATCAAGGTTTATTGTTTAACTTGAAAGAGGAAGACGAGCATAAAGGATTAAGCTCAGGTTGATTAACATTGCCGTGAGGATTATGGAAGAAGAAAGCAACGAAGTGTGACGGCGGAGAAGGGATAAACAAGAACAGAGGAAATGTGAACAGTGACGGCGCCGTGAGAGAGGGAGGAAGATTCTAGGGTTTCAGAGGAGAATGAGAGTGAAAGGAGAGAATGGAGAAGTTGGGCCGGGTTTGGGTTTGGGGAGCCACTGGGCCCAGAGTTTTTTTTCTTGCACCCATACCTCTGTTTTTTTTTGAAGGACTTTGGGCTGGGCCCAACGAATTCTCAGTTTTTGGCTGCATACCCCTCGTTTCACTAATTTCTCCCTCCCCTGGTTTCATCGTTTTTGTTTTTGTTTTTTTTCTCTGAACTGGTACTTTGGGCTGGGCCCAGTTCAGAATTATTTTACTTACTGTATCATCCCTTGTAAACATACACCCCCCCCCCCCTTGTATTTTTGTTTTTTTCTCTTCTTATTTTCTTTGTTTAGAAAAAAAGAAAAGAATATTGAATATTAAAAAAAATAGAGAAAAAGAAATAAAAAAAGAAGATATTGAATAAAAGAGAAAAAGAAAAAGGGTGAAAATAGAGAAAAAATATAGAAAAATATATTGAAAAAGGAAAAAGAATTATTAAAAAAAATATGGAAAATGGAAAAGAATTATTGAAAAAAATATAGAAAAAATATGGGAAAAATATTTGGAGAGAAAAAGAGAAAATATTTTGAAAAAGAAAGATACTTGGAAAAAAGAGAAAAAATATTAGTGTAGATTTAATATTTTTTAGCGTACATTTTTTCATAGAGTTTATTCACCTTTTAGGGATAGTTTAGAAGTCCACTTGTTAGGGGACTATTTTCCATTTGATTTTTTCAGGATAGGATAGAATAGTATTTCCTAGGGGTTTATTTTTCAGTATTCAATCATTGTAATCATTTTCAGAATGTTAATAAAACGAGATTTGAGTTGTGGTCCCGAAAGTAGCCGAACTACAACTGCTCTGATTTCTCGTACCAGACGAGAATATGTAGGCATAGGATGCGATATTCTAGTGAGCACACTAATAACTAACCTTTTGTTCTCTCGCAGCTGTGCGATCGAGACCTTCCCGCTGACGACTAATTGTTACCCTTTTCTCTCTCTTGCCCGAGTGCATTTGAGACCAGACCGTAGTTTTTCCCATAGGTTCTCGTACCTTTAAAACCAGTTTGATTTCTCACTGCTGTGTGAGAACGCACTGTTTAGCCGTAGTTAGCCTGAACTACGTAAGCTCTGATCTTCCATGCAGTGTGGAAGTACGTAGGCACAAGACGCGAGGTCTTGGCGAGCCAATTTCCCCGTAGTCCCGAACTACGTTGAATCTGACTTTCTCTCTTGAGAATACGTAGGCATAAAGTGCGACGCTCTATCGAGTCAGTTCCCTTCCGTTTAGATTTAGCAGCCGTAGATAGATTGTTTTTGCATCCTTTAGACAACCCAAGCAAGCGTGGATCCCGTCGAGTACGACGGACGTGAGGGGTGCTAATACCTTCCCCTTGCGTAACTGACTCCCGAACCCAGGTTTTGGTTGCGTTAATTAGGTTAATTAGATTAATTTGAGTTTAGTTAATTAGGTTTTTATCTTAGTTTTTATTCAGTCTTTTTTGAGTTTTTTTCGTTGGGCCTATGTCCATTTTTGCAAAGCCCATTCGCAGCTCAATCCAGCAATGTCCAATTTTCTCCAGCATTTTCCAGCATTGTCTAGAAGAGTCTAGAAGCTTCCAGAAATCAAGTCAGTATAAAGCTCAAAAGCTCCACGTGTTAACTCGAGGATGGCCCCACGTTACGCTGCCATCGCACGCCACGCGTTTTCCTCAGTCTCTCCCTCACTGCCACGCACACACACGTGGAGGGCATGCATGCACTGTCCCCATTATCTCTGCCACGCCTCACCACTACCCCCACACGTGTCTCCACAGCACGCCACTCCACCGTTCCCCGCCTGAGTTACCCACCGGCCGGCCTGCATGGCCGGCGACCACCATAGACCCCACCGGAGAACGTCCAAAACCCAGATTCCGGCCAACATTCATCATCCTCCTCCTTTAGTCTTCACCACCTCAAACCCTAAAACACCTATAATTCCCAGTTTCCGATCATCCCCTCCGGTTAACAACCACCGCCGTTTCCAGAAAATGCAACAAAATCCATCTCCCACCGCCAATCTTCATCTTCTCCGGTCATAATCTCATCCAACCGTCATCACCTTCAAGCTTCCCCAGAAATGCCATGAAATCTTCAACAAACTCCCAGATTCGAGGTCTTCATCGTAGATCAAGATTTTCCAGAATCTTCAAGGTTCTCCAGAAAAATCCAGATCCTTCATCGTCAAGTTCATCATTTCCAGGATGAATCTTCAACGAACAAATCATCCATCAAGAACCACTTCCCAGAAACTGCTTCATCATCATCATCACGTTCCAGAACGGATCTCCAGGAAGAATGTTCATCAGCGAAGAACACTCGTCCTTTTTTCCAGATCTGCATGCAAGAACTCCTCCAACAATCTTCGTCATTTTCCCAGATCTTCCATCAATACCATCAACAAATGAAGCTTCAAACACCGATCAAACTACATCTCGTCATCAAACCACCAGCAACGTCAAGATTCACCTCCAATCTTCAGATCTTCTAGTGCGGTAAACCATTCTCGATTCTTGTTTGTTGGACATCAATCTCATCTGGTTTGATTTGGTGGACGAAAGTTGAAATGGATTGAGGAGAGGAAGTTAGGACTGAGGGAGAATCAGGGAAGACAGAAAGGAAGAGGGAGTTCAGGGATGAAAGACGGCGGCGCCGTTAGGGTTTGCAAGAAGGAGGAGGTGAACAGTGATTTGGGGGAAATTGTGAGAAATTAGGGTTATGTGTTTTCAGAATGTGGATGGGTCGCGTAGGACTGGGCCTCACTAAGCCCAATGTTTTGCACATTCACCCCCCCCCCCCCCCCCCCGTTTTGGCAGCACCTCCATCTGCCTATCCCTTGCTTTGATGATTGGGCTTGGGCCCAACGAGGTTTCTGATTCCACCCTGCGTTTTGGAGCACACCCCCCCTTATTTCAGTTTTTTTTCCTTTTTTCTGAGCTAAGGCTGTGGGCTGGGCCCTTAGTCTGTTTTTTTTCCTGCTCATCACTCCCTTGTAAACAGACTCCCCCCCCCCCCCTTGTATTTTTTGTTTCTTCTATTTTTTTATATAGATAGTTTAATTGTTTCATGTGAGAAAAATAAAGGAAAAGAAATATTGAGAAACAATAGAAAAAGAAATAAAAAGAAATATTATGAAAGAAAAGAAAAAGAAAAGAAAAAGAAATATTAAAAGGAAAAGAAATAAAGTGAGAAAAAGAATAAAAGAAAGGAGAGAAAATATTGAGAAAAATACATAGAAAAAGAAAAGGAAAATATATTGAAAAGGAGAGAAAATATTGAGAAAAAATACATAGAGAAATATGAAAAAATAGAAAGAAAAGATATTCGAAAAAGGAGAAAATGATTGGAAAAGAATAAAAAAATATTATTAGTAGATTTAATATTTTTAAAGCACATTTTCTTTTAGGATATATTGTCATAGAGGTTATTTTACGATTTTAGGGATAGTTTAGAAGCCCACTTGTTAGGGGGCTATTTTCATTCAATTTTTCAGGATAGAATAGGATAGCGTTTCCTAGGAGATTTATTTTTCAGTATTCACCCATTGTAATCATTTTTCAGAGATTAATAAAACGAGATTTAAGCTGTGGTCCCGATAGTAGCCGAACTACAGCTGCTCTGATTTCTCGTACCAGACGAGAATATGTAGGCATAGGATGCGATATCCTAGCGAGCACACTAACGACTGACTTTCGTTCTCTCGCTGCTGTGCGATCGAGACTTTCCTGCTGACGACTAATTGTTACCCTTTTTCTCTCTTGCCCAAGTGCATTTGAGACCAAGCCATAGTTTTGCCCATAGGTTCCCGACCTTTGCAGCCAGTTGTTTTTCTCACTGCTGTGTGAGAATGTTTGTTTAGCCGTAGTTAGTCTGAACTACGTAAAGCTCTGATCTTCCATGAAGCGTGGAAGTACGTAGGCACAAGACGCGAGGTCTTGGCGAGCCAATTTTCCCCGTAGTCCCGAACTACGTTGACTCTGACTTTCTCTCTTGAGAATACGTAGGCATAGAGTGCGACGCTCTATCGAGTCAGTTCCTTTCCATTTAGATTTAGCAGCCGTAGATAGATTGTTTTGCATCCTTTAGACAACCCAAGCAAGCGTGGATCCCGTCGAGTACGACGGACGTGAGGGGTGCTAATACCTTCCCCTTGCGTAACCGACTCCCGAACCCAGGTTTTGGTTGCGATGACCATACCTTTTCCCTGTTTTTTGCGAGGTTTACTTCGAGCGTTTCCTTTCCCTCCGTTGGGATAAATAACGCACGGTGGCGACTCTTCTGTCAGCCGGCGCCGATTTTCGCAGTAGCGACAGCTGGCGACTCTGTTGGGGAGTGCGATAGTTCCCCATGCATGTGGGATCCAACGTCCCCTAAGAGAGAGTCAATCCTAGCGCTTGTTTGCTTGTCCTTGGGGCTTATTTATTGATATTATCTGTTGCTGTTGGGGTGTTATGGGTGTTCTATGATTGAGTGATAAGCCGGACCTGGGCTTGAGTTGAGTATGCACCTAGATATAGTTGCGGAGAAGTAGTAGACGAACCTGTCTGCTGAGCAGGCACAGTTCCCTACGAAAATCTGCGCTCAGACGAGGTTCTTGCAGAGGTGCTCCTTTCCGGTCCTGAGGATCTGAGGGGAGTCCAGACGTGAGGATTGTCGACTCTGGGAACCGATCATTTGGAAGTTAGCTAAGTGAGGCCTCTTCATGAGATGACGATGCCACTCCTTCTGGGAATCGTATCATTCCTCATGAAAGTCTGTGACGCTGACGACCGCATAGGATGCCGTACCTTGTCAGATATAGGTCCACACCTGTGAGTGGGGGGTTTTTTGTTATGCAGGAAACTTGACTTCCAACCTACCCGTTATTCTGGTCTTCTCTTCAGAGCAACCGTACTCCGTCAGCAGTGCAGCAGTATTTAGATTATGTGGGGGCTGTGATCCCGTATTTGTTGCATTGCATTGCATTTGCATAGGCATCTTCGCATCATATTGCATACCACTCGCCAGCTAGTCAGAGCTCTTATCCAGCCGTTATTTTGGTTCTGAAGGTGAGTGTTGAAGACGACCAAGGGGTGGAAGCAGATTTGAGCAGAATCGAGCATCGAAGTCAGCTGAAGACCATTGGTAGCTATGTCAGAGAGCAGCTTCCAGTTTGTTGATACCTTGTCAGGTTTCACCGTGACGTCCAATCCTCTGTATGGATCTCCGCACGACGAAGACTTTCCGCAAGTAAACAACCTTACTGCAGCTCAGCTTGTGCAGCCATCTGTTGAAGACCAAGGTCTGCGTGAGCAGTTTATTGCCCGAGGTGAACGTTCTCCTTCTGTTGATGTCTCAGACTACCAGGGTTTTGCCTTCCCTGTGCCAAAGCCCCGAAGGGAGGTCCCAACAGCAAAGAATGAAGACCCATTAGCTCCCGTGTATGCTGAAAGGTTTCGTGCATTAGATGAGAGATTCGAAGCCTTGAAAGGTAAAGACGCTGTTACTCCTAGTGCTGCAGATATGTGTCTGGTTCCTGGCCTAGTGTTACCTCCGAAGTTCAGAATGCCGAGGTTTGAAAGGTACAAAGGAGATAGTTGCCCGAAGCAACATTTGGTGATGTTCTGCCGAAGAATGACTTCATTTGTGCACAACGACAAGCTGATGATTCATTGCTTTCAAGATAGTCTGACTAGGGCACCTCTGAGTTGGTATATGCAGTTAGAGCGTGATCAGATCCGATCATGGATGGACTTAGCCAATGCCTTTCTGAAGCGGTACGACTATAATCTTGACGAAGCTCCTACTCGCGTGCAACTGCAAGAATTGTCTCAAGGGAACAATGAATCTTTCAGAAAGTATGTTCAGAGATGGAGAGAATTTGTTGGTAGAGTGCAACCACCGCTCCTAGACCAAGAGCTGAAAGGCATGTTCGTAAACTCCTTGCAGAGCCCGTACTTCGAAAGAATGCTTGGAGTTGCACCAAATTTCTCTGAATTGGTAAAGACAGGAGAGCGCATCGAGTATGGTGTAAAGACTGGAAGGATCCCGAATGTTTCAAGAGGTCAGGCCAGTGAAACTGAATCTCTCTATAGCTCTCAATCTGAAGATGAAACTATGATCAATGCGGTCCTGACAGATGTTGGATATCCTCAAGTCGAATCGGTGAAATCTGTTGGTTCTCCGTCTTCTCAGCGGTCAGTATCTTCTGTGTCTCGTTATTCTGGACAGACAACCGTGCCTGGGGCACCCCATCGGGAACCTTATGTCGCTCCTCTTGCAAGTCCACGAGCCCGTGGCCGAGGTTATCAGAATCAGCGTCAGAATCAGAATCGACCTCGCAACAACTTAGAACGAAGGAAAGCTCCTTCTCACCCAGTGCCTATGCCGTATAGCCAGTTGCTACCATCTTTGATTCAGAAGTCTTTGGTGGAGCCTAAAGCTCTTAAGCCAGTTCCAGAACCTTACCCTCCTGGGTACAATCCCCACGTTCAGTGTGGTTATCATGGTGGATCTCCGGGGCATTCAACGAAAGATTGTAAAGCATTTCAGGCGAAAGTGCAACAATTGATCGACAAAGGGCGCATTTCCTTTCCAGATGGAGTTTTGGTTGTGCATGACAACCCCTCAGCTGTCTAAGCTCATAGACTCGGAAAGTATTCCCCAGCATAAGCCAGTGGTCCAGACAGGCAGGCGCCTCAGCATTGGCAGTCCTCAGACTTTTAAATCATTTGCATTTGTAGTTTCTTTTCTGTTAGTTACTACCTGCTTTTAAACATTGTATGTTTCGAATAGTGATAATAATAAAGTGACTATGCATTTTTTTGAATTAATCATGTCGCTGTCGCTCATTTATTGCATTGCACTGACACTTGCATTTTTATTCACTCCACTTTACCCCTGTGACTAGCAAAGATTGGAGGGAGGATGACGAAATAAACTCATAACCGATGATCGTATGCTTTCAGATAAGACCGTACCGATGACGTACAAGGCATTGTTTCAAATTCCCCAAACACTGGAGAAATAAGGAGTTAGTCCCTTGTTAACCACTTCGAGCCAAGAAGTAGAAGTTTTTTCGGACTTTTAAACCCTCACATCTTAACCCGGGGCAGGGTAGTTGTCAGTTAGCTTGACCGAGCATTCAAGTCTTACAGAGGAGTGTTGTCTTTCAAGGACCAATCAGTTTATGCCTTTCAAGAGGTCAAACCTCACCAATCAGGAGTGAGTCAGTTACAATCCTTTCGGAGCAATCAAGACAACCCGTGTCACACGACTTTGTTCCAAAAGAAAGAAAAAAGCCCGCTAAGTAAAAAGAAAGAAAAGCTGAGAAAGCTAATACTTAGGCAAAAATCAGGGCATCCCGCTGGACTTCAAAAGAAATCGAAAAATCGAAAAGAACTCAAAATGAGTCAGTCCAGGCAAAAATTAGGGAATCAAAAGAACGAAAAAGAGGGATTAAAAAGAAAATTTTTCCCCAGCAAGTCATAAAGTCGTGTACACAGACACCGAAAGCGAAGAAGGAGTAACTATCACTCTAGAAGAAAAGCTTTATGAGTTCCTTAACTGTGGTTCTTACCATTCAGCATACCTCTCAAAGAGGCGAGCGCTTGTGCCAGGTTAACTGAACCTTAGGATCGGAGATCATCACGTAGAAGGGGTGGGTACAAATCAAAATTTGAGCCAAATATCCTTTGTTCCACGAACCGTGAACCCGACCACGATACAGCCCTTAAAAGACCTAATTGAGGTAGGGTCGTTCTGAAGCGCATTACGATAAGGTTGAGTAACCTGAATCCTTCTTGACTTGCTAGTCACATCCTTGTTGTATTTTCACTGACCACGTACGCACTACGTTTGAACTTTGGTTCATTCGTCACTCACAATCATATGCATGTAAATGAGTGACAGCTCAAATTTTTTCAAAATCTGCATAACCATTGCATTAAGATTACCATTCGTAGACAGACAATTTTAATTGCAGGCTAGTAGTTGGCATGAAAGAAATTCCACCAGGGAATAATCAAGCAGGACTGAGTAATTCAGTAGTCTGAACCAGAGTGGTGTTTGTTGTGAAGACCCGTGAATCAGGAGCATTATCTTCCAGTAAGTTCGGAATCATTTAGTCTGAGGGCAAGCCCCGAAGCTTCAGTTGATCAGGGGCAGTTTGTGTGAGAAGCAGTTGATCAGAAGTGAGTTTTCTCGAGAACCAATCAGGGGCAGTTATACAGAATGCGGATATTTGAAAGCAGATACTTCCAGTGGAAAATCAGATTGGGTTAAGTCGCTAGAACGCTCATTCAGGGACAAGTCATCGCAGAGAATGTTGAAATCAACTGGGTTGTTAGGTGTTTAATTGGAGATTGAATTCTTTTGTCGTGCAGATGTCGGGGCAAATATTCTCGAAGTCGTCTCATACAGAGCTGTTCGGAGCAGGTATTCCCAAAAGTTAGATTGGGGCAAGTTGAATTGTACTGGGGCAAGTTGCGCAAGCCAGTCTTTTTATCCCCAGCTGAGTGTACTGGGGCAAGTTGTTCAAACCAGTTTGTTTATCCCCAGCCGGAGTTGAGTATCGGGGAATCATGTCATTACCCTTATCAAAAACCTGAACCTTTCAAATAAAAGGCCTTGCTGTCGTTGGATCATTATCCTACAGTTTAAACCTGTTGCGCGTCAGTAACCAGTCGTTTCCAAAGTCCAGTTCTCGTCTGGCCCACCCTTCCGTAAGCATCAGTTCCTGCCTGGTGCAGTTTATTGTAAGCATCAGTTCCCGCCTGGTGCAGTTTATTGTAACCAGTTCTCGTCTGGTCACCGTTTCTTCAGGAGTTGTATCAGTTCTCGCCTGGTACATGTCATCGCGTAACCAGTGCTCGTTTGATCATCGTGTGTTTTAACCTATGTGTTATACCAGTTCTCATCTGGTGTACGTCAGCTTTCAGCCAGTTCTCGCCTGGTTGTCTATACCTCAGTCTGTTATCCAGTCAGCCCCGTCTGATGTCCAAACCAAATCAATTCTCACCCGATAACCTATTTTGCTATCAGTTCTCGTCTGGTAGTCTACCTTTGAATGCTAGTTCTCGTCTAGTATTTTCCATGTCTTCCACTGTGTACATAGTCCATGTTTATCCTGAACCAGAAAAAAAAAAACCTAAAGGTATCTGACACAGTATTTCCCAATGACCCGCAGGTTGTCATGTTCCCCGATACGAAGCTCGACGGATGCCAGCGCTCCGAGTAATGTTTGCATTCCTTGTGGATGTTGTTAAATCAGAATTGCCACTCTTCAGCAGATGAAAGTTGCTCATTATCCCCGGAAGAGTCGAGATCGTATTTTACCCCGTATCAGAGTAGGATCAGAAGGATCCTCAGCAGATTAAGATCGACATCCTTGATAGCAGGGGCATTTCCAGCAGCGTGCTGCGCGCAATCAACCTCAGTTTGGATCAATTCCCGCAGAGTACAATCAGTTGTCAATGGTTTGAAGGGAGCATCCCCAAGTAGAGTTGTTTTCTTCCCCCAGTGAAGTCGTCAAGCAGGGTTGCCTTTTCATTTCTCCAACAGGGCAGTTATCCCCAGCGGATTTGATTTCCCGTTTCCAGCATTTATTTTGCTGAGATGATCCTGTGACTTCAGTTCATCCCCAGTAGAGTTGGCATTGCCTTCGACATTTATTTTGCCAAGCGGTTTTCAGACCTGGTGATCTCTGGCAGCTCGAGCCTGCATTAGCATTCGCATATATAGCCATTGCATTTATACAAACATATGGTATTTCCATGCCATCTGGGCATCGCATTTTCAAGCAAAACGCATAGCATTTAACACTGCATAGCATTTAACACTGCATAGCATTGTGCATGATTGCATAGCATTGTGCATGATTGCACAGCATTTAGCATAAACGCATAGCATTCCCACCGTGTGGGGCATAGCGCAGAAGCATACGCATCATAAGCATGATCTAGGTTACTATTATTCTTGCCTTACAGGTGTTCCACCAAGAGACCAGTTGCTCAGGACGATTCTTGATATTCTCCCCAACAAAGTTGCTTTCTTGAGATGATTCCCAAGACCCCGGTGTAATCCCCGCAGTCGCTCGCTCAAGATGATTTTTGAGACCCCCAGCGAAGTCTCCAGTTCGAGATGATTCTCGAATCCCTCAGCAGAGCCGTTTGCTTAAGATGATTCTTAAGACCTCAGTACAGCTTCCCGAGTTATTCGCCTAGTATGATGCTTGAGTTCCCCAATAGCGTCCCCAGCAAGAGTTTCCCAGGAAGATTCCTGGAATACCCAGCAGAATAAAAGTCTATAGATAGGTTATCAGTTCAGGATGATTCTTGAAGGTGCCCGACGAAGTTGTTTGTTCAAGATGATTCTTGAAGTCCATAGCAGCGTGATATGTCTGCTCCAACAGTGATGTCTAATCTGAAGATTGACTTCGTAAACGCCTGAAGGCGATATCAGAAGGTTCCTGTGAGTTCAGACTTCCTTGTTGATGAATCAACGTGTGGCTGAAGACAAGATTCCAAGCTCAGGTTTCGTACCTTTGGATATGTTCGCCTCCAAGCTCAGGTTTCGTACCTTTGGATATGTTGGACTCCAAGCTCAGGTTTCGTACCTTTGGATATGTTCGCCTCCAAGCTCAGGTTTCGTACCTTTGGATATGTTCCATTCCAAGCTCAGGTTTTGTACCTTTGGATATGTTCGCCTCCAAGCTCAGGTTTCGTACCTTTGGATATGTACCGTTGGAAGTGTTTGTTTCCATCCCAAGCTCAGGTTTTGTACCTTTGAGATGTATACTTCGGATTCCCGGATCATGTTTTGTCCGACGGCGAGGTCAGATTATGTTTGTTCGACGGCGAGGTTGAACGTTTGACGGCGAGGTCAGACTCTTTAAATCCCCAGCAGAGATGATGCTTGTACGGCGGCGATGTCGAGTGGCTCTAAAAGGATGTTTGTTTCCGACGGCGACGTCAGATTCAGTTTTCCAGCGGCGATGTTGGGCATGTCAAGTTGATTCAGTCTTCTGACAGCGATGTTAGGTGATGCATATCCTTTAGTTCTCCAGCGGCGATGCGGGGTATGTTGATTGTCTGACAGCGATGTCAGACGTAGTTCTCCAGCGGCGATGCGGGGTATTCTGTCAGATGTGTGTCTCCAGCGGCGATGTTGGGTATTTTGGTGATTCAGGTTTAGGTCTCCGGCGGCGATGTTGGACGCTTGTTTCCCCGAGTTATGGTTGTTCTTGACGGCGATGTCAGGTGATTTAGTCTTCCAGCGGCGATGTTGGGTGTTGTGGTTGTCTGAAGGGAATATCAGAAGAAGTTAACGTGGATAACCGACGGCGATGTCAGATCAGTATTTCTCCAGATAGTTGTCGTGCAGCTATTATTCCAGTGTTCGACAAGTTGAGCAGTTGGCAAATTTTCGGGTTTACCGGTATTCAACCGTCTCGCACCCTGAGTGGCTGAGAGTCGTTCGCTTCTCACCCAATCAGGTCCAAGCCGCTTGAATAGGGGCAGCTGTTGCACCCCAAAATTTGACCAACCGGGTCTCGTATCTGGCTCGATGTTTCGACGCATAATCGCATTCGCATCTGCATATTGCATACAGTGCATCTTTCATTTGTTTTGATTTTATCAGGGATCACAGCTCTCGTCTCGTGTTTCAGGTGTTTTTTATCAGTTTAAATAGGTAGAGTTGTATTTTTGGGATATTTCGGTGCCCGTTTATTTTTTACCGGCTATTTTGATGCGCTCTCGCGGTTATTTTGTTCCTCTGGGAATTATTGTGATTTTTCTGGATTTTATTGGTCGTTTTTAGGGTTTAAATAGATTTAAATCATTTTTTAGCATTTTTAGAATATTAATAGGATTTTTAATATTTTTAATAGCTTTTAAATCATTTTAGGATTTAATAGATTTTTAGGATAATATAGATTTTTAGAATATTAATTGATTTTTGAGTATTTTCTTTTAAATAGTATAGAATTTAATAGTCTTTTTTAATATAGAAATAAATAGGTTTTTCTTTTATTTTCTTTTATAGAATTTAAATAAATAATATAGTTTTATTAGGATTTATAGAATTTAATTAGATTAGTTTTCAGATTTAATTAATTAGATTAATTTGAGTTTAGTTAATTAGGTTTTTATCTTAGTTTTTATTCAGTCTTTTTTGAGTTTTTTTCGTTGGGCCTATGTCCATTTTTGCAAGGCTCATTCGCAGCTCAATCCAGCAATGTCCAATTTTCTCCAGCATTTTCCAGCATTGTCTAGAAGAGTCTAGAAGCTTCCAGAAATCAAGTCAGTATAAAGCTCAGAAGCTCCACGTGTTAACTCGAGGATGGCCCCACGTTACGCTGCCATCGCACGCCACGCGTTTTCCTCAGTCTCTCCCTCACTGCCACGCACACACACGTGGAGGGCATGCATGCACTGTCCCCATTATCTCTGCCACGCCTCACCACTACCCCCACACGTGTCTCCACAGCACGCCACTCCACCGTTCCCCGCCTGAGTTACCCACCGGCCGGCCTGCATGGCCGGCGACCACCATAGACCCCACCGGAGAACGTCCAAAACCCAGATTCCGGCCAACATTCATCATCCTCCTCCTTTAGTCTTCACCACCTCAAACCCTAAAACACCTATAATTCCCAGTTTCCGATCATCCCCTCCGGTTAACAACCACCGCCGTTTCCAGAAAATGCAACAAAATCCATCTCCCACCGCCAATCTTCATCTTCTCCGGTCATAATCTCATCCAACCATCATCACCTTCAAGCTTCCCCAAAAATGCCATGAAATCTTCAACAAACTCCCAGATTCGAGGTCTTCATCGTAGATCAAGATTTTCCAGAATCTTCAAGGTTCTCCAGAAAAATCTAGATCCTTCATCGTCAAGTTCATCATTTCCAGGATGAATCTTCAACGAACAAACCATCCATCAAGAACCACTTCCCAGAAACTGCTTCATCATTATCATCACGTTCCAGAACGGATCTCCAGGAAGAATGTTCATCAGCGAAGAACACTCGTCCTTTTTTCCAGATCTGCATGCAAGAACTCCTCCAACAATCTTCGTCGTTTTCCCAGATCTTCCATCAATACCATCAACAAATGAAGCTTCAAACACCGATCGAACTACATCTCGTCATCAAACCACCAGCAACGTCAAGATTCACCTCCAATCTTCAGATCTTCTAGTGCGGTAAACCATTCTCGATTCTTGTTTGTTGGACATCAATCTCATCTGGTTTGATTTGGTGGACTAAAGTTGAAATGGATTGAGGAGAGGAAGTTAGGACTGAGGGAGAATCAGGGAAGACAGAAAGGAAGAGGGAGTTCAGGGATGAAAGACGGCGGCGCCGTTAGGGTTTGCAAGAAGGAGGAGGTGAACAGTGATTTGGGGGAAATTGTGAGAAATTAGGGTTATGTGTTTTCAGAATGTGGATGGGTCGCGTAGGACTGGGCCTCACTAAGCCCAATGTTTTGCACATTCACCCCCCCCCCCCCCCCCCGTTTTGGCAGCACCTCCATCTGCCTATCCCTTGCTTTGATGATTGGGCTTGGGCCCAACGAGGTTTCTGATTCCACCCTGCGTTTTGGAGCACACCCCCCCTTGTTTCAGTTTTTTTTCCTTTTTTCTGAGCTAAGGCTGTGGGCTGGGCCCTTAGTCTGTTTTTTTTCCTGCTCATCACTCCCTTGTAAACAGACTCCCCCCCCCCTTGTATTTTTTGTTTCTTCTATTTTTTTATATAGATAGTTTAATTGTTTCATGTGAGAAAAATAAAGGAAAAGAAATATTGAGAAAAAATAGAAAAAGAAATAAAAAGAAATATTATGAAAGAAAAGAAAAAGAAAAGAAAAAGAAATATTAAAAGGAAAAGAAATAAAGTGAGAAATAGAATAAAAGAAAGGAGAGAAAATATTGAGAAAAATACATAGAAAAAGAAAAGGAAAATATATTGAAAAGGAGAGAAAATATTGAGAAAAAATACATAGAGAAATATGAAAAAATAGAAAGAAAAGATATTCGAAAAAGGAGAAAATGATTGGAAAAGAATAAAAAAATATTATTAGTAGATTTAATATTTTTAAAGCACATTTTCTTTTAGGATATATTGTCATAGAGGTTATTTTACGATTTTAGGGATAGTTTAGAAGCCCACTTGTTATGGGGCTATTTTCATTAAATTTTTCAGGATAGAATAGGATAGCGTTTCCTAGGAGATTTATTTTTCAGTATTCACCCATTGTAATCATTTTTCAGAGATTAATAAAACGAGATTTAAGCTGTGGTCCCGATAGTAGCCGAACTACAGCTGCTCTGATTTCTCGTACCAGACGAGAATATGTAGGCATAGGATGCGATATCCTAGCGAGCACACTAACGACTGACTTTCGTTCTCTCGCTGCTGTGCGATCGAGACTTTCCCGCTGACGACTAATTGTTACCCTTTTTCTCTCTTGCCCAAGTGCATTTGAGACCAAGCCATAGTTTTGCCCATAGGTTCCCGACCTTTGCAGCCAGTTGTTTTTCTCACTGCTGTGTGAGAATGTTTGTTTAGTCGTAGTTAGTCTGAACTACGTAAAGCTCTGATCTTCCATGAAGCGTGGAAGTACGTAGGCACAAGACGCGAGGTCTTGGCGAGCCAATTTTCCCCGTAGTCCCGAACTACGTTGACTCTGACTTTCTCTCTTGAGAATACGTAGGCATAGAGTGCGACGCTCTATCGAGTCAGTTCCTTTCCGTTTAGATTTAGCGGCCGTAGATAGATTGTTTTGCATCCTTTAGACAACCCAAGCAAGCGTGGATCCCGTCGAGTACGACGGACGTGAGGGGTGCTAATACCTTCCCCTTGCGTAACCGACTCCCGAACCCAGGTTTTGGTTGCGATGACCATACCTTTTCCCCGTTTTTTGCGAGGTTTACTTCGAGCGTTTCCTTTCCCTCCGTTGGGATAAATAACGCACGGTGGCGACTCTTCTGTCAGCCGGCGCCGATTTTCGCAGTAGCGACAACTGGCGACTCTGCTGGGGAGTGCGATAGTTCCCCATGCATGTCGGATCCAACGTCCCCTAAGAGAGAGTCAATCCTAGCGCTTGTTTGCTTGTCCTTGGGGCTTATTTATTGATATTATCTGTTGCTGTTGGGGTGTTACGGGTGTTCTATGATTGAGTGATAAGCCGAACCTGGGCTTGAGTTGAGTATGCACCTAGATATAGTTGCGGAGAAGTAGTAGACGAACCTGTCTGCTGAGCAGGCACAGTTCCCTACGAAAATCTGCGCTCAGACGAGGTTCTTGCAGAGGTGCTCCTTTCCGGTCCTGAGGATCTGAGGGGAGTCCAGACGTGAGGATTGTCGACTCTGGGAACCGATCATTTGGAAGTTAGCTAAGTGAGGCCTCTTCATGAGATGACGATGCCACTCCTTCTGGGAATCGTATCATTCCTCATGAAAGTCTGTGACGCTGACGACCGCATAGGATGCCGTACCTTGTCAGATATAGGTCCACACCTGTGAGTGGGGGGTTTTTTGTTATGCAGGAAACTTGACTTCCAACCTACCCGTTATTCTGGTCTTCTCTTCAGAGCAACCGTACTCCGTCAGCAGTGCAGCAGTATTTAGATTATGTGGGGGCTGTGATCCCGTATTTGTTGCATTGCATTGCATTTGCATAGGCATCTTTGCATCATATTGCATACCACTCGCCAGCTAGTCAGAGCTCTTATCCAGCCGTTATTTTGGTTCTGAAGGTGAGTGTTGAAGACGACCAAGGGGTGGAAGCAGATTTGAGCAGAATCGAGCATCGAAGTCAGCTGAAGACCATTGGTAGCTATGTCAGAGAGCAGCTTCCAGTTTGTTGATACCTTGTCAGGTTTCACCGTGACGTCCAATCCTCTGTATGGATCTCCGCACGACGAAGACTTTCCGCAAGTAAACAACCTTACTGCAGCTCAGCTTGTGCAGCCATCTGTTGAAGACCAAGGTCTGCGTGAGCAGTTTATTGCCCAAGGTGAACGTTCTCCTTCTGTTGATGTCTCAGACTACCAGGGTTTTGCCTTCCCTGTGCCAAAGCCCCGAAGGGAGGTCCCACTAGCAAAGAATGAAGACCCATTAGCTCCCGTGTATGCTGAAAGGTTTCATGCATTAGATGAGAGATTCGAAGCCTTGAAAGGTAAAGACGCTGTTACTCCTAGTGCTGCAGATATGTGTCTGGTTCCTGGCCTAGTGTTACCTCCGAAGTTCAGAATGCCGAGGTTTGAAAGGTACAAAGGAGATAGTTGCCCGAAGCAACATTTGGTGATGTTCTGCCGAAGAATGACTTCATTTGTGCACAACGACAAGCTGATGATTCATTGCTTTCAAGATAGTCTGACTAGGGCACCTCTGAGTTGGTATATGCAGTTAGAGCGTGATCAGATCCGATCATGGATGGACTTAGCCAATGCCTTTCTGAAGCGGTACGACTATAATCTTGACGAAGCTCCTACTCGCGTGCAACTGCAAGAATTGTCTCAAGGGAACAATGAATCTTTCAGAAAGTATGTTCAGAGATGGAGAGAATTTGCTGGTAGAGTGCAACCACCGCTCCTAGACCAAGAGCTGAAAGGCATGTTCGTAAACTCCTTGCAGAGCCCGTACTTCGAAAGAATGCTTGGAGTTGCACCAAATTTCTCTGAATTGGTAAAGACAGGAGAGCGCATCGAGTATGGTGTAAAGACTGGAAGGATCCCGAATGTTTCAAGAGGTCGGGCCAGTGAAACTGAATCTCTCTATAGCTCTCAATCTGAAGATGAAACTATGATCAATGCGGTCCTGACAGATGTTGGATATCCTCAAGTCGAATCGGTGAAATCTGTTGGTTCTCCGTCTTCTCAGCGGTCAGTATCTTCTGTGTCTCGTTATTCTGGACAGACAACCGTGCCTGGGGCACCCCATCGGGAACCTTATGTCGCTCCTCTTGCAAGTCCACGAGCCCGTGGCCGAGGTTATCAGAATCAGCGTCAGAATCAGAATCGACCTCGCAACAACTTGGAACGAAGGAAAGCTCCTTCTCACCCAGTGCCTATGCCGTATAGCCAGTTGCTACCATCTTTGATTCAGAAAGTCCAAAAATGAAGAGAAAGGTGACAAAGGGAAAGGAATCAAATGTTATGAATGTGGGGGGTTTTGGACACATTAGGTTTGAGCGTCCTACCTTTCTCAAGAAAGAAAAGAAAGGCTTGTCTACTTCATGGTCTGAATATGACTCTACAAGTGAAGGAGAATCACCTAAACAGGTCTCTGCTCTTACATGGGTGTTTGACTCTGATAAAGAATCAGATATGGGACAATTCCCATATAATAATCTGGTCAACTCCTACAGGGAGTTATGCACCAGAAGTGCAGAAATTTGTCAGCTAGGAGAGAATCAACATAATTTTATCATGCGTCTTGAGGCTGAAAGATTAAAGCACCTTGACATCATCTCTGATTTAAAGGAGGAAGTGGTTTTTCTCAACTTCAAACTTGATAATATAACCAAAACTCTTTGAATGCTCAACAACAACTCTGATGTGCTAGATGAGATTCTTCAATTTGGGAGGTATGCTGGAGATATCAAAGGACCTGGTTACAATGAACAACTTATGATGAGCAAGAGAAAGGAGGCAGAATCTAGCTCCGATCAGCCTAAAAGGTGACAAAGTCAGTAGATGTCAAACAGGATGTCGCAACATCCGCCCAGATGTCAGAGAGATACTTCAGGCAAAAAGAAGCAGAACTGAAAATGCCATCATTATGGTAAGTATGGTCATATTAAACCTTACTGTTCCAACATGAAGAAATCTGATGGAAGAAGACATGTCAGACAAGATGTCCTAATGTGTGTCTCGACATCTTGACCTGATATAACAGGTTGTTGCTAATCTGGTCCAAGATTTAAGGAGCAACCAGATTGTGAATCAAGGAAGAAATAAACATATATTTCGAAGCCCATGGACTGCTAAAGATTATAAAAGATCAAGACCTAGGGTAGACTGTTTTAAGAAAATAATCTTATTAAGACTTTTATAAAGTAGAAAAACAAGGTTTTAGATTTTTGAAAGTTGTAGGCTTTTTTATGTTGTACGTCTTCCTTTGTATCAGTTGGATATATTGTGGTAGACATAGATGTATATACAGATTCAGAAATCTTTAGGTAATGAATTTTATATTGTTCTTGGATGAAGCTTTGAAGCAAATCCAAGTAGGTTTGTTAGAAGAGTGTGCTTGTCTAAAGTTTGAATTGAAAGAGGATTCTTTCAAGTAGGATGATACAGTTATTGTGACTATAATTGTTAGATATCACAGTATGTGATTAAGGGAGTGAGATGAGTTTCTCTTATCAATTAAATGGGACTTATAATGATAAAGTTTTCATTGGGTAGTGATAGGTATGCCAGAGATTTTTTACTATAAACCAGAGGTTATTTACATAAAACTATACTACTGATAGTGGATTCTTCTTCCTGGCTTGGTAGCCCCTAGATGTAGGTGATTTGCATCGAACTAGGTTAACATATCTCGTGTTTTTTATCAATATGAAAATTTACAGTTCAGTATTTGCTTATTGATTAACATGTTGTAACAAATGTTGATACATATGTCATGATTCTGTTGCTGATATTTAGAGGATCAGATAGATTATTCTTCCCTTGTTTTTAAAGTTATGCAGAGAACAATGTCGTGACATGTTGTTAGGACATCTGTGATCTGCATGTCAAAATTTCAATTAGTATTAGAGAAGGCATCCTGTCTGTTTTTGGATGAGATTTTGGGAGATACTTTCTGGCTCATTAAACAAGGTGTGTATTTGTGAGATCAGACCATTCATTAGATATGTGGAATGATTGGTATTGGATCAAGGATGAAAACTACTGGTTGGTTTTTATTTTCTTCTGTAAAGAAGCACTTTTCTGCAAGGTGTCCTCTTAGATGTCTTGACTTCTTAACTAGAGCCTATTGAAGATGTGTTCTGCTGCATGTGTTTCTGATGAAAAGACTTTGGTAAAGCCAAATTGAAGACTATGTCCATGAAGGTGTCAACATCTATTGAAGTTCTCGCCATTCCAGCAGGGAGTAATGGAATGGAGAGAGTTGATTGTTGTTGATTTTCCCTTGATGTCTTAGTACTTGGAATATTGGTTTCTTCATGTATTTTGAATTCAGAAGAGGAGAGGTCTAGGTTATCAATTTCTTAGGTTATGAAACCAGTAAATACCCATGTCATGATAAAGTTGCGAAAGACACTTGAGAATTCTCTCATGTTCACTCATAAAGGCATATTTTGTCATTAAGGCGTATTCAACACGTGTCTCAGTGAATGTGCATGTTTTGGACGGTTTACCTTAAAGTTGAAATAGTCAAATACTAATTGGGCGGTGCAAAATCATTTATGTTGAAGTTACCTACCTAAGTTTATTTCTCCATTAAATTGTTCAGCGGAAACTTCTATGGACCATAAATTCTTAAAGAAGTTGTCTGGGTATTTAAAGGGGGTTGTTGCTTATGGATTCTCAGGGTGTGGTTCATGTTCTAGGTTGTGTCTTCATGGCTTTTGTCCAGGTTTGGGTAAGTACCTTGTGGGTATGGAATTGTGTTGGCTACTTTTGCCATGTTTTGGCTAAAAAGGGAGAATGGGTTTGTATTCATCTCGACTGTGTGTTGTTTCTTACAACACATAATTGATATCCTTTTGGGTTTGAGTCTGTTCTTGCAGTTGGTTTGCAAGGATGTTGGATGGGATATTTTAACATCCTATCTGAGTCTCAGGTTCTTCTCTAAGTCTTTCCTTTATGCCTTGTGATCTGATTTATGAAGCAGGTTGTGTCTTGTGACTGAGTTACATTCCTTATGGACTCTGTGTTACGTATGCTAGATTTCTTTCTTCTTAAGATCTTTATGGATCTTCTTATGGGCTCTCTTATGCCCCTTAAAAAGAATATTTATCCCTCCGTGGAAAGTAAAGGTTTGAGGGGGAGTGTGTTACATCCTCTATCTCATGTACACCAACAGCCAACTAGGGATTTCAATTAAAAGAGGGAGCCTCAGAAGTGTGCCAATCATAACCACCACTCTCTGGATGAAATTGAATAGCGTTTGGACTTTATTTTTCTACCTAAGAAGTTTTAGCCAAAATTTGTCAAAAGGGGGAGATTGAATGCTCTGCAGATTTGAACAAATTTTGGTAAAACAGGATGTTGGGCAAGTTGTTCCAACATGAAGAAGTCTGATGAAAGAAGACATGTCAGAGAAGATGTCCTAATGTGTGTCTCGACATCTTGACCTGATATAGCAGGTTGTTGCTAATCTGGTCCAAGATTTAAGGAGTAATCAGATCATGAATCAAGGAAGAAACAAAGATAAATTTTAATCTGGGGGCAAACTTGTGCCTAATGGAAGAAAATGAAAAAGGTGAAATAGAGGAGCTCTTAGCTTTTACTAAGTTCTGGCTTGATCAGTAGTTCATTGAGATAAAAAAAAAGGAACCTGAGGATGTTGATCCTGAGAGATTAACATGGCTAAGGTGTTATGGAATACCATGTCACGCGTGGTACATGCCATTCTTTGAGTTTCATGCTTCGATGGTTGGAAATACGTGAGTTGCAAGAAGAGTTCTACTAATTTCTCTAAAATGGATGTAGTTAGATTTATAGTGAGGAAATCATGTGGGATGCTTATAGAATAAGTCTTCAAGGTCATCATTAATGAAGTCCCTTTTAGGATTAGGGTTGTGGAGGAATCATTGAGACCTTTATATAAAACGGTTAAGAAAGATTTGGTTGCCATATCGGAAATGGATTCTAATAACTATTTTGTAGAAGAAAGCCTTGGCTGGTGGAACTCCAGTGGTGTAAACGTTGGTGATGGAGAAGATGAACAAGATAGTTCTCGAGATCACGTAGGGAGTAAGCCTATTCTAGAAAAACGTAGGAAAAATGTGTTTCTGTCTCATCTATAGGCATGAAAGAGGATTCAGTTATTTCCAAATGTGTGATTGTCGATATGCTCGAGGTTAAAGGGTGTGATTCGCAAGATATGGATTCTGTTATGCAACAGGTGCCAGCTTTTAAGGTAAGAGAAGTTGTGGGGGGGAAAAGACATCTGTAAAGTGTAACTAAGGTTTGGAAATCATAGTTTGGTGCTAGGGACAACAACGACTTGTGGGAATTCTCTTTCATTTGATGATCATTTAAAGGCCCGCAATTCTCTTAAGGCCCAATTGACTTTAGCGTGCTCGGACGGTTTTTTGGGAAAGAAGGGCCAAATTATGGATAGGAAAAGTTTGAATTCTTTGCTTGAAGGCTGGGGGGACAATTTAGGGATTTCGGATGGTAATGTCCCCAATTCAAACCCTAATTTTTCGTGTCCCATTCCTAATTCATATGATCCCCCTAAGCTCAATTCATTATCAGTGAGAGAAGGTTCCTTTGGTGATTTCACGGTTAGTGAGAACTCTGTTTAACCTAATAAGATGTTGAAGCCTGGCTCAGCATTTGTGTCTTCTTCGCGGTGCCACTATGTTACTGGTTCTAAAGTTATGTAAGGAAATAAGAGGTTATGGGAGGAAATGGCGAGTAAAGTCTCGAAGAAAGTTTAGGAGATAATCAATTCTATAGGTGTTAGAGGAGGAGGAAACAAGAAAGAGTTAGTTTATGAGATTCAAGGCCTAGAGCCAAGAAATAAGGGAGGTAAACTTCAGTGGGTGTCAACCAACATGGGTGAATGATAAATATTTTTTTTCTAAACATCAGAGGATGTGACATCGTAGTTAAAAGGAAAAGGCTGGCTAGTATGATTTGCTCTGGAGAGGATGATATTTTTTTATTCAAGAAACCAAAATGGCAACGTTAGACTGTAACATTGCAGCATCGTTATGGGGTATCTATGAAGTGGAATGGGCTGAAGAAGGTGCTAAGGTTTTGGCTAGTGGGTTGGTTATTCTTTGGAAGAAAGACTTAATGTGCTTGATATGTAGCTTTAGAAGAGGTGGCTTTGTTGGTCTGAATGTGGAGTGGAAATGGAAGGATTTTATTTTCGTCAATGTTTACTCGTCGTGTAACCTAGAGCTTAAAAGGAAGGTTTGGGCAGAGTTGCTAGAGGTTAAGAATCGATTCAGGATGGGTGTTTGGGTCATTGGAGGGGATTCCAAAGTGCTTGCTTTTAAGGAGGAGAGGAAGGGGAAGTAAGATGGAAGGAGAAGAAAGGAAATGGAAGAATTCAACAACTTTATTGGCAATGTTGAGCGTATGAATATGCCGTGTGTGGGTGGTCAATTCACTTGGTTCAACAAAGCGGGGAATTCAATGAGTAGGCTAGACAGGTTTTTATTATCAGAGAAGCTAGTTAAAGAGTGGAAGATTATGGGACAACAAATAGGTTGAAGGGACATTTCAGATCACTATCCCATTTGGCTAAGAGCGTGTAATAATGATTGGGGGCCAAAACCTTTTAGATTCAATAACTGTTGGCTAGATCATCCTGGTTTTTTGGATTTTGTAGAGGCAAAGTGGAAATCATATGTTGTTAAAGGGATATGGGATTATGTTATGAAATTAAAATTAGGGAATCTCAAAGCTAGGATGAAGATTTGGAATGTTAAGGTATTTGGTTGGGTCAATTTGAGAGTGGAAGAGGTTGTCCGCAATCTTAAAGATCTTGATGCAGAGGTTAGTAGCCTTGGGTTTACTTGTTTTGATGAGATGGTGAAGAAAAGAGTGGTAGCTTTTGATGATGTTTCGAACAAATTTAACTACAAGGAGGGTATGTTGAGGCTTAAGGAGAGAGCGTCGTGGCTTAAGGAAGGTGATAAGTATTCCAATTACTTTCATAGAATAATGAAGATCAAATGTAGAAGGAACAATATCTGGTTCGTCAATACCCCCTCAAGTATTTTAAAAGGACTATGTCAGTTCTGGTTAATGGTAGTGCTACTAAAGATTTCTCGGTATGTAAAGGTCTCTGTCAAGGTGACCCCTTATCACCGTTCTCTTCATTCTCGTTATGCAAGGGTTAACTTAAATGTTGAAGAAAGTTGTGGCTGTAGGTTGGTACGAGGGTGTTGCACCCTAAAATTTGCTCAACCTATTTCACCTAGTTTATGTTTTAATTGCATTATCATTTGCATAGTCACATCATATATATAGTCTAATCATTTGCATATCATAGCATAGCATGCCTCCAACAAGGGATCAAGGTGTTTATCAAAAGAAGAAGCCTATCTAGAGGTGTTATATGAGCCTAAGAGACCATCCAAGTCATCAGAAAAGATTTGAAGTCTTGAGAAGTTTGAATGCCCACAGGTGGATTTCTCTCCTAACTTGAGGTGTATTGAAGATCATCAATGGGGTATGAAGCATGGAATGGTGAATTTGAAATGTGTATGAAGCTCATGGGGTGTCTAGAGGGCATTATTGAAGTTGAAGCAAGTCATGGTATCAAGTTCAAGAACCACAGTTGAGGTGTGTACAAGTAGGGTTTCATCTGGGTAACCCTAGGTCAAGGAGAGCAAAGAAAGGGCATCAAGACCTAGCTCTAGGTCATGGAAGTCATGGATTGATATGTTAAAGCATGTGTATGGATGAGTCAAGATCAATTTCAAGAGAATCAAGAGTGGTTAGAGGTGTTTGATACAGGGTTCCTAGGGTAAAATCCCCTGTATAGCACTGGACTTCCAAGCCACATAAGTCAAAATACATGTTTCAAATGGATTCTTGGCCAAAATGAAGCTTGTATAGATTCTCAATAGCTTTAATTTGAGTACTAGAAGTCTTCAAGAAGATTTGTAGAACTTAATTTATGGTTCTTGCAAGTTATGGGTCACCACAGGACACTGAAATTTATCTATGAAAGTCACTTGACTTCCAAGAAACTTTTTCCCATCAAGGAGTTTTCAAATGGATTCTTGGCCAACATAATAATTGTAGGGCTTGATCTTACCTTTAATTTGAGTGCTAGAAGTCCTCAAGAAGGTTTGTGGAACTCAAGTTATGATCTTGGCAATCCAGGGGTATTTTGGGAAAGTTAAATTATAGGTCATTTAAACCATGGGTCCATAACTCCAATTTACAAGCTTCAAATGGAAATATGTTCAACATGAAACTTGTTCAAAATTATGTTTTGAGTGCAACCAAGTGGTCATGAGAGCTTGGAATGGCTTGTATCTCAAAATTGCAAAAATGGCCTAAAAAAAGGAAGAATTAAAGTCATTTAAAAAGTCAAATTTGTGATTTTTTGTTTTGAGGTCAAAATGGTGCATATGACATATAAATTTGATCAGAATTAGTGTTTTAGAGAGGATGGCAATATTAGTTTTTTCATTTGAGTTCAAATTCAAAGATTTGCATTTGGTAGCTTATGACATAAGTAACATATGCCAAAATATGCACAATATCAAAACCAAAGCTCTAATCACTCCTAACACATTCTAAATATCATTTGGAGAGAAATTGGACAAGGATCAAGGTGCTGCACAAGCTGAATCATGATTGTCATGGATGAACTTATCATGGTAATTTCAAGTGCATGAGAAATTGGAAATATCATTTGGAGCACTCCAGAAGTTTCTTGAACCTTCCTACACCTTCTATATATACATTAGAACTAGTTCAAAGCCTGGGTTGGTGAAGATTGAGATAGAATTGAGAGATAGAACTTTGAGTTTTCATTTTGCAAATCCAAATCGGTTACACGAATTTAAGCCATTTTAATCCAAACTTTTGCATTCAGTGTCTTTATCTTGAGTTGTTGAGTGAATTCAGAGAGATTTCTGGCCAAGATTGCTGAAGAATCAAGAGATAGCATCGTGAGTTTGAAGCTTGCAACTCAAAATCGAATTTGAGAATTCAGAGAGATTCAACACAAATTGATGCATACAGAAGCTTGATAATCACTCATTGAAGGAATAAGGAAGATCTTGAAGCATAATTCGAAGCTTTCCCCCTTGTGTTCATCCAAATTTCACAGGTTGGTAAACTTCATCTTATGGCATGATTCAGATAGAATTGCTAGGTTTTAGGTGTTTAGATGCAATGTAGATGATGGCTAGGTGGTTTCTGGTAAAGAAATTCAAGGTTTAGAGACAAAATTAGGTTGAGCCAATTTTCTGTTGAGGATCATTTCTTGCAGTTCCTGATGATTTAAGCTTAGTTGAATGGTTAGTTCTACTCAGTGTAGTGTGTAGTTGATGTTAGACCCTTTAATTTGAAGAATGGTGATGGTTGAGGTTTGAGCAGATTCTGAGTTCTTTATCGTGTTTTGAAATGGAAGATGTTTCAATGAAAATGGAGGTTGGATTCTTGTTCAGTGTGAAAAAACGAGTGGATTGATGTGTTTAGTTTTAAGTTTTGGTGAGGATTTATGGTGTTGAGGTTTGGGGACGACGGCGGCGCCACCTCCGGCCACCGTCCTGTATGTTTCCCTCCCAGAGTTTTGAATTGGAGAAAAAAGGTCCATAGCCATCAGATGCGAGGAAGACTTTGACTGAAGTGTGAAACCAACGACCAAGATTGATGGATGATTTATGAAGGAGGCTGAGAAGAGAGTGATACGCAGCGTTTCATTAAACGCTGGCTTTGGGCTTAGTAGATCCAATGCTACCCACACCCCACTTTGGAAGCCCAATAGAATTAACAAAGGAATTGATTGCTATTCACCACGAGCTTTTCTCTATTTTCCTTGATTTTCCATATTGTTTTCTGAATTGTTTTTGGGCTTAGCACGCGCATGATATCCACACCCCCCTCCTGGGCCCAACTCTGATTTTGCACTTGCTTTAATTGCTATTCCACACGCCCATTTTTTATTTTTGCAATTATTTTCTTCTATTTTCGTTTTAGTTTAGGTTAGTTAAAAATTCATATTAAATTGAAAAACAATCATTTTGGGATGGGATTTTTTTTCCTAGTTCCCTTAAGGTCTCTAGAATTTTATAGGATTAAAAAAAAAATATTATTTTCATGCATTTTATATTTTCTGGCATATTTTACAATTTTAATGCTTTTATTTTATTTTATTTTTATACTTCATTTTTCTGAATTTAGTATGAGAGTTTGATGAGGAATTTTGGAGTGATTCTTGTGGGGTTGATTAGATTAGGGAAGCATGTACCCTTAGTAATTTTGTCATATTTTTGTGACTAAAATTTAGGGTAGTTTGAGTGGTTAATAGGAGAGGTGTTAGAATTAGGGTTTTAACACAACTAGTTGTAGTTTAGGGCATAGTTTGGGGACTTAAGGTTTGATTTAGGCTTTGGGGTTTATATGGGGTATTGGGTATAGGGTTAGGTTCCCTTAGAAATTTATCTAGGATTTTATAATGAGTATTGCTATTTTATTGGATTTTTATAACTTGTATGATGTTTGTGTGTTTCCCTCTTGGGCATTTGGCTTATTTGCTTGGTTTGGGTTATTTCAATTGGGCTTGGGGCTTGGTTTTTGCTTGTTGGAGCTTCTGAAGACTTGGAGGATAATTGGAAACAAAGGATGGAGCTTGGGGCATGAAGTTCTTTCTCTTTGAAGATGGATTTTGAAGACCTAGGAGTAAGGATGTAGGAAGAGCTTTAGACTAGATTGATTTCTTCTTGCAAACATAGAAAGCATCTTGTGCTTCTATTCCTCCCTATGACATAAAGTCCTTTTAAAGTATTCACATCCCTCCTTTGGATGGATGAGTGACATACTTTAGAAGTAGAACTTTGAGGGAACCTTTCCCCTACAATGCTAAGTGCTTATAGGCTTCCTTTGGTTGTCAATAAGCTGTTTAGGGTCTTGCTGCTGAAGCTAGGGTCTCGCTGCTGTTTGGAGCTGTTTACTGGTTGAAGTTCATGCTTGCTAGAGCTGGGATACTTTTGAAGATGGGAACCTATTGAAGTTTGAAGATCATTGAAGAGTGAAGATGGGGTCTTGCTTGAAGTTGTTATTGTCGTTTCCCTTTGCTGTTAATCAAATGTAGCTGTCAGAGCTGTTGTTGTTTGAGTTACTTACTGTAGGAGCTGGATTGTTGCTGTCAGAGCTGGTGCTGGTGTTATTTTCTTTTTCTGTATTATTTGTTGGCTGGTACAGCTTGCCCCTTAGGCTTGAAGTGACTATTGTTTCACTTTGCCTATTGTTTCCCAGGTTCGAGGTTGAGCGGGACTCCCTTGCCTTGCTTGTATTGATGCATTGCATACATGTTTACTGTTTACTGTATATATTTGTTTCTTTTCCGTTTATCCCCTAGGATCTCTGTTTCCCTCCGTGCAGGAGGGAAATATGACAGACATTAGGATTCTTATCCATGCATGACAACTTTAGGGTAATTTTGCTTCCCATTGTCAACCTTAGGTTTTTAGAACGTCGTTTCTCTTCTCATCTCGAAACAATCCAAAACACAATAATATGTCAAACACTATAAAAAAACAGTTCTTGCGTAAAAGACTTAAAACAAACCAAAACGTCATTTTTGTCCGCTTGGACTCTTAATCGGGAGAAAACCTTTTTTAGAAGGATAAAAGATAAACAGACAGACTTGTGTCGTACGTGGCCCGAACTACGTTTGCTCTAATCTTTCATGCTGTATGAAAGTACGTAGGCATAGGATGCTGTATCCTAGCGAGCAACCTTCCCCTCCTTTCCCGTAGGTAGGCGAACTACGTCGACTCTGATTTCTCGTTCCAGACGGGAATACGTAGGCATAAAGTGCGATACTTTGCCGAGTCATTTTCTTTTCTTTTAACCCAGACCTTTAGAGTAGATAGAATAACAATCCGTACTAGAAAACAAGCGTGAATCCCGTCGAGTACGACGGACGTGAGGGGTGCTAATACCTTCCCCTTGCGTAACCGACTCCCGAATCCAAGATTTGGTTGCGATGAACATTCCTTTCCCATTTTGCGTTAGGTTTACTCTGAGCGTTTCCTTTCCCTCCGTTGGGATAAATAACGCACGGTGGCGACACTTCTGTTTAGCCGGTGCCGATTTTCGCAGTAGCGACAGCTGACGACTCTGTTAGGGACTCCAACAGTTCCCTGCGCGAGTCAGTCCTAGCGCTTGTTTTCCCGTCGTGGGTTTTGTATGGATTTACATTTCTGTCTTTACTTTCCGCAGTTTATTGTCAGCTTTATATTGTTATTGCTGTTGTGGGGATGAGGTGATCTATTGAGAGATAAGCCGGACCTGGGCTTGAGTGCACCTAGAATTAGTTGTGGAAAGTAGTGGGCGCGTGCATGCTTTGCATGTACCAGTGTCCCGCAAAATCCACGCTCGGACGAGGTTCTTCTGGTTGACTTCTTTTTCAACCCTTTGGGTTGAGGGGGTTATTGGTTAGTTGGATTGTCGACTCCGGGGACCGATCATTTGGAAGTCGGCTAAGTGAGGCCTCTTCAAGACATGATGATGCCACACCTTCTGGGTATCGTATCATCAGTCTTGAAAGTCTGTGACACCAACGACCGCATAGGATGCCGTACCTTGTGTCAATTGATAGGACACCTACCTGTGAGAGGGATTGGGGTATGCAGGAAACTTGACCTCCAGAGTACCAGGTTTTCTTGATATGGGATCAGTATGTGTGGTTACTTGGGGTTCTTCATCAGAGAAGTGTTATAGGTCTATTGAGACCAAGTTGGAGCTTTGTTTTGAGCCTGTTGAGGCAAAGCGGAGCATTGTTATGGGTCTGTTGAGACCAGGTTTGAGCAGTATTGTGGGACTGTTGAGACGGATATTGTGGATGGATCTCTTCAGCAATCTATCACTTGATCCCTATTACATGTTTGCATATTGCATTGTTGCATACTCATTTTGCATATCATTAACGTGTGTCTGTGCTGCAGGTGCATTTCATACCTTCTGATTCTAGTTGCCCGAATTTCTGTCTGTCTGCTATTATGGATACTCTGAAGAAGACTGTGGCGTACAAGTTGCCTACTCCAGATGTTTCTCCTTTTCTTGGTTTGATATCTCTAGCTGATGATGAAGTGAAGAGAAGCTTCAGGAAGAGCTATGGGAAATTACTTAGATTGGTTTATAAACCATCCATGTATGAGCGTAATGGATTATACACGCTAATGCAGTTCTATGATCTCCCGCTGAGGTGTTTTACTTTCCCTGACTTCATTCTGGCTCCGACCATGGAGGAATACGCTGAGATCTTGGAGTTGACTATTCAAAATAGGGTACCTTTCATTCATATGGATGCTGAGCCCAAACTGGAGGATTTGGCTGCTGCCTTGCATTTAGACTCCTCAGAGTTGCTGTTAACCTCGTGGAATGGAGTGTCTGGTTTTTCTCTCAAGTTCTTGGTTGGGAAAGCACAAGAGTATGCCAAGAGTGGATGTTGGACTGTGTTTAATGCTATTCTTGCTCTGTGTATCTATGGCATTGTACTGTTCCCGAACCTGCCTGACTTCGTTGATCTGGACGCGTTCTATATATTTGTTTCAGGCAATCGTGTGCCTACTTTGATTGGAGATTTTTATCACTCACTGCATTCTAAGAACGAGAACAAGAGGGGCAAGAATGTCTCTTGTTGTGTGCCTTTGTTGTACATGTGGTTTGATAGTCACCTGCCCAAGAAGGGTATCTTTGTTGAGTCTGCAGCTACAGTGGAATGGTCTGAGTGTCTGATGGGGCTTTCTTCAGAAGATGTTGTCTAGTTTGATAGGGATTTACTGGGATCTAAGATTATCTACAGCTGCACAGGATATCCTAATGTTCCTCTGATTAGGAGGAAAGGGTGCATTAACTACAATCCGTCATTGTTGATCAGGCAATTCGGTTATGCTTTGAGAAGCCCGCCAAAAGAGGAGGAAGTGCAGGAATCTCTGTACTTCACGGGTGTTCTGAGTGGAGAATTGTTATCCAAGCTTCAGCATGCTTGGAATAACATCCGTAAGAAGGGTAAGTCGTTGTTGGGTAAGAATGATAGTCAAGCCTATCCTCCGTACCAAGTCTGGATCCAAGATAGGGAAAAACAGGCGCTGATGCCGTTTCCTGCAGTATTACCTCCTGCTTCCCCCGTGATTGAGGAGCCAACTACTGTGTCTATTGAGAGATACGAGCAGGCTGTGAAGGAGAAAGAAGAGCTGATGAAAGCCAACGAGAAGCTGGAAGAAGAGCTAGTGCAACTCAGGAGCGAAAGGAATGAGGTTGTATATTCCTTCGAGCAGCAAACGAAGCCGGTGAATCAGCTAGGCACGGAACTGACTGAACAACGAAAGAAGCGTGAGCGTTTGGGGATAGATTTCAAGAGCTCTCATGATATGCCGGAGTCTAAGAAGAAAGCACTTGGTATAGCCTACCGGGAGATCTTTGCATTCAACAAAACCTGGAATGCCACGCTGACCGGCAATAAGGAAAGAGAAGACAAACTGAAGCTGCAAATCTCTGAGCTGGAAGGTCAGTTGAAGGCTAGCCAGAAGAGGTTGGAAGAAGAGGTTATGCGGAGGTATGATGCCCAGAATGCCTTGAACAAAGTTATCAAGCGCAAGAAAGAGTCTGCGTCCCAGAAACGGAAGCTAGAAGATTGCTTTGGGGAAGGTGTTTGGGAGGAATCCATTGGTGATCTCCAGCGTGTTATCAGGCAAAGAGACTCGCTCGTCGAAGGGTTGCTTTCTCAGCCGAATCATCCCAAGACTAAGAGATTATTAGAGGAGTACCAGGCATATGGTCGCACTTGATTATCTTATGTATTGATGTATATGCTTTATTTGCATTGTGCTGGCCATCACTAGGATTGTTGGTTGAGGTCATGCCTTCCTATTGTACACTCAGTAATATTGTATTCCTGACTTGATGGGATTTTCCGCAATATATGAGATGTTTTCCATGATTGGATTTCGGGCTTCTTATTACTATCACTGTCACTGCACTGACACTTTTGCACTAGAATCAGGGGTTGATCTCCCTAGCGCACAGACACATACTGCATCTGCATATTCATTTGTGCATCGCCAGTTACTTGTTGAATTTGTATCTCATTTCCTGCAATTTCACAGGTTTTTCAGGATTGGCGAACGAAGAGTCCACCGCTACTCAACCCGAAACAACTGCAAGAAGGTAATGGATCAAGTTCAGGTCGAGATGCAGGAAATCCGCGAGAAGTTGACTTTGTTCATGCAAGCTATGGAGACCATGGCCAAGGGCCAGGAGAATCTTCAAACCTTGGTGCAGCCGCTGCTGACACGGGAAATTGGAAATGGCAACACTGACCACATTTCTGTTGAGACTCCTCGCCGGGAGGATGAGATACCGGCAATTGTTACTCCACCTGTTGTGACTGTCAATGGAAACACTGGTACTGGTGCAGGTGCTGGCGCTGGTAACGGCAATACTGGGAATGGTGGTGATGGGCATGTTGTTAACAACAAAGGCAACACTGTGGATGCTGATCAAGGATTCATTGACAATGTTGGTTTTAGAAACAATGGGTATGGTAACGTCAATCAGGATGGGAACTTTGGGTTCAACAATCAAGGCTTTGGTAATGATGGTTACGGAAACAACCAGGGGTACGGCTACGGTAATGGTGGGTTCGGTAATGTGAATGTGAACGGTGCTGGGGCACTTCCTTTCAACAATGGTTTTGGACCTGCTGAGGTCAATCTGGGGTTCAGCAACCGAGGACAGGGTCCTGTATTCAATCAGCAGGGATTTGGCCGTAACATGGGTTATGACGGATATGGCAATGACTGGAATGTGGATCAACAAGATGACGTTTTTTCAGGAAGAGGTATGGGACCTGAAGGCCCTATTGACCCGGTTCAGAGGATCAAAATGCTAGAAGAGCAGATGAAAGGTGTGGTTGATCAGAACTCTGTTGGATTAGATATGGCTACTATGGGGTTGGTTCCAGGGCTAAGGGTGCCGTTGAAATTCAAGGCTCCAACATTCGACAAATACAAAGGGGATACCTGCCCTAAGGTACACGTCCGCTCTTAGTACAGAAGGATGTCCGCGTACTCGGATGACGAAAGGATGCTCATGCATTTCTTTCAGGACAGCTTATCAGGGTCGTCGCTTGAATGGTATATAGGGCTGGAGCCCACGCAGATTAAAACCTGGAAGCAATTGGCTGAGGCTTTCGTGACGCATTACAAATATAACAGCGATCTGGCACCAAACAGGGTCCAATTACAGGGTTTGTCACAGAAAAACGGTGAAATTTTTAAAGAGTAGGCGCAAAGGTGGCGCGATATGGCAGCGAGGGTGCATCCTCCTTTAATTGAAAGAGAGATGAACGACATGTTCATTGGGACATTTACAGGGATGTTCTACGAGAAATTATTTAGTGTGTCGTTGGGAAGTTTCTCAGATTTGATTCTTTTGGGGGAGAAGATTGAGAACAGGATTAAAGTTGGAAGATTCCAAGCAGGTGAGTCTACCTCAGCAAGAGGCACAAGAAAAGCATTCGGTGGTAGACGACAGGGTGATACTAGCGCCGTGTTTGGCGGCAGGGGCAGGGGCAGAGGAAAGAATCAGTATGTTCAGCCTCAACAGATAGCTAGTGTTACTATCCCGCTTCCGCCACAGAAGCAGCCTCAGCAACAACAACAACCCCCGCAGCAGCAAGGGCAGAATCCCGGTCAGAGAATGGTACAGAATACGAGGCCGAAAAGAGTGTTCGAAGCACCTCCTTCCACGTATGCAGGACTCCTCCAAACCCTGCTAGGGTTGAATTTGGTTGAAAAGAGGACTTTGGCACCACCTACAAGGACGGTACTTCCTTATGGGTATGATGCCAACAAGCATTGCGAATTCCATTCCGGGGCACCCGGGCATGATGTAGAAGCTTGTCAGGCATTTAAACACAATGTTCAGGATTTGTTGGACAACAAAGCTATCAACTTTGGACAGGTGGGTCCAAATATCGTACAACAGCCTATGCCCAATCATGGGGCAAATGCCATCTTGACAGAAGAAAATTTGAATCTAGTGATGGATGTCAATGAGCTGAAGACACCATTGGGTGAGATTAAAAGCAGGTTGTTAAAAGGGGGTGTATTCCCGGGGTGTGATGAATTTTGCTTAGATTGTTGGATCCAGCCAGAGGGTTGTAATGAGTTGAAGCAGGGCATTCAGGCTATGATGGATGAAGGTACCTTGCAATTTGATCGAACCGCGGTTGAAAAGCCTATAGAGGCGTTGTGTGATGAGCAGAACGATGTTGCGACGGTAACGATTCCGAGGAAAACAATAACGATAACGGCGCCCGCCAGGCAGCCGACGATCATAATTACCAAAGCAGGATCAGTCCCTTTTGAGAGTACTAAAGCAGTGTCGTAGACTTACGGGTTGGAGGTATATTGCGATGGTGAGAAAATTGAAGTCAATGGACGACCAGCTGGGGTTGTAGATAATGTTATCGGAACAGGGGGTATGACCAGAAGCGGAAGAATCTTCACGTCACCCGAGGTAGAGGCAGAAAGATTAGCCAAGGGTAAGGCCAAGGTAACTGAGGGTGGTCCTTCTCAGTCGAATGAAAAGGAAACGTCACTTAAGGATGTAGAGGAGTTTATGAGGCTCATTCGTAAAAGTGATTACAAAATCGTTGAGCACCTCCAGCAAACGCCGTAAAAAATTTCTATCCTATCATTGCTGTTATGTTCCGAGTCCCATCAGAACACTTTGCTGAAGATTCTAGACACGTCGTTCGTTCCTCAAGAAGTTTCTGTTAATCAGTTAGAAGGGGTGATGGCGCATGTCAATGCGGGGCACAGTTTGGGCTTCACAGACTTTGATTTGACTCCGAGAGGGCGAGAGCACAATATGGCATTACATGTGTCAGTAGAATGCCAGGGCACGGTCATGTCCCATGTCTTAGTAGACACTGGATCTTCTCTGAATGTGCTACCGAAGAAAGCCATGATGAAGTTGGATATCAGGGGGATTATCTGCATGCCCAGTGATTTAGTGGTGAGGGCGTTCGATGGAACAAGGAGGTCGGTTTTCGGATCAATAACATTACCGTTGCAGGTGGGGCCTGAAATATTTGAAACTGAATTCTATATAATGGACATCCAGCCAGCGTATAGTTGTCTTCTTGGGCGCCCATGGATCCATGCTGCCGGGGCAGTCACATCCACGTTGCACCAAAAGCTAAAGTATATGGTTGGGGATAGTGTCCTCACTGTTTGTGGAGAAGAAGATATTCTGGTTAGGCATCTGTCTTCGTTTAAATATGTCAAGGTCGACGGTGAAATACACGAAACCCCCTGTCAAGCCTTCGAGGGGTTGCAAATTAAAGACAAAGCTTAGGGTTCCAGCAAAATATCAGATGTGGCAGTGTCATCCTACAAAGAGGCTCAGGCTTTAGTGCAGACTGGTGAGACTAAAGGCTGGGGGCAGGTATTGGAGATTCCCGTGAAGAATGACAAGTTCGGGCTAGGGTATCGACCGACGTCGTCAACATCATCTTCAGGGGCGCCCAGGTTCAAGGGACCAGTCACGATTACGCCAAGCGGGGTGAGCTTCGAGACTATCAAAGCTATTTCCGATGCTGAAGACGGAGATAACGACTGTGATATGGACGCGTGGATCAAGCCAAGCGTGCCAGGACAAAGTCTCTGCAATTGGTCTATCCGGGAAACTGTTCCCGTGACAACTAAACAGTAATGATTTGTTTTCTTAATTGTTGAATAATCCTGTGTCCTACCCGGGGCATAGTGATTTTTCTTAGGGCCATTTGATTATGTATATTACATTGTTTAATCATTAAATAAAGGCGTTTTTCATATACAAATATTGCGATCCCTGTTTTTCCTGTTTTTGTTTTTAACAATAAAATGGCAATATGGTTATTTGCTTTGTCTACGTTTTGAAGCATTTAACCATTTCCTTTGCAGGATTACTATTTCAGATGACATCTACGAACCGCCTATGACTCACTTCGACTTCGAGCACCCGTTATTTCAGGCTGAGGAAGAGATTGTTGAAGATGGCGACGTGCCAGAAGAGTTGACCTGGTTATTGAAACAAGAAGAAAGAATCATTTTTCCTCATGAGGAAGTCATTGAGATTATCAATTTGGGGTCGGAAGAGGTTGTGAGAAACATCCGTATAGGGGCTGCGCTACAGAGTAACATCAAGCAAAGGTTGGTTGAGATGCTCAAAGAGTACAATGATATATTTGCTTGGTCGTACGAGGATATGCCTGGGTTGGATACGGATATGGTTGTTCACCGTCTGCCACTGCGAGAGGAATGTCCGCCTATTAAGCAGAAACTCCGAAGAACTAGACCGGATATGGCTGTGAAGATCAAGGAGGAAGTTCAAAAATAGTGGGATGCTGGTTTCCTAGCTGTTACCAAATATCCCTCATGGGTCGCTAATATTGTGCCAGTGCCGAAGAAAGATGGTAAAGTGCGAATGTGTGTAGACTATCGTGATTTGAACAAGGCGATCCCGAAAGACGACTTTCCACTTCCTCACATTGATGTGCTGGTTGATAATACTGCTCAGTTCTCCGTATTCTCCTTCATGGACGGCTTCTCAGGCTATAATCAGATCAAAATGGCGCCAGAAGACATGGAGAAGACTACCTTCATTACTCCCTGGGGATCATTTTGTTACAAAGTGATGCCCTTCGGATTGAAGAAAGCGGGGCAACATATCAACGTGCTATGACGACTCTCTTTCATGACATGATGCACAAAGAGATCGAGGTTTATGTTGATGATATGATTGTCAAATCTCAGACAGAAGAGGAGCATTTGGTTAATCTGCTGAAACTGTTCAAGAGGCTTAGGAAGTTCAGGTTGAGACTGAACCCTAACAAGTGCACCTTCGGGGTGAGATCAAGTAAACTGCTGGGGTTTATCGTGAGCGAAAAAGGAATAGAGGTCGATCCTGCAAAAATAAAAGCAATACAAGAAATGCCGACGCCTAAAACAGAAAAAGAAGTGCGTGGGTTTTTAGGGAGGTTGAACTACATTGCCCGGTTCATATCTCACCTAACTGCGACATGCGAGCCGTTATTCAAGTTGTTGAAAAAGGATCAGTTGTTGACCTGGAATGAAAATTGTCAAAAGGCGTTCGACAAGATAAAAGAATACTTGCAGGAACCTCCTGTTTTGATACCCCCAGTGGCCGGGAAACCTTTGATTATGTATTTGACGGTTCTTGAGGAAAGTATGGGTTGTGTTCTCGGTCAACACGACGAGACCAGACGTAAATAGCATGCGATCTACTATTTGAGTAAGAAGTTTACCGACTGTGAGTCCAGATACTCGATGCTCGAGAAGACGTGTTGTGCGCTAGCCTGGGCCGCCAAACGCTTGAGGCAATACATGCTGAATCATACAACCATGCTAATTCAAAGATGGATCCAATCAAATACGTGTTAACCGAATACGATATCTAATATGTCTCACAAAAGGCTATTAAACGTAGTATTCTGTCAGAGTACCTTGCGGAGCAGCCGATTGAGGACTACCAATCGATGAGGTTTGATTTTCCTGACGAGGATATCATGTACCTAAAGATGAAAGATTATGAAGAACCGTTGCCGGATGAAGGACCAGAGTTGTGTTCCAAGTGGCAGTTAATATTTGACGGAGCTGTAAATTCCTATGGTAGCGGAATAGGGGCAATTATCACTACTCCTCATGGGTCGCACATCCCATTTACTGCTCGATTGACTTTTCCCGTTACCAATAATGAGGCTGAATATGAGGCTTGCATCATGGGTCTGGAAGAAGCTATTGATTTGCGAATCAAACATCTGGATGTATACGGAGACTCAGCTCTAGTGGTGAATCAGATTAAAGGAGAATGGGAGACACGTCAGCCCAATTTGATACCATATATGAACTATGCAAGGAGATTGTTGCCTTTCTTTGACAAGGTGGAATTTCATCATGTGCCGCGAGCAGAAAATCAAATGGCTGACGCCCTGGCGACATTGTCTTTGATGTATAAAGTTAACTTCTAGAACGAGGCTCCCCGGATTGTTATCTCTCGGCTCGATAGGCCTGCCTTCATATTTGCCATTGACGAGGCTCCCGATGGTCAACCCTGGTACTTTGACATCCAGAATTTCCTGAAGAACAAGGAGTATCCGGCTGGGGCATCCAGTCGAGATCAGAAGACTCTCAGGAGATTGGCTGGCAATTTCTATCTGAATCCTGACGGTGTCCTGTACAAAAGAAACCACGACTTGGTGTTGCTACGCTGTGTAGATGAGAAAGAGGTGAAGTTGCTCATGGAAGAGAAACATGAGGGTAAATTTGGTACACATGCTGGTGGGCATGCTATGACGAGAAAACATGCTGCGGGCAGGTTACTATTGGCTAACTATGGAGACAGACTGTTTCAAGTTTGCAAAGAGGTGTCATAAATGCTAGATTTATGCGGACAAAATCCATGTGCCTCCGAGTCCTCTGAATGTGATGTCATCACCGTGGCCTTTCTCGATGTGGGGAATTGATATGATTGGAAAGATCGAGCCTACGGCATCCAATGGACACCGGTTCATTTTGGTGGCAATTGATTACTTCACCAAATGGGTGGAGGCAGCATCATATGCCCATGTCACCAAACAAGTGGTCGCCAGATTCATCAAACGAGATATTATCTGCAGATATGGAATTCCTGAGCGGATTATCACTGACAACGGTTCGAATTTGAATAACAAAATGATGAAAGAGCTGTGTCAGAATTTTAAGATTGAACATCACAAATCTTCTCCTTACCGGCCCAAGATGAATGGCGCTGTTGAAGCGGCCAATAAGAACATAAAGAAGATTGTCCAGAAGATGGTTGTGACATATAAGGACTGGCACGAGATGCTACCTGTTGCGGTGGAAATAGGATCACAAACTATTAATGAGTTTGAATCGCAATTCAATTCACAACCGCTCTTTGATTTATCCGAAGGAAAAGGTCAAAAAGGGAAAACCTATTTTGCATCGTAAACACAATGCGGGGAAAGATCTAGGGTTCGGGGGTTGGTTAAGATTAGGGAAGGTATTAGCACCCTAAACTTCTGTAGTACTCTACAGGAACCTTTTGTTCAAATATTTACTATTTGCTTTATTATTCTTAAGGTATATGTACAAAGGATTAAAAGTGAGAAAAAAGACCTAAGGGGTTAGTTCTAAGTTTACTCGGCAAGACGTCGTATCTTGTGCCTACGTATCCTTACGGGAGTGGAATCAGAGTAATCGTAGTTCCCCTCAAAAGGGAGGTTAGAGACTTCTTGACTGTGGTCAAGGTCTCAAGGGGAATAAACGCATCTTAAGGACACGCTTACGTGGAGTGTAGAAACTCCAAATCTCTACGTTGAATTGTTAAGTTGTAATTAGGGTTAAATTAGGTTAGGGATTCCGCGGCGGGAAACCCTGAAATGAGCGCGGCGGCTCTTTGACCTAATGCTAGGGGTAGAATTGTAATCTTGCCTGCGGCGAGGCATTTGTGAAAAGTAGGGTTTGTAAGGTTGTAAGGGTTTGAAGTTGAGGACTATTGACACGGCGGTCAAACGGCTAGACCTAATTCCTTCGGAGGAGTGAAATTAATTATAAAGATGCGGCAGAAAATAAAGTGCGGAAAGATAAATGCGACAATTGTCTCGCAAAATTACATCCCATAAGCAGTTACAAATATGATAATTGAATATTTAAACTGAAAATAAAATCAATTGAACTTAGTCAGCTGCAAAAAACCAAAACAAACCGAGACTGTTATTATACGGGGTTAGACAAAAAATTAGACGGGAATGTTAGGAATTTAAGTAGAAAATTATAATTAACGAAACAAGAAAAAAAGTTAGAAATTTGGATCTTAAAAATGAGGATGTTAGCGAAAAATTAATAAACAATGAAAATTAATATGCAAAGAAGATGGCGATAATATACAAGTGATAATGGAATATGAAATAGCAACGATGATGTCAGATTATGTACAAATATAAAAATAAATACAAAAATAAATAAATAAATATTAGTGAACAGGTTCATGGATAATCAAGAATACTGTTAAGAATGAAGGATGAAAATTGGAATTGACAATAATTAGAAGTTAAGTGATGAACGTTTTGAGACGATGAGAATTTAGGTAATAAGAAAAGAGTTAGAATGGAATTAGGTTTTTTTGTGAGATTTGGAAAAGTTAGAGTTTTTAATGTGATTAAGAAAAAGAAAATAGATTAAAAGTTAGAATTAAAAGTTAGCAAAAAAATTAGAACTTCGAAATTTGGTTTTTAAAAAAAAGTTAGAAAATAAAAATAAAAGTTTGAAAATAAAAGAGAAAAGGTTAGAATTTTAATAAAAAAAGAGTTAGAATGTTAGAATTTTAATTAAGAAAAAATGGTAGAAATTTTGAAAAAAGATATAAAAAAGATTAGAAATTAAAAAAAAGAAGAGTTAGTTACTTTTGATGAAGACTGTAAGAGTTTTTTATGCTTGTCGATCCCCGTTTTGTTGCTCCTGAGGGTCCTTTTATACTTGATTTTTAAATCTTTTTCAATCTCAGATTTGATTTGAATATTTCAATCTTTTTCAATCTCTGATTTGAATGAATTTTTATGATGATTTCAGATTTAATTCAATGATGGTGATGTTGATATTTAGATCTGATTTTCTTATGATGATGATATGATCTGATTGATTTGATTTAGCTCCATATGTGATTCATTGTGATTGAATTTGATAAAAAAAATGTTGGGATTTAAATTTAAAAATGTTAGCAAAGAAAGTTAGAGTTAGAGTTTTAAGTTTAAAAAAAAAAAGAGTTAGAATTTTAAAATAAAAAATATATTTGAATGTTGATTTTAAAAAAGTGTTAAAATTATTTTAAAAACTGTTAGAATTTCATTTTAAAAGGAATTTAGAATTTAAAAAAAAAAAAAAAAAGAAAAGGGCGTTAGAATTTAATTTTAAAAAGAATTTAGAATTTTAATTTGAAAAATAAAGGTGTCAAAAAAAAAGATTTAGATTTAATTTTAAAAAAAAAGGATAGATTTAATTTATAAAAAAAAGGTTAGATTTAATTTTTAAAATAGATAGAAAAAAAGATTTAATTTTAAAAAGAAGTTAGAGAAAAAAAAGATTTAATTTTAAAAAGAAGTTAGAGAAAAAAAAGATTTAACTTTATAAAAGTTAGAAAAAAGATTTAACTTTAAAAAGTTAGAAAAAAAGATTTAACTTTAAAAAGGAGTTAGAAAAAAGATTTAATTTTAAAAAGAAGTTAGAAAAAAAATATTTAACTTTAAAAAAGTTAGAACTAGATTTAACTTTAAAAAAGGGTTAGAAAAAGGATTTATCTTTTAAAAAAAGTTAGAAAAAAGATTTAATTTTAAAAAGGTAATAGAATTTGATTAAAAAAATGTGTTAGAAATTAATTAAAAAAGGTTATAAAAAATTTACTCTTAAAGAAAAGAAAAGAAAAGTTAAATTTTAATCTAAATCCTAAAAGTTAGTAAGAAGAGCTTAAACTGATTTAAATAAATAAACTAAATAGAAAAAAAAAGTTAATAAAAAACATTAGTAAAGTTATAAAAAAAATTTAATTAAATTATTATTAGTTAAAAAAACAAGATTTAAAAAAAAAGGTTAATTTATTAAGTTAATCAGAATTTAAAATAAAAATAAAAAAGAAAGGGTAAAATTTGGGGTATTACACTACCTTTCGCTTTTCACGGTTATCGTACGACGGTACGCACATCAACTGGGGCAACCCCTTTCTCATTGGTATACGGGATGGAGGCAGTGTTACCGTTAGAGGTCGAGATTCCTTCCCTGAGGGTTTTACGTGATGTCCAACTCGACGAGGCAGAATGGGTTAAAGATAGACTGAATCAGCTCAGTTTAATGGATGAGAAGAGACTGGCTTCTTTAGCATATGGTCGGTTATACCAGAGCCGGATGAAGAAAGCCTACGACAAGAAGGTGCACCCTCGAAGCTTTCAGACGGGCGATCTTGTTTTGAAAAAGATTCTCCCACCACAAACAGATCACAGGGGCAAGTGGACTCCTAATTACGAAGGTCCCTACGTTGTCAGAAAAGCCTTCTCTGGAGGAGCCTTGCTACTATCTACCATGGATGTGTT
This sequence comes from Lathyrus sativus, assembly GCA_963859935.3. Lineage (NCBI taxonomy): Eukaryota > Viridiplantae > Streptophyta > Magnoliopsida > Fabales > Fabaceae > Lathyrus > Lathyrus sativus. The sequence goes on from OZ012741.1 coordinate 60,241,406, forward strand.
AGAACACAGATTGGTTCTTAATAATTACTCTTTGTTTTGATGATAACTGTTAGGAAATTTATATTTAAGAATTATATACTCTAAAATTTGTTTGAGAGTTTTACTGCAGATTAAAAATATATTGACTCTCTAGAAGCAAATCTGTCTTTAAATACAAGAAGGTATTCTGAATCTGAAGCGCCAGATGCATCTTACAGAAGAATCTGCTTGCTCCTTACAGAAGATCCTGAGCGTAGTCTCCAGAAGGATCTGAAGAAAGAAGCTCCAGAACATTCTGAGTCAGAAGCATCTGAAGATAATCAGAAGCATCTGAAGATGTAGCATCAGAAGAATAGAAGAATATTGATTGAAGAGTTTCTCAAAGCATTGATCTACAGAAGTTTCTGAAAGTACCTACGCTGCCAAGTACTGAAGTTCTGTGTCAAGATGCTCTGATGATCAACACGCTAGAAGCACACAGCTGCAGAAGACTCTGATACAGCATAGTTCTGAATCTCATCAGAAGACTCTGATCTATTCAAACTCTGAAGAACTTGCTGAAACTGAAGAAGTGTTTTCAAGAATATATCTGTTGGAATCATTCAACGTCTCTTTCCTTATTTGTGCTAGACACACTTACACAGACAAAAAGGATTTATCTGTGCCATCTATTTCAAGGAAAGGTCAGTACATGTGAAGACAAAAAGGCTCAGACCTTTTGGACTCTCTTTTCAACGTGGAAAATTCAGTTGCCTATAAAAGGAGCCTCTCACTTCATTCTTCAGTTACACACTCTTGAGCTATACACTTGCTGAAAAGAAACCAAATATTCATAAGCTCTCATTCTTATTCTTCATAGAATCTTTGTACTTAAATCTTAAGAGAAAAATCACTGTTGTGATTATAGCTTTATAGAAGCATTAAAAACTCTTGTATTTTATTTACATTGTTTGTAAAGGAATTTCCTTAAGAGGATTCAGTGTGAATCAGTAGCTCTTGAGAAGACTAAGAACTGTAGTTCTTAAGTGATACTATTGTAATCAGTTTGATTTAATAGTGGATTAAGACCTTGTTGAGAAAGGCAAATCACTCTGGAAGGGTGGACTGGAGTAGTTGTTTAACGAACCAGGATAAAAATAGTTGTGTGATTTATTTCAAGTATTAATTTTCTAAACTTATTCAACCCCCCCTTCTAAGTTATATCTCACCTTCAGTTGGCATCAGAGCTCCGGTTCTGAGTGTGCTATCACTTAACAGTGTCAGTAAAGATCCAGAGGAGATATACTTTGATCTATATATTTATTTGTTATCATGGCTGATAATTCAATCAACAATAAATATGAAGAGAAGGATAGGATCAATACCAAACCTCCAATGTTTGATGGAGAAAAATTTGACTATTGGAAAGATAGAATAGAAAGTTTTTTTCTTGGGTATGATGCTGATCTTTGGGATTTGGTCATTGATGGATATGTACATCCTACTGGAGAGGATGGCAAAAAGATTGATAGAAAATCAATGACTGAAGTGCAGAAAAGAGACTTCAAGAATCACCACAAAGCCAGAACTATATTGCTTAATGCAATCTCTCATACTGAGTATGAGAAGATTACTAACAGAGATACTGCTCATGACATGTTTGAATCACTCAAAATGACTCATGAGGGAAACTCCCAGGTTAAAGAGACAAAGGCTCTGGCGCTCATACAGAAGTATGAGGCATTTAAAATGGAAGATTCTGAAAATGTAGAAACTATGTTTTCTAGATTTCAGATTCTTACAGCTGGTCTGAAAGTTCTGGACAAGGGCTACTCAACGTCAGATCATGTCAAGAAAATCATCAGAAGTCTTCCCACTAGATGGAGACCAATGGTGACTGCATTAAAGATGGCAAAAGATCTGAACAAGATCTCCTTAGAAGAACTTATCAGTTCTTTGAGAAGTCATGAAATTGAGCTGGAAGAAGATGAACCCCAGAAGAAAGATAAAGGTAAATCCATAGCTTTAAAATCTAACAAAACTGCTAAAGCTTTGCAGGTTATTCAAGAAAGCTCTGAAGAATCTTCTTCTGAAGAAGAAGATGAGTTGTCCATGCTGTCCAGAAGGATTAACAAACTCTGGAAGCACAAGGGAAAGAAGTTTAACAACTTCAGAAGATCTGAAAACAGAAAAGAATCTTCTAGTCACAGAAGATCTGCCAAGAAAGATGTGGTGTGTTATGAGTGCAAAGAACCTGGGCACTACAAGAATGACTGCCCTAAACTTCTGAAAGAAAAACCTAAGAAGAAGTTCAACAAGAAGAAAAAGGTTCTGATGGCAACATGGGATGACTCTGATGAGTGTGAGTCATCTTCTGAATCTGAAGAAGAATGTGCAAACGTTGCATTGATGGCCAGGACAGAGGATCAAGAGGAAGGTACCTCTGGATATGAATCAGAATCTGAATCTGATGATGATGCAAAAGAGGTAATGGCCAAACTTACCAAAGAAGAACTCATTAAAGTTTTAACAGAAGTTCTTAAAAGTTACAACAACATCAAACTCAAATACAAGAAGCTGAAAAGCAATCTTGAATCTGAGATTGATCTTCTGAAAACAGAACTTGTTGAGAAGAAGGAAATAAATTTAAAAATCAAAGATGACTTTGATAGAACTCAACAAGAATCTGATTCTGAAACTAAGTCTTGTGAAAATATTTTAGAAAAATATGACTCTAGTTTTCAGAAGTTTCTCACTAAGAGCATAGACAGAAGCAAGATGGCTTCCATGATCTATGGTGTTAGTGGAAACAACAGAAGAGGCATTGGATATGAGTCTTCATCTAGAAGCAATCCAAAACCTGTTGACAAACTTTTTATCAGTAAGACACCTCTGTACTCTCAATTCAAATTTGGTCATCTGAATGACATTAAACACACAAGCTCTGAGAAGAGTACTTATGTGTTTAAACCAAAGGCAAGTCAGAATAAACATTATGTTGCAAAACAGAAGTTTAGACAAACTTGCAAACCAACTAACCCCAAAGGACCCAAGAAGATCTGGGTACCTAAAGACAAAATAATTCCTGTTGCAGATGTTCTTAGCAGCAAAGTCAGGACACCAATCATGGTACCTGGACTCTGGATGCTCACGACACATGACAGGAGAAAGGTCTATGTTCCAAAGCCTGGAACTTAGATCTGGAGGGGACGTGAAGTTTGGAGGGAACCAGAAGGGCAAGATCATTGGATCTGGCACTATTGGAAATGGTAAGCTTCCCTCTATTACTAATGTTCTGTTAGTTGAAGGATTGAAACATAATATGTTGTCCATAAGTCAATTAAGTGACAATGGTTATGATATAATCTTTAATCAAAAATGTTGCAAAGCTGTATCTCAAAAGGATGGCTCTATCCTATTCAGTGGAAAGAGGAAACACAACATTTATAAAATTAACCTTTCAGAACTTAAAGTTCAAAATGTAAAATGCCTCTTATCTGTGAATGATGAGCAATGGGTCTGGCATAGAAGATTGGGGCATATTAATATGAGACGTATATCTCAGATTAATAAACTCAATCTGGTCAGAGGACTTCCTAAGTTGAAGTTCAACTCAGATGCTCTGTGTGAAGCATGTCAAAGAGGTAAATTTTCAAAATCTCATTTTAAATCAAAAAATGTTGTGTCTACCTCCAGACCATTGGAATTACTTCACATTGATCTGTTTGGACCAGTGAAAACTGCATCCATCAGAGGCAAGAAGTATGGATTAGTTATTGTAGATGACTACAACAGATGGACATGGGTAAAGTTTCTAAAACACAAGAATGAGTCTCATTCTGTGTTCGTTGACTTCTGCAATCAAGTTCAGATTGAAAAAGATTCCAAAATTATTAAAGTCAGAAGTGATCATGGTGGAGAATTTGAAAATAAACATTTTGAAAAATATTTTTCTGAAAAAGGCATTGCACATGATTTCTCCTGCCCTAGAACTCCACAACAAAATGGAGTTGTAGAGAGGAAAAATAGAACATTGCAAGAGATGGCCAGAACCATGATCAATGAGACAAATCTGGCAAAACATTTTTGGGCAGAAGCAATTAACACAGCTTGCTATATTCAGAACAGAGTGTCTATAAGACCTCTTCTGGAAAAGACTCCTTATGAATTGTGGAGAAACAGAAAGCCTAACATTTCTTATTTTCATCCTTTTGGATGTATTTGTTTTATGCTTAATACTAAAGATAATCTGAACAAGTTTGATTCCAAAGCACAGAAGTGTTTCATGCTTGGTTATTCTGAACGCTCTAAAGGCTACAGAGTATTCAATACTGAAACACAGATTGTTGAAGAATCTATACATGTTAGATTTGATGATAAGCTTGGCTCTGAAAACCCAAAGCAGTTTGAAAGTTCTGCAGATAGAGAAGTGATTCTCACAGACTCTGAAGGATCAGAGGCAGAAAAGACAAATATCAAAGAATCTGAAGCAACTCTAGATGCTACACCTTTGACTTCCCAACTAAACAACTTGCAAATTTCTGAAAGACCAATTGTCAGAGGATCTTCTTCCAGAATCAAATCATCTCATCTAGAAGATGTGATTATTGGAAAGAAAGATGATCCAATCAGGACAAGATCATTTCTCAGAACTTCTGAATCTTCTTTATTTGGCTTAGTGTCAATAATAGAACCAACATCTGTAGATGAGGCTCTGGAAGATAATGAATGGATTATAGCTATGCAAGAAGAGCTGAATCAATTCACCAGAAATGAAGTTTGGGATCTGGTTCCTAGACCCAAAGGATTCAATATTATTGGAACAAAATGGGTTTTCAGAAATAAGCTGAATGAAAAGGGAGAAGTAGAAAGGAATAAGGCAAGGCTGGTTGCTCAAGGATACAGTCAGCAAGAAGGTATTGATTACACTGAGACATATGCTCCAGTGGCAAGGTTAGAATCTATACGCCTTCTGATTTCTTTTGCTGCACAGAATAACATCACTCTATATCAGATGGATGTTAAAAGTGCCTTTCTTAATGGTATTATAGAAGAAGAAGTATATGTCCATCAACCTCCTGGATTTGAAAGTGAAAACTTTCCAGATCATGTTTTTAAATTAAAGAAATCTCTTTATGGATTAAAACAAGCTCCCAGAGCTTGGTATGAGAGGTTGTGCAATTTCCTTCTGAAGAAAAATTTTATCAGAGGAAAAGTGGATACAACTTTATTCTGTAAAACTGTTAAGAAAGATTTGTTGATTTGTCAAATTTATGTAGATGATATTATTTTTGGATCAACAAATATTACGCTTGGAAAGGAGTTTGCTAAATGTATGCAGGAAGAGTTTGAAATGAGCATGATGGGAGAATTGAGATTCTTCTTGGGAATCCAAGTCAATCAGACTCCATAATGCACCTACATACATCAAACCAAGTATGTTAAAGAGCTTCTGAAGAAGTTTAATATGGTTGATAGCAAAATGGCAAAGACTCCAATGCATCCTACAAGCACTCTAGGTAAGGAAGAGGTAAGTAAGAAGGTAGATCAAAAACTCTACAGAGGTATGATAGGATCTCTTCTATACTTGACTGCTTCTAGACCAGATATTCTGTTTAGTGTCTGCTTATGTGCTAGATTCCAATCAGATCCTAGAGAATCACACTTAACAGCTGTTAAGAGGATTCTAAGGTATCTGAAAGGTACTGCTAACATGGGTTTGTGTTACAAAAGATCTGATGAATTTTCATTAGTTGGATTCTGTGATGCTGACTATGCTGGAGACAGAGTTGAACGTAAAAGCACTTCTGGAAGCTGTCAGTTTCTTGGAAGTCATCTGATCTCATGGTACAGCAAGAAGCAACCTACCATAGCACTATCAACTACAGAGGCAGAATACATTGCTGCTGCTGGATGTTGTACTCAGATGCTCTGGATGAAGAGTCAATTAGAAGATTATCAAATCTATGAGAGTAATCTTTCTATCTTCTGTGACAATACTTCTGCTATATGTTTGTCAAAAAATCCAATCTTGCATTCTAAGGCTAAACATATAGAAATTAAACATCATTTCATCAGAGACTATGTTCAGAAGGGAATCATAAATTTAGCCTTTGTTGATACAGATCATCAATGGGCAGATATTTTTACAAAACCCCTTGCTGAGGATAGATTTAAGTTCATTCTGAAAAATATTTGTATGGATTTTTGTCCAGAGTAATATTTATCAGAAGCAATCTCTCAGATGCAAATTGTTTAATGATCTGAAGTATTTCATATGTTCATTTGTTCTATTCTGATTATTATTTCTGATGTGAAAATCTGAACTGACCATCTTTAGAAGATCTGAACGTGGCTAACGTTTCATTTCTTGAGAGAATTCAGAACAGCATGCAAGCAAACACGTGTCCCACAAAATCTGAAGAGGTGGCGTGTGGACAACTGAAAAGACATTTGAGGTGAAATTTGAATAGTTAAATTCTTGATTTTCCCCCAAATCTGTCAGAAGCATTTATTATTTGAAATGATTTTATTCTTTTCATTTAATGCTCTCAAACGTGCTTTAATTCTGTCTTTTGGTGTGCCTATGTGTTTACTATAAATACTTGAAGTGTTTTCACTTTCACACTTTTCACTCTCAGAATTTATATGCATTTTCATCTCTTGTTCTCTCTTCACAAAAACCCAAAACCTAAGTGTTCTAAAAAGCATTCTTCAATGGCGTCTTCTTCATCAACATCTGCTCAGTTTCAATCAACAATGGCTGCTGTAACTTCATACAATCTTGGTGCTAATCCTTACATTCCTCCTCAGAGAACTCTTCTCACACCTATTGAAAAGTTAGAAGTGTTGTGTGAATCCATGGTTGAGTTTGACTCACTGGCTGAAAATTGGTTTGATTTTCGTTCCATTGTTAGAGCTCAAGGTTGGGTAAAATACTTTGATAGACTGTTTGGACCAGTTTATCCTTTGCTTATTAAGGAATTCTGGATCCATGCATCTGTGTATCCAAAGTTCATTCTGTCATCTGTGCTGGGAAAGGAGATCATCATCACAGAGGATCTTATTAGAAAACTGATTGGTTATGAAGAAACAGATGGTGTTTCACATCTGCCAGTTGGACGTGTTGATATGGATGAAGTCTATGATGAGGTTATGACTGCTGGACAAGCCTCTAACAAATTCAAAGATCTGAAACCAGAATACAAGATCTGGGCCAAGATCTTCATGGGATGCATTCATCACAGAAAATCAACAAACTCCCCAGATTATGTCAACAATGAGCAGATCTATTTTATGTACTGCCTCAGTCAGAGTAATAAGGTAGATCTTCCTTACTTATTGTTCATGCATCTGTGGAATCACATAAATGCATCCAGAGAATCTGTAAAGGAAAAGACTCAAAAGATCGGGAACTGGATACCTTTTGGAAGGCTGCTCTCAGATCTTCTCACTGAAAATGGTTTAGTGGCTGCTCTGTATAATGCTGGAGTAACAGAGGAACTTGAATTCATTATGGGAAAGCCTCTGAACGCTAAGAGCCTTCTGAGACTTAAGATTGTAGATGAACTTACCACTGCTCCAAAGAAGTTAAACATGTCTGATCTGAATAAAAGGATTCCAGTATCAGATTTCCCTCTATTTTTTGCTGAAGAACCTAGACACATTGTTCTGATGTATATAGAGCGATACAAAATAGAAGGAGTGCCTGTACCTGCAAATGTATTTCAACTTGTCAAGCAACCCCTGCCAGATGCAGGAGAAGAAGAAGAGGAAGCAGAAGTTCCACTTCAAAGGAAAAGACCTCAACCTGCAGCAGAATCTGAACCTGTCCAGAAGAAGGCTAAGATTGCTGAGAGTCCCAAGGATCTTCTGAAGAGAAAAGATTCTGGAGAAGCTGCATCTGCTAAGAGGATTAAACTCAAAGGTATTAAAGCTTCTGTCTCTTCTAAAACTGCTGTTATAAATGATTCTATTAAGTCTGTTCCCAAACCCCCTATCACTCAAACAACATCTGTTGCTGCCCCCAGCTCTGTATCACCTCAGAAACAACCCACTGCTCCTATATCAAAACAACCTCAACCAAAATTACACATCAAACACTTCACTCCAAAACCATCAAAATCTGTTCCAAAACCATCAGAACCACAACCTAAAGAAAAACAACCAACAGAATCACAACCTACAGAACCACAACCAACACAACCATCAGAACTACCACAAAATTCTGATAAACAAAAATCTGCATCACCCACAACAGAAAATCTCCCAGAAAAACAAACCTCAGAAGATCAACCACAAAATGAATCTGTCATTCCACCTTCACCAATTCAATCTTCTGAACCTGTAGCAACTGTTACTTCTGAACCCACTCAAGTAACTTCTGCTCCTGTTTCATCTGAACCACCTACTCAACAACCTGATATTCCTTCAGAACCATCTCACATCCCTGAGACAGAAGTTCTTGACATCACTCCATTAAAAACAGTGTTTCAAGTTTCTTCTACCTCTTGTACACCAGAAACATCCTCAAATTCATCTGAATCAGACATTCACCCTGACTTTCTGATTAATCCTTCTGACAAATATCCTGTTCATGACCCTGAACCTGAATCATCTGTACCTACCAAAACTACAATTCCAGAACCTATGCCTCCACCTGAACCTTCATCTGAGATGATTGTTCCTTCTTCTATTCCATTATCATCTGGAATCTCGTGTGCTCAAGTGTCCTCTCTGTATCATAATTTATCTTATGGTTTCAAACTTAAAGATTTTTATGATAGAGTTGAGCCCTCTGAACCCTTGACACCTCTGAGACCTAAACTTACACCAACCCTTCCATCTGTGATCCTTTCATATATTAAATCTATGGAAAATGAAGGATCTTTAGCCACCATATCTGATAAATCTGGTAAAGCTGCTGTTTCAGCTCTGCATTCTGCATCTGACAACACAGTTGCATCTGATAAACCATCAAAATCTGCTTTTGTACCATATTCTAATGCAGTCTTTGATGATGTTTATCCATGCACCAGACCTCAACCCAATCTGATTAATGCTTTAAACAGATCCCTTCCTCAGAAACCAAAAATTCCATTCTTTCCATATGTTCCCCCTCCTCTGATTTCCATTCCAAAATCATTGATACCACCAACTCCAAAGCCTAAACAGATGACTCGGGAAACCTTGCTTAAACCTCCTCCCAGACTTAATATTGAACATTTATTTCAAACGTTTTTGCAAGAATTACAGATGTCTTTAGGTACTGTTCAAAGAAGATGCTCTGAATCTATGGATGTAAATGAGACTGAAATCATCTGGAACGGATTTCTGAATAGATTCAACACTGTAGCTTCTAATCTGAAGAACATCTGTTCTGATGATGCAAAGCTCAGAGCTGAAAGGAATCAATTCTGGATTGATAACAAGACTGGGCCTCTGCTGTGTTTGGATGCTCCTCCACCTCCTCCTCCACCAGAACCAATTGCTCCTACTCTGACTATGACTCTGGTAGAACCCTCTTCAGGATCTCCAGAACATATGGCAATTGACTCTGTTCAGGATACAGAACCTCCATCATCTGAAATCAAGACAGAAAATCCAGATTTGGCAAACAAGATTGCTGCTCTGGAAGCTGGTCAATCTGAAATCAGATCTTGGATGGCGAAGCAAGACAAGAAATCTGAGGACATGTCAGAATGGATGACCAAACAAGATGAGAAGAATGAGACAATCACTAAGTTCATGTCAAAGCAAGAGCAATCACAATCTGAGATCACAGACCTATTGAAGATGCTTTTGTCTAAGCACACTTAGATTTTTTTCTCATGTTTGTGCATCTGTTATCTTTGCATCTGAATGTTTTGTAATATCTTCTAATGTACTTTGTGATCTGTTATCTTTAATTGAATCAGACTGTTATTCTCCATTGAATTATCTGTTTTTATTCCTTTTACTTGTCTTTATTAAAAGTTTTTACTTTTTGCTTATGAGAAAAAAGGGGGAGAAAATAAAGATCTGAACTATTTAATATAATTTCACTAGAATGAATCTTCAGACATATCTATTCTTTCTAATATCTTAATTGACTATTTCAGAACTTTTGATAAGAACTCTCTATAAAAGAACCTCTGAGTTTCTCAGATCATTTATCCTTTATCAAAATCTGAATCTTATATCTGCAAGATATTCTGACCATTGATTATTACAAGACAGGCAAGATCTGACTCTGAAGATTACTCAAGATAAAAAGGGAAGTTTCTATTCCTTTTTCATATTTAACTCAGGGGGAGATTCATCATCTCAGGGGGAGTTATAATTCTTTAAATTCAATTAAATAAAATTTCTGATACTTTTTGTCATCATCAAAAAGGGGGAGATTGTTAGAACACAGATTGGTTCTTAATAATTACTCTTTGTTTTGATGATAACTGTTAGGAAATTTATATTTAAGAATTATGTACTCTAAAATTTGTTTGAGAGTTTTACTGCAGATTAAAAATATATTGACTTTCTAGAAGCAAATCTGTCTTTAAATACAAGAAGGTATTCTGAATCTGAAGCGCCAGATGCATCTTACAGAAGAATCTGCTTGCTCCTTACAGAAGATCCTGAGCGTAGTCTCCAGAAGGATCTGAAGAAAGAAGCTCCAGAACATTCTGAGTCAGAAGCATCTGAAGATAATCAGAAGCATCTGAAGATGTAGCATCAGAAGAATAGAAGAATATTGATTGAAGAGTTTCTCAAAGCATTGATCTACAGAAGTTTCTGAAAGTACCTACGCTGCCAAGTACTGAAGTTCTGTGTCAAGATGCTCTGATGATCAACACGCTAGAAGCACACAGCTACAGAAGACTCTGATACAGCATAGTTCTGAATCTCATCAGAAGACTCTGATCTATTCAAACTCTGAAGAACTTGCTGAAACTGAAGAAGTGTTTTCAAGAATATATCCGTTGGAATCATTCAACGTCTCTTTCCTTATTTGTGCTAGACACACTTACACAGACAAAAAGGATTTATCTGTGCCATCTATTTCAAGGAAAGGTCAGTACATGTGAAGACAAAAAGGCTCAGACCTTTTGGACTCTCTTTTCAACGTGGAAAATTCAGTTGCCTATAAAAGGAGCCTCTCACTTCATTCTTCAGTTACACACTCTTGAGCTATACACTTGCTGAAAAGAAACCAAATATTCATAAGCTCTCATTCTTATTCTTCATAGAATCTTTGTACTTAAATCTTAAGAGAAAAATCACTGTTGTGATTATAGCTATATAGAAGCATTAAAAACTCTTGTATTTTATTTACATTGTTTGTAAAGGAATTTCCTTAAGAGGATTCAGTGTGAATCAGTAGCTCTTGAGAAGACTAAGAACTGTAGTTCTTAAGTGATACTATTGTAATCAGTTTGATTTAATAGTGGATTAAGACCTTGTTGAGAAAGGCAAATCACTCTGGAAGGGTGGACTGGAGTAGTTGTTTAACGAACCAGGATAAAAATAGTTGTGTGATTTATTTCAAGTATTAATTTTCTAAACTTATTTAACCCCCCCTTCTAAGTTATATCTCACCTTCAGGATGGTGAAGACTTTACGTCTCCTGTGAATTCGGACGCAGTTAAAAGATACTTTGCTTGAAATTGACCCGATGGACAGAAAAAAGAGAGTCCAGGCAAAAATGGGGCATCCTGGCGAACCGTAAAAAATGAATAAAAGGTTCGGGCAAAAGTTAGGGATAAAATTGAAAAGATGTACACCCGCGAAGTCGAAAACCTGCAAAGGGCGACTTCGGCAAAAAAGGGTATCCTGGTGAATTGAAAACCCGCAAAGGGCGATTCACGCAAAAGTTAGGGATTGAAAAAGCAAATGACTGCGGTCCGGATTTGATACAGCATTGCTTAGTGGTTTAGGAGTACCTGGGGGTTCGTTTATCCAACACAATCTCTTCCAAAAATTAAAGACCGGGAAAGCACCAGAGTCAGGCGAGTCATAGGAGGATCAGCTCATGATGTTTGTCTGTACCGCGTTGCCGACATGTGTACAAATTCGATTTGTATTTGTGTTAATGCTTTTTGTGTGCATATAGGTATGTGTGTGTGTAACTTCCTCTTTTTAGGAGTTGCATCCAGTGTACAAAACTCTGCCTATTCAGAGGCCCGTTATCAATAAAATATGTTATTCAATACTTGATGCTTGTTCTTTACTGTTTTGTTTGTGAAAGACGCCGATGTTTTGATAAACTTGCACTTGCATAATCTTGTTGGCCCTCGCCAATAATTGCTAAAACTTTGAATTGACTAAAGTAATATCGCGGATGCTAACCCGAATAGATTTGGTTGTATAGATTTATTTTGTCTCGTTTGTGTTTTGCAGGGTTCTCACCCTTGGAGCAGACGGTCAGAAAATTGTATCCCTCAGCCAGAGGCTCCGGATGAAGGACTTGACCTTATTTGATGTTATTTCCCAGCAGATTGCACCTCATCCCCAAAGGTTGAGATGATGTTATCCCTTACCGAAGGAAGGGTTATTTTCCCCAAAAGAGTATCCTCATGGAAGTTGTCCATAGGATATCCCCAGTAAGACAAGATCAGTGTCCCATGCAAAGGTTATATTCCCCAGAGAGCCGAGTATGTGCACGTTCAATCCCCAGCTGGGAGGATTTCTGCGGCGCATAACCAAGATAGTAGGTTCAGAAGGATTATCCCCACCGAGGATGGTTTTCTTTCTCCCCACAGATTGTCATGCCTTTGTCCGGATGATTATCCCCAGCGGAGTGTTAGCTCCGAGTTTGTAAACTGTACCCAGACAGTTGTCTCCCAGAAGGGTCGCTTCTCTCCCCAACTGAGTTAATCTTCCCAGCAGGTGTTGTTCTTTCCTCCCAGTGGAAATCGGTGTGTAATCTCTCCCCGGCAGAGTTGGTTGTATTTCCGACATTTATTTTGCTGGAATACATTGTGATACCCGTTCATCCCCAACAGGGTGGTATTTGTCCTCAACGGCCGTGTTGAAGCAAGCTTGTCAGAGCCTCCCCCAGCAGCCTGAACCTGCATTTGCATTTGCATACATTATCATGTTTTCATCTACCCAAAAACGCGTAGCATTTCCATGCCATATGGAGCATTACGCCATTGGCAAACATACGCATTTTGAAACATAAATCAGGTTGGTTAACCTTTTACTTTCAGGGGTGTTTCTCAGCAGGAGTATGAAGTTACAACTCAGGTCTATTACCAGACGATTGAGGTCTCGCCGTGAGACATGTGATGATGCAGTCCTTGTTATTATTCCCCACAGAGTTACTGGCTGAAGTCTCTTATCCGACCAGCGGAGTTTTTTTCTTCAGGTTTGCTGTCGCGGCGGCATTGCAGGGTTTCATAAATCAAAAGTTCAGAAGTGGTCACTTGTTATCGAAACGGGTGTCAGACAGTTATTTTCAGAATATCCCCAGTCGAGTTAGCTACTGCAAAGAATAGGCAAAGAAGTTATATCCAAGATGGATTTTCCCGTATGAAGCAGGCGGATGAACTTTCCTGTAATCAGGCAGATGTGCTTTTCCCGTATGAAGCAGGCGGATGAACCTTCCTGTAAGAATCAGGCAGATGACTTTCCCGTATGGAGCAGGCGGATGAACTTTCCTGTAATCAGGCAGATGTGCTTTCCCATATGAAGCAGGCAGATGAACCTTCCTGTAAGAATCAGGCAGATGACTTTCCCATATGAAGCAGGCGGATGAACTTTCCTGTAAGAATCAGGCAGATGGATTTTCCCGTATGAAGCAGGCGGATGAACTTTCCTGTAATCAGGCAGATGACTTTCTTGTATGGAGCAAGCGAATGAACTTTCCTGTAAGAATAAGGCAGATGGATTTTCCCGTATGAAGCAGGCGGATGAACTTTCCTGTAATCAGGCAGATGACTTTTCCCGTAGGAAGCAGACGGATGAACTTCCCGGTATCCAGATAGATGATTCTCCCGTGATAGACAGAGTATGTGAGTTGTGTTCCGATATTTGACAAAGGTATTTTCCCCAAGGAAGTCGCCGTGATTTCCTCGTGTTACTGTCCCCAGTAGAGTCCTCCTCAAAGTCATTTGTGGGTTGGGACCAACGGAGGTAGCTACTGCAGAGGTAGGCAGAGAAACGCTATTCAGATGATTTTCCTGTATGGAGCAGGCGGATGAACTTTCCTGTGATCAGGCAGATGACTTTTCCCGTATTAAGCAGGCGGATGAAATTTCCTATAAGAGTCAGGTAGATGTGTTTTCCTGTATGAAACAGGCAGATGGATTTTCCTATAATCAGGCAGATGACTTTTCCCGTATGAAGTAGACGGATGGGGTTTCCTATGTTTAGGCAGAGGATTTGCCTGTAGGGATAGGCAGATGAGTTCCCTGTGATTAGACAGAAATGTTTCCCCAACGAATTCGTCGGGATTTTTCTGTGTTGACAGAATATAGCATCCTAACATGGACAAAGTTCTATCCCTGCGATGATAGAATCTTTTTCGGGTTGATGAAAATGATCCCCAGCATGGTCGCTAATTTTTTTCTCCGTATTAACAGACGACGGAGTTTTAACGTGGACAAAAGGCGGTGTGTTTTGACAAGAGGGAGTTCAAGGCCTGGGGCGTTACACAGGCGGTTGACATGGAAATCAGATTTTGATATCAGATGATTGATCAGTTGGTTACCGTAACAACCGGATTCAGTTGGTGGATGTTGTTTTCCAAGCAGTTTGTGCAGTTTATTTCTGCGGTTGGCAAATTTATGGGTTCTTGGTATTCAACTGTCTCGTACCTCGATTGTTTGAAGGTCGTTAGCTCTTCACCCAGTCGGGTCCAAGCTGTTTGAATAGGGGCAGCTGTTGCACCCTAAAATTTGCTCAACCTATTTCACCTGGTTTATGTTTTAATTGCATTATCATTTGCATAGTCACATCATATACATAGTCTAATCATTTGCATATCATAGCATAGCATGCCTCCAACAAGGGATCAAGGTGTTTATCAAAAGAAGAAGCCTATCTAGAGGTGTTATATGAGCCTAAGAGACCATCCAAGTCATCAGAAAAGATTTGAAGTCTTGAGAAGTTTGAATGTCCACAGGTGGATTTCTCTCCTAACTTGAGGTGTATTGAAGATCATCAATGGGGTATGAAGCATGGAATGGTGAATTTGAAATGTGTATGAAGCTCATGGGGTGTCTAGAGGGCATTATTGAAGCTGAAGCAAGTCATGGTATCAAGTTCAAGAACCACAGTTGAGGTGTGTACAAGTAGGGTTTCATCTAGGTAACCCTAGGTCAAGGAGAGCAAAGAAAGGGCATCAAGACCTAGCTCTAGGTCATGGAAGTCATGGATTGATATGTTAAAGCATGTGTATGGATGAGTCAAGATCAATTTCAAGAGAATCAAGAGTGGTTAGAGGTGTTTGATACAGGGTTCCTAGGGTAAAATCCCCTATATAGCACTGGACTTCCAAGCCACATAAGTCAAAATAAAAGTTTCAAATGGATTCTTGGCCAACATGAAGCTTGTATAGATTCTCAATAGCTTTAATTTGAGTACTAGAAGTCTTCAATAAGATTTGTAGAACTTAAGTTATGGTTCTTGCAAGTTATGGGTCACCAGAGGACACTGAAATTTATCTGTGAAAGTCACTTGACTTCCAAGCAACTTTTTCCCATCAAGGAGTTTTCAAATGGATTATTGGCCAACATAATAATTGTAGGGCTTGATCTTACCTTTAATTTTAGTGCTAGAAGTCCTCAATAAGGTTTGTGGAACTCAAGTTATGATCTTGGCAATCCATGGGTATTTTGGGAAAGTTAAATTATAGGTCATTTAAATCATGGGTCCATAACTCCAATTTACAAGCTTCAAATGGAAAAATGTTCAACATGAAACTTGTTCAAAATGATGTTTTGAGTGCAACCAAGTGGTCATGAGAGCTTGTAATGGCTTGTATCTCAAAATTGCAAAAATGGCCTAAAAAAGGAAGAATTAAAGTCATTTAAAAAGTCAAATTTGTGATTTTTTGTTTTGAGGTCAAAATGGTGCATATGACATATAAATTTGATCAGAATTGGTGTTTTAGAGAGGATGGCAATATTAGTTTTTTCATTTGAGTTCAAATTCAAAGATTTGCATTTGGTAGCTTATGACATAAGTAACATATGCCAAAATATGCACATGATCAAAACCAAAGCTCTAATCACTCCTAACACATTCTAAATATCATTTGGAGAGAAATTGGACAAGGATCAAGGTGCTGCACAAGCTGAATCATGACTGTCATGGATGAACTTATCATGGTAATTTCAAGTGCATGAGAAATTGGAAATATCATTTGGAGCACTCCAGAAGTTTCTTGAACCTTCCTACACCTTCTATATATACATTAGAACTAGTTCAAAGCCTGGGTTGGTGAAGATTGAGAGAGAATTGAGAGATAGAACTTTGAGTTTTCATTTTGCAAATCCAAATCGGTTACACGAATTTAAGCCATGTTAATTCAAACTTTTGCATTCAGTGTCTTTATCTTGAGTTGTTGAGTGAATTCAGAGAGATTTCTGGCCAAGATTGCTGAAGAATCAAGAGATAGCATCGTGAGTTTGAAGCTTGCAACTCAAAATCGAATTTGAGAATTCAGAGAGATTCAACATAAATTGATGCACACAGAAGCTTGATAATCACTCATTGAAGGAATCTGGAAGATCTTGAAGCATAATTCGAAGCTTTCCCCCTTCTGTTCATCCAAATTTCACAGGTTGGTAAACTTCATCTTATGGCATGATTCAGATAGAATTTCTAGGTTTTAGGTGTTTAGATGCAATGTAGATGATGGCTAGGTGGTTTCTGGTAAAGAAATTCAAGGTTTAGAGACAAAATTAGGTTGAGCCAATTTTCTGTTGAGGATCATTTCTTGTAGTTCCTGATGATTTAAGCTTAGTTGGATGGTTAGTTCTACTCAGTGTAGTGTGTAGTTGATGTTAGACCCTTTAATTTGAAGAATGGTGATGGTTGAGGTTTGAGCAGATTCTGAGTTCTTTATCGTGTTTTGAAATGGAAGATGTTTCAATGAAAATGGAGGTTGGATTCTTGTTCAGTGTGAAAAAACGAGTGGATTGATGTGTTTAGTTTTAAGTTTTGGTGAGGATTTATGGTGTTGAGGTTTGGGGACGACGGTGGCGCCACCTCCGGCCACTGTCCTGTATGTTTCCCTCCCAAAGTTTTGAATTGGAGAAGAAAGGTCCATAGCCATCAGATGCGAGGAAGACTTTGACTGAAGTGTGAAACCAACGGCCAAGATTGATGGATGATTTGTAAAGGAGTCTGAGAAGAGAGTGATACACAGCATTTCATTAAACGTTGGCTTTGGGGTTAGTAGATCCAATGCTACCCAAACCCCACTTTGGAAGCCCAATAGAATTAACAAAGGAATTGATTGCTATTCACCACGAGCTTTTCTCTATTTTCCTTGATTTTCCATATTGTTTTCTGAATTGTTTTTGGGCTTAGCACGCGCATGATATCCGCACCCCCCTCCTGGGCCCAACTCTGATTTTGCACTTGCTTTAATTGCTATTCCACACGCCCATTTTCTATTTTTGCAGTTATTTTCTTCTATTTTCATTTTAGTTTAGGTTAGTTAAAAATTCATATTAAATTGAAAAACAATCATTTTAGGATGGGATTTTTTTTCCTAGTTCCCTTAAGGTCTCTAGAATTTTATAGGATTAAAAAATATTAATTTAATGCATTTTATATTTTCTGGCATATTTTACAATTTTAATGCTTTTATTTTATTTTTGTTTGATGCTTCATTTTTCTGAATTTAGTATGAGAGTTTGGTGAGGAATTTTGGAGTGATTCTTGTGAGGTTGATTAGATTAGGGAATCATGTACCCTTAGGAATTTTGTCATATTTTTGTGACTAAAATTTAGGGTAGTTTGAGGGGTTAATAGGAGAGGTGTTAGAATTAGGGCTTTAACACAACTAGTTGTAGTTTAGGGCATAGTTTGGGGACTTAGGGTTTAATTTAGGCTTTGGGGTTTATATGGGGTATTGGGTATAGGGTTAGGTTCCCTTAGAAATCTATCTAGGATTTAATAATGAGTATTGCTATTTTATTGGATTTTTACAACTTGTATGATGTTTGTGTGTTTCCCTCTTGGGCATTTGGCTTGTTTGCTTGGTTTGGGTTATTTCAATTGGGCTTGGGGCTTGGGTTTTGCTTGTTGGAGCTTCTGAAGACTTGGAGGATAATTGAAAACAAAGGATGGAGCTTGGGGCATGAAGGTCTTTCTCTTTGAAGATGGCTTTTGAAGACCTAGGAGTAAGGATGTAGGAAGAGCTTTAGACTAGATTGATTTCTTCTTGCAAACATAGAAAGCATCTTGTGCTTCTATTCCTCCCTATGACATAAAGTCCTTTTAAAGTATTCACATCCCTCCTTTGGATGGATGAGTGACATACTTTAGAAGTATAACTTTGAGGGAACCTTTCCCCTACAATGCTAAGTGCTTATAGGTTTCCTTTGGTTGTCAATAAGCTGTTTAGGGTCTTGCTGCTGAAGCTAGGGTCTTGCTGCTGTTTGGAGCTGTTTACTGGTTGAAGTTCATGCTTGCTAGAGCTGGGATACTTTTGAAGATGGGAACCTATTGAAGTTTGAAGATCATTGAAGAGTGAAGATGGGGTCTTGCTTGAAGTTGTTATTGTCGTTTCCCTTTGCTGTTAATCAAATGTAGCTGTCAGAGCTGTTGCTGTTTGAGCTGCTTACTGTAGGAGCTGGATTGTTGCTGTCAGAGCTGGTGCTGGTGTTGTTTTCTTTTTTTGTATTGTTTGTTGGCTGGTACAGCTTGCCCCTTAGGCTTGAAGTGAATATTGTTTCACTTTGCCTATTGTTTCCCAGGTTCGAGGTTGAGCGGGACTCCCTTGCCTTGCTTGTATTGATGCATTGCATACATGTTTACTGTTTACTGTATATATCTGTTTCTTTTCCGTTTATCCCCTAGGATCTCTGTTTCCCTCCGTGCAGGAGGGAAATATGACAGACATTAGGATTCTTATCCATGCATGACAACTTTAGGGTAATTTTGCTTCCTATTGTCAACCTTAGGTTTTTAGAACGTCGTTTCTCTTCTCATCTCGAAACAATCCAAAACACAATAATATGTCAAACACTATAAAAAAAACAGTTCTTGCGTAAAAGACTGAAAACAAACCAAAACGTCATTTTTGTCCGTTTGGACTCTTAATCGGGAGAAAACCTTTTTCAGAAGGATAAAAGACAAACAGACAGACTTGTGTCGTATGTGGCCCGAACTATGTTTGCTCTGATCTTTCATGCTGTATGAAAGTACGTAGGCATAGGATGTTGTATCCTAGCGAGCAACCTTCCCCTTCTTTCCCGTAGGTAGGCGAACTACGTCGACTCTGATTTCTCGTTCCAGACGGGAATACGTAGGCATAAAGTGCGATACTTTGCCGAGTCATTTTCTTTTCTTTTAACCCAGACCTTTAGAGTAGATAGAATAACAATCCGTACTAGAAAACAAGCGTGGATCCCGTCGAGTACGACGGATGTGAGGGGTGCTAATACCTTCCCCTTGCGTAACCGACTCCCGAATCCAGGATTTGGTTGCGATGACCATTCCTTTCCCGTTTTGTGTTAGGTTTACTCTGAGCGTTTCCTTTCCCTCCGTTGGGATAAATAACGCACGGTGGCGACTCTTCTGTTTAGCCGGCGCCGATTTTCGCAGTAGCGACAGAGGGTTTCAAGGTTAATTCTGAGACGTCGTATAATTTGGTTTAATTCATTGATGATACTTTCTTGATTGGGGAAGCTAGTTGGAAGAACCTGTGGTGCATCAAAGCGGTGTTACGTGGATTTGAAATGGTGATGGGGCTCAAAGTCAATATCAATCAAAGTAGGATTGGTGGTGTTAATTTGAGTGAGCATTTCCTGGAGGCTGCATTGGTGTTCCTTAATTGTGATGTGTTGAAGCTTCCCTGGAAGTTTCTTGGAGTCTATATAGGAGACAACCCTAGGAAGATTAATATGTGGAAGGATGTTATGGATCTTGTGAGACGTTGATTAGAAGATTAGAAAGGAAATAACCTGCCTATAGGTGGGAGGGTGGTTTTGATTAATTTTGTCCTTAACATGTGTCATACCCTAAATTTGTCCTACCCATTTGTAAAATATTTTTTGCTTTCTTTCTATTTTATTTTCGCTTGTGCATTGCCCGTTTTTTATTTGGACAGCGTGTACGCTTGAAATTGGTTGATTTTTCAGAACTTCATCTTTTTTAACCAATTAAAAAAGGGTGACACATGGCTTAATACAAATTCTCTGTGAATATTATTTTATTTCAATTTCTCAACTTTTCTCTTCCTTTTAAAATATTTCTAGTAATAATAGTATTTTGTATATATATTAGATTAAAAATATTAATTAGATTTATATCAATTTATTTGTTAGTATAATATTTTTTTTTTTTAGTTTTATCAATTTGTTTGTTATAATTAATAGTTAGTATTGTTAATTTTAATTAGTAGTCAATTTGTTTATTTAATTAAAACAAAACAAAGCAAAATATTGGAATTTGTGTTTGGTTCACATGAGGCCCACCGTGGAGGCCCATTGGAGGCTAAGGGAGAGTCTGCAAGTTATAAAGGGAAGGGGGAAATTGATGCTGAAAACCCTAAAAAAAAAAAGCTACTGTTCATACAACCCTAATTCTAGAAGGGAACCCTAGCCGCAAAGGCCATTCTTCCCTCTCTCAATCTTCTTCGCCGCAAAACCTCTCTCCCAGCCGCCGAAAAACCCTAGACATTTTTCTTCATCACCATAAATCCACTACCATTTTTCCATCACCACCATCAAGTCGCTGTTCTTCTCCTTTGAATCCCTCACATTCATCTTCTTCGTTCACATAAAAATCCTTCCGCCGTTTCTCCTCCCTCTTTTTTTTTCCCGCTGGAACTGTCCTCTTCCAATCAATCCTCGCCAGCGAACCACCATGACCTCCACTCTCTTTCTCTTCAATGCAGCAAGCATCCGCGAGTACAACAACAACAATAATCGACCTCTATTCGAATTCGATTTGGTTCTCGCTGAGTATCGCCGTGTTGATCGATCTTCTTCATCAACGGTCACTTCAAAGACACCCGCTTATCTCTGTGCTGGGTGAGGTTTCTTCCGGTTCTCCACCGTGAAGCAGCTTTCGTGAAGCCATAAGTTCCAACAACAACACCGTTCAATCACCATTGTAGCGACTTGGAGATACTTGTTCGTTGTTGTTCCTCAATTGAGAACCAATTCGTGTAGCTGAACGTGTAGAGCAAAGCAACATCAATTTTACGACAATGATGATGAACGAGTTGCAGCTAACGGTAACCTTTGCTTCCAATAACGGCAACAACCTTGAGCCACTATAACAAACGACGCGGCAACAAATCTTAATATTTGGTAACGGTTTCGATTCAAATCCATCTTGATTCCTACTTCACTTATTTTGTTTATCATTTATATTCCTACAAACTTTTCTGGACTGTTTTGATGGTGTGATGATAGGCGCATAATACTGCTGTAATTCAATGTTCGTGACTGTATGCGTATGTGTTGTTTGGTTTTTCTTTTCAAGCTGGTTTATTTGTCAATGTTAATGGCTCTGGGTAGGGTTGTCTTTATGTATCTTAGTTCTATTTGTGTTAACATCGCGATACACCGCTAGCTTGCGTATGTTGTTCTAGTCATGTCGGTAATAATCTCGGTTTCTTTTAAAGCATATCGGTAGTGCATTTGATGCAGTGTTTCAGTTTCGTTTCTCAAAACAAGTTGCGGTTGCTATTATAGTTATGTTTTGATTGTCGATTTGTTAGATATGTATTCCCTTAGGAGTAGCTTGTATCGTCCCATTGCTTCTGAATTCTTGCTCTGTTCTTCGTTTGCATATAAATAAGGATTTGGACGTATTCAAAAATTTGTGATAACTTTTCTTTTTTTTCGATACCACTGTGACAGTGCCGATTTATCTTCTTTGCTTACCGTCCGTTTTGGTTTTAAGATACAGTGTTATTTCCTTGATAAGAAATTTCAACAGCATTGGTAATAATTGGACTTATATCGTTTCTTGAATTAGATGTATAAGCTGCTAGTGTTGCTTCATAGTCAACACTCAGGTTTGGAAGATCAGTTGTGCAGAAATGATTTGAATCTATTGCGATTCGTAGATCGGCATGGATGAATTTTATTGTGTTTGAATGCAACGTATTACTATTAATGTTTTCAATCGTTGTTCAGTTCTGTTTTGAATGCGTAGACACTACAAGCGAGCTGTTGTCATCTTCACGAGCAAGTTTTGAATCGGATGCAAGATTGAAAGTGATTCTGTCCTAGCAATAACACGCTGCTGCTGCAATTTTGTGCGTAGACGCCATATTTGTTGTTTCTGTTTGCAGGTTCCTGATGGTGCCGAGTTTAGCTCTCCGTTTTCAAGCAGACATAGCAGAAGCCTTCGACGTCGCGCTTCGGTTCCATTAACGGCAATGCTGTAGTTCTAACATTGATATCAGTCCTAGTGCTGTTAGATATTGTTTATTGTGTTTCTTTTTTGACAGGCGCCGCGAATGTACGGATTTGGTGAAGCTTGTATTACGGCTGTTCTGAATCAAAGCTCACACTCTCTTTTCCGAGTTCAACAAGTTCACAGCAGAAGTTATTTTCGCATCAACAATGGTTTGTGGCGTTCAGGTGGTTGCGGTTTTTGACAACATCAATTTCGGCGTCGCAAAATGGATAGCGGGTGGATTTGGTTCATCACTTTGAACACGTGACTCTGACTCGACAATAACAGCAACAATGACATCGCCGGAAGCAATCATAACTTGGAAGCCACAACATCAAAGCGCAACTCAACAACCTCTGATTCTCTGGGCTTCGTTTTATGCTACGCAGCTTATCTTTATGTTTTCAATTTATTCTGGTTATGGCTCAAATTATTGTTGCAGAACTTGTGGATAAACAAAGAATGGAAAGCCTTGGTCTCTCACACGCGCTCAGTTGTAAAGGAGATGCTCGAAAACAGCACAAGCCGTGGACGCTGCAGACCACAACCGTATGACTTTCCCACTCATCGCGAAAGTCACCGACAATAAGACGGAGCAACACAACAACAATAATTTCCAGCGTAATTCGTCAACGGTAATATCTCAGATGTTTTTCAATACAAACACCATATTCATTTGAAAGCTTCATGTACTCATGATGTTTATTTTTAACCGTTTAACATTGCGGATATTCTATGCTGCCGTTATTTGTCGTGATCAATTCAACTTTCTTTTCTGTTGTTCTGTTTTGTTTTTGAACACAATTTCAACTCTTTGTAAGTATTTTGGTAGCATGGGAATTAAAGAGTGATATCATTTCGGTTTTCATTTCGGTTTTGCCGCTGTGATCAATTTGTTGTGCAGTTGGTGTATTTGAATGTTGCGATACAACTTTGTTGCGATTAATAGTTCGTGATGCGCGAGTTTTAACTCTGTTCGAGTACGGTTGTTGTTGTTATCTTGCTGTGGTAATCTACTGTCTGTGTTGTTTTCACAATATTTTGATCTTATTGCTAGAAATTTAGGATTTAAATTCATTCTGTTTTGATTTTAGAAGGTTAACAGATTAGCAAATGCATGTTGTTATAATTTTAAATGATTTTGTCTTGATTAACAAATTCATTATGTTATTATGTTATGTTTCTAATGCTTAAACCTTGGTTCATGTTATGTTAGCGCAGTAGGTGAAGTGAGCAAGCATCACGGTTAATGCCGGTACCCAGTACAGGGAATATTATGGTTTACTTTATATTTGTTATTATTTTCTTAAAATAAATCATTTTTAAAGGTAAACCTTAAATCCATTTTTTAATACAAACTTTTCTCTTAATTAAATCACTTTCAAAATATAATTTTGTTTCTTAATCCTATTTCAACTATGTTTTTAACACACAAATCTTTCTCTTAATCCATAACGAAAATTAAACTCTTAAGGTCTAGCACCTCTTGAGTTTTTGAATAATTATTGTTGGGGCGTACGCCTTGGATAATATTTGTTCGTTTTTCGTTACGCTTTTAATTATTCGAGCAAAAATATATTATAGGAGTCTAGCACTCGGTGTAATATATTCATGGTTTATTCAAACAATGTTTCTTAAATTAAGTCAAAACCATCCTCAAATAAATAATTTTCCTAATCTTCATTCAAATTATTTTCTAAACCAAAATCACCTTTCATTTAGTATTATTAATGGGTTTATTTTTTTATATTGATATGTTTAAAATTTTTCGAGCAAAGATCTATAGTCATTTCAAAATACACTTTTAAAACTCTATTAAGTTTTTCAAAACTCTTAATTCAAAACTCGAAAATTGAACTCTTAAGGTATAGCACCTCTTAAGTTCTTGAGTGAGCACTATTAAGGTGTACACCTTGGGTAGCGGCATTCGACTTTTTGTTTTAAAATACGCTTTTATCTTGGACAAAGAAATATTATAGGAATCAAGCATTCTGTGTGATATTTCTATCGTTCATTCAAATATTCTCCAAATGAAAAAGGTGTTGTCGAGATCCAGCATTTCGGTAATACCCCAATTAATTGGTTGTGAGGCCTACGTCTCATTTATCAAATAATTGTCATTTCTTTTATTTTCAAATCCAATCTCGTATCCTCACATCTCGTACCTTAAACTATTTTCATACTCTCCTATTCACTTCAAATCATTTTCTAAAATATTTTCTTTCCGATTCAAACTTCGAAAGAAGGAGATTCTTGGAGTCTAGCGTTCCTTGAATTTTCGAGTGAATAGCTCTCGAGGCACGCCCTTTGGGTTGTTATTCACTCAACCTTTCGACTTTTTCAAACTCAACCGTTCTCTATATTCTCCTAAGTCGAGTGCTCATACGCATTCGCAACCATCGACATTTTGCACACACATTCACAATTCCCCGTGGTTTCGATATTAGGAGCACCCTCAGGGACTAATATCGTTTCTCACAATCTCAACCCTTGACACGTCGTCAAGCCGGTTCCACCTTCAATCAAATCTTCGACACGTCGTCGAACCAGTTCAAAACAATTCCCTTTTGGCCTCGCATGCCATTCTTCGATTCAATCATTTCAAAACTTACGAAAGAGGGATATTCTTAGAATCTAGCATTCTTTGAATGTTCGAACGAGTAGCTCTTGGGCGCGCCCCCGAGTTGTTATTAGTTCATTCTTTCGATTTCAAAATGTCCAACTCCCAACTTCAACCCATTTCCAACCTCATCTTTTCGTGGTTGTTACCACGAACTACGGACGCTCTGATTCTTTATTCATTCTTGAATACAAGATACGTAGGCACAAGATTGCGATGATCTTGGCGAGCACACTTCTATCCACCTTCCATTTTCCCCCATCCTTTCCCGTAGTCGAACTACGACGCTCTGATTTCTCATTCTCGTCCGAATGAGCATACGTAGGCACAAGGGCCCCAGTCCTTGGCGAGCACCCTATCTTCTAACCACCCATCTCTCCTTAGCGTCTTTAACCTTTTACCCTACCAATTCTACCTTTAGTAGCGAGAAGAAAACCAGTAAACCTAAACAACACTCCCCACAATTACCTAAAGAGGTTCCCGTCGAGTACGACGGACGTGAGGGGTGCTAATACCTTCCCCTCACGTAACCGACTCCCGAACCCGGAACTTGGTTGCGACAGCCCTGTTCCTATCCTTTCGTTTTCAAGAGGTTTTCTCGATATTTTCCTCTCCCGTTTGTTCGGGAAAAATAAAGTTCGGTGGCGACTCTGTCGAACCGCATTTTCCGCGCCTTTCGCGCGAGGGTCGTATTTTCGAATGTGATTTTTCGAGGTGCGACAGGTGGCGACTCTGCTGGGGACGCATTGCTCCATGCAAAGAGAGAGTCGAGCCTATCTTTTGGTTTGTGAGGAGTGTTTGTTTTATTTGTTTCCTTTTTATATTTGTTCTCTTGTAGGTCTTATTCGTGCTTGATATCTGGGCCTGTTGGTTTTTGGGATGGCATCATGAGTAAAGCTCTACACCCGAGCTTTGGTAAAAGCAGAGAGAACACATAGTTTAGAATTGGTAGTCGAGTAGTGTTAGTCTCCGAGGACTCGCTCCTTGTGGGCCTAGCATGAAAGCTCCTCCAGAGGAGACCTATTCGTAGATCTCGTTGTAACGCAGCTAGCCTGTCGCACGACTTGATTAATGAAGGGTCCGTGATTCTGGGACCCTATTTAGCACCAGTTCCAATAAATGGTGGTCGTGTAGTGTTAGTCTCCAAGGACTCGCTCCTTGTGTGCCTAGCACGAGGACCCCGCTCAGGAGAGACCTTATCGTCATTATCGTCGTAATGCAGCCAGCCTGTTGCGTGACGCTGATACGACTAGTGTCCGTGATCCTGGGAACCAAACATAGAAACCATCCCGTGAGTGGGGTTATGGGTAGAATGTTTAGACCTTCCCGTATAGGTTGTACCTGTCAGTTTTCTTTGAGCAGAAATTATGGTTACTTATCTGTTACGATTACCAGCTTCAGGAGTCGTTGGAGTTGTGATTCTGTGATCCTAGATCTTGTATCTTGCATTGCATCTTGCATATCATTTGCATTGCATTTCATATGTTGTGCATTTTGCATCTCCAGTCCTTCAACAGAATCTTATGTCTCCGT
This sequence comes from Lathyrus sativus, assembly GCA_963859935.3. NCBI lineage: Eukaryota > Viridiplantae > Streptophyta > Magnoliopsida > Fabales > Fabaceae > Lathyrus > Lathyrus sativus. Next base: position 60,268,089 of record OZ012741.1, read on the forward strand.
TCCTTCTTCTCCAGTAAATCAAGCTGATTCCTCGACACCAATACGCAACTAGAGCTAATACCAGACGTATGATGGAGCAGATTCGGCAAGAACAAATTGCTATCAGGAAGGAGCTGGAATCCCTCAACAGGAAGATGGATCAGATCTTCGAAGCCCTCTCAATAACTGGAAAGGAATCAGAACGGCAGACCATTCAACAACCGCGTCAGCAAAATCAACACAGGACATGGAAGCCGGAGAGAGTATTCGATAGTCTTCCAATGACATATGCAGATATCTTTGCTCAATTAATGGAACAAAAGGCTATCGTCCCAAGAGATCTAGCTCCCCCAACTATCCTTCCTGCTGATTATGACGCGATTGCTCATTGTGAGTTCCATAAGGGCGCTCCAGGTCACAACATTGAGAACTGCAGGGCTTTCAAGCACAAAGTTCAAGACCTGATTGACAACGAAGCTCTCACCTTTGATGGGAGGTATCTCAACGACATCAACAACTCTATGCCACCGGCCAACTAGTGCTAACATCAGACCAAATCTAGTCAAGTCAAGTTCACCCCGAAGAAGGCAGTCGTGATGCCATTTCATATTTCACTTTCCTTATGTTTTGTCTTTGTTTGTTTAAGTATTGTATGCTTTGAACAATTGCCATTCGTATTTGGTTTTCATTAATGTATCGTTTATGCATGTTTTGAATTAGTTATGTCGTGTTCACTCTTTTTACTTATCACCGACACATTTATTCGCTCCACTCTATTCACCGTTGTTTAGCATGATTTGAGGGAGGATGATGAAAACGAGATACCCATAATTGCAAATCGTATGCTTTCAGAACGAATCTCGTCAATGATGTACAGGCATTGCTTCAATTCCCCATACACCGGAGATATAAGGAGTTAATCCCTAGTAAACCACTTCGAGCCTAGAAGTAGCAGTTTCCTTCGGATATTCAAACCTTTACACTCAACCTGGGGCAGGGTAGTGTTCAGTTAATCCAATCACGTATTTGAATCAATCTCTAAAAGACGGTTGTCCATCAAAGACCCATGCTATGGCAGTCACAACAAAATCAAAAAAATCAAAAGCCAGCTAAGTCAGACACCTTAGAGGGGACTTAGGCAAAATCAAGGCAATCCCGATGGATCTGACGAACGAAGTCAATCCATGCAAAAGTTAGGGACCAAAACAAAAAAACAAAAAGGGGACCCCGGAATCCTCAGCAAAAACAAAATGGGATTCAGTGGCCACCCAAAACAAAGGGGCACTGCCATCCATCAAAAACCAAAATAAGGTGACTGCCACATCAAGCAAATCGTGAACCTTCAAAGCTTACACCGTCAAGACAAGTGTAGGATCAACTGAGCGTAGGACTGGAGATCATTACGAAGAAGGGGTGGGTACAAATCACATTTTGAGCCTAATATCCTTTGTTTCATAACCGTGAACCAGACCACGTTGCAACCCTCGAAAGACCTAATTGAGGCGAGGTTTATTCTGAAAGCATACTATCGCAAGGTTGCGTAACCTGACTCCTCACACGATTCTTAATCAATAGCATTGGTGTCGTTTCTCTTGATATATCTTTCACACCAATCAAAACAGCACAACGTCTGGGCTAGCAGTCCATTCGTCTCACTACCACGACACTTCCAAATAAACAATACTTTTTCAAACTTGCATCGAACTTTGCATTGATTATTACCATTTGTGAATGTACAATTTTAATTGCAAATCAGTGCTAGGTATTCAAAGACACTCCAGCAAGGGGCAATTGAGGAGAAACTTGACTTTCGGTGGCGTATACGAAGCCAGATAATTTCAGAACCCACAGGCTGGGGCAAAGTGTTCAACAGCTCGAGCAGGGGCAAGTCATCCGAGTTCAACTTCCATATGTCAGAACTGGTTAATCTGGGGCAGACTATTACCATGTTCAGACTGGGGCAAGACCAGGTCGTCCTGACCATCAAGCAAAGTTGCAACCTTCTCTGAGGGAAATTCACAATAAACCACAAAGTACCCAGACTCGGGGCATCCAGAGCATCATCTTCTGCTTCAATCATGGCATCTTCAGTAAACTGCGTATCGAGGAAGTCAACCCCTCCCACCACCCGAAGTCCAATCTGCATTGGCAACTACCTAAAGTCCACCACGCTGGCATTTCCACCTGCATTTCCAATGACCCGTCGGCATCATATGCATCATACGCATTGCATTCATCATCATAAGCATTTTTGCGTCACATACATACCAATCATACCATACTTCCCCAGCTCTTGCATCTCCGCTCTTCCGCATTTGCATTTGCACATCCACTCATATAGAATATCATTTATCATCCAGCATTCATATATGCAAGTCAAGGTCCAGGATCAATCTCGAAGATTTCCAAGACCATCGATCGCCCAGTCAGGGGGCATCTTCCGCAAGATGGTGGGTTTACCCCACGATTTTCCAAAAGCTTCAAAGTAGTCATCAACCCAACCGGGGCAATCTTCTGCAATTGTGGGTTTCTCCCATAAATTTTGAAGACATTCAAAGCAAGATTCAGCCCAAGCAGGGGCATCTTCTTCAATACCATGGGCGTCTCCCGTGACGAATTTCAACCTCGTGGTTGGTCAAATATGCAAATCAACATTCAGCCTAATCAGGGGTATACCATTCAAGACCGTGGGCGTCCCCCACGAAGTTGTTCAACCTTTTGTTGGGCAAATCCAAGAAGTTCAGTGCAAGATCCAGCCCGAGCAGGGGCATCTTCAGCAAAACCATGAGTGTTCCTCATGAAGTTGTTCAACCTTTTGTTGAGCAAGACAAGACATCAAGGCCAACTCAGTCCGGTCAGGGGCATCCTCTTCGGAATTCATGGGCGTAACCATGAAATCATTCCGGCAAATTATGATTTCCAAGCAAAGACGGTGGGCGTACCCCGTTGACTCATTTCAATTTTCCTCTCAGGGATTCCCCAATGAGTTGCACCCAGCAAGCGTGACCGTTGTCAATTGCTTTACCATCATCCTTTTGGTGATAGTCGAACTTCGTCAGCTCAGCCTAGCCTGCATCCTTTTGATGTTGGTAAACTTCAAATCTGTGTTGTCCTATCATCCTTTTGGTGATAGCGACCTGTTTGTGTTTGTGTTTCACTCCATCATCCTTTTGATGGAGGGGTCTATCATGGTCATTAGTGATAGATTGTGTTTATTTGTGTTTGCGTCTATCATGGTCATTAGTGATAGATTGTGTTTATTTGTGTTTGCGTCTATCATGGTCATTAGTGATAGATTGTGTTTATTTGTGTCTCGCTCCGTCATCCTTTTGATGGAGGGGTCTATCATGGTCATTAGTGATAGATTGTGTTTATTTGTGTTTGCGTCTATCATGGTCATTAGTGATAGATTGTGTTTATTTGTGTTTGCGTCTATCATGGTCATTAGTGATAGATTGTGTTTATTTGTGTCTCGCTCCGTCATCCTTTTGATGGAAGGGTCTATCATGGTCATTAATGATAGATAGTGTGTTTATTTGTGTTTCGCTCCGTCTTCCTTTTGATGGAGGGGTCTATCATGGTCATTAGTGATAGATTATGCGATTTGCGTTGTGTCCCACTCCATCATCCTTTTGATGGAGGGTTCTATCATGGTCATTAGTGATAGATTGTGTTTGCGTTGTGTCCCACTCCGTCTTCCTTTTGATGGAGGGGTCTATCATGGTCATTAGTGATAGATTGTGTTTGCGTTGTGTCCCACTCCGTCTTCCTTTTGATGGAGGGGTCTATCATGGTCATTAATGATAGATTGGGTGTGTTTCGCCCCATCATCCTTTTGATGGAAGGGGTCTATCATGGTCATTAATGATAGATTGTGTGTGTTTCGCCCCATCATCCTTTTGATGGAGGGATCTATCATGGTCATTAATGATAGATTGTGTGTGTTTCGCCCCATCATCCTTTTGGTGGGGGGTCTAGCATGGTCATTAGTGTTAGATTGTGCGATATTGTTTGGCGTGTGTTTCGCTCCGTCATCCTTTCTGAGGGATCTATCATGGTCATTAATGATAGGTTGTGCGATATTGTTTGGCGTGTGTTTCGCTCCGTCATCCTTTCTGAGGGATCTATCATGGTCATTAATGATAGGTTGAGCGATATTGTTTGGCGTGTGTCTCGCTCCGTCATCCTTTTGGTGGGGGATCTATCATGGTCATTAATGATAGATCGTGTTTGTGTTTGCTCTACCGTCCTTTGGTGGTAGTAGTCGTGTGTGTTTCACACCATCATCCTTTTGGTGATGGCGACCTTTTTTCCAGTTGCTTACAGTTTGCTCAGAGGTTTACATCATCCAGTATTTTCAAGCATCTCTTTTTCTTTCGGACAAATTCAGGGTCTTTTTATATCTAATAGACTTCTACCTCAGGAATATGAGTGCCAATGCAGTTCATTCTCCTAGGTTTAAGTCGATTAGATAGGGGCATCTGTCATACCCTAAATTTGTCCTACCCATTTGTAAAATATTTTTTGCTTTCTTTCTATTTTATTTTCGCTTGTGCATTGCCCGTTTTTTATCTGGACAGCGTGTACGCTTGAAATTGGTTGATTTTTCAGAACTTCATCTTTTTTAACCAATTAAAAAAGGGTGACACATGGCTTAATACAAATTCTCTGTGAATATTATTTTATTTCAATTTCTCAACTTTTCTCTTCCTTTTAAAATATTTCTAGTAATAATAGTATTTTGTATATATATTAGATTAAAAATATTAATTAGATTTATATCAATTTATTTGTTAGTATAATATTATTTTTTTTTTAGTTTTATCAATTTGTTTGTTATAATTAATAGTTAGTATTGTTAATTTTAATTAGTAGTCAATTTGTTTATTTAATTAAAACAAAACAAAGCAAAATATTGGAATTTGTGTTTGGTTCACATGAGGCCCACCGTGGAGGCCCATTGGAGGCTAAGGGAGAGTCTGCAAGTTATAAAGGGAAGGGGGAAATTGATGCTGAAAACCCTAAAAAAAAAAAGCTACTGTTCATACAACCCTAATTCTAGAAGGGAACCCTAGCCGCAAAGGCCATTCTTCCCTCTCTCAATCTTCTTCGCCGCAAAACCTCTCTCCCAGCCGCCGAAAAACCCTAGACATTTTTCTTCATCACCATAAATCCACTACCATTTTTCCATCACCACCATCAAGTCGCTGTTCTTCTCCTTTGAATCCCTCACATTCATCTTCTTCGTTCACATAAAAATCCTTCCGCCGTTTCTCCTCCCTCTTTTTTTTTCCCGCTGGAACTGTCCTCTTCCAATCAATCCTCGCCAGCGAACCACCATGACCTCCACTCTCTTTCTCTTCAATGCAGCAAGCATCCGCGAGTACAACAACAACAATAATCGACCTCTATTCGAATTCGATTTGGTTCTCGCTGAGTATCGCCGTGTTGATCGATCTTCTTCATCAACGGTCACTTCAAAGACACCCGCTTATCTCTGTGCTGGGTGAGGTTTCTTCCGGTTCTCCACCGTGAAGCAGCTTTCGTGAAGCCATAAGTTCCAACAACAACACCGTTCAATCACCATTGTAGCGACTTGGAGATACTTGTTCGTTGTTGTTCCTCAATTGAGAACCAATTCGTGTAGCTGAACGTGTAGAGCAAAGCAACATCAATTTTACGACAATGATGATGAACGAGTTGCAGCTAACGGTAACCTTTGCTTCCAATAACGGCAACAACCTTGAGCCACTATAACAAACGACGCGGCAACAAATCTTAATATTTGGTAACGGTTTCGATTCAAATCCATCTTGATTCCTACTTCACTTATTTTGTTTATCATTTATATTCCTACAAACTTTTCTGGACTGTTTTGATGGTGTGATGATAGGCGCATAATACTGCTGTAATTCAATGTTCGTGACTGTATGCGTATGTGTTGTTTGGTTTTTCTTTTCAAGCTGGTTTATTTGTCAATGTTAATGGCTCTGGGTAGGGTTGTCTTTATGTATCTTAGTTCTATTTGTGTTAACATCGCGATACACCGCTAGCTTGCGTATGTTGTTCTAGTCATGTCGGTAATAATCTCGGTTTCTTTTAAAGCATATCGGTAGTGCATTTGATGCAGTGTTTCAGTTTCGTTTCTCAAAACAAGTTGCGGTTGCTATTATAGTTATGTTTTGATTGTCGATTTGTTAGATATGTATTCCCTTAGGAGTAGCTTGTATCGTCCCATTGCTTCTGAATTCTTGCTCTGTTCTTCGTTTGCATATAAATAAGGATTTGGACGTATTCAAAAATTTGTGATAACTTTTCTTTTTTTTCGATACCACTGTGACAGTGCCGATTTATCTTCTTTGCTTACCGTCCGTTTTGGTTTTAAGATACAGTGTTATTTCCTTGATAAGAAATTTCAACAGCATTGGTAATAATTGGACTTATATCGTTTCTTGAATTAGATGTATAAGCTGCTAGTGTTGCTTCATAGTCAACACTCAGGTTTGGAAGATCAGTTGTGCAGAAATGATTTGAATCTATTGCGATTCGTAGATCGGCATGGATGAATTTTATTGTGTTTGAATGCAACGTATTACTATTAATGTTTTCAATCGTTGTTCAGTTCTGTTTTGAATGCGTAGACACTACAAGCGAGCTGTTGTCATCTTCACGAGCAAGTTTTGAATCGGATGCAAGATTGAAAGTGATTCTGTCCTAGCAATAACACGCTGCTGCTGCAATTTTGTGCGTAGACGCCATATTTGTTGTTTCTGTTTGCAGGTTCCTGATGGTGCCGAGTTTAGCTCTCCGTTTTCAAGCAGACATAGCAGAAGCCTTCGACGTCGCGCTTCGGTTCCATTAACGGCAATGCTATAGTTCTAACATTGATATCAGTCCTAGTGCTGTTAGATATTGTTTATTGTGTTTCTTTTTTGACAGGCGCCGCGAATGTACGGATTTGGTGAAGCTTGTATTACGGCTGTTCTGAATCAAAGCTCACACTCTCTTTTCCGAGTTCAACAAGTTCACAGCAGAAGTTATTTTCGCATCAACAATGGTTTGTGGCGTTCAGGTGGTTGCGGTTTTTGACAACATCAATTTCGGCGTCGCAAAATGGATAGCGGGTGGATTTGGTTCATCACTTTGAACACGTGACTCTGACTCGACAATAACAGCAACAATGACATCGCCGGAAGCAATCATAACTTGGAAGCCACAACATCAAAGCGCAACTCAACAACCTCTGATTCTCTGGGCTTCGTTTTATGCTACGCAGCTTATCTTTATGTTTTCAATTTATTCTGGTTATGGCTCAAATTATTGTTGCAGAACTTGTGGATAAACAAAGAATGGAAAGCCTTGGTCTCTCACACGCGCTCAGTTGTAAAGGAGATGCTCGAAAACAGCACAAGCCGTGGACGCTGCAGACCACAACCGTATGACTTTCCCACTCATCGCGAAAGTCACCGACAATAAGACGGAGCAACACAACAACAATAATTTCCAGCGTAATTCGTCAACGGTAATATCTCAGATGTTTTTCAATACAAACACCATATTCATTTGAAAGCTTCATGTACTCATGATGTTTATTTTTAACCGTTTAACATTGCGGATATTCTATGCTGCCGTTATTTGTCGTGATCAATTCAACTTTCTTTTCTGTTGTTCTGTTTTGTTTTTGAACACAATTTCAACTCTTTGTAAGTATTTTGGTAGCATGGGAATTAAAGAGTGATATCATTTCGGTTTTCATTTCGGTTTTGCCGCTGTGATCAATTTGTTGTGCAGTTGGTGTATTTGAATGTTGCGATACAACTTTGTTGCGATTAATAGTTCGTGATGCGCGAGTTTTAACTCTGTTCGAGTACGGTTGTTGTTGTTATCTTGCTGTGGTAATCTACTGTCTGTGTTGTTTTCACAATATTTTGATCTTATTGCTAGAAATTTAGGATTTAAATTCATTCTGTTTTGATTTTAGAAGGTTAACAGATTAGCAAATGCATGTTGTTATAATTTTAAATGATTTTGTCTTGATTAACAAATTCATTATGTTATTATGTTATGTTTCTAATGCTTAAACCTTGGTTCATGTTATGTTAGCGCAGTAGGTGAAGTGAGCAAGCATCACGGTTAATGCCGGTACCCAGTACAGGGAATATTATGGTTTACTTTATATTTGTTATTATTTTCTTAAAATAAATCATTTTTAAAGGTAAACCTTAAATCCATTTTTTAATACAAACTTTTCTCTTAATTAAATCACTTTCAAAATATAATTTTGTTTCTTAATCCTATTTCAACTATGTTTTTAACACACAAATCTTTCTCTTAATCCATAACGAAAATTAAACTCTTAAGGTCTAGCACCTCTTGAGTTTTTGAATAATTATTGTTGGGGCGTACGCCTTGGATAATATTTGTTCGTTTTTCGTTACGCTTTTAATTATTCGAGCAAAAATATATTATAGGAGTCTAGCACTCGGTGTAATATATTCATGGTTTATTCAAACAATGTTTCTTAAATTAAGTCAAAACCATCCTCAAATAAATAATTTTCCTAATCTTCATTCAAATTATTTTCTAAACCAAAATCACCTTTCATTTAGTATTATTAATGGGTTTATTTTTTTATATTGATATGTTTAAAATTTTTCGAGCAAAGATCTATAGTCATTTCAAAATACACTTTTAAAACTCTATTAAGTTTTTCAAAACTCTTAATTCAAAACTCGAAAATTGAACTCTTAAGGTATAGCACCTCTTAAGTTCTTGAGTGAGCACTATTAAGGTGTACACCTTGGGTAGCGGCATTCGACTTTTTGTTTTAAAATACGCTTTTATCTTGGACAAAGAAATATTATAGGAATCAAGCATTCTGTGTGATATTTCTATCGTTCATTCAAATATTCTCCAAATGAAAAAGGTGTTGTCGAGATCCAGCATTTCGGTAATACCCCAATTAATTGGTTGTGAGGCCTACGTCTCATTTATCAAATAATTGTCATTTCTTTTATTTTCAAATCCAATCTCGTATCCTCACATCTCGTACCTTAAACTATTTTCATACTCTCCTATTCACTTCAAATCATTTTCTAAAATATTTTCTTTCCGATTCAAACTTCGAAAGTCTAGCGTTCCTTGAATTTTCGAGTGAATAGCTCTCGAGGCACGCCCTTTGGGTTGTTATTCACTCAACCTTTCGACTTTTTCAAACTCAACCGTTCTCTATATTCTCCTAAGTCGAGTGCTCATACGCATTCGCAACCATCGACATTTTGCACACACATTCACAATTCCCCGTGGTTTCGATATTAGGAGCACCCTCAGGGACTAATATCGTTTCTCACAATCTCAACCCTTGACACGTCGTCAAGCCGGTTCCACCTTCAATCAAATCTTCGACACGTCGTCGAACCAGTTCAAAACAATTCCCTTTTGGCCTCGCATGCCATTCTTCGATTCAATCATTTCAAAACTTACGAAAGAGGGATATTCTTAGAATCTAGCATTCTTTGAATGTTCGAACGAGTAGCTCTTGGGCGCGCCCCCGAGTTGTTATTAGTTCATTCTTTCGATTTCAAAATGTCCAACTCCCAACTTCAACCCATTTCCAACCTCATCTTTTCGTGGTTGTTACCACGAACTACGGACGCTCTGATTCTTTATTCATTCTTGAATACAAGATACGTAGGCACAAGATTGCGATGATCTTGGCGAGCACACTTCTATCCACCTTCCATTTTCCCCCATCCTTTCCCGTAGTCGAACTACGACGCTCTGATTTCTCATTCTCGTCCGAATGAGCATACGTAGGCACAAGGGCCCCAATCCTTGGCGAGCACCCTATCTTCTAACCACCCATCTCTCCTTAGCGTCTTTAACCTTTTACCCTACCAATTCTACCTTTAGTAGCGAGAAGAAAACCAGTAAACCTAAACAACACTCCCCACAATTACCTAAAGAGGTTCCCGTCGAGTACGACGGACGTGAGGGGTGCTAATACCTTCCCCTCACGTAACCGACTCCCGAACCCGGAACTTGGTTGCGACAGCCCTGTTCCTATCCTTTCGTTTTCAAGAGGTTTTCTCGATATTTTCCTCTCCTGTTTGTTCGGGAAAAATAAAGTTCGGTGGCGACTCTGTCGAACCGCATTTTCCGCGCCTTTCGCGCGAGGGTCGTATTTTCGAATGTGATTTTTCGAGGTGCGACAACATGATGCTTGTGTTTACTCTGTCATTCTATAAAGCTCCTGGAGGTGTAGTGAAGATAATTCAAAATAGTCAAAGCATGTTACTATGGGGTGGTTGCAATACCATGAAAAAGATTCATTGGGTCGACTGGAATACAATTTGCGCGCCAAAAGATAAGGAAAGTCTATGTATTAAGGATGTTTTGTTTTAATACGTCTCTTCTTCATAAGTGGAAATGAAGGTGCTTTTATTCTAAAGAGGAGGTATGGAAGGGTATTATTGATCACAGATATGCGAAGAATGGTTTAGGCATGGAAATTATGGGTTACGATTGGTCTAAAGGTAAGAACTCTGACTTCATATGGTGGCGAGATATTTTGGCTCTAAGCAACAAAGACAATGTTGGTTCAGATTGGTTTGTGGACAACCTGAAATGTTTGCTGGGCAACGGGAATAAGGTCGCGTTCTGGAACTTCAGGTGGTTTATTGATGATCCTTTTAAGGTTATTTTCCCAAACTAATTACTTTATTCTATAGATCCTTGTTGTTCTATTGTTGATATGGGTGTTTGGTAGGGGATGATTGGAAGTGGAAGGATCTTTTCCATGGCTTCCCCTATGGTTTGGTAATGGATAGAGAAGAGGAGGATTTGTGGGATTTGTTGCAGTCTGTGACGCCGAAGGTGGGGGAGGAAGACTGTTTTATTTGGGACTCCCAACTTAGTCCTTCTTTTTTTTTTGTTGACCTATTATGATCTTCTGTTTCAGGAAAGGGTGGTGCTCGTTGCGGCGAAAGAAATCTTAGTAGAGTTTAAGGAAGTCTGGAAGGCGAATATTCCTTCTAAAGTTTAGGTGTTTTTGTGGATGTTATTTAGAAATCGCATAACGACATAGGATTTGTTGGCTAGAAGGAACATTCAGGTCAAAGGTGGGTCTGTGGTGTGTCTGGCGTGTGGGAGATGCATCGAAAGCATTGCTCATGTTTTCTTGGTTTGTGAATTTGCAGGGCATGTATTGAGGGGGATTGACATATGGTTTTGGTGTGTAGGTTTTTAGAGGAGGCAGTTGTATAGAATCCTTCTCTCAGTTTATTCATTCTTCTAAAATCTTGATCGGTAACTCCATGGGAAATATCGTGTGGGCTACTACGGTGTGGTTTTTGTGGGATATGAGGAACATTTTATCTTTTAAGAATACGATCAAGTCGGTCGATGACACTTTAATCTGGATCAATTTATTCTCGTGGAAGTGGTTATTTGTAGGTAATATGTATCATAGTTGTTTGTTTTACGATTGTTACACTTCCCTTCTTGATTGTGTTAAAAGATTGTGATTGTATTGTGTTGTAACTTTGGGTTCATGCATCCTTTGTGCCGCTTTAACTTATTGCTTATAGAAAAAAATTGAAACAAATAATAACTATTAAATTTATATTTTAAAAGGACGAATAATTTGAAATAAATAAAAATAGAAAAGAGAATACCTATTGTGAGACAAAGGTTGTAATAAATTTTTTAATTAATCATAATAATAAATAAATATTTATAAATGAAATTACTCTATTAACATTTATCTTAGCGGAAAAATTTACTTAAATGACTTAACAACTTGATAATGAAATTTTTTGATTAATTTTAATTTTGGCGTCAAAATTACTTACTTCAATGATATATATATATATATATATATATATATATATATATATATATATATATATATATATATATATATATATATATATATATATATATATATATATATATATATATATATATATATATATATATATATATATATATATATATATATATATATATATATATATATATATATATATATATATATATATATATATATATATATATATATATATATATATATATATATATATATATATATATATATATATATATATATATATATATATATATATATATATATATATATATATATATATATATATATATATATATATATATATATATATATATATATATATATATATATATATATATATATATATATATATATATATATATATATATATATATATATATATATATATATATATATGAGTCATGCTAACCAGTGCCCTCAGGACACTAGTTAAGAATTCCAAATAAAGAAAATATGTTATATTTATTTCACTCAATACACACAATGTTTTTTAAAAAGTCTGATTATTTCTCTTTTCAGGGCATTGAATACACATATATTTAGAAAAAAAATTGTATTTTCAATCTCTTAAATAATGTCCAACTTACCATTTTAATCTCTTAACCAATGCCCTGATGGCACTCGTTAGCATTTTCATATATATATATATATATATATATATATATATATATATATATATATATATATATATATATATATATATATATATATATATATATATATATATATATATATATATATATATATATATATATATATATATATATATATATATATATATATATATATATATATATATATATATATATATATATATATATATTTGTTAACGTAGATCCACTTGTTTTTATAAAGGTCTATTTTAAAAAATTTTAATTAAAAAATCATTAAATACACCTTAAGGTGCATTTAACTATTTTTTAATTAAAGCTTGTTAAAACACACCTTTATAAAAACAAGTGGGTGTATTATAGCAAACCACTAAAGATTTAATAACTAATTATTATAATTTTTATTTATTACATTATTTTTGGTCATTGAAATAAACACACTTACATGGAAAGGTAGCACTAAAATAGGGATATGGAAACGTAGTAAATGAAATGAGGGTTTACTTTTGTAGGTTTTATTATTTTTGAAAATCACATTAAAAATGAAAAAAATTAATTTAGACTTGTGCTTAGAGATTATGATTGATAATTATAATTGTAGTAATTGGTATATTTTATATTATTATTATATAAAAAACAATTAAATAAATATAATAAATAAAATATTAATTTCGAATAATTTGAAAAAAATATCATTATTATAACAATGAAAATTTCATGTATAGATAGCTGACATATAACATAAAACCATCAAATATAAAAATATATGAATAATAAAATACTATATATGGTGTGGAGGCCTAGAAATGATATGGTGTTTTCACAACAAAAGATGAGACCTTTTTAAAAGATATAATAGTCTATAATATTGTTCTAAGATGTAATAAGAAAAGAAAGCTTTTGCTTTACATTACATGTAACACTAATAATCTAAGCAAGCATAGAGTAGAATTCGTGAACTTAGAATACTCTCCCAAATCCTCTTGGCCTGATGTATCAACTGTTTGGGAAATAAAAATATATTTGGTTCTAAAAAAAAAAAAATTAATTTTGATATCTAATTTTTTGTTAATAAAATGATGAAGTATATAATATATATTTTTTTGAAAAGTTTCTTAATAATTCTTTTTAAATTATGTTAAAATGTAAAAATTATTAAAAAGAAAAGTCAAAACAAACATGACAAAAATTTTAAAAAAAGAAGGTACAAATTTGGTTGAGAAATCAATACTCGTAGTTATTATCTGGTGCACCACACTTCATTGAAAGTGATACTGAATCCAACCCAATTAACTGGGTCCTTTATTCAATACTGTCTTATTCAATGTAACTATTTATATATAAAGACATCAATGATTGTGTAAAATTTTCACAGCGCGAATATAAGTTACCCCTTCCCTCAGTTCCAAAATAAATATATTAAAGAAATGTGATAAATAAAGAGGAAGAGAATAACCATTTTATTAAATTATCCCAATTGATTATTAATGTATTCAAATTAGAATTTAATTGAAATGTATTGGTACTATAAATAGGTTTTATATTATCAATGCAACATAATTATTAAATTTTTATAGATGTTTGATTTTTTCTTTAATCACATATAAAATATTATTCGTGAGTGTAACACTCCAAAATTTGTCTTCTCTTTTCTTAACCTCTTGGCTTATATTTCTTATCATTTGCATCATCACTAGATCATAGTCATATTTTGCATGGATCTTTTAAAACATGGGATCAGGAGTTTCTCTTAATCAAATCATCAAGTATCAGACTTACTTTCTTCAAGAATTGTTAGGCATCAAAGGCCTAGAGTTTCATCAGTCCTTGGATTCAAGTTTGTTGGCAAGCTTATCTCCAGCTGGCTCGGAATCAGAGTTTATTTCTCATCATAGATAGGAGATTAGGTCTATCAGGAACGATGGTATAATTTCGAGTCAAGTATGGTTGTTCAGTCACGATCAAGATCAGATAAAGCCCATTCAAAATGGAATTTGGCCCATACCAAAAAATTCCTAATGGATCATGTATATATGTATTTTTTTAGAGATGGAGTGGGAAGAGGAAAAAACGGTGCAATGTTTGAAAAAAGGAGAAGAAAAGTTAGAAAACTTCATCCGAGCACCATCCACCACCCAATTCCTTCTCCGATCCACTCCCTCCACCATACTTCCTTCCTCACGCCTCAACAACGATAACCTTAAAAAAAATCTCATCTCTTTCCAACACTCTTCTTCCGTCATCCATAACCACCACCTCGTTTCTGAACCATCAACCAAACCTTTTCACACCATCATTCACCTTTCTTCTCCATCGTTTAACATCAATTCTGAACTTGTTGAAATCTAAAACCCATGATCCACCTTTGAGATTCAAAGTCATTGGATTTCTACAATGTTGTATTCATGGCGGTGTTGGGTAGAGATGCTGCGCGTTATGGAATTCTCTTAAAGCATCTCAAATTTGTTATTCTCGCTGCTATGGAAGAGTTGATAGATTTCTTAAGGAATGTAAATGACAAGTTTCTAGACAACATCATCATCAAGAAGAATGAGATATGGAAACCTAGTAACCACAATGACTATGGAGGTCGATGGTGTACAATGGTAGCGACGGATATCAACTTGGTTACTGCAAGGACAAAGAAACGACATGCGACCCAACCTACTACATCTTCAGAAACTAATTCTAGGAGCTCTAGTAATCTCTGTCTCAAATGCAAGCTATGGCGTCGTTTTGGGTTACGGTGGAATCGATGATGGTCGTTTTGCACAGATTGCTTCAGGAACAACTTATTTGGGAGTTTTTAACTTGTCGTAACATCAAATGCTATGATTTCTCCCACCAAAATGGTCATTTTTGCCTTCTCCGATGATACCTCTTCCCGAGGCGCTTGAAGCTTTTGTTACGGAGTGCGGTGATAATGGCCAAGAGTAGGCTTTCTGGGGATATTGTGGTAATACGTTGATTGAGACCTCGAGGAAACCATCAAAATCAGGTTTAGTGAATAAACTGAAATCATTGGATTAGAATCAGAAGCCTCATGGATGGAGTCGGAGATCTTCTGGAAAGTTTGAGACTCCGGGACGAACATTCTTGCTAGGAACTGAAGATGCTCCATTGATTAAAGATTGTGAGCTACCGTTGAAAAGGTCGATAAATCACCAACATGTTTGGGTTTTTAACGCCTCTGTGGATGTGTATAAGTTGAACCTTCCTGATTATTTCAGTGTCATTAAGCATCCTATGGATTTTGGAACAATGCAAACCAAGATTACTATAGGGTCACACACGGACCCATTGGAATTCGCTATAGATGTGTGACTTACAAGCATAATCTACGTGGGAATGATGTTCATATAATGGCCGGTGCCCTTAATGAATATTTCGAACTGAGATGGAAGTCAATCCAGAACAAATTCCTAGGAAAAGACTCTCTACCATTGCCTATGAAGAGAGAAACTTGTGAAGATTGGCTCATTCACCTTTGACCTGATAAATCACCAAGGCTGAGTCACCACTCACTTCAAAAATTTGGATTCGAAGGTTGATCGCTGCTTCAAGGCCTAAAATGCAAGCCTCATATTCGACAATATTGTTAGTACACTCAAATCATAATCTGGCTATAAATAGAGTGTAACCACCGTCTAGATTCATCAGAATGGCACTTATGCTATGCCCATTGTAGTTGGAGGAACCATCAAACATCATTTTCCAACGAAAACTAGGCTCGAGCCCTCATCTAGTCCTGGCTCTTCATAATCCTTCTTTATCAACATGATGTCTTCATCGGAAAAGTCAAACTTCAACGTTTTATAGTCTTCTACCGGTTGGTCTGTAAGGTAATCTGACAAGATGATACCCTTGATAGACTTTTAAGCAACATACTGGATGTCATATTCTGATAACAACATGTGCCAACAAGTGAGTCTCCCTGTCTGAGTGGGCTTTTCAAAGATATAATTTATCATATCCATTTTTGAAATCAATAAAGTAGTATGACATATCATATATTTCCTCAAACGCATGGCAGCCCATGCCAAAGCACAACAAGTTTTCTCTAAAAGTGAATATCGGCTTTCACAATCAATGAATTTCTTGCTCAAATAATAGATGGCGTGCTCTTTTTGTCCAAACTCATCTTGCTGACCCAACACACAACCCATTGATCCCTCGAGAACAGTTAAGTACATGAAAATAGGCTTTCCAGGAACATGATGAATTAAGGTTGGGGGTTCTTAAGGTAACCCTTGATCTTATCAAAAGCTTAGTGATAATCCGAATTCCAAACAACCGTCGTATTTTTGCGCAACAGCTTGAAAATTGGCTCACATGTGGGATTCATATTGGAAATAAATCTGGATATATAATTCAATCTTCCAAGGAAACCTCTAACTTGGTTCTCAGTCTGCGGGGCCGGCATCTCTTGAATAGCTCGAACCTTATCTGGATCTACCTCAATCCGTTGTTGACTAACAATGAAACCGAGTAACATCCCAGATCTCACTCCAAACGTACACTTGGAAGGATTTAGTCTCAACTGATACTTCCTAAGTCTCTTAAATAACTTCAAAAGATGATCCAATTGGTCTTCTTCACTATGAGATTTGGCAATCATATCATCGACATATACCTCAATTTCTTTGTGCATCATGTCATGAAATAATGTCACCATGGCTCTTTGATAAGTGGCACCAGCATTCCTCAAATCAAAAGGCATGACTTTATAACAATAAGTCCCCCAAGGAGTGATGAAAATAGTCTTTTCCATATCATCCGGATCCATCTTGATTTGGTTGTAACTGGAGAAACCATTCATAAACAAGAAAACTGCAAGGCGAGTCGTATTATCTACCAAAGTATCAATATGCGGCAAAGGGAAATCATCCTTCAGACTGGCCTTGTTCATATCCCTATAATCCACACACATTCTGACTTTCCCATCTTTCTTTGGTATGGGCACGATATTGGACACCCACTATGGATATTTGGATACTGCCAAGAAACCTGCATCAATATGTTTTTTCACCTCATCCCGGATCTTGAGAGCCATGTTAGGTCTAGTTCTTTAGAGCTTCTGTTTGACGGGTGTACATTTTGGTCGGAGCGGTAACTTGTGAACAACTATGTCAGTGTCTAAACCCGACATATCCTAATATGACCAAGAAAATACATCAACATACTCTTCTAAAAGCTTCACCAGTTGCTGCTTGACTTCTGCCCCAAGTGTTGCCCCAATCTTGACCTCTTTCCTGTCTTCTTTGGTGCCAAGATTAATAACATCCACCTGCTCCTTGTGAGGCTGAAGGTCTGTGTACTCATAATATGCCATCTTTTCCAGTTCATCAGGTATCTCAAAATCTTTATCCTCATCTTCGGCATGGTATATGGGTGAGTCAAAGTCAAGAGGAAAAACAAAGTCATTGGATTCAACGGGTTTTGGGGTTTCTCTGCATGTTTAGAATGGCTTAATTTATTAAAACACACAAAGATAGATGCAAAAGGAAAAGAAAGAAATATTTTTTTCTTAAAAGATTTCCATTTTCTTTTAAAAGTGAAAGCACTAGACAATAAATGAAACAACAACAAAGAATTAAACAAAACAACTTCATTAATCATAATAATCTCGGAAGCACGGGGCCCTACAAAATATCCTATAGCCTTGGGCACAACTATGGAAGTTTGAAAAAGCAATAACTAATAGAGAAAGCAAACTAATTACTTCAGCATAGGAAAGATCACGAGAATCTCAACAGCTTCCCAGTTGTTCAAGGCCGTCTTGCAATGATACACTAAATGATAAACATCTTCATCTTCAAGGTCTTCTTCCATAAAATTAACTTGGAATCCCCCACTGGTGAACACCTCTTGAATAGTCTTTGTATGTCCTTTGACAGATGTTGATGCTTCATCATAAGTTGGTTTGTAACCCAACCCTTAGCAACCCAATCTTACTTTTACTTCAATGACTTCTCCTCATCTTGCAGGAGTACCTTTTTTCAGTGTAGATTTTATGCTCTGGGTGGATACAAAAGATGGATCACTCTTTGCTACTGCTTCTTCTATCATCACATCATTGGCTATCTCAAGCGCTTGGAAAGAAGTTTCCAACGTGTCTTCATCTGCTTTAATATACCTGAACGATGACAGATTACTCACCATCAAGTCCTCTTTGTCATGTACAATTACCAGCTTATCATTCATAACAAATTTCATCCTTTGATGCAAAGTGGGAGTCACCACTCCAGCCGCATGAATTCATGGTCGTCCCAACAAGCAACTATAAGTTGGATTAATGTCCATCACTTGAAACATGATGTCAAACACACGGGGACCTATCATAATCGGCAACCCCACTTCCCCAATAATCGTCCTCCTCAAACCATCAAAAGCTTTAACGATTAACGATGTAGGCCTCATCTCTGCCCCCTCGTATGCTAACTTGGCAAGCATACTTTTAGGTAATACATTCAAAGAGGAGCCAGTGTCAACCAAAACCCGTGCTAAAGCATCTTCCTGACATCTGACAGATATGTGCAACACATGATTATGGTTACATCCTTCCTTTGGAAGCTCTTTATTATTGAAACTCAAAGTGTTACAGGTCATAATGTTGGCTATCACAGAATCAAATTGGCCAATGGTTATATCTTTTGTCACGTGCGCCTGCATTAACACCTTCTGTAAAGCTTCTCTATGGGTTAGAGTATTCGCCATGAGAGACAAGATTGATATTTTTGAGGGAGTTTGATGAAGCTGATCAACAACCTTGTAATCACTCTTTTGGATAATTCTCAAAATCTCCTCAGTATCTCTTTGATTTGCTAACTTCCCTGTATTTTGTCATCACGGTAGGAGTAACCTCCTTTTGAGGGACCACTGTTATTTTGGGTTGATATATTCGACTGCTACGGGTCATCTTGGTTGTTCCCGCAATATTCGTCACATCAACTTGGTTACCCTTTACTTCCTCATTTTGAATAACCTTTCCTGATCTTCGGTCCACCACAGTCATATCATATCTCCACGGGACAACTTTTGTACTCTCAAAACGGTTTTGACTTCTGGATGATAACCGGTCTGGGATGATCAATAGAAGATTTGTTAAAATTGGGCTTCACATTTGTTGCGGTGAGAATCGAATATCAAGCTATTAGTTAACTTGAATTACTAATCATGAAGTTCACCATGGAGCTTTGATTTATCCAAAGGAAAAAGGTAGAGATCGAAAGAAAACCCTAAGTGCTTTATGTAACAAAACACAGCTAGAGATCTAAGGTTCGGGGGTTGGTTATACCTATGGAAGGTGTTAGCATCCTAAGTATCTGTAGTACTCTATAGGAACCTCTTGCTAGTATTTACGTTATGCTAAAGTTTGCTTGCTAAGGGAAAAGGTGCTAAGGTAAAGACCTAGGGGTATATACACTAAGTATGCTCACCAAGACATCACATCTCATTCCTACGTATCCTGACTAAGATGGAATCAGAGCAATCATAGTTCACCTAACTATGGATGAGGAACTCTTGATAACGATCTAGGTTCCAAAGGGAAGTAAGTATCCATAACCCTGATACTTACATAGAATTAACCAACTCTCTAAATCTAAGTTGAAAATGCTAACTAGGGTTGACTTTAAACAAAGTCAAAGGGGAAAGTGAGTATCTATAACCATGATACTCACATAGAGTTTACCAACTCTACACCTAATTCTAAGTTGCAAGACCAATTGGTTCTAACCAGACCAAAAGAAGGGAGATAAGTGTTAGTTGTTAGTGGTTAGAGGGCTCGACAAGATATCGCATCTTGTGCATACGTATCTTGACTAGAAATGAAGAATCAGAGCCTTTATAGTTAACCATAACTAGGGATGAGGAAATCTTGATAACGATCAAGGTTCCAAAGGGGAGTAAGTATCCATAACCATGATACTTACACAGAGTTAATCAACTCTCTAAATCTAAGTTGAAAATCCTAACTAGGGTTGAACAAACAAGACTCTCATAAGGTCTCGGGGGTTAGATGGACAGGGCTACCCTAAACATGACATGATAATCAACAGAGGGAGATCCTTTCCTTTGGAATGAGATCAGGCAAACACTACGAAAAAATAGGACCAAGTCACAAAAGTATCAGACACCAAATAGAACTAGGCACCGAGAAATAACATGAATGATGATAAACACAACATAATGGGCAAAAGATATGAATATGAGAATCTTCAGAGAAAAAATTGTAATCATAAGATCAAGCAAAAGAAGTCTCAGTTACAGGTCAATAAGTTAGTGGACAAGTCGATCAAAAAATTTAGTAGACATAAATTAAAGAAAATTTAAAATGATTAAATTTTTTTTTAACAAAACCTAAATATTTACTCTCTAAACATAAATCGAAGATGCAAAAAATTAATTCATAAAAATAGTCAAGAAAATGTTTTTTGTTTTATTTATTTATTTATTTTTAATTAATTGAAAATATATAAATTAAATAATATAAGTGTTAATTAGCAATTCTAATAGAATATTTAAAAAATTAACTTAAAGAAGAAACAAAACTAATTTAAAAAATAAAATTGTTGAACTCTCTAAATAACCTAACTCGAAAAAAGAAAAAGAAACAACATGGGTTAAAAGAGAAAAAGCATGATGGGCCCAACTAAAAATACCAGCGGGTCAGCCTTGGATTCTTCCCGGGTCAAATTCAAACTTGGTTTGGGTTTATGCCAAAAGGGTCATAAGATACCCTATCTTCATACCTTCACAGCTAATCAACGTACAAAAGGAGAAAAAAAGTGAGCAAACATTCGACAACCCAAAATCAAACACGATCTGAAACAGTGAACTCTACTCTTGATACAAACTCTACTCCTCTTCTCATCTCAATTGCACTCTGCTTCACTCATTCGTGTCTTCTCTTTCACTTATTTCCCCAGTTTTCCATCTCCTTTTTATTTCTCCCCTGTTCCTCTCGTTTCAGCGGTGGCTAGGGTAGGTTGATATTTTTGTGAATGGTGGTGATTCAGGGGCGCGACAGTGGAGTATTTTGGTGGGAATGAGAAGTGATTTAAAGAAAAATGGGATGGGGTGATTGTAACACCCCCTTTCTATACCTCCAAAATAAACAATTAAATTATTTAGGCACTTAATAAAAGTTTCATCAGAGTATAAATCAAAACATGGTATAAAAGAGGCACATCACATTATCATCGAAACGAAACATAAATAATACCTGCTCATAAAGATATGTAACAAAAGGGGTAAATCTCAACTAAAAACAAAGCATAACGCTTAAAACCCACATATCAATATTTAGAATAAAGCAGAAATATCTAAACATTGAAATCACTTCATTAACATAAGCATCATATACATCATTCAGACTAATTCAATTCATCAGTTAGGTTTACAAAACATTCAACAGCAGATACATACGCAGATGTATCACAAAAGAATCAAAACAATTCCTAACTACCCAGTGTTACATATTAGAGCCATCTGACGAAAAGAAATGAAGACTCACTTCACAAAAGACCTCCAGCATCCTACTCTGCAATGCCTCATAGAGCATTATAAAACAACAGAAGGGTGAGAAACATTATCATAACAAACAATGCATAAAATTATATATATCATAAAACACAATTATAACATACACGAAATTCACATTTCTCACCACAACTTGTTACAACACATCACTATGTACACGTACATAATCAATCACATTCACCAATTCATGCTTCACAATTCAAATCATTTCACTTAAACATTTACAATTATGTTCATTTCACCAAAACATCATATAAAGATGATAATGCAACTCATAGAGACCGACTCACGACTCTATGCAGATGTAAATGTGGTACCGACTCGTTCAGCAGGTTCAATTGAAGAACCAAAATGGAACCATTGCTCATTACTGAAGTAACTCCCCGTCGGGCCTACGATGTTCACCCATCGCTCACACCCCACATGGGCACACGATGTTTCAGGATTGCTCACACCCCACATGGGCACACAATCCGGTTGCTCACACCCCACAAGGGCACACAACTATTCTGCAGATTCTCCACGGAATCAAAATAAACCATCGCTCACACCCCACAAGGGCACACGATCGTTTCTGCAGATCCTCCTAGGGATCAAAGTAACTAAACCATAACTCACACCCCACAAGGGCACACGAGGTTTCTGCAGATCCTACGCGGGATCAGATGCACAAGAATGCAATCATGATGCTACACATGCAACACGACTCTAAACACTCTTAAATGCACACATGTTTACAAACATATTCAAGCATTCTTCACATCATACAAGTACATACAATTATGCACATTCACATCAATATCACCATGCAATTCCGTTTAATTCGAACAATTGCACAAAATTTCCAAACGGCCACATACACATTCCACAATTCATAATCTAGGATTCACGCCATACGACTACCTACAACACAACATAACTCAGCATGATCGATGCCTCGAGCAAGAAAATAATCAAAGTTAAGTCGGAAACCCGGCCTCGGATGGAAACATTAAAGAAAACACAACCTGCCACGTTCGCCATTTGCTCGCTTAGCGAGCTCCTAGCGAGTATTCGCTACTTGTTCGCTTAGCGAACAAGCTCGCGAAGGCAAACAGAAGCCTCTAACTTTGTTCGCTACCTCGCTCGCTCAGCGAACCCCTAGCGAACCTTTGCTACCCCCATTCTCTACTAGTGAACACCACAACATGCATTCTGTCCAAGTCTGGGACCATTTGCTACCTATTCGCTACTTCTCGCTTAGCGAACGTTCGCGACCAGCTCTCCTAGCGAACAGCTAGCGAGTGTCTGCGAACCAGAAATTCCTCACTATTCAGAATTTTTCAACCTCTCCAAAACCGACCGATTCTCATCAAATCAGTTCCAAAAGCCTTAGTCTATCAAACCCTGACTATTCTACATCACCTACATCAGATTCTACCCGATAAAACATCCGTTCTACCGATTAAACTCATTATGCCCTAAAATTAAAAATGAGAAAAATTCTCCCCAATCTAAAACAAAACCAACAAGAACACACATAATCATACACATTGCAAGAATAATAAAGTTTCACACCCTTACCCGATCAATCGAAAGCTTAGAAGTGGATTCTTGATGATTCTAGGTTTTTCTCCTCTTTTCTCTTCTCTTCTTTTCTTTCTCTTCTTTTTCTTTCCTCTTGGTTTCTATTCTCTCTATTCTTTCTCTTTTCCACTTATACTCTTTCTACTCTATTTCTCTCAAAATAACTACTAATCAAGGATTATCTAAAACACCCTCTAATTAATTCCCAAAACTCTCCAATTAATAAAATACCACAATATACACACATAACATATTATCACATAATTCCACAATAAAATAACAATTAACCAACAAATTAAAAGACTCAACAAAATAACGGGAATTCAGAATCGGGGTGTTACAGTGATACTGATGCAGATTAGAGGGTGAACAAATATCAAAGGTGAGTTATCGTGGTAACGTGGTTGTTTATGTTTCTTTGGTGAAGAATCAAGGAGGAGAGCGGTTGTGTCAGCTTGTGAAGATTTAGTGGTTGGGTGAAAATGAAGGAAGAAACTGTGAAGGGTGGAGGACCGCACAATCATTTTTCTTAGGTGAAATCGAAAAGGACAAATTAATTGTTCTTTTTTCTTTGAGGTTATCCCCCCCTTTATGGTTGTTCTCCCTCTTCTTCTTAAGCCACCTCTAGACTTGTTTCCAGATTTTCTTTTTTGGTCCTGCTGTTGTTGTGGCGTCCTTTTCACAACTTGGTTATTGTGTTGTGATGTCCTTGTTTTGCAGGTTGGTGGCAGGGTTGTTTTGGTTTGTAGCGTTATGGAATGATAGAAAACCAAAACAGGTTTATGCGCAGGCTGTATGTTGTAGCTCAAGGCCGGTCTAGGCGAAACGTCACTGTTGTTGCGTGTGGTGGTTTTGGAAATTTGTTTCTTGTTGTGATAGAATAGCATGTTCGATTTAGGCAGCAGCACTGTGACTCGAGAGACTCCCACTTTGTTACAATTTTTTCTATTTGGAATGGGCCTTCATTTTGTAATGGACTTTTTTCCTTTTTTTTGCAATTTATAACTTGAAAAGTAAACTTGATTCCATATTTGGATTGGCTTTTGAGATCAGATTAAATGGACAATAGAATTGGTTTAAGAATGAAATTTGATATTAACCTTGGATTGATTTGGAAATGAAACGAAATTGACACTTGAATTTTGGATGGAAATCTAAACTTCGACATTTGAACATAAATTGAATTTTGATTTAAGTTAGAAAAGAATGAATTTTAATGAAGAATGTGGTATGAATTTATGAATTGAAGGAATTTGAAAGGAAATTGGGAATTCAAGGACATTGATCTCAAATGAATCTGAATTTTGGAATGAACTTGAAACTTGAACGAGGTAGAATTGAAAATTGAAATGGAATTGAATTGGATTGAATATGATATTGAACCTTATGAATGTGAATTGGATGTGAGTAGTTGAACTTGAAAAGGATATTTGGATAGTAATTGGGAATGAGTTCAACAGTGGTTTTAATGGATATGGAATAAGGTGAAAAGGATCAGGACACAGAAATTGGATATTGAATGGATATAGGTTTTGTAATGCGCCTTCACAACACTTAAGAACTTCACGAATGCACTTGACCGCCACAAATCCTGAACAACAATACAAACTAAAATCCATGTTGAAATGATCTTGTTTGGACAACAGCCTGACGAATCCTCATACTAACAACAGAAGCTCTAACCACCCAACCAGTACTTGCATACACAATGAACCTGCTAGCCTCAAGAAACTCGACTGAATGACACTAGTTAATCATGAACACCAAGAGTTAGAAATCCTAATCTTCTAAAATCCTGATTCATAATCTTTCCCGTCAAACCACTGATGAACCTTAAATAAACTACACCCTTGCGACAACTTAGAGAAACTGATATCATGCCTTGATAAACCTCCGATAGGACTAATCATGACAATTGTAAACCCAACACCTTTGCCTCGAACTCTAATCCCACGACTTAGGAGCTCAAATGTTGGATGACCTATCCAAAACCCTGATTTACCGATCTTTGAAATTTTTCGGAGCAAAACCTGATTTCCCAAGAGAAACAAAGCAAAACGGAAGCTGATAAATTGGTTAGTTATGCAATATGATTGAACTAGAATGATATGCAAAAGATCACAAAATCTGAGGGTAAAATTTAGGGTCTGACAGTTGCCCCTACTTAAATATCCTCACCGGATGACATGAGTGATGAAAATCCTCATGAAATTATGGTGAAAGGTATTTAAATATAGATAACCGAAAATTTTGCCCTTAGATGCAATGACATACTATGCTATGGACAAAAGAAAACACTATGCAATGCTGACATGCAATGAACTCTAGTCATGATGAAAATGATGGGATGCTAAATGCGAGAATGTAGACGAAAACGAAAGCAAAATAGGGAAAGAGGCGACCCAATGAGTAACCACTCACTGGGGAAGAAATCAACGCTGGGGAAGCCGAAACAAACTAGGGAAAACTAAGGTGATTTAGCAACTGGTTCAAACGTGACAGGTTGACACTTTAGAAAAAAGGGATCTTCACTGGAGGTAAAACCAAAAGATGATCTCCACTGAGGAATATCCAGAACATTTGATCAATAAGTTCAAGCATGACTAGCTGACTCTGAACAAAATAAAATAAACTTCTTGGAAGTAGAATCAAAGATGGGCTCCAAAAGGGGTATCTAAAATGATTGATCATCAGGTTTAAGCATGACCGCATGACATTCTAAAATAAAAAGAATCCTTAATAAAGGTAGAACCAGAGATATGGTCTCCATTGGGGAAAGAAAAAACTTCATGAATGAATGATATTGTCAAAGAGTTGATAGAAAGATACATAAACTTGAGAGTCTTGATTAAAGGGTCGATAGAACAAAATAACAAAAACGTGTTCGAAGGTACACAACCTGAGCTCAGAATACATGGACAAAAGGAGTTGGCAGCAAGAAACCAAAACATATATCATCGTCAAAGGGTTGGCAGAAATGAAATAGTTCATCAATCATTATCATTGTCAAAGAATTGACAGCATGAATACCAAAACATATTCGAAGGTACACAACCTAAGCATGGAACACATTGTCAAAGAATTGACAGAAAGAAACACCAAAAGATATCTGAAGGTATGCAACCTGGACTCGAAACACATTGTCAAAGAAATGACAGAAAGACCAAAAGATATTCGAAGGTACAAAACTTGGACTCGGAACACATTGTCAAAGAATTGACAGAAAGACCAATCATCACAAGATATATTCGAAGCTACACAACCTGAAATCGGAATACATTATCAAAGAATTGATAGAAAGATCATTCATCAAAAGATATCTGAAGGTACATAACCTGAACTCAGAGTACATTGTCAAAGAATTGAAAGAAAGAAGCCATAAAAGATATCTGAAGGTACACAACCTGAACTTGGAGCACATTGTCAAAGAATTGACAGAAGAAACCAAAAGATATCCAAAGGTACACGACCTGAACTCGGAGCACATTGTCAAAGGATTGACAGAAAGAAACTATTAAAAGATATCCGAAGGTACACATTCTGAACTCAGAATACATCGTCAATCAGAGTTGACGACAAGAATAATTTGAAAGCCGTCACCAAAAAGGGTTGACGATAAATGACTGATCGAGGGTAACAACAATCATAACCAGAAAAGATTGAATAACACCAAGGACGGATAAGCTTCCTAGGAGAGACTGCCACTTATCATTGTAAAAAGATGAAGGAAACACCAAAGACAAATAAGCTTCTCGGGAGAGACTGCCACTTGTTGTCCCAAAAAAGTCAATGACAAAAAAAGCTTCTCATGGAGATTGCTACTTGTTGAGTATAAATTCCAAGGAGATGTTGTTACAATAGCACTGCTGGAGAAGAGATTTTGTCTTCAAAGAGGATCTGTAAAAGATTCTTCCTAGGGAATATAGTGCACAATAAATGCATGCCCAACATAGATTTGGAAACCACACCCTCTAGGGACCAAAGTTCAATCTTTGAACAAACTAGAAAGAAATGGTCAAACAAGACTCCAACCATTGAGGAATGAACTCAAACGAGATTTATCTTATCCTAACATGGAAAAGATAACTGAAACAACCATCATCCACGAGGATCTAACTCTATGGGGAATTAGAAATGATGGGCATTTTATGCCTAAGGGCTAAAAAATCTATTGGAGAGAAGAGACAAACCCAATCACTTGGGGAGAAACACGCCAAAGTGAACTAAACAGGTACACACCAGAAAAGTTATCAAAATTGGTCAGATGCCATGCACATGTATGAATGTGTATATGTTATGTTTATGCTTATGCTGACAAAACAAGACAAGAGAAAAAAATAGAGATGAAATAAACATCTCAACAATGATACCCAGCCAACCTCACTAGATTGGAAACATCACTAGGGATGAACATGTAGAAACAAACAGCTCTACTTCAAGGTCACAACCTTCTCTGGGGGAAAAAGTATTCCACTCAGGATATAACATCATGACTTCACCATGGATTTCTATCATGAGCCCGACTTCCTTATTGAAGGAGGAAATCCATGATAAAATGCCAAGATCAACTGAAGTAACAACTTATTAGGGTGTTGGCAGAAGATGTCACAAGAACAATGTACTTCTGCACTCTAGCTTGCATCACGATCATCACAATGAGTAGCGACCCTTGCAACAAATAAACCTCAAATTTCCTCTTCCCCAGATTACATGGTCTATTGAGAAGAAAACATCAAGATGATTTTACAAAAGAATTGACATACAAGATGCTTCAATATCTTCAAACCCTTGGAGTGATTCACGAATCTCGACGTAACTGCCCCAGTTTAACTGCAATTGCATAACAAAGTTCTCAAGCTTGTCCGTCAGACTATAGGGGTAACAATTGGGGAACAAACTTGCCCCTGTTAGCTGGTTGAACTATAAAGGAATTTCCCCAGACTAACTGGTCCTCGAGAGATTCATCTAATCTTGACTCGATTGTTTCTGATTAAATGGTCCTTCAGAGATCTGGAGAATCTCGATCTAACTGTGCCTGATTAGCCTAATCTTATAGCAATTGATTAATAAACCCTCTAAATTGGTTACCCCGGGCTGGGTATCTTTTACCAAGTCAAATTCCCTAGTTGGCTGCATTTGTTGGGATTCCTTTAATATAAAGCTATCTTGTAAATAGTATTGTTCATTAAAAATTGGCAATTTCAATGCAAAATTTATGCCAAATCATAACAGACAATGGTACTAATTTGAACAACAAAGTCATGAAAGATTTGTGTGATGAATTCCAAATTGAACATCATAATTCTTCTCCTTATCGTCCCAAGATGAACAGAGCTGTAGAAGCTGCAAATAAAAACATCAAATAGATTTTGCAAAAGATGGTGAAAACTTACAAAGATTGGCATGAGATGCTTCCATTCGCCTTGCATGGATACAGAATGTCCATCCGCACTTCAACAGGGGCAACCCCTTTTTCTTTGGTATATGGAATGGATGCGGTACTTCCTATTGAGGTCGAGATACCTTCTTTGAGAGTCATAATGGAAACCAAGCTTGAAGAAGCAGAATGGGTGAGAGAAAGGTTTGATCAGTTGAATCTTATCGACGAAAAGCGCATGTCTGCAATGTGTCATGGTCAGTTATATCAGAAGAGGATCAAGAGAGCTTTTGACAAGAAAGTTCGTATCCGAGAATTCCGCGAAGGGGAACTTGTACTCAAAAATATTTTACCAGTTCATAAAGACGCACAGGGAAAGTGGATGCCTAACTATGACGGCCCGTTTGTTGTGAAAACAGTCTTCTCAGGAGGCTCATTGATTCTCACTACCATGGATGGGGAGCAGCTTACTCATCCAGTAAATTCTGATGCAGTACGAAAATATTACGCCTAAAAAGAACCCGATAAGTCGAAAACTCAAAAAAAGCGGCTTATGCAAAAGTTAGGGTTGAAGAAAGAGAAAAGGGAAAAAGGGAAAAAGGAGGAAAAGAAAAATAAAAGCTCGCTAAGTTGAAAACCCGAAAGGGCGGCTTAGGAAAAAATGAGCGTCCCGGTGGATTGAAAACCCGAAAGGGCGGTCCAGGCAAAAGTTAGGGACAAAGGAGTTTCACTACATCAGAAGAGTTGTCACTACTTTAAAAGGTTGTCACCATTGCAGAAGATTGTACAGGAGATCCACTTCCAACCGCTCTTGTCAGAAGCAAGGATTTTGGGGAGTTTTAGTCTGTAGGGATAGTTTGGTCATGGGATTCAATTTAACCTTGTCCACTTTGCCATTTTTTACTTGTAAAACTTCTATGGAATTTTGTCATTTGCAAGATTTCATCCTTGAATAAAATCAGTTTTGAACCATTCTTTCCTTTGCCAAATTATCATTCCTTTATCTTCTTTGTTATGCAAAATATTGTTCGTTGATCAACGATAATTTTGAAAGCATTAGGGTCAAATTATTTGAATAAAACTTGAAAATATTAACAAACAACTCATGGAAAAGTCGAGGAAAATCATACTTCCCCGAAACCTCAGGGTAGCGAAAGCTTTGATATGCAATCCAATTACATTCCCCAATGAAGTGTAAGCAAGTCGAACTGTTGATTTCCCTTTTATCTTGTGTGGGTATCAAAACTTGAAGACTGTCTCTCAAAGAACTTCTTATGATGATGTGAAGAATCGTCCCAGTAGAAGATGTCTGAACACTTGAATTTACTTTTTCATCTCTGAATAACTTGTTTAGAAAGCTCGGTTCCCCTGTTAAGATTGGATTTATTTTCAAAGAACTACATACACCTTTTCAGGACGGGTTCAGTGTGATTCATTATGTCTCTCGAGATCGGTGTGCTATCTGTCGATTCCCCGTGAATGACCGATCGCTGCTAGTGAACTTCTGTCTAAAAGTCCAGTCGTAACTGGCATTATTTTAGAAGCCAATAGTTATTGGTGGTTTTTTGGTCGTCACCATATTTCTTGTTAAGACCAATCGTAACTGGCATTGCCTTAAAATCCACTAGTTTGTATCTTTTGATTCGGTCGTCACCACCTTCTCCATTGAAGTCCATTCCTAACTGGTAGTGTTCGAAACTCAATCGTTATTGGTTTTCTTTTTGGTCGTCACCATGATTTCCTTTGAGGTCCAGTCGTAACAGGCATTGTCTTAACTTCACTCGTTATTACCTTTTGGTTCGGTCGTTATCAATCTTTTTCCCCTGAAGTCTAGTCGTCACTAGCGAATCCCCTGTGAAGTCTAGTCGTTACTAGTTGATTTCCATTTAAAACCCAGTTGTAACTGGCAGATGTTCGAAATCCAATTGTCATTGGTGTCTTGGTGGACATTACCAACTGTCCCCATGGAAGTCCAGTCATAACTGGCATCACTTGGAATCCAATCGTTATTGGTATCTTCTGGTTTGGTCGTTACCAACCTCCCCAGCTAAAGCCTGGTAGCTTACTAGCATTCTCATAACCACATGTGTTGGTATACCCTGAGTTGGTCGTCACCATGTTTTCTTCCAAAGACCAGTCGTAACTGGCATTGCTTGAAATCCAATCGTCATTTGTACCCTGACCTGGTCGTTACCAATCTCCTTTAAGTCCAGTGGTTACTGGCATTGCTTGAAATTTGGTCGTCACCAATTTCCCCAGTCGAAGTCCTGTATTACCGATTGGATTTGAAATTTCATTTATTGTTATCTCAGGTTGGTTGTTACCATTACCTCCAGGAAGTCTAGTGGTTACTAGCACTGCCTGAGCCATTTGTTAAAACTGGGTGACATCATTATCCCTAGTGAAATCTTCCTCCCCAGACAAGTCTCGGAGATCTAGTTGTCACTAGTATCCCCAATATGTTTTGTCTTTGTTTCTAGTCCATTCCTGAAGATCCCGTTTGAACTCTTCACTATAGGAAGCTCCTCATCTGA
Organism: Lathyrus sativus; assembly: GCA_963859935.3. NCBI lineage: Eukaryota > Viridiplantae > Streptophyta > Magnoliopsida > Fabales > Fabaceae > Lathyrus > Lathyrus sativus. The sequence continues at coordinate 60,299,568 of OZ012741.1, forward strand.
TCATCCCCAATGAGGTTTGTGTTTTAATTTCCCCAGTAAAAAGTCGCTCTTGTCCCCGGTGGAAATCTACCTCTTTCCCCGGTGAAGCGTTTGCTTTTCCCCAGTAAGATTGTCATCTTCATTAGACTTTGCGCATCCTCATGTAAATTTTCCTCTCCGTTATCACTAGTCATGTTTGAACTATTGATTGTTATATCGCAGTTTCCCCAGTGTCGGATCCACAATGCCAGGTCCCCGCGAGTAGTTACTCGTTGTTTTGTTTTTCTGCATATGTATTGCATCCAAGCATCATGAAGCATCATTTAGAATTCATGGCATATCATGACCTGTCCTTTTGCATATCATCGAATCTAAGGGACAAAATTTTCGGTTTTCTATATTTAAATACCTTTCACTGCAATTCTACGAGGGTCATCATCCCTCAGTTTCATCTAGTGAAGATATTTAAATAGGGGAAACTGTTGCACCCCAAATTTTGACCCCTTAAGATTCTCATTATCATTTTAGGAGCATACTCATGAATTATCTAACCTTAACCCAGTGCAAGTTTGTCTTTGTCAAATTACAGATGAATCAGGGTTTCGTGCAGTCAAAATCAAAACTTCAAGGGTGTGATTAGTCAATGTTTTGGGCTCATTAAATTATGAAACAAGGTCAAGGGTATTACATAATGTCAAATGAGAATCCAATTTGAGGTTGTTACCCCAGAATCCAGAGCAGTGTATTTCAGGGTACCCGATTAGGGTTTTTGACTAGTAAAAGTCAACTGTAGTTTGACTTTGATGTTGGAAGGTGTTTTAATGGTGAGATTATGATTCATGAAGTTCAAATAGCTTAATAAAGTTCATTCAAGAAGTTTCAAAGTCTCAGGAGGTCCAGAATGTCAATCGGCGACTCGGTAGTCACTGATCGGTCGTACAGTTGACCGAAAAGTCAACTCTCCAAAGTTTAGGAATTGGACTTCAAGTTGTGAAAAAAATTGTTCCTTATGTAATATTGGACTTGCATATCAATTTTCATGACCATTGGATCAAGGATGAAGGAGAAATTGAAAAATCGGAAAATTAGGGTTTTGAAAGGGGCTAAACCATAACTCCTTAACCACACATCCAATTGACTTGGTTCGAAGCTCATTTGGAAGCTCTTGACAAGTCCTACAAAAGTACCTAAGTGGTCCATGATCAGAAAATGCATAGATTTGGAGTTATGATCAAATTCATTTCTAGAAGGGAAAAAGACTTAGAGAAATTTCACTTTTAAGTTCAGTTTTTAGCAACTTTGGAAGGCTTTTTGGCCAAGTTCCTTTGGTAAATTTAAACTCATGAAAACATGAATGTTTTAGAGCTATTTGAGGGCTTTCTAAAAAGTACTAGCACGTCTCAAAAGGATTTGTGAGCTGAAAGTTATGGTCATGGCAAGTTAGTGGTTTTTCACTTTAGTCCCACATTGTCAAAATTCAAGAATTCATCCTTTCATCAAAATTGACCAAACTCAGCTGGTGAACCATGTTGTATCTGATATGTGAGGAGTTTGTAGCTTGAAAATACAGAAATTATGCAGAGGAAATCAATTTAGCCAAGCTTTGCAAGTGGCTTGCAAGTTGCCTTGCAACTTGTACTTAAAGTGAAAAAGTAAGCATGAGGTGTAAAGCAATTCTGAACCAGCCATGATACTACATCTCTAGCCTTCAATTAGCCACACTAAACCATCATTTTTATTGACTATTAAGGCCTGCCTTGCAGCCAAGAAAACCCTCTTGTGGAGGTTTAATCAAAAAATCCAAAACCTTTCTTCAAAATGAAGAAACCTCCAAATCTGCCCCAAGCCACTTCCTTGCCTATAAATAGAGCCCTCACCACTTCATTCTCTACACAAGATCAATTCTAAAAACCAGAGAAATTGAAAGCTTGCATTATTTCCCTCCTTAGTTCAAAATCTCAAAATCTCATTTTTTACAAAGAACCCTCAAAATCTGCCTTGGGAGATTTGCTGCCAAATTCATTTCTCACCATTCAAAAACCCCAACAATCATCCACACAATCCCTAAATATGATATAGAAGGTTTACAAGACCTTATACCACTCAAAAACACCACCATTCAAAAAGTCAACTTCATCACCAAGTTACTTTGACCAAAAGCCACAAAATCAGCCACATCTTGTTCCATACACTTCCTTGGTGTTCTAATCATCCTAACACCTCTCATATATCATTCCTCAACTGTCCAAAGCATTGAGGGGCATTGGTGGAGTTTATTTCTCCAATTATCTTAAAATTTTCTTTGTTACTTCACAAGTAAGGAACCTTTCAAAGTTGAGGAGCACTTGAAGTTCCTCTGGGTTTCTTGGTGTTTAAACTTACTCAATAGAAGCTACTAGAGGTATGTGAACAATCCTTTCTTGCTTTGCACCATAATTCCATATTTTGGCATTTTGAGCTCATTATGTAACAAGCATGTCATGTGTGTGATTTATGTATGAATTCTGTCATGACATAGAGGCAGCTGTTTGATTGATTTGAGACCTTTTAAAAACATAATTATGTGGTGTATATATGATTAGTTTGAACTATGTTCATTTGATGTGCTTTTTCATTCATAAGATGTTTTGTCTTGTATCAAGAATGCCATGAACATACCAGTTTTTGTTAGAGGCCATAAGATGTTCAAATGTGAGTTCAATATCATCTGTTTATGCTTTTGAAACATGAGTGTATTGGTTTGTACAACTTGATCTCCTCTGTTTTGCTTTACACTTCCCAAATGCATCATTGCCATTTCATACACCATCAACATAACAGGTCAGGTTTTAAAGGTTGATTGTTTGGATTTTTGATGCAAACCTAAGGGCTATCATATATGTGATTTGAGAAATACCTCTGGCTGGATGTAAACCTCATTATTTTGAAAACCACACATTTTATCACATGCTGCCACAAACAGATTTTTTGCATCACTTCAAATGTCAACTTGTGCCTTAATGTTTTTTGTGCTAAATTTTGAGAATGATCATGTTTACCTGCATATATATGACTTATGTGTGCATTTAGTTTGGTCCAAACATGTTTAGAATCTAATTTGAGTATCTTCATGCATGTACAAAAACACAAAACCACAACTTGTAGGCAATTTTTCAGAACAGTCTATTTTAAGTGGGCTTTTGAGCAGGAACACACTTACCTTCATATATATGACTTGTGTATGTGACTGGTTTAGTATAGTTGAGCATGAAACCTGTTTTGAGTTTTTCATGAATCCTTTAAAAATTGCCATTTTTCAGCATGAACCTCATTTGTATGGTCATCCATTTTAAAACTCATTTTGATTGCTTGGATACACTTATCTCTATATAGGTGACTTGTGTACACAATTTACTGGACTTATATGAACATGAAAACAGAACTGAGCATCATCATGTAATTTTTCAAAACCAACCTTGCACTGAAAATACCATTTCCCATACCAGACTTACTTGAGCCCTTCTTTGTGTTTACACTCCTCTAGCAGCACATATGTGGACTGTATACATGATTTGTTGGATGAAAATATGCATAGAATGAGAATTGGCCATCACCTTGCCTTATATTCATGTCACTTGCAATTTGTGAATTAGCTTTCATGGCAGTATTCTTTAAACTTCAAACTGTATTTTTAAAACCATTCCATATCATGTATGTGAAGTGTGTATATGGTTGATTTAGTCAGAAATGCTTAGAATCATGATTTAGGTTTTCTCATGCCTTGACAAATGACCAAAATGCATTTTGAAAGTCAGGTGTGGCCACAAACAGTTATGAGTTTATTTCTGAACATGAACACAGTCTTTAGCATATATTTAAAGTGTATGAATGATTGGTTTGATCAATGTGAGTCTGGAATTTAAAATACTTCACAGCCTGCACATCACACTTGTTACTTTTGCAATTCACACAACACTTGTCATCACAGCTGGTTTTCATCTCTGCTATGCACTTCCACTCACTCCATGGCTCATTTGTATCATGTATAGATGATTGCTTTAATTCAAAACTGACTGTATTGAGTTGATCATTTCAAAATGCATTAAAGGTACAAAATTGCAACTCACATCCCATTTTACATCTCAACGTGATTTGAATCCCACTGCCTGCCTGAACTCATTCATTGTCACATATGTAAGATGTTTGCATGATTTCTCTGATCTAAAGTTAGCTATAACATGAGTCTTACATCAAAATGCATTTTAAGCATCTCAATGAAGGTACCATCGGGTTTTGAGTCAGGAGAAGAATCTCAGAAAATTAAGTCCACCATCATGATCCTTGTACTTTTCTGGTCAAGATTCATATAAATTTCATCCTGTTTGGTTAAGAATCGAGAAAGTTACGAGTGAAAACGTAAATCATTTGAGTGTTCTTATTTTTGCCCAGGATGACATGATTTTCACTCTTATAATTTAAAGGGGTGGCATTTACAAACAGATGTATAGCCACCCCAGTGGTAAGACCATTATGCCAAACACGCCTTGTACCTGAGTTCGACCCCTGAGGAGGGCAACTCTTTTATTAAATTTTGTCATTTTTTATCAAACTTTGAAACTTCATATCTCTCTCAATTTTATTCGTTTTTCACCCGTTCTTTTTTCATTATGTTCATCTTAATGTCTACTTTCATGTCATATTTTGTATTTTCATGTTTGCATAATTTTTCATCTCTTTTGACTTTGTGCAAGTTGCGTACTTTCTATGATCGTTTTGACAGATGCAGATGAATTTTCTCTTGATGTACTTGTGATTTTTTGTGAAACTTGTTTGTGTTCATACCCTTAAATGTTTGTTAACATGTTAGGACTTCATCTTTGGTTATCACTATGTTCATGTTACTTCATCTGTTGGCTTAATTTAACTCGATCTGTCGTCACAATTCCTGTTCTGCTTACCTGCTTTGATTGTCATCAATGCATTTTTCATTCTTATCAATCTTATGTACTCATTTAATGGTTGTCACCATGGATGCATCTTTATTATATTGTTAATTTTCTTGTTGTTTTCTCTCCCCAAGTGATGAAGCTTGATAGATCTCATCCTGTTGCCTCCCCTGTCTACTTCCAAAGGAAAAGTCTGTCCATTTGACCCTCATGTCATGGATACCTCCCACATCCCTCTCTTGACTTTGTTAAGTCACTTCAACCTTAATTTTGAAACCCTAGACTTTGCTTTAAGTCTAAAAGAATCCACCTGTACTAGGAGTGTTCTTCAACTAGAACCCTAGGAAAGAGTTTGTCAACTCTGTGTAAGAATCATTGTCATGATTTCTTACTTCCCCTTTTGAATATCACAACTTAGATTAGGGAGTTTTGTCAAACCCCACACAAACATTGTCATGTTTGTTCCCCCTTAAACCTTGATCATAGTCAAGTGTTCTTCTCCCATTGTGAGATGAACTACGATTGCTCTGATTCTATCCTAGTTAGGATACGTAGGCAGAAGACGCGACGTCTTTGCAAGCAAACTTAGTGTATATAACTTTAGGTTCCACTCATATCTTTTCCTAATCCATAGTATATTTTCACAAACTTAGCAAGCAATCAAACAAAAGGTTCCTGTAGAGTACTACAGATGCTTAGGGTGCTAACACCTTCCCTAGGTATAGCCAACCCCCGATCCCCGAATCTCTTAAGCGTTGTCGTTACATCGCGAAACAGGTTTTTCTTTCTTTAGACCTTTCCTTTGGATAAAATAAAGTTTGGTTGTAAAAGAATTAAGATTCAAGTTAATTTAATAGCTTGATATCCAATTTTCACCGCAACGGGTCTTTTAAGGGTCGTATCGTGGCTTGGTTCAAGGTTCATGAAACAAAGGATAAAGGCTCAAAGTTTATTTGTTACCACCCGATCTTCATGATGAACTCCAATTCCCACACTCTGTTAACTTAGGTTATGACCTAAGATTCTTATAGGCTAGGCCTGATGATAGTTTTTGATGGTTCAAAAACCTAGGGTAGTCACTACTCCCCTACAACATTTGGTTGCTTTTTTTATTGAGGACTTTCAGAGTTAAAGCTTTAAGGATTTCCTCTTTTTATTGTCCCTAACTTTTGTCTGAACTGTTTCTTTTGGATACACAGTCAGCGGGATGCCCTAAATTTGCCTAAGTCTCCTTCATAGGTTTTGACTTAGTGGCCTTTTTCTTTTGATTTGTTTTTGAGAAAGAAGGTGACTACCCAACTTAATGGCTTTGGTGAACCATCATTAGCCCTTGGGCTTGGAAAACATCTTCGACACTTGTTTGCTCTGTGTGAAGGAACCTGTGAGTGTCACCTTCATATGAAAAGTTTCTTGTATGCACACATTGCCAAGTTAACTGAGAACTACCCACCCCAAGGTTGAGATTATGTTTTTTTTTTAAATCCAAAGGAAACTCCTACTTCTAGGATCGAAGGGGTTAACGAGGGATTAACTTCCTTATTTCTCCTGTGTTTGGGGATTGAAACAATGCCTTACATCATCAACAAAGTTTAATTGAAAGCATACCAACAACAGTTATAGGTATAATGTTTTCGACATCCTCCCCAATCTTTGCTTAAACAACAGTTCGATAAAGATAAGTGGATGGAAAAAAGATAAATATTTTGCTTTTTATGACAATAAAAGAAAATGAGAAAGAGTGAATACAAATGGACTAAATCAAAAAATGCATAAACATTTCATTAGTCTTGCCAATTTGAAAAAACAAACAGCTTACAAGCAAAATTTAAATTCAAAATGCAAAGAAAATACAACAACAAATGCTGAAACAACCAAAAATTGACAGCTTCGGGGAACTTAACTTTCCTTTCTTGATTTGCCAACTAAGATAACCATCTTCAGGGTTGATTATCGAGACCAGTCGAAGAAGCATCTTCATCCAATCTCGCTGATTTCTTCCACATAATGGACTGATGAATCCTCTTGGCCAAATGAAGGATTGTTGATTTGAATGCCTTGAGGCATGAATGAGAACATCTCAGAGTTAAGAAAATTTTGAACCTTGCTCCTGAGCACCTTACAGTCTTCAGTTGAATGCCCCAATGCCCCATCATGGTAGCCACATCGAGCATTGGCATCAAAGCCTGGTGGGTATGGAGGGATCACTAGATCTATTTCCTTTGGCATAATCAATCCACTTTTGATCAAATCTTGCAAAATCTGACTATATCCCATTGGCAACAGAGTGAAATGTCCCTCTGGCTTCCTTGGCCTTTGTCTATCGTACTAACGTGGCTGATGGTGATATGACCGTTGATACTGAGGAAATCTTCGATTTGGAGGAAAATATTGCCTTTGTGGAAAGAATGGTGTCTGACATGGAGATCCAAAGGATTCCTGACTTCGAATGGTTAAGATGCATGAGCGCCAAGATCAAGGTATCAAGGATTCCTGGACATAATTACTTTCCTATTCCAATTTTTCTCGAGAACTAACAACTGATTTACTCTCACTAGCTGGGATGTTCGAGGTGCCTTAATTTTTCTACTCTTGAGGCCGCTCTCGATGTGCTCTCCAGCTATTACCATGTCTGAGAAGTTTGACGTCACAATGCTAAACATCTTTTCTCGGTACGGGCCTCGCAAAGTGTCCACAAACCATTCAACCAATTCCTTATCCAAGAGTGGTGGTTGAACACGGGCAGCTATTTCTCTTCATCTTTGAGCATACCTTCTGAAGGATTCATTGTCTTCTTGAGACAAATCTAGCAAATGCAAGCGACTAGGAGCCAAATCAAGATGGTAGTTGTATTGCTTCACAAAGGCACTAGCTAAATCTGACCACGATTGAATGTTGTTGCTCTCTAGCTGCATATACCAATTAAGTGATGCCCCACTCAAACTGTCTTGGAAACAGTGGATCACGAGCTTGTCATTGCGGATATGGGAAGTCATTCTTCTCCAATACATTACCAAATGCTGCTTCAGACAGCTATCTCCTTTGTACTTTTCAAACTTTGGTGTCTTGATCATAGGTGGCACCACAAGGTCGGGTACCAAACATATATTCAAAGCATTCAGATCAGCAGAGTCATGACCCTTAATGATATCAAGTTTCTTTTCCAACACATGACACTTCTCCATAATCTTAACGTATCGTGGGTCCTTGGACTCCATTACAAGGATTTTCTCTTGAGAATCTGGTATCGGAAATGCAAAAGTCTGATAGTCTGTATTATCAAGAGAAGAGGAATGTCCATCTCGGATAATGGTGTGTTCTTGTATAACCTGGTTTCCAACAGGAGTCTGGACATGCTGATCTTGAGCAACATTGTTCACAGACGTCCTCTAAATATGGTCATCTCTCTTTGCCAAGGTTATCATAGCTTCCACAATCTGATTCAATTGATTTTTCATCAATTCAAAATTTGTTCCGGTCACGAACTGGTTCTGCTCTTCTGAATTCATGATCCTTCAAAATCTACTTCAAGCCCAATGTCGGCTTTGGGAAGTTAATTGGGTTATGGACAAAGGATAGATGAGACTCAAGGCTGAGAAATGAAAATGCAAGTGCAAATTTAACAACATGTGCATGCAATTCAAGTGCAAGCTGAATGGTTTCAAGGAACTCACAAGGGAGTTACTGACATTTTGGGAAAAAGTTTCGCTTCAAAATCCACGATCTCAATTGATTTTTCAAAGGAATAATTGTTTGAATTCCTTGAAACCAAAGGACTACCTATGAATGTGGTAATGCATAGATGGATGCACAAACACACGTATATAGATATTCACATATTCACACATATGTATAGGCAAACAAACAAAGGCCCAGGTTTGAATATCACAAGCATTGAGCTATGGTCTACCCATCCCAAAAGGTATGTACTATGAGTATGTTCCTGCATGACGGGTCCTAACAAGTTCCCAAAGTCATTGATAAATCTTTCAGATATTATCAGCTTACACGACTACTCGTGGGCTAATAATATTCTCAAGATAAACTCGTCTGAGTGTAGTATCGCATTACAACCCTCACAGGTCTACACCTGGACAATCACTGCACTACGTCCTAAAAAGGAAAAGAGGGGTGAAAGGTAACTAAAGGTCCTCAGCTTCACGGAGCCCCAGGTCAGAAAATGTAATGCCAATATGAATACTCGCATCAAACATTATTAATCCCAAAGGGGTCTCCACTGAGTATGGTTATCATATGCTAGACATGTTAGGACTACTCCCAACAACTAACTATTAATTATACCACAATCCTATCATAGGTGTGCTCTCAAGCCCGGGTTAGGACTTATCTCACCACTCAAAGTAACAACCCTGCATATAGAAAACTCAAGCATAAGAAGATATATACAAATATTTACAAATATACAGATATATAGGCAAGTAAACATATAACAAACACAAATACAAACAAGGTGGGCTTAACCCTCTTAGGGGAGGAGTTCCCTAGTGAAGTCGCCATTTTTGTTGCGGTGAGAATCGAATATCAAGTTATTAGTTAACTTGAATCTCAAATCATGAAGTTCACCACCGAGCTTTGATTTATCCAAAGGAAAGGGTAAAGATCAAAAGAAAACCCTAAGTGCGCTATGTAACAACACAACTAGAGATCTAAGGTTCGGGGGTTGGTTATACCTAGGGAAGGTATTAGTACCCAAAGTATCTATAGAATTTTGCAGGAACCTCTTGCTAGTATTTGTGTTATGCTAAAGTTTGCTTGCTAAGGAAAAATGTGCTAAGGTAAAGACCTAGGGGTATTATCGCTACTCGAAAATGCAACGACAAAGAGGCGAGAATGGAAAGACAGAAGAGTCGCTATCGAACTTTATTTATCCCAAAAGGGGAAAGGGAAACATCGAGAAAACCCTAAGAAAGAAACGGATGGGACGGTCTCGCAACCAAGAGAAAGGGTTCGAAAGCCGGTTATGCAAAGGGAAGGTATTAGCACCCCTCACATCCATCATACTTGATGGGAACCGTTTGTTTGTCTATGTGTGAGGGTATTTGCTAAAGGGTATTGCTATAAAGAGTGTTTTTATAGGAAGAGAGAAAAGTTGGAAACATGGAAAAAAGACTCGGTAGGACCTCGCGGTCCTATGCCTACGTATTTTCAATAGGTATGAGAAAGTCAGAGTCAACGTAGTTCGGAGGACTACGGATAAAAGACGGGAATGTGCTCGGCAAGGATTGGGGCCCTTATGCCTACGTATATTTACTTAAAAGAAGTAAAGAATCATAGTAGCCATAGTTCGGCCTATGGTTAATTGGTGTTTTTAGGGATGATGCTAATGTATGCATTCTAGCAGTTAGGTGTATTGCAGCTCACTTGTGGAGTCTTAGGCGTTACCAGTTTGCGGGAGAACGGACGTAACATATCCTTTTGAGAAGGGGTAGTTTTCACCATCGAGGCAAGATGTCACATTTGATTTGTGAAAGTTATTTTTAGGGATGAAATAGGTCCTCGGATAGTAACCCCTTGCGGGTAGTACCCATTTCTTTATCTCAAAAGATTTATTGTGAAAAAGGTGTGGCGAATACAAGCACGTCTTCATATTGAAAGACGAGTATCAAGACCACACACTATAAAGTGAGTATCCTGACACTCGGAGAAGAAGAAGTCTTCATTCAATCCTCTCTCTTTAGTTCATTACAAAGAGAACTTCATTTTCTTATTAAAGGTGTTTTGATCTTGAATGGTAAGTGCTTTACGATAGTGAACCCTAAAGGTAATGTCAAGCACTCAAGATAGGATAAGGCCTTCGTCTAACCACTCCACAACCATCCAAGTTTGTTAGGAAAAGAGTTTTAAAATACACTTGGTACAAGACCAAGGTTTTTAGGCTCAAGGAGACAGAAAGAAAAGTAGGAAGGTTTTGAAAATAAAAGGTGGTGAATTGGTTTCAGATGACGATTACTTGAAACTTAAGGAAAGCTCATCGGGCCCATGTAATCGGAAGAAAGAGTCAAAGACTTGGCTCTCCCTCCTTAATTCTGAAAAAGAATTGAATAATTATTAATTGGTTTAATGGGTTGTTCAGAAAATTCGCTTGACGTAGGATCAAGGGTTTGACTTATATTTGCATGAAAAAACCGTGGTGGAATGGAAATGGGTTTGAAAATGGCTCAAAAATGAGTCGAGGGTTTTGATTAAAAACGGAACCGGAGTGATGACGAATCAAGGGTTAAGGTGTGAGAAATGATACTAGTGCCTAGGGGTGCTCTTAATATCAAAATAATAAAGTGTGATAGTGTGTGCGATAGATTGATGGCGAATGCGGACGAGCACTCGACTTACAGAGGGGTGTTTGAAGATGGCTCGATGACGAATCGAGAATTAGTTTGAAAATGGTTTAATCTATGTTAGTCCCTAGGGGTGCTCCTAGAAGATAAAACACAACCAAATAAATACGAAAGCGTACGTCGAAAATGGGAAAGGGATACATGTAAATTACACGGGATTGCACGAAATAAAAGGTCTCATTGTCAGGTAGCCCAAGAGGAAGACGTGTGTGTGCAATGTGTCCTAAACTACGTCATGAGAAAAAGTCGAACAAAACTCCAAGCTAGGGTTTTTGACAAAGTCCAATGATCCGTCACTCTGACAAACAACCAACAGTCCACCAATTTAGAATTTTATGGTTTCGATAGTTATTATGTGTTTTTAAAGAATGTGAATAAGAGAAGAAATGAATATGATATGAATATGAACAAGATATGAATAATATACAATATATAACAATATAAACAAGATAATATTCACAATAATATATCAAGATAAATATTTACAAGTATATGAACAAGATAATATAAATCAAGATGATATTGACTGAAAGTAAAATAGTGTATATTTGACTGAAAATAAAGAAGTTGTATATTGACTGAAAGTAAAGTTAGTGGTTAGTCAATTTATGAATTGAATCGGGACGAAATGTAATGCTAAACCGGCGTAGCTCGACTTATGACCAAAGTCAAACTATAGGAGGTCGCGTAAATCGATATCCGTGCTAAAAACAAGATAGAGAAATGATATTGAGGATCATTCTCTAATTAAATCGTGTCACACGGACAAAAGAAGGGTGGGATCTCGTCTTAATCACAAACTCGTGCTAATTAATCGAGGGTAACCTCTCACGATCCCAAAGTATAGAAAAATGATCCAAATGATCATTTTCTTCAGATTTGAAATAATGAAGGTTAAAAACCTCAAAAACCAACGTTTGCGAATCAGAAGACTTCATAGATCAAAAAATGAAATAAAATCGAAAATGAAGAAAATGAATAGAGAGAAAGAAATTTGTCTCAGATAAATCGCTATTTATCAATAATTTGACCAATAGCAATTTTTAGAGGTCTCGTCATCGACCAAAATAATCGAAAAGAAAACTAAGACGAAATAAAAATGGAGAAAAATAAGTGATATTCGAATGAAGTCAAGAGTAATTTAATAACAACCAATATCACATTATTTAGAAAAATGTTTAACAAGACAAATAAAAATAGTTAAAACATTTAATTATAACTCAAGAAAAATTTAGCAAAACCTAATCAAATGGAGTGGGGGGTATATTGAATAAGGGAGTGTGAACAAAAGTATAACAACAAAACTTGGGCCTAAAGGCCTCAAAAACCCATACGGATGGGAACATGGCAGAGTGTTTTTAAGGATGGGAGCAGAGTGTTTCATCCGTAGTTCTCTGAACTACGTTGACTCTGACTTTCTCATACCTATTGAATATACATAGGCATAGGACCTGCTTCATCCTTAAAATACCATCCGTCTCGGTAGGAAAAGATTTTTGAAAATGCACTTGGTGCGAGACCAAGGTTTTTAGATTCAAAGAGAAAAGTTTTGAAAAGAAAGGGTAGTGAATATATCATGGTAGGTTGATGGCGATGCGCGAAGCAATCGACTTACAAGGGTTGAATACATACAAGGTTAGTGTGGTTGATGGAGGAGATGTGAAAAGAGAAGGAGAAACCCTATGGTGGTTCAAGTTGAAATGAGTTTGAAAACGACTTGACGTTGGATCAACTCTCATTTGTTCTTTATTTTGAAAACGTGTTCTGGCCTAGTTCATTTTTATCTTTCTTAGAAACTAAGCAAACAAACATGAAAATAAACTAAACTATTACAATATAATGGGAGAGGAATACATATAAAGTACAAGGAATTACGAGAAATAAATGGTCTCATTGTCAGGTAGCCCAAGAGGAAGCCATGTGTGTACGGGGTGTCCTAAACTAAACAACGGAAAAGAGTTTGGACAAAATATCCAAACTATGGTTTATGTACAAGGTCTAGATTTCAATACCTAAGATAATGATCAACAGTCCTCCAAATAAGGATTTTTAGGGTTTCAATAATTTCATTGTGTTTTTGTTATTTTAAATGAGATAAACAAGAAAAGGGTTATATGAATAATATATGAATAAAATGACAGGATGAAATATGGACAATGATGATAAAATGATCAAGATAATAAACAAGATAATATCAACAATAATATAGACAAAGAATATGTACAAGAATATATAAACAGTGATATAATGACTGAAATTAAATCGAGGGTATGTTTGACTGAAAAGTAAAGCAATTATAATGAACAAAAATTAAAATCAATAATTAGGGATTGAAGATCATTCTTGGATTGAATCGTGTCGCACGGGCCAAAAAGAGTGGGATCTTGTCTTAATCATAAACTCGTTGTTGCACCCCAAAATTTGCTCAACCTTTTCTTTACTTGGTTTAGGTTTCATTACATTGTTCTAGAATTTGCATTGCATAACATTTATTCTCGAGGCAGGGGATCAAGGCATTCAGGTGGCTCCAGGTTCAATTTTCAATGCAAGAGGCTAAACAACAAACATCAGAGGCTTCAACACTTGTTTTGCCCAGCGATCAAGCGACCAATTTTATTTTATTTTGCAGGGCATTTTTCATGTCAGAAGCAGCATTCAGGTTATGTACAGTATTCCCATGGTCAGAGCAATCAAGAATGGCTTTCAGCAGTTAAACAGAGTTCAAAACGGCAGGAAACGGGCAAAGGGGCAGATTTCCCTCCAAAAGGCGCCAAATTCAAAATTTTGAATGTGTTAATCGATTAACACATGGGGTTAATCGATTAACCATTGGAAAATCAGTCCAGATTTGAATTTTTAACAGTGTTAATTGGTTAACCTATATGGTTAATCGATTAACCACATCAGGTTTTGCCTTGCACGTGAATTTTCAAGTCCAGCCACTTTTGGGGTTCAATTTTGGTCATTTAAATTGCATTTTCACACTTGGGAAGGATCTAGAACACTATCAAATTTCATTTTCCCTCCAAATGCCCAAACCTCATTCCATACCACATTTTCCAAGCCATTTTCCAATCCTTGCTTTGGATCCAAACCAAGAGTGTATATATTTGATTCACTCCAAACCTCACCATCAAATCCTCATAATTCACTCTCATTTTCAGAATTGCTCTCAATTTTCTCTCAATTCTCTCTCAATTTTCCAATCTCAAAAACCTCACTCAAAGCTCTTCTCCTTGAGATCATTGATTCTTCATTGGAATCATTGATTTCTAAGAGGTAAACCTCCATTAATTCACTCCATCAATTCCATTTCATCATCCAATTTTCGTGCACAAGCAGATCTGAATTTTGAAGTGTTCTTGGAAGTGATTATTTGGCTTATTTTGAGTTGTTCTTGGTGGATCTACATTGCTACTACAAGAATTGGTGTGGATCTTGAAGAATTCTTGTTTTCTTTGCTTAGATCTACTCATTTAAAGTTGAATCAACAATTACCGAATCAAGTCTTCGATCCGAAGGTTGGAATTCTGATCCGATTTTGTTTTCGAACTTATTTGCACAATTTGCATGTGGATCTTTGCATTTGATTGAATATGTTGATTTTGATCCATGATCTTGTTGTGTTATTGTGTTTACATGTTGTTTAAATCAATGCTTGCTGGTTTAATTTCGTGCATGATCAATCACATGATAATTGGAGTGTTTGCTTAAGTGATAAGCTGCTGAAAAGTGATTTTGAACTGCTGTTTTTCACCTCTGGCACAGTGTTAATCGATTAACCTATATGGTTAATCGATTAACCAACTCAAATATTCAAATTTTCAAGCGTTTTTCAATGGTTAACCGATTAACCTCTGGCGTTAATCGATTAACACTGTAACAGAGGGCCTGTTTTGTTGTTTTGCTTGCTTGTTTGCGTGCCGGTTCGATCCGAATCATCATAGATCATTGTGTTGCATTAGGATTGAATTATTTTGGATGTTTGTCACTGTTTTTGGCTGTTTAATCATGATCTTGTGTGCATTTTCCACTCGCATGCTTGCATTTGCATGTTGCTTGTTTTCTCTTCTTCTTTCGTAATTGATACCTCTGTTTTGTTGAATTTTGTTCTTCTAATTGGTGATGAATTTGGCTTTGATTTTTTAGTATGTGTTAGGGTAGAAATTTATGTTCTCCTAGGAAATTTATTACAATTTTACAACTTTGTTTTCTATTTTAGTTGAATTTTGCAAATTGCTTGTGTTTGTGTTGTTCTCTCTTGAGTACCTTTGCTTGTTTGGATTGGTTGGTAACTTTGGAGCTTGCTTGGCTTGGAATCCTTTTTGGGAGGTCTTCTAGACTTGATTTAGCTTCTGTGGCGTGAAGATTGGAGCTTGGAGTTGGAGTTTCCTTTTCTTTTAGGAGTTGTTTTAGGAGCTTAGGAAATTAGGGTTTTAGGAAGTGCCTTAGACTTAGTTTTGATTCTTTCTTCAAACATGGAGTGCATTGTTTGCCTCTATTCCATCCAATGACATAAAGTCCTCCTTGGGAAGCTCCATCTCTCCTTAGGAGGGATGAGTGGTATGCCCAAGTGAGTAGAACTTTGAGGATACCTTTCATTTGCAATGTTGAGTTCTTAGTGATTTCCTTTGGTTGTCATTAAGTTCCTTAACATTATAACTTGATCTTGATGATTAATCCTCCTCTTGGGGTGTGCTTGTTGGAGCTTGAATATTGATGGAGCTTGAAGATAGAAGCTTGCTTGAGGATGAAGCCCTTGGTGTTGCACCCTAAAATTTGCTCAACTTGTTTCACCTGATTTTATGTCTCATAGCTTTAGCATTTGCATATTAGGTCATGTACATAATTAATTAATCTGCATAGCATAGCATGGGCAAGCCATCCAACAAGGGACCAAGTTCCATTCTTATCTCTATGAGCCTATCAAGAGGTTCTTATTCAAATTCAAGCCTATCCAAGTCATCAGAAAGAAATTGAAGCCTGAGAAGTTAGTGGACCAAGCAGTGGGTTTCTCTCCTATCTTGAGGATATGTGAGGATCATCAGAGAAGTTGTGAGCTATGAATTGAGGGCATGTAAGACCTAGAGGGTCATTTTGAAAGTGAGACAAGTCATTGGTGTGATTGCAAGAGCTGCAGTTGAAGACAGTCAACTAGGGTTTCATCTGGGTCAACCCTAGGTCAAATGCTTGATTGAAGGGCATCAACGCCTGTTTGAAAGATGTGGGGTGCCTCATTTGACATGTGGATATGGATGTGGTGTTGTGCCAAGGAGAAATCAAAAGAAATCAAGAAGAAGAGAAGTTTCTAAATTAGGGTTTCTATGTAAAATCCCCTGATTTAGGTCAAACTTCCAAGCAAAATAATTCAAAATTAAAATCTCAAATGGATCCTTGGCCAACATGAAACTTGTAGAGTATCTCAAGACCTTTAATTTGAGTGGTGGAAGGCAACAAGGAGATTTATAGAACTCAAGTTATGGTTCTTGCAAGTTACAGGTCATATGAGGACACTGAAATTTGTCTATGAAAGTTACTTGACTTCCAAGCAACTTTTACCCCTCAAGGAGCTTTCAAATGGATTTCTGGCCAGCATTAAAGTTATTCCTCATGATCTTATCTTTCTAGAAAAGTATGGCATGCCTTCATATGATTTGTGGAACTCTACTTATGACCTTGGCAAGCCAAGGGCATTTTGGTCATTTGGAAGTTATAGGTCATTTCAAGCATATGGCCATATCTCCTACTTCCAAGCTTCAAATGAAAAAACCTTCAACATAAAAGTTTCTTAGAATGATGTTTTAAGGCTAGTAGGGTGGTCATGAGATGTTGGAAAGGCTCATATCAAAAGGTGATAAAAATGGCCTAAAAATGAGGCATAAGTTAATTCAAGTGAAATGGAAAATCATAAAATCCAAGTTACAAATCCAAACCTTGTCATATGATAGGTCATTTTGACTCCAAAGGACATTTTAAGAACAATGGTTCAGCCACAATTTTGATTTGAGGCTTGAATCTTAGGGTTGCTTTGTAATTTGGTTGCTTGCATAATGGGGTACCAAACCAAAACAAAGAAAAGCTTAATAAACAAGGTGTTTAAGCATTGTATATTGTCCTAAATCTCATGTAAGGAGATATTCAAGTTAATTACTCAAGTTGCAAGGGTTTTTGTCATGATATATCATGTGGTGAGAAGTGAAATGCAAGTTATCATGTCATGAAACTTCAAGTTCCTACTAGATGGTTCTAGGAGGTTCTAGGCCTTTCTAAATCAGTATATATATTGAATACAATCTGCATTGGTGAATGGTTGGTGATTGTTGATGTTAATGGTGGTAGAGAATAGAGATTGAATCCATTTTTCTCCATTTGCAAATTATATTGAAACTTCATTTTTCTCTTCATTACTCTTCCATTTTTTACACAAATCTTCACCACCAACATTGCTGAGTATGTTCATGCTAGAATGAGGTTCCATTGATGAATAATTGAGAGCTTTCCAATTGAAATTGCAAAGAAGCAAAAGGCATTGGATCTTGAGATACAAGCCATTTCCACCAAATCTTGTGCAAGCAGAGGATTGTTCATCACCTAGGGACCATTCTTGAGGATCTACAAGGCTTGGATTAAAGCTTTTCACCACCTACCATTGCAAGAAACAAGGTAAGCAAAATCATTCCCACACTCTGATTTAGGCATGGCTAGGATGAATTCTTGTTGTAAAACCATTAGAGACAATTAGGTGGTTCATTTGGGTGAGTTTAAGATCAATTAGTGAGGTTTCATTAATGGAGGCTGATTCTTGATGGAGCTGGAATGAGCAATTTAATGGATGATAATGCACGATAATTGGTTGGTTTTAATTAGCATAACATGGGGATCATTTCTATATAAAGATTGCTGAGTTTGGTGAAGGTCAAAAACTGATGAAGTTGTGAATTCATGGAATTACACCATTCGGTTTGGAGGATTTATGGTGTTTCAATGAAATCCAAGGGCACAGTTGGATTCTACGTGAAAAATAGAGTAGGTTTGGTTCTTGTAACGTGTTAAATGGTGGAGGGACGAGGGAGAACGAAGGAGAGGAAGTTCCATGCATGAAGCTTGTGTTCTCATGGTTGCTGCAAACCCTAGAAGCTTAAGGTTGAAGACGAAATCAATACCGTTGATACGCAGGTTGACCAGTTGACTTGGAATAGATCTCACGGCCAACATTCAAAACAAATTGGAGGGAAGAAACAACAGCATCAAAACGCTGCGTTTCATTAAAACGCTGGCTGGGCTTTAATAAGCATTGCTATCCGAACCCCCTTTCCAAGCCCAATCACATTTTTAACTGCAATTTCATGCTATTTGCACCGCTTGTCATTTTGTTTCTTTTCATTTTAATTAGTCTTTTCTGAGTTTTAATGGGCCAGGCGCGTCCTACTCCTTGCACCCCTCATATCTGGGCCCATCATTTTATCAACTGAATTTCATTTCTTCTTGCACCCATCTCATTAATTTCATATTAATATTACTCCAAATTTTATTTCACTTTAAAAATTCATAATAAAATGAAAAATCCATATTTTTTAATGAGATTTTTTTTCCCATTTTCCATCTTCTGTCTAGAAAAATATAAAACCATAAAAATGCCATTTCACTTCATTTTTATATTTTTTTGCATATTTTTACATTTAATTGTTTTTTTTAATTCCTTTAGTTGATGCTACCATTTGTTGAATTTAGTTTAGGAGTTTCCTTTAGGATTTTCACCCCATTCTTTTTAGTACAACTAGATATGGATATTAGGTGCCCCTGGTTTTTATACCACAATTTCTAGGACTTCATTTTAGGTAGTTTAGTTAGAAACTATTAGGCTAGTTAATTAGGGTTTTGAACATAACATAGGTGTATTGAAACAATTTTATTTTGGGTTTTTAGACTGAATTAGGACCTGGGACTATAGGGGTATTGAGGGTAAGCATAATAGATCCCTTAGAATAAATATTAGAAGTTTCCCTATTATATTAATATTTCTAGTATAGTTTTGTAATTGATTGATTGTATGGTGTGCCCTTTCTAGGGTTATTGTTTGATTGTGTGGGGTATTGGGCTTGCTTGGGGTTTGGGTTTGAGTTGAAGACTTTGCTGATGAAGCCCATTGAAGACAAAAGGAGTGAAGATCAATTTCAAGAGTTGATGAAGATTGCAGCCTGCTTGTAGCTGACGAAGGTTATAGGATCTAGGGGCTAGGTAGAGCTCTAGAATAGAAACTTGATTCACAAACATGGAAGGTCTTGTTTGCCTCCATTCTTTCTCTATGATTCAAAGTCTATTTTAAATCCTCACCTCCCTCCTTTGGAAGGATTAGTGAATGTGTTTAAAAGATAGAACTTTTGAGAGAAAACTGTCTGTATCATGTTAACAGTCAGTAGGCCACCCTTGGTAGGCAACTGACTGCTTAACATCCAATTTATCTTGTTAACTGCTACTCATCTTGGAGAGTGGGACTTGAAGAAAAGCCCTGAAAGATTGAAGATAGAGACCTTGCTTGAAGGCTGTGAAGATGAAGGTTGATGCTTGCTTGAAGTTTGTAGATGTTTTGAAGATGACTTGAAGATTGAAGATGATGGAGCTTGCTGTGTTGGGTTGCTGTTTGCTGTTTATTTTTGCTGTTTATAAGTCTTTGATGTATTGTTTGAGTTTCCCTGACTGTATTGTTTGCTAATTAACCTGTTAGGTTGAAGTGAAGTTATTTCACTTTGCCTGTTGTTTTCTAGGTTCGAGGTTGAGTGGGACTCCCTTGCCTCGCTTGTATTGTTGCATTCATGCATATTTTACTGTTTTATTGTATCTGTTGCTTCTGTTTCTGTTTATCCCCTTAGGATCTCTGTTTCTCTCTGCGCAAGAGAGGGACATGATAGACATTAGGTCTTAACCCATGCATGATAACATTAGGTTAGTGTGACTCCCTTTTCAACCATAGGTTAGAGTTCTGTCTCTTCTTTCTCAAAACAAACAGAAAAACACAATAAATATTTCAAACACAATAAAAGACACTTCTTCCATAAAAGAATGTGAACTCACCAAAACGTCATTTTTGTCCGCTTGGACCGGTAATCAGAAAAACCCTTTTTCAGAAGTGTCATACCCCAAATTTGCCCGCTAGTTTTGTAAATATTTTCGCATTTTATTTCACATTTTCCACGCCGTTTAGACACGTGTCCACCCCGATTGAGCATTTTTCAGGTCTTGACTATTTTTTGCCCAGTAGAAGTGTGACACGTGGCCTAAGGGCATTTTGGTAAATTTTGTTTCTATTTTCATTTTCTCATTTTTATATTCAAATATTAAATTTTTGTTCATATTTTTATTTTTTATATTTAATTCAAATAGTTTGTTTTTTTTATATAGAAAATAGAAAATAGATTTTTATTATTAGCTTTTATAAAACATTTTTAGTATTTGTTTCCATTTATTTTTAGGATTGGATTTTATTAATTTAAATTTATTTAGTAATTAAATTAGGTTTTTAATGATTTAGTTAGAATTTAGTCTTTATTAGTTTTTTTTTAAATTAATTAATTAAGGGATTATATTAGAGTTGGTTGTATAGTTTAATTAATAGGATTGTTTAATTAAAGTTAATTGAGTCAGCATTTAACTGATTTATGTTTCTGGAGTTAACCGTGTTCATTTAGTCAAAATCAACAATTAACAAGTGATTATCAGCTAGTACATTGCCATGTGTCGGAAACTGGGGTATAAAGGCACTATTCATTGCCTTCAACCTGGAGAACCCCAAAAAAACCTAGACAGCCTCCAAACCCTACCTCCTACACGACTCCTAACGCAGCCACCCTACCTTCATCGCCCACCGAACTCACTCCTCAACCACACTTCATCTTCCTCCATTGATGAACCTCTCCAAACTCCAGACAACCCATATCAACACCTTCGAATCCCTTCAACTTTAAAACCCAGAAATTCTATGCAAACGACCATTAACCATTTCGTCATCAAACTTCATAACACACAAACTCAACTGTCATCCTCAAACAAAATCAGAAAATCTCCTCCATTACAGCTTCAAACCCACTCGCGAATAACCCATGAGCCGCCTTCATCAAAAAACTCTAAAACCCACCTTCGAAAACTTACCATCAAACCCAACCCTAGCAGCCACGCTCATCAGCCTTCATCCAAACTTCAAACTTCAACTGTAAACCGAGAACCTCAAACAGAATCACCATCATGAACTGTCGCCGATGAAACCGTTCTCCGCAACCCATTTCTTCCGACCAAATCAACCACAACCTTACCTCCTTCAAACAACATGTGAATTGCAACTCTCAGTCTCAGATTAAACCCATTTCCAAAATGCAAATCTCAAAAACTGACAACCCCTAAACCTCGTAACACCCTCAACCATTTCAAAATCAAATTAAAGCCCAGAACAAAGAAAGAACCCATTGAAACAGAGAAAGAAGATGAGACAGAGGTCGAAGTTGAGACAAAATCATCAACAAAATAAGTAAGCCATTGTGAATCTGAAACGCGAGAAGGCAATGTTTCGAAAGAGAATACTGGATCTTTGAAGGTTGCGAATGATTGATTTCGTTGTGTTCTTCGCTTTTTTGTCTGTTTTTTAATTGAGTTGATTTTGTCTCTCTTTCGGAGCCGTGATTTTGCTCTCTATCAGGCGGTGGTATTCTTTCAAAGGATAATGTGCCTGAGTGGGTTTTACCCCAAATACGTGGCTACCTCGTTTTTTGCCAGTGTTATGTTTGTGTTAGGGTGGGTGATGGGCTTAAGGCCCATATGATCCTACCCATATTAACACCCTTAACCCAACGTCCACACCATCCATCCGGGTTCAGTGAGAGGTGATGGGCTTAGCCCAAGTGATCCTCTCCACTTCATCATATTCACACCTCCTGTCCATATTTCAAACCCCCTCTGTTCTTCTCTTAATTTATTAAATAAAAAAAATTATTTCAAATTTTTTTTTATTATCTTAATTGTTTATATTTGCTATATTAATTTTCTAAAACAACTTTTTGTTATATATTGATTTAGTTTATTAGTATGTGAATATACTTCTATTTTATTATATATTATATTCTTCATAGTTTTATTAGCTATATTATTAGAGTTTTATTAAACTTCTTAACTTTTTCTTTTTAGAGTTTTATTTATTTTTCTTAATATTTTAAAGATTTCTATTTCACTTCAAGAGTTAATCTTATTCCGCATTTGTTATTGGGCTTTTTATCCCATTTTTCTTTGGTCGATGACGAGACCTCCGTAATTCATTACCAGTCAAATTATTGATGAATAATGTTGGATCTGAGACCACCTCTTTTTCTCTCTTCATTACTTGTCCCGACTCGATTCAAAACTTTGTCAAACCATTTTCAAAATCAAATTATCTTTGTATTGAATTAAAAAGATGGGATTAAGTGTAGACTTTCTTCCTCTCCGAGTGTTGGGATGCCCACTGTAGTGAGGGTGGTTCCGACACTCGTCTTTCAATACAAAGACGCTTCCAACATTTCCTCATAAAACCTCGGTCTCGTACCGAGTATACTTTCAGTAATAAATTGATTTCTCTTTGTATCGAATTAAGAAGAGAAGATTGGGTGTAGACCTCTTCTTCTCCGAGTGTTGGGATGCCCACTGTAGTGAGGGTGGTCTCGATACTCGTCTTTCGATACGAAAACACAACTTTATCCACCATCTCGCTTTCACAATTTCATCCCGCAACCTTTTCACACCTAAAACCTCGGTCACGTACCGAGTGCATTTTCAAATTCCTTTTCATACAAAAACTTGAATGGTCGTGGAGTGGTTAGGCGTAGGCCTTCTCCTATCCCGAGTGCTGACGTTTACCGTAGGGTTCTTTGTCGCAAAGCACTTACCATTCAAAACCAAAAATATCTTTAATAAGAGAACTTCGTTCTCTTTGCATTGAATTAAAGAGAGAGGATTGGGTGTAGACCTCTTCTTCTCCGAGCGTAGGGATGCCCACTGTAGTGAGGGTGGTTTCGACGCTCGTCTTTCAATACGAAGACGCCTCGTTCGCCACACCCTTTTATAACAAAAACTTTGAGATAAAGAATTGGGTACTACCCGTAGGGGTTACTATCCGAGGACCTGTCTCGCCCCCTAAAAAACAATCCAATCAATCAAACGTGACTTCTTGCCTCGCGTGGCAAAAACTAATCAATCATTTCAAAAAAAGGATATGTTACGTCCGTTCTACCGCAAACAGGTAACGCCTAAGTCTCCAACGAGCGAGCAGCAAAACACCTAAACTGCTAGAACGCGCACGATAACATCATCCCCAAACACACCGGTTATCCGCACCGTAGGTACGAACTATGTTGCTCTGATTTCTCTCGCATGTTGAGAATACGTAGGCATAGGATTGCAATATCCTAGCGAGCACCCTCTTTCTTTTTCACCCTTTCCCAGAAAGGCATGCTACGTCCGTTCTACCGCAAACAGGTAACGCCTAAGTCTCCAACGAGCGAGCAGCAATACACCTAACTGCTAGAATGCGCACGATAGCAGCGTCTACCAAAACTTCCCCGCACACCGTAGGCCGAACTACGGCTGCTCTGATTCTTTACTTCTTTTTGAGTAAAGATACGTAGGCACAAGGACCACAATCCTTGCCGAGCATATTCCCCCCATATTTGTAGTTCCCCGAACTACGTCGACTCTGACTTTCTCACATCTATTGAGAATACGTAGGCATAGGACTGCGAAGTCCTACCGAGTCTGTTCTTTCTCTTTTCTCCCTCTGTTACCTCTCTTTTCGCGTTTCTAAACCCTTCTCTCTATCTTTTAGAACACTCTTTTTATAGCATAATATTTAAGCAGATAAATTCACACATCGACAAACAAAAGGTTCCCATCGAGTACGATGGATGTGAGGGGTGCTAATACCTTCCCCTCGCATAACCAGGCTTCCGAACCCGTTCTTGGTCGCGAGACCATCTTATCCTTTTCTTTTCTTAAGGTTTTCTCGATATTTTCCTTTCCCCTCATGGGATGAATAAAGTTCGGTGGCGACTCTTCTGTCTATCCTTTTCGCCTCCCCGTCGTTGCGCGATGCATTTTTCGAGTAGCGACAGATGGCGACTCTGCTGGGGACTACAGCGAGCCAAGCCTATTTTGTTTGTCGTGTTTGTATTTTTTTTTTTTGCCTTATTTGTTTATGCTTTATTCTCTAACCTGTTGGGTTTATTTGGTTGGTTTGTAAGGATAAAAGCTTTCTACCCGAGCTTTCGAGTATACACTAAGTTAGGAGGTGGATTCTTTCTGATTTGCGAGACTTAGGACTCGTTGAGTTGGATCGAATTCCACCGCTCAGACGAGACCCCTTTGGGATGATTATGTCTTACGTGTAGTCGTAATGGCGTCTTTATTTACAACTTGGGAGTCCGTGACTCTGAGGACCTTTTGTAGAACCTTATTCCGAAGGTTCCTAAAACATAACTCTGTGTTCATCCTTTAAAGGGAATACCGTCTTACGAGTAGTCGTTCTGATGGAAAACTTTTGAGGGTTAGTACATGGGACTTTGTTTAAAGGCCTTTGGGATACCCTCTTATTAAACCAGTAGATTTCCCACCCGAGGGGAGAGATACCTTTTGTTGTTGTCTTGCAGGATCTGTAACTTTAATCGTTGTTGTGGATCTGTTCTCGTGTGCACTCATTGCATTGCATTTGCATAAGCATATCTGCATCATTTTGCATTTTCCTCCTTAACCAGTGCCAAGAGCTTACCCATCCTCTGTTCATAACCCGCAGTTGATTTCCCGACACTCCTACTGAACTCGTGAAAGCTGTGAAGCATTTGAAGCAATAGGAGCATAGACGCCTTGAAAGGCCAATCAGACAATGCAAACTGAGGTAGCTATGCCAGAGAACGACCGCCAGAATGTTGAGTCCCCACCAGGGTTTACTGTGACGAATAATCCACTGTATGATCTTCCGCCGGATGGCCATCCTCCACAAGTAAACGTTCCTACTCGACCCCAGAGGATGCCAACGACTAATCCCAT
Source organism: Lathyrus sativus (assembly GCA_963859935.3). Classification (NCBI taxonomy): domain Eukaryota; kingdom Viridiplantae; phylum Streptophyta; class Magnoliopsida; order Fabales; family Fabaceae; genus Lathyrus; species Lathyrus sativus. Next base: position 60,324,883 of record OZ012741.1, read on the forward strand.
GGAAGAAAAGCTTCGTGCCCTCGAGGAGACAATTCAAGCTATAAGAGTGTCTGACATGCCCAGACTCGATGCTGCTGATATGTGTCTAGTGCTAGACTTGGTGATTCCTCCAAGATTCAAGATACCCAACTTCGAAAAGTACACAGGCTTTAGTTGCCCGAGGCGTCATTTGGTGATGTACTGTCGAAAAATGACCCCCTATACTCATGATGATAAGCTGATGATCCACTGTTTTCAAGAAAGTCTGAGTGGGGCATCATTAAGTTGGTACACAGATTTAGAAAGGAGTCATATCCAATCGTGGAGGGACCTAGCTAGCACTTTTCTAAAGTTTTACCAGTTCAATCTAGACACTCCTCCCACCCGCATGCAGTTGCAAAGCCTATCTCAGAATGAAAACGAACCTTTTAAGGGATATGCACAACGATGGAGAGAATTCGCAGCAAGAGTGCAACCACCACTCTCGGACAAGGAGCTGATTGACATGTTCATCAACAGTTTGCAGGGCTCTTATTTTGAAAGAATGGCTGGTTGTACGCCATCAAGCTTCTCTGACCTTGTGATTGTAGGAGAGCGCCTCGAAAGTTACCTCAAAAGTGGACAAATCCAAGACGCCTCAAGCAGTCAGGCCAGTGAGCTTGAATCTTTCGACGATTTCCATGAGGAAGAGAAGGATGAAACCAGCGCACTCATAGCGAACATTGGGTATCCTCACGATGTACCGACAAAACTCTATGGTCCCTCATCTTCTCAACAGGCATCATTACCAGTGCCATGTTATCCTTATGAGAAATCAGCCATGCCTAAAGCTTCATCCCACAAGCCATGGGTCGCTCCTCATGCAAATCAACGAGCCCATGGTCGAGGTCATCTGAATCAGCGCTGTAATCAGAATAGGCCCAGCAACAACTTGGAAAGAAGGACTGCTCCTCTTCATCCAGTCCCTATGTCGCACAGTCAACTTCTCCCACATCTGATTCAGAACTCATTGGTGGAGCCTAAAACTCTTAAGCCTGTGCCAGAACCTTACCCTCCTGGGTACAATCCCAATGCTCAGTGTGGATATCATGGAGGATCCATGGGGCACTCGACTGAAGAATGCAAAGCCTTCCAAGCCAAGGTGCAACAACTAATTGACAAAGGGTACATCTCTTTTCCAGAAGGAAGTTTGGTTGTCCATGTCAACCTCTCAGCTGTCTAAACTCGAATATTTCAAGGGTCATTTCCAGAAGCCAGTGGTCTAGACAGGCAGACGTCCTCAACATTGGCAGTCCTTGAACGCTTTTATCATTTGCATCTTGTAGTTTATTTCCTGTTAATTGCTACTTGTTTTTTTTTAAACATTGATTGTTTCGAATGGTAATATTAATGAAGTGATTATGCATTTTCCGAATCAGTCACGTCGTATTCACTCATTATTTCCACTTATCACAGACACATACACTTTTTATCCACTCCACTTTATCACTGTTGTTTTAGCAAAGATTGGAGGGAGGATGACGAAAACAAAATACCCATAATTGCAAACCGTATGCTTTCGGATAAAATCTCGTCAATGATGTACAGGCATTGTTTTAATTCCCCTAAACACCGGAGATATAAGGAGTTAATCCCTAGTAAACCACTTCGAGCCTAGAAGTAGGAGTTTCCTTCGGATATTCAAACCCTTACACTCAACCTGGGGCAGGGTAGTGTTCAGTTAATCCAACTACGCATGCAAATCAACAAAGCAAAAATCCAAAAGACGGTTGTTCATCAATGACCCTTGACATGGCAGTCATAATCCTCCAACAAAATCCAAAAAAAATCAATCAAAAGCCTGCTAAGTCAAACACCTCAAAAGGAGACTTAGGCAAAAATCAAGGCTATCCCGATGGATTTGACAAGCAAAACCAGTCCATGCAAAAGTTAGGGATAAAAAAAAAAACAAAAGCAAAAGAGGTCCTCAAACCCTCAACAAAAACAAAATAAGATTCAGTGACCACCCAGAAGGGTCATTGACATCCATCAAAATAAGGTGACTGCCATTTCAAGTAAACCTTGAACCATCAAGCTTATACCGTCAAGCAAATGCAGAATTAACCGAACGTAGGTATGGAGATCATCAAGAAGAAGGGGTGGGTACAAATCATACTTTGAGCCTAATGTCCTTTGTTTTTAAACCGTGAACCAAACCACGTTACAACCCTCGAAAGACCTAACTGAGGCGAGGTTTATTCTAAAAGCATACTATCGCAAGGTTGCGTAACCTGACTCCCCACATATTTGTTAATCATCAGCTTTGGTGTCAATATCCTTGCTATATCTTTTACACCAATCAAATTAGCACAACGTTTGGACTAACGGTCCATTCGTCTCACTACCACGACACTCAATAAACGACAATTCTTTCAAAAAACTTGCATGAACTTCGCGTTAAAATTACCATTTGTGAACAAACAATTTTAATTGCAAGTCAGTAATTGGCATAGAGGAAATTCCAACACAAAGCAATCAAGCATGACTGGATCATTCAGCAGTCTGGATCAGTCTGAGGCAAATCCCCAAGCAATGGTCGATCATGGGGCAAATCATTCAAGAAGCGGTTGATCAAAAGTAAATTATACCAATTAGGGGCAGGCCACCCAGAGTTTCTCTGACTTGAGGATAGATCCCTCCAATGTTCAATCAGGATAAGTTAAGTCGCTTCAACGCTCTTTCAAGAGCAAGCTACTCCAAAGAGTATATTGAAGCCAATCACCACAAGAATTGGTTAAACAATGATAAATCCTTTCGTGGTACAAACTCTGGGGCAAGCCATCTTGAGGTCGTCTCATGGCAAGTTATTCAAGCAAGTTCATTTTCATCAACAACTGTTGAGTTCAAAACGAGTGTCGGGGAATCATACTGTCACCTCACCCAACCCTAACCTTCCGAAAAGGCCTTGTTGTCATTGGATTCTTCATCCCACAACCTAAACCTACACCTACAAAACAAATTGAAACATTCAAACCAGTCCTCGTCTGGTCAACCTTTTGCTGAATACCAGTTCTCGTCCGGTATATGTCAGCTTTCAAACCAATCCCATCTGGTCAACCTTTTGCTGAATACCAGTTCTCGTCCGGTATATGTCAGCTTTCAAACCAATCCCATCTGGTCAACCCTTCGCTGAATACCAATTCCCGCTTGGTATATGTCAGCTTTCAAACCAATCCCATCTGGTCAACCCTTCGCTGAATACCAATTCCCGCTTGGTATATGTCAGCTTTTAAACCAGCTCTCATCTGGTCACCCTTCCTTTTAGCCTACCATTTAACCAGACTACCATTTAACCAGTTCTTGCATGGTAAACCTTATTCCAAAGTCCAGCTGCCATCTGGCAAACCACAAAATCAGTCTTCCTTTGATAGCTTAACCTTTCGCCAACCAGTCTCATCTGGTTTACCCTCCGAATACCAGCCCTCATCTGGTACTTCCAACCCAAAGTCCAAATCTGCATTGGCAACCACCAAAGTCCAACCTGCATTTCCAATCACCTGCCTGTAATCATGTGCATCATGTGCAATCATATGCATCATACGCATTGCATTCGACATCATAAATATCTCAACTTCATAAGCATCTTGCATCTTATGCATACCTATGATCATATCATATTTTCCCCAGCTCTTGCATCTCCGCGCATTTGCATTTCCATTTATGGAACATCTTTATCATTCAGCATTAGCATGTGCGAGATCAGATCCAAGATCAATCTTGAAGATTCCCAAGATCATCATCAGCCTGATCAGGGGCATCCCTTGCAAGACCGTGAGTTTCTCCCACGAGAGTCAGAGGATATCAAGATCATAATCAGCCCAGTCAAGGGCATTTTCCGCAAGACCGTGGGCGTTCTCCCACAGAGTTTGCAACTTTTGTTGGGCAAATTCAAGAGCTTCAATGCAATCATCAGCCCAATCAGGGGCATTACTTGCAAAAACTGTGGGTCCTCCCACAAAATTCAAGATCACTAAAGAAAAATTCCGCCCAGACAGGGGCACCTTCTCAAGACCATGGGTGTATCGCATGATGTATTTCAACCCCATGGTTAATCAAATCTTCAACGACAAATTTAGCACAGTCAGGGGCATATCATTTAAAGTCAACGATAAAGTGGCAATCTCTTCGGAGAAGCTTATCTCCCTACATCCTTTTGGGTGTCAGGTTTGTTTATATTTCACTTCTCAAACTTTTGTTTTTCTTTTTCGGACAAATTCAGGGTCTTCTTTGTATCTAATTGACTTCTACCTTGAAAAATGAATGCTGCAGCAATTCATCTTACTCGGTCTAAGCCAATTAGATAGGGGCATCTGTCATACCCCAAATTTGCCCGCTAGTTTTGTAAATATTTTCGCATTTTATTTCACATTTTCCACGCCGTTTAGACACGTGTCCACCCCGATTGAGCATTTTTCAGGTCTTGACTATTTTTTGCCCAGTAGAAGTGTGACACGTGGCCTAAGGGCATTTTGGTAAATTTTGTTTCTATTTTCATTTTCTCATTTTTATATTCAAATATTAAATTTTTGTTCATATTTTTATTTTTTATATTTAATTCAAATAGTTTGTTTTTTTTATATAGAAAATAGAAAATAGATTTTTATTATTAGCTTTTATAAAACATTTTTAGTATTTGTTTCCATTTATTTTTAGGATTGGATTTTATTAATTTAAATTTATTTAGTAATTAAATTAGGTTTTTAATGATTTAGTTAGAATTTAGTCTTTATTAGTTTTTTTTTAAATTAATTAATTAAGGGATTATATTAGAGTTGGTTGTATAGTTTAATTAATAGGATTGTTTAATTAAAGTTAATTGAGTCAGCATTTAACTGATTTATGTTTCTGGAGTTAACCGTGTTCATTTAGTCAAAATCAACAATTAACAAGTGATTATCAGCTAGTACATTGCCATGTGTCGGAAACTGGGGTATAAAGGCACTATTCATTGCCTTCAACCTGGAGAACCCCAAAAAAACCTAGACAGCCTCCAAACCCTACCTCCTACACGACTCCTAACGCAGCCACCCTACCTTCATCGCCCACCGAACTCACTCCTCAACCACACTTCATCTTCCTCCATTGATGAACCTCTCCAAACTCCAGACAACCCATATCAACACCTTCGAATCCCTTCAACTTTAAAACCCAGAAATTCTATGCAAACGACCATTAACCATTTCGTCATCAAACTTCATAACACACAAACTCAACTGTCATCCTCAAACAAAATCAGAAAATCTCCTCCATTACAGCTTCAAACCCACTCGCGAATAACCCATGAGCCGCCTTCATCAAAAAACTCTAAAACCCACCTTCGAAAACTTACCATCAAACCCAACCCTAGCAGCCACGCTCATCAGCCTTCATCCAAACTTCAAACTTCAACTGTAAACCGAGAACCTCAAACAAAATCACCATCATGAACTGTCGCCGATGAAACCGTTCTCCGCAACCCATTTCTTCCGACCAAATCAACCACAACCTTACCTCCTTCAAACAACATGTGAATTGCAACTCTCAGTCTCAGATTAAACCCATTTCCAAAATGAAAATCTCAAAAACTGACAACCCCTAAACCTCGTAACACCCTCAACCATTTCAAAATCAAATTAAAGCCCAGAACAAAGAAAGAACCCATTGAAATAGAGAAAGAAGATGAGACAGAGGTCGAAGTTGAGACAAAATCATCAACAAAATAAGTAAGCCATTGTGAATCTGAAACGCGAGAAGGCAATGTTTCGAAAGAGAATACTGGATCTTTGAAGGTTGCGAATGATTGATTTCGTTGTGTTCTTCGCTTTTTTGTCTGTTTTTTAATTGAGTTGATTTTGTCTCTCTTTCGGAGCCGTGATTTTGCTCTCTATCAGGCGGTGGTATTCTTTCAAAGGATAATGTGCCTGAGTGGGTTTTACCCCAAATACGTGGCTACCTCGTTTTTTGCCAGTGTTATGTTTGTGTTAGGGTGGGTGATGGGCTTAAGGCCCATATGATCCTACCCATATTAACACCCTTAACCCAACGTCCACACCATCCATCCGGGTTCAGTGAGAGGTGATGGGCTTAGCCCAAGTGATCCTCTCCACTTCATCATATTCACACCTCCTGTCCATATTTCAAACCCCCTCTGTTCTTCTCTTAATTTATTAAATAAAAAAAATTATTTCAAATTTTTTTTTATTATCTTAATTGTTTATATTTGCTATATTAATTTTTTAAAACAACTTTTTGTTATATATTGATTTAGTTTATTAGTATGTGAATATACTTCTATTTTATTATATATTATATTCTTCATAGTTTTATTAGCTATATTATTAGAGTTTTATTAAACTTCTTAACTTTTTCTTTTTAGAGTTTTATTTATTTTTCTTAATATTTTAAAGATTTCTATTTCACTTCAAGAGTTAATCTTATTCCGCATTTGTTATTGGGCTTTTTATCCCATTTTTCTTTGGTCGATGACGAGACCTCCGTAATTCATTACCAGTCAAATTATTGATGAATAATGTTGGATCTGAGACCACCTCTTTTTCTCTCTTCATTACTTGTCCCGACTCGATTCAAAACTTTGTCAAACCATTTTCAAAATCAAATTATCTTTGTATTGAATTAAAAAGATGGGATTAAGTGTAGACTTTCTTCCTCTCCGAGTGTTGGGATGCCCACTGTAGTGAGGGTGGTTCCGACACTCGTCTTTCAATACAAAGACGCTTCCAACATTTCCTCATAAAACCTCGGTCTCGTACCGAGTATACTTTCAGTAATAAATTGATTTCTCTTTGTATCGAATTAAGAAGAGAAGATTGGGTGTAGACCTCTTCTTCTCCGAGTGTTGGGATGCCCACTGTAGTGAGGGTGGTCTCGATACTCGTCTTTCGATACGAAAACACAACTTTATCCACCATCTCGCTTTCACAATTTCATCCCGCAACCTTTTCACACCTAAAACCTCGGTCACGTACCGAGTGCATTTTCAAATTCCTTTTCATACAAAAACTTGAATGGTCGTGGAGTGGTTAGGCGTAGGCCTTCTCCTATCCCGAGTGCTGACGTTTACCGTAGGGTTCTTTGTCGCAAAGCACTTACCATTCAAAACCAAAAATATCTTTAATAAGAGAACTTCGTTCTCTTTGCATTGAATTAAAGAGAGAGGATTGGGTGTAGACCTCTTCTTCTCCGAGCGTAGGGATGCCCACTGTAGTGAGGGTGGTTTCGACGCTCGTCTTTCAATACGAAGACGCCTCGTTCGCCACACCCTTTTATAACAAAAACTTTGAGATAAAGAATTGGGTACTACCCGTAGGGGTTACTATCCGAGGACCTGTCTCGCCCCCTAAAAAACAATCCAATCAATCAAACGTGACTTCTTGCCTCGCGTGGCAAAAACTAATCAATCATTTCAAAAAAAGGATATGTTACGTCCGTTCTACCGCAAACAGGTAACGCCTAAGTCTCCAACGAGCGAGCAGCAAAACACCTAAACTGCTAGAACGCGCACGATAACATCATCCCCAAACACGCCGGTTATCCGCACCGTAGGTACGAACTACGTTGCTCTGATTTCTCTCGCATGTTGAGAATACGTAGGCATAGGATTGCAATATCCTAGCGAGCACCCTTTTTCTTTTTCACCCTTTCCCAGAAAGGCATGCTACGTCCGTTCTACCGCAAACAGGTAACGCCTAAGTCTCCAACGAGCGAGCAGCAATACACCTAACTGCTAGAATGCGCACGATAGCAGCGTCTACCAAAACTTCCCCGCACACCGTAGGCCGAACTACGGCTGCTCTGATTCTTTACTTCTTTTTGAGTAAAGATACGTAGGCACAAGGACCACAATCCTTGCCGAGCATATTCCCCCCATATTTGTAGTTCCCCGAACTACGTCGACTCTGACTTTCTCACATCTATTGAGAATACGTAGGCATAGGACTGCGAAGTCCTACCGAGTCTGTTCTTTCTCTTTTCTCCCTCTGTTACCTCTCTTTTCGCGTTTCTAAACCCTTCTCTCTATCTTTTAGAACATTCTTTTTATAGCATAATATTTAAGCAGATAAATTCACACATCGACAAACAAAAGGTTCCCATCGAGTACGATGGATGTGAGGGGTGCTAATACCTTCCCCTCGCATAACCAGGCTTCCGAACCCGTTCTTGGTCGCGAGACCATCTTATCCTTTTCTTTTCTTAAGGTTTTCTCGATATTTTCCTTTCCCCTCATGGGATGAATAAAGTTCGGTGGCGACTCTTCTGTCTATCCTTTTCGCCTCCCCGTCGTTGCGCGATGCATTTTTCGAGTAGCGACAAGAAGGAGATAAAAACAATCAAGACACACTTGTGTCGTACATGGCCCGAACTACGTTTGCTCTGATCTTTCATGCTGTATGAAAGTACGTAGGCATAGGATGCGATATCCTAGCGAGCAACCTTCCCCTCCTTTCCCGTAGGTAGGCGAACTACGTTGACTCTGATTTCTCGTTCCAGACGGGAATACGTAGGCATAAAGTGCGATACTTTGCCGAGTCATTTTATTTTCTTTTAACCCTTGACCTGTAGAGTAGATAGAATAACCAATCCGTACCAGAAAACAAGCGTGGATCCCGTCGAGTACGACGGACGTGAGGGGTGCTAATACCTTCCCCTTGCGTAACCGACTCCCGAATCCAGGATTTGGTTGCGATGACCATTCCTTTCCCGTCTTTGCGGTAGGTTTACTTCGAGTGTTTCCTTTCCCTCCGTTGGGATAAATAACGCACGGTGGCGACTCTTCTGTTCAGCCGGCGCCGATTTTCGCAGTAGCGACAGCTGGCGACTCTGCTGGGGATCCAATGTCCCCTGGCTGCTAAGGACTGCGATAGTTCCTTATGCATTTGGGATCCAACGTCCCTTAAGCGAGTCAATCCTAACGCTTGTTTTCCCGTCGAGGATTTTGTATGGATTTACTTTCTCTGTATTTTACTTTCAGCATTATATTATTGTTATTATTGTTGTATTGGGGGTGTAACAGGTGTTCTATGATTGAGAGATAAGCCGGACCTGGGCTTGAGTGCACTTAGAATTAGAGTGGAAAGTAGTGGGCGCGTGCCAGCTTTGCTTGCATTAGTGTCCCGCAAAATCCACACTCGGACGAGGTTCTTCTGGTTGACTTCTTTTTCTACCCTTTGGGTTGAATGGGTTGTTGGTTAGTTGAATTGTCGACTCCGGGAACCGATCACTTGGAAGTTGGCTAAGTGAGGCCTCTTCAGGATTTGATGATGCCACTCCTTCTGGGAATCGTATCATCAACCCTGAAAGTCTGTGACGCCGACGACCGCATAGGATGCCATACCATTGTCAGTTACTAGGACACCTACCTGTGAGAGGGCTTGGGGCTATGCAGGTAACTAGACCTTCAGATACCGGTTTGTTTCTTGATGTAAGATTAAGGGTATTTATAGACAGTTGAGGGGTCTATCAGAGACCAGTTGGAGTTATGTTATGGGGTCTATCAGAGACCAGAGTTGGAGCTTTGTATTGGGTCTGTCTAAGACCAGGGTTTGAGGAATTCTGGATGGTCTATCTGAGACTTATGATGTGGTTCAGGCTTCTCAGCCATGGCATTTGGTCCATGTTGCATCTATTTGCATTGCATTGTTCGCATAACCATTATCATGTGCATTTCATTAACGTGTGTCTGTGCTGCAGGTGCATTTGCATATTCCCTGATTCTAGTGTCCGAACTTCTGCTTATTGGTCATGGCTGGTTTGAGAAAGACAGTTGCGTACAAGTTACCTACACCTGACGTTACTCCTCTACTTGGTTTGATTTCCCTTGCTGATGAGGAGGTCAGGAGAAGTTTCAGAATGAGTTACGGAAGACTGTTGAGACTGGTCTGCAAGCCAACTGCTGTTGAGATGAACGGGCTGTATACATTGATGCAATTCTATGACCTTGCCTTAAGATGTTTCATATTTGCTGACTTTATTTTGGGGCCTACCATGGAAGAGTACGCAGAGTTTATCGAGCTGCCGGTGCAAAATAAGGTTCCTTTCATCCATTGTGACGCTAAGCCCAAGTTGGAGGACTTAGCAAAGGCTTTACACATGAACGCTTCTGAACTATTAATGACTTCTTGGCTCGGGGTTCCAGGCTTCTCCCTCGGTTTTCTGGTTGGCAAAGCCCAAGAGTATGCCAAGAGCGGATGCTGGATAGTCTTTAATGCTATTTTGGCTCTATGCATCTACGGAATAGTGTTGTTTCCCAATTTACCCAATTTTGTGGACTTTGACGCCTTTCATCTGTTTGCTGCTGGCAACCCTGTACCCACCTTGATTGGAGATCTCTATCATTCATTGCACTACAAAAATGAAAATAGGAGAGGAAAGACTGTTTACTGTTGTGCGCCGCTGTTGAACATGTGGTTTAAGAGCCACCTCCCCCTAAAGGGACCTTTTGTAGATGGTGCAACTACAGCTGACTGGCCAGAGCGCCTGATGAGACTATCTTCTGAAGACATTGAATGGTTCGACCGAGACTTGCTGGGGTCTGAGCTTATTTTCAGTTGCGCCGGATATCCTAATGTTCCTTTGATAGGAAGAAAAGGGTGCATCAATTATAATACATCGCTGTTTATTCGCCAATTTGGATATGCATTGAAGAACCCACCTAGGGAGGAAGAAATACAGGAATCTCTGTACTTCACCGGTAATTTGAATGGAGAGTTACTAGCCAAGCTTCAGCACGCTTGGATACGTATCAACAGAAGAGGGAAACCACTATTAGGGAAGAATGATTGTCAGGCTTATGTACCACACAAAGCTTGGATACAAGAGAGAGCAAAACAGTTGCTGATGCCGTTTCCAGCTGCACCAGTCCATGTTCATATTCCAGTAGAGGAACCAACCACTGTTACTATGGAGGTCTACGAGCGAGTTGTAAAAGAGAAGGAAGCCTTGTTGTTGGCTAATGAAGAGTTAGAAAAGGAACTGGCTCAGATGCGTAGTGAGAAGAACAAGGTTGTGCATTCTTTTCAACAGCAGATGGAATTAGTAAACAAGCTAGGTGTTGAACTGACCGAAGAGAAAAAGAAGCGTGAACGCCTGGGGAAAGAATTCAGAAGCTCTCATGATATGTTGGATTCCAAGAAGAAAGCACTCGATGCCGCCCACCGGGAAATCTCTTCTTGTAATAAAACGTGGAATGCTACGCTAACCAACAACAAAAAGAGGGAAGACAAATTGAAGCAGCAAATTTTTGAACTCGAAGAACAGTTGAAGGCTAGCAATAAAAAGTATGAAGAGGAGGTGATGGCAAGATATAGTCTACAGAACTCATTGAACAAGGCCATCGAGGGCAAGAAAGAGGCTGTAGCTCAGAAACGAAAGTTAGAGGATCGCTTAGGAGAAGGGGCATGGGAGGAATCCACTGGTGATTTACGACGTGTTCTCAAGCGAAGAGATCTACTTGTTGAAGGTCTGCTTACCCGACCAAGTCATCCAGAGACTAAGAGGTTATTAGAGGAGTACCAGGCATATGGGAGCACTTGACCGTTTCATGTATTAATGTGTATGCTTTATTTGCATTGTGCTGACCATCACCAGGATTGTTGGTTGAGGTCATGCCTTCTTATTGTACACTCATTGATATTGTATTCCTGATTTGATGGGTTTCTCTGCAATATGAGGTGTTTTCTATGATTCGGCTCCGAGTTTCGTATTGCTGTCACTGTCACCACACTGACACATTTGCACTAGAATCGGGGAGTGATATTCCCTAATGCACAGACACATATTGCATTGCATTCACATTCATATTGCATTACAGGTGATTATTGAACTGTATCTCATTTCCTGCACCGTGCAGGTCTTTTCAGGATTGAAAGTCAACGCCCGCACCGATACTCCACTCGTACCAACTGCAGAAGAGTTATGGATCAGATGCAGAATGAAATGCAGGACATGCGTGAGAAGCTGGCACTATTCATGCAGACAATGGAGACCATTGTGAAAGGCCAGGAGAACTTGCAAGCTTTGGTGCAGCCTTTGCTGATGAGAAATGCTGGGCACGGAAACGAAGACCATAATTCTATGCGAGTTGACACTATTCACAGGGATGGTACTCCTACACCGGTAGCTCCACCTGTGGTGAACATACCTGCTGTCAATGTGAACAACGGCGCTGCCGCCGGGAACGGTAACGCAGGAATCGGTAACGAGACGGTCGTCAACAAAGTTGGGTTCAGAGATGTCAATCTGGGTGGTGATAATATTGGAGGTAATGGCTTCGGTAACAACGGATTTGGCTTTAATGACCAGGGGTTTAATCATGCTGGGAAGTACGGCTTCAACGCTCAGGGCTTCGGACAGGACGGATTTGGTATTACCAATCAGGGTTATGGCGGATTAGGTAATGGAAATGGTGCTGGGATAATGTCTTTTGGACCCGTCGAAGTCGCTCCGGGGTATGGTAACAGGGGGCGGGGCCCTGTAATGAATCAGACTAGATTTGGCCGTAACAACGGGTACGATGGATACGGAAATGGGAACGGTAATTGGCTAGAAGATCAGCAAGAAGATGCTTTCTCTGGTGGAGGATTTGAAGGTCCTATAGATGACTCTCAAAGAATCAAGATGCTCGAGGAGCAGATGAAAGGGGTCGTGAATCAAAGTGCTGTTGGTTTAGATATGACCACAATGGGTCTGATGCCTGGCCTGAGGGTACCACTAAAGTTTAAAGCTCCCACATTCGACAAATATAAGGGGGATACCTGTCCAAAGGTGCATGTGCGGTCATACTATAGAAGGATGTCGGCTTATTCAAACGATGAGAGGATGCTGATGCATTTCTTTCAAGACAACTTGTCTGGTCCTTCCCTTGAATGGTACATGGGGTTGGAGCCAACTCAGATAAAAACATGGAAGCAGCTGGCTGAAGCATTTGTGGCTCATTATAAGTACAATAGAGACTTGGCACCCAACCGAGTCCAATTGCAGGGGTTGTCCCAGAAGAAAGACGAGAGCTTCAAAGAATACGCGCAGAGATGGCGCGACATGGCTGCACGAGTTCATCCCCCTTTGGATGACAAAGAAATGAATGATATGTTCATAGGAACATTTACTGGTGTGTTTTATGACAAGCTGTTTCATACTTCCTTGGGCAGTTTCTCGGACTTAATCTTGATGGGTGAGAAAATTGAAAGCAATATTAAAATGGGAAGATTCCAAGCTGAGGAATCCACTTCAGCTGGCAGTAACAGAAGGGCTTTCGGTGGGCGCCGTCAAGGTGATGCAAGTGCAGTATTCGGGGGCCGAGGCCGAGGCCGGGGCAGAGGTCGAAATCAGTACAATCATCCGCAGCAGGTGGCAAGTGTCACAATTCCATTTCATCAACAACCAATACCACCGCAGCAACAGCAGCCACAACAGGGGGTACATCCTGCCTAGCGCAGAATCCAGGGGGGCAAACCAAGGAGGGTGTTTGAAACGCCTCCTTCAACGTATGCAGAATTACTACAGACGTTACTGGGTTTGAACTTGGTGGAAAAGAGGACTATGGCGCCAGTAACAGGCACTCCTCCGTACGGCTTTGACGCGAACAAGCACTGTGAGTTCCACTTCGGGGCTCCTGGCCACGACATAGAGAGTTGCCACGCGTTCAAGCATGTGGTACAGGATTTGTTGGATAGTAAGGCCATCAATTTTGGACAAGCGGGTCCGAACATAGTACAAAAGCCCATGTCCAACCATGGGGCAAATGCTATTTTAACCGAGGAGGGTTTGAACTTGATCATGAATGTTGATGACCTTAAGACACCATTGTGTGAGATAAAGAGCAGATTATTGAAAGGAGGTGTGTATCCGGGCTGCGATGAGTTTTGTTTAGAGTGTTGGACCCAAGCTGGGGGTTGTGCTGAATTGAAGAAGGGCATTCAGACCTTGATAGATGGGGGCACATTACAATTCGACAGAACGGCCGTTGAGGAGCCTGCAGAGTTACCAGCGGATGAGCAAAGTGATGTAGCTACCGTGACAATTCCCCGAAAAACGATCACCATAACAGCGCCAGCCAGGCGACCGCCGATCACTATCACCAAGGCAGGACCAATCCCTTATGAGAGCACTAAGGCAGTACCCTGGACCTATGGGTTGGAAGCATACTGTGATAGGGTGAAAATTGATATTAGTAAACAGCCAGTTGAGGTTGTAGACAACGTCGTCGGGACCGGAGGGATGACGAGAAGTGGGAGAATTTTTATATCGCCTGAGGTAGAGGCTGAACGACTGGCGAAAGGAAAAGGAAAGATGAATGAGGATGTCCCTGTGCAGAGGAATGAAAAAGAAACGTCTTTGAAAGATGTAGAAGAGTTTATGCGTCTTATTTGTAAGAGTGATTATAAGATTGCTGAGCACCTTCAACAGACGCCATCGAAGATATCCATACTGTCGTTGCTATTGTGTTCCGAAGCTCATAGGAATACATTGTTGAAAGTTCTGGATACGTCCTTCGTACCCCAAGATGTTTCTGTGAATCAGTTGGAGGACGTGAACGCAGGCCATAGCTTGGGATTTACAGACTTTGATTTGACCCCGAAGGGGAGAGAGCATAACATGGCGTTGCACGTCTCAGTTGAGTGTAGGGGCTCGGTCATGTCCCATGTACTGGTAGATACCGGATCTTCCTTAAACATGCTGCCGAAGAAAGCAATGATGAAATTGGACGTCAGGGGAATCATTTGTACGCCTAGTGACTTGGTGGTCAGGGCATTTGATGGTACACGGAGGACAGTCTTTGGATCCATAACGTTACCTCTGCAGGTGGGGCTGGAGGTTTTCGAAACTGAATTTTACATTATGGACATCCATCTAGCATACAACTGTCTTCTCGGACGACCATGGATCCATGGTGCTGGGGCAGTCACATCTACCTTGCACCAAAAGCTAAAATACATGGTAGGGGACAGCGTGGTCACGGTCTGTGGAGAAGAAGATATATTGGTTAGCCATCTGTCATCATTCAAGTACGTAGAAGTCGACGGCGAGATTCATGAAACACCCTGTCAAGCCTTTGAAGGGTTGCGCATCAAAGACAAAGTTCCAGGGCCGAGTAAAGCGTCAGAGGTGGCCGTCAAGTCATACAAGGAGGCTCAGGCTCTAGTGAAGACTGGTGAGACAAAAGGCTGGGGCAAGGTTCTGGATATTCCTGTGAAGATGGAAAAATTTGGGCTGGGATATCAACCGTCGTCGTCAACGCCTGTTGCTGGGGCACCCCGTTTCAAAGGACCAATAACGATCACAGCTAGTGGAGTGTATCACGAGGCCATCAACGCTGTTTCAGATTCCGAAGAAGGAGACAGTGACTACGACATGGACGCCTGGATTCAGCCGAGCGTGCCGGGACAAGGATTATGCAATTGGTCTATTCAGGAGATTGTTCCTGTGACTCACAAACAGTAATACTTTGTTTTCTTAATTGTTGAACAATCCGGTGTCTTACCCGGGGCATCGTGATTTTGCTTAGGGTCGTGCTGTTATGTACATTGCATTGTTTGATCATTAAATAAAAGGCATTTTTTCATGTACAAATATTGTGATCTCTGTTTTTCCTGTTTTTGTGTTTTACAATAAAATGGAAACATGGTTATTCGCTTTATACATATTTTGAAGCATTTAACCATTCCTTTTGCAGGATAATATTTTCAGATGACATCATTGAACCGCCTATGACTCATTTCGACTTTGAGCACCCGGTATTTCAGGCCGAAGAAGAGAGTGTTGAAGATGGCGACGTTCCCGAAGAGTTGTCTTGGTTGGTAAAGCAAGAAGAGTGAATCATTCTGCCTCATGAGGAGGTCATTGAAATTATTAACCTGGGGTCGGAAGAGGTTGAAAGGAACATCCGTATAGGAGCCGCGCTGCAGAGTGACGTCAAGCGAAGACTGGTTGAAATGCTCAAAGAGTACAGTGATGTGTTCGCTTGGTCGTATGAAGACATGCCTGGGATGGATACGGATATGGTTGTGCATCGTCTGCCGCTAAAAGAAGAATGCCCGCCGGTTAAGCAGAAGCTTCGCAGAACTAGACCTGATATGGCAGTGAAAATTAAGGAGGAGGTCCAAAAGCAGTGGGATGCTGGTTTCCTAGCTGTTACAAAATATCCCTCATGGGTCGCTAATGTTGTACCAGTGCCAAAGAAAGACGGTAAAGTGAGAATGTGCGTAGATTATCGTGATTTGAATAAAGCGAGCCCGAAAGATGATTTTCCGCTTCCTCACATCGATGTGCTGGTTGACAACACTGCTCAATTCTCCGTATTCTCCTTCATGGATGGCTTCTCGGGCTATAATCAGATTAAGATGGCGCCAGAAGACATGGAGAAGACTACCTTCATCACACCTTGGGGAACATTTTGTTACAAAGTGATGCCCTTCAGATTAAAGAATGCTAGGGCAACATATCAACGTGCAATGACGACGCTCTTTCATGACATGATGCATAAAGAGATCGAGGTTTATGTTGATGATATGATTGCCAAATCCCAGACGGAGGAAGAGCATTTGGTTAATCTGCTGAAATTGTTCAAGAGGCTTAGGAAATTCAGGCTGAGGCTGAATCCTAACAAGTGCACCTTCAGGGTGAGATCCGGTAAACTGTTGGGGTTTGTTGTGAGCGAAAAAGTAATTGAGGTTGATCCTGCTAAGATAAAAGCAATACAAGAAATGCCAACGCCTAAAACAGAAAAAGAGGTGCGTGGGTTTTTAGGGAGGTTGAACTACATTGCTCGGTTCATATCTCACCTAACCACTACATGCGAGCCATTATTCAAATTGTTGAAAAAGAATCAGGCTATGACCTGGAATGAAGATTGTCAAAGGGCGTTTGAAAAAATAAAAGAATATTTGCAGGAACCTCCAATATTGATACCCCCAGTAGCCGGGAGACCATTGATTATGTATTTGACGGTTCTTGAGGAAAGTATGGGTTGTGTTCTCGGTCAACATGACGAGACCGGACGTAAAGAGCATGCGATTTACTACTTGAGTAAAAAGTTCACAAATTGTGAATCCCGTTACTCAATGCTTGAAAAGACGTGTTGTGCGCTAGCCTGGGCTGCCAAACGTTTGAGACAGTACATGCTAAACCATACAACTATGCTAATTTCAAAGATGGATCCGATCAAGTACGTATTTGAAAAGCAAGGACTCTCCGGGAGGATTGCTCGATGGCAGATGGTGCTGACAGAATATGATATTCAACATGTTTCTCAAAAGGCTATCAAAGGTATTGTTCTGTCAGAGTACCTAGTGGAGCAGCCAATTGAAGATTATCAACCAATGAGGTTTGATTTTCCTGACGAGGGTATCATGTACTTGAAAATGAAAGATTGTGATGAGCCGTTGCCGGATGAAGGTCCAGAGTTGGGTTCCAAATGGCAGTTGATATTTGACGGTGCTGTTAACTCATACGATAGTGGAATAGGGGCAATTATCACTACTCCTCAAGGGACGCACATTCCCTTTACTGCCAGATTGACCTTTCCGGTTACCAATAATGAGGCTGAATATGAGGCGTGCATCATGGGTCTTGAGGAGGCTATTGATTTGAGAATGAAATATCTTGATGTATACGGGGACTCTGCTCTAGTGGTCAACCAGATTAAAGGAGAATGGGAGACTCGTCAGCCCAATCTGATACCTTATATGAATTATGCAAGGAGGTTGTTACCTTTCTTTGACAAAGTAGAATTGTATCACGTACCACGAGCAGAAAATCAGATGGTCGACGCTCTTGCGACGTTGTCTTCAATTTATAAAGTTAACTTCTGGAATGAGGCTCCCAGGATTGTTATCTCTTGCCTTGATAGACCCGTCTTCATATTCGCCATTGAGGAAGCATCCGATGGCAAACCATGGTATTTTGATATCCAACATTTCCTGAAGACCAAAGAGTATCCGACTGGGGCATCCAGTCGAGATCAGAAGACTCTTAGGAGATTGGCTGGCAATTTTTGTTTGAATCCGGATGGCGTCCTGTACAAGAGAAACCACGACTTGGTGTTATTGCAACGTGTGGACGAGAAAGAGGCTAAGTTGCTCATGGAAGAGATCCATGAAGGTACATTTGGTACGCATGCTGGTGGACATGCAATGACGAGAAAATTGTTGCGGGCAGGTTACTATTGGCTAACGATGGAAACAGATTGTTTCAAGTTTGCGAAGCGGTGCCATAAATGTCAAATTTATGTGGAAAAAATTCATGTGCCTCCGAGCCCTTTGAAAGTTATGTCATCACCATGGCCTTTCTCGATGTGGGGAATTGATATGATTGGCAAAATTGAGCCTACGACATCAAACGGACACCGGTTTATTTTGGTAGCTATTGATTACTTTACCAAATGGGTGGAAGCAGCGTCATATGCTAATGTCACCAAACAAGTGGTAGCTAGATTTATCAAAAGAGATATTATCTACAGATATGGAATCCCAGAGCGGATTATCACCGACAATGATTCAAACTTGAATAACAAGATGATGAAAGAGCTGTGTCAGAATTTCAAGATCGAGCATCACAACTCTTCTCCTTATCGGCCCAAGATGAATGGCGCTGTCGAAGCGGCCAATAAGAACATAAAGAAGATTGTTCAGAAGATGGTCATGACCTATAAGGACTGGCATGAGATGTTGCCTTTTGCTTTGCACGGTTTTCGTACGACGGTACGCACATCAACCGGGGCAACCCCTTTCTCATTGGTGTATGGCATGGAGGCAGTGTTACCATTGGAGGTTGAGATTCCTTCTTTGAGGGTTTTACGCGATGTCCAGGTTGATGAGGCAGAATGGGTAAAAGATAGACTGAACCAACTCAGTTTAATGGATGAGAAGAGACTGACTTCTCTCGCATATGGTCGGCTGTATCAGAGCCGGATGAAGAAAGCTTATGATAAGAAGGTATGCCCTCGAAGCTTTTAGACGGGAGATCTTGTGTTGAAAAAGATTCTCCTACCACAATCGGATCACAGGGGCAAATGGACTCCCAACTACGAGGGTCCATATGTCGTCAGAAAGGTTTTCTCTGGAGGAGCCTTGTTGTTATCCACCATGGATGGTGAGGACTTTACGTCTCCTGTGAATTCGGACGCAGCTAAAAAATACTTTGCTTAAAGTGACCCGCTGGACAGAAAAAGAGAGTCCAGGCAAAAATGGGTCATCCCGGCGAACCATAAAAAAGGAATAAAAGGTTCGGGCAAAAGTTAGGGATAAAATTGAAAAAATGTACACCCGCGAAGTTGAAAACCTGAAAGGGGCAACTTCGGCAAAAAAGGGTATCCCGGTGAACTGAAAACCCGCAAAGGGCGATTCACGCAAAAGTTAGGGATTTGAAAAAAGAAAATGACTGCGGTCCGAGTTGATACTGCATTGCTTAGTGGTTTGGGAGTACTTAAAGGTCGTATATCCAAAACAATCTCTTCCGAAGATCGAGTATCGGGAAAGCGTCAGAGTCAGGCGAGTCATAGGAGAATCAGCTCATGGTGTTTGTCTGTACCATGTTGCCGACATGTATATCAAATTTATTTTGTATCTTTCTTTGTGCTTCTGGTGCATATGTTGTATTTTTCTTGCGCGTAACTTCCTCTTTTCAGGAGTTACATCTAGTGTACAAAGCTTTGCCTATTTACAGGCCCATTCAATAAAGCATGTTATTCAGTACTTGATGCTTGTTCTTTACTGTTTTGTTTGTGAAAAACGCCGATGTTTTTGATGAACTTACACTTGCATAAACTCGATGGCCCTTGCCAATAATTTCTAAAACTTCGAATTGACTGAATGAATGTCACAGATATTAACTCGGATAGATTTTGTTGTGTAGATTTGTTTTGTCTCGATTGTGTTTTGCAGGGTCCTTACCTTTGAAGCAAACAGTCAGGAATTTCATTCCCCAGCCAAAGTCTCTTGACGTAGGACCTGACTTCAGTTGATATCGATCCTTAGCAAGTTGTATCTTATCCCCAGAGAGTGGAGACGACGCTTATTCCTACCAGATGTGGAATTATCCTCCCCGAGAGAGTAATCCAGGAATGTCGCCTGAAGAGTATCCTCATGGAAGTTGTCCATAGGATATCCCCAGCAAGTCAAAATCAATATCCCCTGATGATTATTCTCTTTCCCCGCAGGTCGTCATCCTTTCGTCAGGATGATTATCCTCAGCTGAGTTTGTAGCTCTGAATTTGTAGACTGTGTCCCGACAATGTAAGTTCTTCCCCCAGGAGGGTCGCATCTTTCCCCAGCAGGGTTTGTGTTTTCTTCCCAAGTGTCTGATCTCTCCCCGGCAGAGTTGGATGTTGTTTCCGACATTTATTTTGCCGGAATACTTTGTGATACCCGTTTATCCCCAGCGGAGTTGGTTTTGTTCTCAGCCATTTCATACCAGAGTGTTTCTCAGCAGTTTGAGCCTGCATTAGCATTTGCATATATCGTCATATTTGCATCTACCCACATGCTTAGCATTTCCATGTCGAATGGAGCATTACGCCATTATCAAACATACGCATTTTGAAACATAAGTCAGGTTGGTTAACCTCATGTTTTCAAGTGTTGTTTTCCCTTGCAGGTGGAGGGAGCTCTTGGTCAGATTAATTACCAGATAAGCAAGGTCTCGGCGTGAGACATGTAATGATAATGTTCGTTTTGTCATTATTCCCCACAGAGTTGCTTGGATTAGTTTCTCTTACCCCTCCAGCGGAGTAATTCTTCAAAATTGATGTTATGACAATATCAAAAGATTCCGTGAATCATTTTTTGGAAGTTGCCACCTATGTCGAAGTAGGTGTATGGCAATTTGGATTCAGAAAATCCCCAGTAGAGTCCTTCTCAGATTTGCTACCATGTCCGCGCCAAGAGTTTGAAGACTGGACCAGTATTTTGTTACCCATTTGATTGATGCAGTTAGCTACTGCAAAGATAGGCAGAGAAGCTGTATTCGGAGTTATTTCCCGTAGTGGTGACAGAGTTATTTTCCCGTAGTGGTGACGGAGTTATTTTCCTGTTATTGGGCAGAGTTATTTCCCGTAGTGGTGATAGAGTTATTTTCCTGTATTGTTGGACAGAGTTGTTTTCCCGTAGTGGTGACGGAGTTATTTTCCTGTTATTGGGCAAAGTTATTTTCCCGTAGTGGTGACGGAGTTATTTTCCTGTATTTGGCAGAGTTATTTTCCTGTTATTGGGCAGAGTTATTTTCCCGTAGTGGTGACAGAGTTATTTTCCTGTATTTGGCAGAGTTATTTTCCTGTTATTGGGCAGAGTTATTTTCCCGTAGTGGTGACAAAGTTATTTTCCTGTATTTGGCAGAGTTATTTTCCTGTATCGTTGGCAGAGTTATTTCCCGTAGTGGTGACGGAGTTATTTTCCTGTATTTGGCAGAGTTATTTTCCTGTATCGTTGGCAGAGTTATTTCCCGTAGTGGTGACGGAGTTAGTTCTTGTGTTGTTGGCAGAGTTATTTCTTATTTGTTGATAAAACTATTTCCTCAGTGGAAGTCGCCAAAGTTATTCTCTGTGTTGTTGGCAGAGTTGTTTCCCCAATAAAAGCGTCAGAACAGAGATTGTTACCTATAATGGACAATGATTTTCACCTGTGTTGATAGTGATTGTTACCCGTGTGGACGGAGTTATTATCCGTAATCGATGGATTATCCCATAGCAAAGATGGGGTATAATTTGGTGGATTTTGTTCTCCAAATAGTTTTTGCAGTTCGTGTCTGCAGTTGGCAAATTTCTGGGTTTCTTGGTATTCAACCGTCTTTTACCTCGATTGTTTGAAGGTCGTTCGCTCTTCACCCAGTCGGGTCCAAGCCGTTTGAATAGGGGCAGCTGTTGTACCCTAAAATTTGCTCAACCTTTTTTTTACTTGGTTTATGTTTCACTAAATTGTTCTAGCATTTGCATTGCATAGTGTTGCACCCTAAAATTTGCCCAACCTTATTCACTTGGGTTTATGCTTCAATGTCATTAGCATTTGCATATAGAGTCATGTACATAGACTAATCATCTGCATAGCATAAGCATAGCAAGTCATCCAACAGGGGACCAACCATTATTTTCATCTCTAGAGGCCTATCAAGAGGTTATTATCCCAATTCAATCTCATTCAAGTCATCAGGAAAGAATTTGAAAGTCAAGAGTTCAGCAGATCAAGCCTTGAGTCCATCTCCTAGCTGAGGGTATCTGAGGATCAACAAGAGGGTTGTGAGCTGTGAATTGAAGGCATGGAGAGTATCTAGACATCTTGAGAGGCTTAGAAAGTCATTTGGAGAAGAAAACAAGTTGTTGATGAGAGCACAAGAGCTATAGTTGAAGACAGTCAACTAGGGTTTCATCTGGGTCAACCCTAGGTCAACCCTAGGTCAATTGACTGATTTAAAGGGCATTCAAGTCTATTGGAGAGATGTGGGGTTCATCATTGGACATATAAAGAAGGATATGGAGATATGCCAAGGAGAATTCAAGAGAAATCAAGGAAAAGAGGAGTTTCTAAATTAGGGTTTCTGTGTAAAATCCCCTAGTTTAGGTCAAATTTCCAAGCAAGATAAGTCAAAATGCTAGCTTCACATGGCTTCTTGGCCAACATGAAACTTGTAGAGGATCTCAAGACCTTTAATTTGAGTGGTGGAATACATCAAGGAGATTTATATAACTCAAGTTATGGTCCTTGCAAGTTACAGGTCATCTGAGGTATCTGAAATTTTGTCTGTGAAAGGGACTTGACTTCCAAGAAATTTTTACCCCTCAAGGAGATTTAAAATGAATTCTTGGTCAACATAAGAATTGTTCCTCATTGCCTTAGCTTTCTAGAATGGTATAGTATGCCTTCATATGATGTGTGGAACTCAACTTATGGTCTTGGCAAGCAAAGGGTATTTTGGGCATTTGTGAATTACAGGTCATTTTAACCTATGTCCAAAACTCATACAAGGAGGCCTCAAATGGAAAAACTTACAACATCAAACTTGCTCCAAATGAGATTTTAAGTCTAGAAAGAAGGTCACAAATTGTTGGAAAAGCTCATAGCATGAAGTTGCATGATTGGTCAAAATTTGAACTAAAATGGCTTATAATTCAAAGAAATTCAAAGTGAAAAATGGTTTGGGAGATTTATGAGTCCAAATGGAGACTTCCAATATATGATTTTGAATGGAAAAGGAATTCTAAGAACAATGGTTCAAACACTTTTTTGAGTTTAGTGGAAGATTTCAAAGTTATCCTTGGTTACTTGCATTTTAAGAAACATAGCCAAAATGGATCAAAGTTGGAAGGCAAGGGAATGTGTAAGATGGATCTAGAATGTTCATGTGAGCTCTATATATTCATGAAATGAAGATTGATCAAGGGTTGGACTCATTTTTTCACCAAGAATCTCCAAATTCTCTCATTCTTTTTCATTGAAGTTTCATTCCAATTCCTCAAATTCTTCACCAAATCATCATCAAAATCAACTTCATTATACTGTTTCATCATCATAGATCATAATTCAATCAAGAACAAGGTGTGATTACTCCATTTTCGAGCACTTCCATCATCAACATCAAAAGTGCAATTTCAAGTGGATAGCACAATTCAAGTCAAGAATCATTCAAGTGTTGCATACAGAAGCAAGAGCTTCACTCACTGATCAAGATCTGAGCATTGGTGTTGGTGGATTCACAAGTTTCCATAGCTGTTTTCAAGCTTTTGCACCAGGTGTGTTTTCATTCAAACAGCTTAATTCAGTTAGTTTAGCATAGATTTGTTAGTTTAGATATGATGTAGGATGTTAGTAGAATAATTAGGATGAATTTGGAGTGGTTTGGTGATGATGATTAGCAGGTGTACAAAACTGTTAGGGTTTGGAACTTGTAGTAGAATGCATCATAAGCTTAGCTTGATTGATCAGAATGATAACCATTAGTCATAGGTTAGATTAGTGTAAGTTTGAGGGAGAATTGTGATGATGAGTTGCAGAGTACTTTCATGGTGACCAGAACTTGTTGTTATCGGGTTGAGTGATCTAGTGAATTTCAGATTGAACTAGTGCCATAGATGTGTAGAGGGAGAGATGTAGAATGTTTTTCATGTTGGCATCATGTTGATTCATGGCTTGGAGAGTGAGGACAGATTGGTGGAATGGTGCTCGTGCATGAGCTTTCATGGAGGCAAACCCTAATTCATTTGAACTGATGAGGAAGACATAATCTGGACCTTTCATTTCATGTTGGACCCTTGACTTGGAGAGTAATCCTAGGGCTGAGGTTTAATCTGATTTTGGGAGGGAATGCGTTGGTGCCAAACGCACCGTTTCATTAATTGAAACGGGCGGGCCTAAGATGATGTGCTATCCCCACCCCCAGCTATCAAGCCCAATTCCACTTTGAACGTGAATCTGCTTCTATTTGCACCCCTGCGTGTTTTTTTATTTTTCAATAATTCTGAGTGATGCTGGGCCTTATTCATTTTGCTAACCACACCCCCTGGCTGCCCATCCTGATATCAACTGCGCGCGCTTACTATTCATACCCCCTCCCTCATTTTAATTCAATTCATTTTTTTAATTCCACTTTAATTTTTTACCAACTAAAAAAATTCATAATAAATTCATAAAAAATTCATTTTAATCCATTCTTTTTACATCATTTTCATTAAAATGTCTAGAAAATTTTCATTAAATAAAATTGCATTTTTATTTTCATTTCATATTTTTTTTCATATTTTCTAAATAAATGTCATTTTAAATAGATTCATTTCATGCATGATTTTATTAATTTTTGTTCTACTAAATGCTTTCATATTTTTTGTTCATTCTTTTTATATTGTTTAGATTAGATATTGAACTTGTAGATTCAATTTAGTTCCCTTTTTTAGGAATTAATTTTAGGTGATTAGTGTAGTCTTGAACAACATGAACAAATTAGGGTTTTTAGGTGATGACTTAGGAAGTTTAATTCATTTCCCTTAGGACTTAGGATTTAACTAGATTAGTTATGGGACTATAGGGACTATGGGTAGTTATTAGATCCCCTTAGAAAAAGTCAGGATCCCCCTACTGCTATTAATACTGTCTGTATATCTGATTGACTGGTGTGGTGTGCCCTCTGGGGATTTATTGCTTGCTTGCTTGGGTATTGGGATTGTCTGGGGCCTTGGGAGAGCTGAAGACTTGAGGAGATGGAGACCATTGGAGATCCAGAGATTGAAGATCAACTGCCAGAGTTGAGGAGTAGGTTCTTGCTAGCAGATGCTGAGGAGACTAGGGTTTAGGAGCTAGGCAGAGCTCTAGGCTAGAAAGTTTGTTTCTCAAACATGGATTGCCTTGTCTGCATCCATTCTTCTCTGTGATTCAGAGTCTCTCTAAGATACTCACCCCCTTCCTTTGGAAGGCTTGGTGATAGTGTCTATGAGATAGAACTCTTGAGAGAAAATGTCTCTTGTGTTAGAAGCAGTCTGTTCACCACCCTTGGTAGTCAACTGATTGCTTAACACCCAATTCACTCTTGTGACTGATTCCTCATCCTGGAGGTTTGAGCTTGAAGAAAAGCCATTGCAGATGGAAGAATGATGATCAAAGCCCTTGCCTGAAGGCCATGAAGATGGAGATTGATGCTCGTTGAAGCCTGTAGCTGACTGGAGATTGCTTGAAGTTAGATGTTGATTCAGAGCTGCTGAAGCTGTTTGTTTTATTGCTGTATTTCATTTCTTGATGTATTGATTGGTTTTCTGGACTGTATTGTTTGCTGTTTATCTTGTTGGGTTGAAAGTGAAGCCTGTTCACTTTTGCCTATTGTTTTCTAGGTTCGAGGTCGAGTGGGACTCCCTTGCCTCGCTTGTATTGCTGCATCCATGCATTTTACTGCTTTACTGTATATATCTGATATTGTTTCTGTTTCCGTTTATCCCTTAGGATCTCTGTTTCTCTCTGTGCAAGAGAGGAGCATGATAGACACTAGGTCTTAACCCATGCATGATAACATTAGGGTAGTTTGATTCCCTTCGCAACCGTAGGTTAGAGTTCTGTCTCTTTCTTTCTCAAAACAAACAGAAAAACACATAAAGATTTCAAACACAATAAAAGACACTTCTTCCGTAAAAGAATGTGAACTCATCAAAACGTCATTTTTGTCCGCCGGGACTGCTAATCAAGAAAACCTTTTTCAGAAGGAATAAAATCAACCAAGACAAGCTTGTGTCGTACGTGGCCCGAACTACGTTTGCTCTGATCTTTCATGTTGTATGAAAGTACGTAGGCATAGGATGCGATATCCTAGCGAGCAACCTTCCCCTCCTTTCCCGTAGGTAGGCGAACTACGTTGACTCTGATTTCTCGTTCCAGGCGGGAATACGTAGGCATAAAGTGCGATACTTTGCCGAGTCATTTTTATTTTCATTTTATTTTATTTTTAACCCTTGACCTATAGTTTAGATAGAATAACAATCCATACCTGAAAACAAGCGTGGATCCCGTCGAGTACGACAGACGTGAGGGGTGCTAATACCTTCCCCTTGCGTAACCGACTCCCGAACCCCGGTTTTGGTTGCGATGACCATACCTTTCCCGTGTTGTGCGAGGTTTACTCTGAGCGTTTCCTTTCCCTCCCGTGGGATAAATAACGCACGGTGGCGACTCTTCTGTTCAGCCGGCGCCGATTTTCACAGTAGCGACAGCTGGCGACTCTGCTGGGGATCCAACGTCCCCTGGCTGCTAAGGACTGCGATGGTTCTTATGCATTTGGGATCCAACGTCCCTTAAGAGAGTCAATCCTAGCGCTTGTTTTCCCGTCGAGGATTTTGTATGGAGTTATTTTATATTTCTAACCTTGTATTTTCAGCTTTATATATTGATTATTGTTGCTGTATCTGGGGTGTGACGGGTGTTCTGATATTGAGTGAGAAGCCGGACCTGGGCTTGAGTGCACCTAGAATTAGAGTAGAAATTAGTGGGCGCCCGCTTGCTTTGCTTGCTTTGGTGTCCCATGAAATCTACACTCAGACGAGGTTCCTCTGGTTGGCCTCCTGCCCCTTCCTTTGGTTGGCGTGGGTTGCTGGTTAGTTGGATTGTCGACTCTGGGGACCGATCATTTGGAAGTTGGCTAAGTGAGGCCTCTTCAGGGATTGATGATGCCACTCCTTCTGGGAATCGTATCATCAACCCTGAAAGTCTGTGACGCCGACGACCGCATAGGATGCCGTACCTTGTGCCAGTTATAGGGCCACCCACCTGTGAGGGGATTCAGGGTTATGCAGGTAACTAGACCTTCAGATACCGGTTATTTCTTGATCAGAGATCCTGGGTATTTATGGAGAGTTAGGAGGTCTGTCAGAGACCATTTGGAGAGTTATGAGGTCTGTCAGAGACCATTTGGAGATGTGTTCTGAGGTCTGTCAGAGACCATTTGGAGATGTGTTCTGAGGTCTGTCAGAGACCAATTAGAGATGTGATTTGAGGTCTATCGGAGATCAGTGGGAGTTATGGTTTGAGGTCTGTCAGAGACCAGTGTTGGAGTGTTATTTTAGGTCTATCTGAGACCAGGGTTTGATGACTTCTGGATGGTCTATCTGAGACCTTTCTTGATTGGGTTCAGGCTATTCAGCTACAGCTTTGGTCCCTGTTGCATGTTGCTTGCATTGCATTGCCTGCATATCCATTACCATTTGCATTTCACTAATGTGTGTCTGTGCTGCAGGTGCATTTGCATTTCCCTAGTTCTAGTGCCCAGATTTATGAGTTTTGATCATGACTAGCTTAAGGAGAACGGTTGCTTACAAATTGCCTACGCCTGATATTGTTCCTTTACTTGGGTTGATCTCTCTTGCTGATGAGGGTGTTCGTAGGAGTTTCCGGATGAGCTATGGTAGACTACTGAGATTGGTGTGCAAACCTACAGAGGTAGAGTTAGATGGGCTGTATGCTTTGATGCAATTCTACGACCCTGCTTTGAGGTGCTTTACGTTCTCTAACTTTATCATGGGACCAACCCTGGAGGAATACGCTGAGTATGTTGAGCTGCCCGTGCAGAACCAGGTTCCATTCATTCATTATGACGCCAAGCCCAAGCCGGAGGATTTGGCAAAAGCCTTGCATATTGATGCTTCTGAACTTGTGACTACTGTTTCCCGTGGAGTTCCAGGCTTCTCACTTCAGTTCTTAGTTGGTAAAGCCCAAGAGTATGCCAAGAGCGGGTGCTGGGTTGCTTTCAATGCTGTGTTGGCTTTGTGCATTTATGGCATAATTTTGTTCCCCAACATACCGGATTTTGTGGACTTCGATGCTTTCTACTTGTTTGCCGCTGGTAATCCTGTACCTACCTTACTCGGAGATCTCTACCACTCACTGCATTACAAGAATGAGAAGGGAAGAGGGAAGAATGTTCATCTGTGTGTACCCTTGTTGAGTATATGGTTTGAGAGTCACCTTCCTAAGAGAAGATCTGCTGCAGAGACCACAGTTCCAGTTGGTTGGCCGGAGCGCCTGATGAGGCTATCGTCGGAAGATATGGTATGGTTTGATCGAGATTTGTTGGGATCTGAGCTCATCTTCAGCTGCTCTGGGTACCCTAATGTGCCGCTGATAGGAAGAAAAGGGTGTATCAATTACAACCCTTCTCTATTCATTCGCCAGTTCGGTTATGCGCTGAAGAATCCACCTCAGGAGGAAGAAGTACAGGAATCTCTGTACTTCACAGGTGACGTGAAGGGGGAGTTATTAGCCAAGCTGCAGCATGCCTGGGCGCGTATTAACCGCAAAGGGAAACCATTGTTAGGAAAGAACGACTGTCAGGCCTATGCACCTTATAGAGTTTGGATCCAGGAAAGAGCAAGTCAGTTGAAGATGCCATTTCCAGACGCACCAATCCTCGCTCTTATTCCGGCAGAAGAGCCAACTACTGTTTCTAGGGAAGTCTACGAGCAAGTTGTGAGAGAGAAAGAAACCTTAATGAAGATTAATGAAGGGTTAGAGCAAGAGTTGGCCCAGGCACGCAGTGAGAAAAACAAGGCCGTGTATGCTTTCCAGCAACAGATCGAGCTTGTAAACAGGTTAGGGACTGAGTTGACTGAGGAAAAGAAAAAGCGCGAACGTCTGGGGCAAGAGTTCAGAAGCTCCCATGACATGCTGGAAGCCAAAAAGAAGGCGCTCGACGCAGCACACCGAGAGATATCCTCTTGCAATAAGACTTGGAATGCTACACTCACCAACAACAAGAAGAGGGAAGATAAGCTGAAGCAGCAAATCTCCGACCTCGAAGAGAAGTTGAAGTCTCGCATCAAGAAGTGTGAGGAAGAAGTGATGACCCGGTATAGTGTTCAGCATGCACTGAACAAGGCAATCAAATCCAGAGATGAAGCAGTGTCTCAGAAGCGAAAGTTAGAAGATTGCTTCGGGGAAGCAACATGGGAAGAAACTGCTGAAGACGTACGCCGTGTCCTTAAGAGGAGAAACCAGCTTGTCGAAGGGCTGCTTGATCGACCAAGCCATCCGGAGACCAAGAAGTTGGTAGAGGAGTACCAGACTTTTGGGAGGATTTGATCATTTCATGTGGTAACTTGTATGCTTTATTTGCATAGTGCTGATCATCACCAGGATTGTTGGTTGAGGTCATGCCTTCTTTATACTCTCAGTGATATTGTATCCTGGGCTTATTGATCCTCTCTGCAATATGTGAGGCTTTCTATGATTCAGCTCCAATATTCCTATTGCCAGCACTATCACTGCACCGGCACCTTCGCACTAGAACTGGGGGAATAAAACTTCCCTAATGCACAGACACATTGCATTGCATTCATATTCATATTGCATAACAGGTAATCTTTGAATGGTGTCTTATTTCCTGCTCTGTACCAGGTACTTAACAGGATTCCAGATCAACATCCGCACCGCTATTCTACACGCTCCAACTATCGGAAAATCATGGACCAGATGCAGAACGAGATGCAGGATGTGCGCGAGAAGCTCGCCCTCTTCATGCAAACCATGGAAGCTATAGCAAAAGGGCAGGAGAACTTGCAGGCCATGGTCCAGCCTCTGTTGGCTCGCAACGCTGGTCATGGTAACGAAGATCATCAGTCTGTCCGGGTTGATACTGCTCATGGAGACGGCACTCCCACGCCATTGGCTCCGCCCGTAATCAATATGACTGCTGCTAACGTCAACAACGCTACCGCTGCTGTGAACGGTAACGTCGGTGTGGGGAATGAGACTGCTGTCCATAATGTCGGGCTAGGTGATGTCAATCTGGGAGATAATCTAGGAGGCAATGGCTTTGTCAATACTGGGTTCGGATTCAACGATCAGGGATTCGATAACACTGGCAAGTATGGCTTTAATGCTCAAGGCTTTGGGCAAGATGGTTATGGTATGGTCAATCAGGGTTACGGAGGCTTTGGAAACGGAAATGGTACTGGATTTATGGCTTTTGGTCCTGCTGGAGGTGTTCAAGGGTACGGCAACAGAGGCCGAGGTCCGGGAATGAATCAGATCAGAGCTGGACGTAATAATGCGTACGATGGGTACGGGGCTGGAAACGGTATGTGGCAAGAGGATCAGCAGGAGGACGCCTTCTCCGGAGGAGGTTTTGAAGGACCGATGGATGATTCCCAAAAGATTAGAATGCTGGAAGAGCAAATGAAGGGAGTCCTGAACCAAAGTGCTGTGGGACTGGACATGGCAACAATGGGCTTGGTACCTGGCTTGAGGGTGCCAATTAAATTCAAAGCTCCTGCGTTCGATAAGTATAAAGGAGACACATGTCCGAAAGTGCATGTACGAGCTTATTATAGAAAGATGTCTGCATACTCCACTGATGAAAGAATGCTTATGCATTTCTTTCAGGATAGTCTGTCGGGCCCTTCCCTAGAGTGGTACATGGGGTTGGAGCCAACTGATATCAAGACTTGGAAGCAATTGGCGGAGGCATTTGTAGCCCATTACAAATATAACAGCGACCTGGCACCCAATCGGGTCCAGTTGGCCGGGCTTTCGCAGAAGAAGGGGGAGAGTTTTAAAGAGTACGCGCAAAGGTGGCGCGATATGGCTGCCAGGGTCCGTCCTCCTGTAGAAGATAAAGAAATGAATGATATGTTTGTCGGCACATTTACAGGGCTGTTTCATGATATGCTGTTTCATACGTCTCTGGCCAGTTTTTCAGACCTGATTCTAATGGGGGAAAAGATTGAACGTAACATTAAGCAAGGAAAGTTCCAAGTCGAGGAATCAACTGCATCTGGCAGTAATAGGAAAGCTTATGGTGGGCGCCGTCAGGGCGAGGCGAGCGCAGTATTTGGAGGCCGAGGCCGAGGCCGAGGCAGGGGAAGAAATCAATATCGTCAGCCGCAGCAGGTGTCGAGTGTTACTATTCCCTATCAACAACAACCAATCCAGCAACAACAACCGATTCAGCAGTAACCAATGCCACAGCAGCAGCAGCCTCAGCAGGGGGCACAGCAGGCTCAGCGAAGATTCCAGGGCGGTAAACCGAGAAGAGTGTTTGAGAAACCTCCCTCAACCTATGCCGATTTATTGCAGACATTGTTGGGATTGAATCTGGTGGAGAAAAGAACCCTGGCACCGATAACGGGAACTCCCCCGTTCGGCTATGATGCAAACAGGCACTGTGAGTTTCATTCTGGGGCCCCGGGTCACGATATAGAAGGTTGCCATGCTTTTAAGCACGTTGTGCAGGATCTTTTGGACAACAAGACTATCAATTTCGGAACGGCAGGTCCGAATATAGTCCAGAAACCCATGCCTAATCATGGGGCAAACGCCGTTCTGATTGAGGAAGGTCTGAATCTGATTATGAATGTTGAAGATTTAAAGACGCCGCTGGGCGAGATAAAGAGCCGACTGTTGCAAGGAGGTGTTTACCCGGGATGTAATGAGTATTGCTTAGACTGTTGGACCCTAGCTGGGGGTGTGAGGATTTGAAGAAAGGCATTCAGGCCTTAATTGATGATGGCATTTTGCAGTTTGATCGAGCGGCAACTGATGAGCCTTCAGGGGCAGTAGTGGATAATCAGAGTGATGTGGCCACAGTGACGATTCCGCGGAAGACGATCACTATTGCAGCGCCAGCTCAGCGACCACTGATTACCATAACTAAAGCCGGGCCGATCCCATACGAGAACACGAAAGCAGTCCCATGGTCATATGGGCTGGAGGTGTATTGCGATGGGATAAAGATTGATGTCAACAAGCAGCCAGCGGAGATTGTTGATAATGTTGTTGGTTCAGGAGGCATGACGAGGAGCGGCAGGATCTTTATATCTCCTGAAGTGGAGGCTGAAAGACTAGCGAAAGGAAAAGGGAAAGCGGTTGAAAATGTTCCGGTACAAGCAAATGAAAAAGAAGCAGCATCGAAGGATGTGGAAGAATTCATGCGCTTAATTCGAAAAAGTGATTATAAGATTGTGGAGCATCTGCAGCAGACACCGTCCAAAATATCTATCCTGTCATTGCTGTTATGTTCGGAAGCCCACAGAAACGCTTTGCTGAAAGTCCTGGACACTTCTTTTGTACCCCAGGATGTCTCCGTAAATCAGTTAGAAGGAGTATTGGCACATGTGAATGCTGGCCACAGTCTGGGCTTTACCGATTTTGACTTGACTCCGAAAGGGAGGGATCATAATATGGCATTACACGTATCTGTTGAGTGTAGGGGATCAGTAATGTCGCACGTATTGGTTGACACTGGATCGTCTTTGAATGTGCTGCCTAAGAAGGCGATGATGAAGCTGGATGTTCGAGGGATTTTGTGTACACCCAGCGATTTGGTAGTCAGAGCGTTTGACGGCACGCGGAGAACAGTCTTCGGATCGATTACCTTGCCTCTGCAAGTGGGGCCGGAGGTGTTTGCAACCGAATTTTATATCATGGATATACAGCCTGCGTATAGCTGCTTGCTTGGAAGACCCTGGATTCATGGGGCAGGGGCAGTCACGTCTACCCTGCATCAGAAGTTAAAGTATATGGTCGGAGACAGCGTAGTCACCGTGTGCGGAGAAGAAGACATCCTGGTCAGCCACTTATCTTCATTTAAGTATGTGGAAGTCGACGGGGAGATCCACGAGACACCATGCCAGGCATTCGAAGGTTTACGCATCAAGGACAAGAGTCCCGGGCCGAGCAAAGTGCCAGAGATAGCTGTCTCATCGTATAAAGAAGCTCAAGCGCTAGTGGAAGCAGGAGAAGCCAAGGGCTGGGGCAAAGTGCTGGACATTCCTGTGAAAATGGACCGGTTCGGACTGGGGTACCGACCGTCGTCATCAACTCCTTCCGTGGGGGTGTAACCCGGTGAACTGACTTTAAACAATGTTGCGGATAGCAAGAGTCGCCACCGACTTTTATTTTATCCATAAGGAAAGGTTATAAAAGAACAGGAAAGACCTTAGAGAATATTTTGGGTCCGGGGGGTAGGTTATGAAAAGGGAAGGTATTAGCATCCTTTTCATCCATGGTTATCCATGGGCTCTTAGGTACTTAAGCTCACTTTTGAATTGTTTTGAAATTGTAGTGTGTGAATAGAAAATTTTCAGAATAGTTAATAAATAATCCATGTAAGGATGTGTTAAGAACTTGTTTGAAAACTTGTTGAAAATTTGTTTAAGTGTGAAAAAGTTTTGAAGTGAGCAAGTATCTAGGAGTAGCCTACCCTAATGTTTTAAGGTCTTTCTTATTCTTTATCCTTTCCTTAGTAAGACTATCCCTACTATAATGGAGTAGGTAGTCCTTACTTTGGATGTTAAGGGACATGTGAGGGACAATTGGATTTTTGAAGGCCATTGTGGGGTGTAATAAGCAAACTAGAGGGACTATCATCATTTTTCGAAAGGGACTCGATTCGTAAAGGCAACCATAAGGGACTTTGATGATTTTCTTTTTGAGGGACTTGCTTTATACACCCCACTTAACCAATATTCATAGGCAACTTGAGGGATATCCTTAAGAAGTGAGACGGCGATTAAAATCGACTTACGTGTGTGAAATGTTTAATTTAATTATCTTATATTAAAATGATCTAATTTATTTTTTTAAATATCATACATATTGGCACTCCCTAATTACTAACCATAATGATAATAATAATTAACATCTAAGAGGCAATTACAAAATTATAATAAATAAAATAAATAGTAAAATATGATCAAAATAAATATAATAAAAAAATAACAAATAAGTAAATAAAATATTGGGGTTAGTAAATAATAAGAAAAATTAAATAAGGTTAGTATAAATATAAAGTTAGTGAAAATAATTAGTTGAAACAATAATAATGAGAAAAATAGACAAAGTTAGAAAAAATAATAAGATAGAAATTTCAAAATAATAATAAGCAACAAAATATGATTAGCAATAATAATTAATTAATAACGTGATTAAACATAAGATTTGATTTTTATTTAGAAACATAAATGATTAAATAATTACTATAATATAAAGTTCTAAATATCATAAGATTTGATTTTTATTTAGAAACATAAATGATTAAATAATTACTATAATATAAAGTTCTAAATATCATAAGATTTGATTTTTATTTAGAAACATAAATGATTAAATAATTACTATAATATAAAGTTCTAAATATCATAAGATTTGATTTTTATTTAGAAACATAAATGATTAAATAATTACTATAATATAAAGTTCTAAATATAACATAATTATAAATTTCTTAATCATTTACAAAAATTTAATTATCTATAATTATATATTAACAATTATTAAGAAAAATATTTACACATTATGATGAAAACAAATTTTAACTAATCAATAATCACATTCACCAAAATTTTACATTAAGTATTTATAAGGTTTAATTTTATTTACAAAAATTTACAAGAATTATAATAAATATATACATAGAATCATATAGAAAATTAAAATTAGGTTTTCATATTAATTTGGAAAAAAGATGTTAATGTTATTTATTTTAAAAAAACAGATTTTTATATTACAACAAATTTTAATAAATTAATGATAACAATAATAATAATAATGATAATAATGATAATAATAATAAATAATGATAATAATAATAATAATAATAATAATAATAATAATAATAATAATAATAATAATAATAATAATAATAATAATAATAAAGCAATAATGAATTTTAAATGTGCCAAATAACCCAACAATGTTGCTAACGCAGAAATGCGCTCATCGCAACCAGATCTAAATCGGACGAAACAAAATTTATCGCAAAGAAAAAGAAATTAAGCAAAAAATAGTATTATTGCTCACACAAAAAATGCGATCATCGCAACCAGATCGAACTAACACAAATGTCACGCGTCATGCACACAAATGTGCAAACATCGTATCGACATAATTCGATCAAAAATCTTATATACATAAACTCTAACAATTTAAAAATTATATATATATAAACGCAACAGTAATAGATAAAGAAAAAGAAATAACGGTAATAGATGAAGAAAAAGAAATAACGGTAAAAGATGAAGAAAAAGAAACAACAGTAATAGATGAAGGAAAAGAAATAACGGTAAACGATGAAGAAAAAGAAACAACAGTAATAGATGAAGGAAAAGAAATAACGGTAAACGATGAAGAAAAAGAAACAATAGTAATGGATGAAGAAGAAAACTAAATAACGGCCAACGGCACTCACTCCTCTTAGGTTTTTTTCATTCTCCCCTCTTTTCCAACAAGGCAACACATGTATATATAGGGAACAAATTAGGGTTAACACCAAATTGTCAATAATGTCCCTAAAACCCATTTTAAAGCCCAAACTAAATAATTAGTTAAGAAAAAATAAAATTTAAATAATTTAAAATAATTAAAATAAACTTAAAATAAAAACTAATAATCCTATTGATTCCTAAAATAAAAATATTATAAAAAGAACAAAATTTTTTTCAATATTTTTTATTTTATGATTTTTTGGATATTTTTATGAATAATTTAGAAAAAAGTGAAAAAAATAATATTTTAAAAAATGATTTAATTAAAATACGAAAATAATAATTAAATAATAATAAAAAACTATTTTTGTTATTTTTTTAATGAAAGATAGAAAAATTTAGAGTAAAAATAATAAAAACAAAAAAAAGTGACAAAGGTGAGATTCGAACTCTCAACCTCTCACACTCATAACTCCTTACACATGTCCTCCTGCCAATTGTGCCATTTTTACTTTTTAGAAAAAAAAGTGCATGCCATATGATATTTACCTGCAAAAAGTCAAACGACTACACAAATTTGTTAGTAATTGATTAAATGCAATGAAATGCGACGACAAATCTTAGGGCAAAATTTGGGGTATTACAGTTATTATGATAATATTTCTCACCCAACCTCTCTTTGATGTTGGCAAAAAAAATCATGAAGTTTGACTTTGGTTTGACCACAGTTGACCTCAGTTTGACCTTTTAACTGCATTGACTGCTTTTGACTTATCTGATCATCTGACTGAGCAAACTTTTGAGAAAAGTCTTGAAACTTGACATGGGGGTTCTTATACACATATAAGATGTTATGAAGCTCACTTGAAGTCTTGGAAGTCCATTTAGCCTGATTAAAGTCAAAACCCTAGTTTTGGATGCACTGCTTAGGAGGTGCATTGTCTGAGGGAATTGTCAACTCTTCTGACCAATTATGAATTTTGTGAACCTTGTGAACCTTCTTGGAACACAAAGTCTTGTATTGTGAGGGCAAATTTTGGGGTGCAACAGCTGCCCCTGTTCAATTTTCTGAAACCTGAGGGGTTAGATTGGTATATTTGCCAGTCGTAACCTGGAAGGTTGAAGGGGATTGAACACAAAAGCCCAAAAATTTGCACTCACCAGTGCATGGAGTGATATTGATGGTTGGTTGAACATGATTGAGTGGGCTTAAAGATGCCACTAGGGGAAAGTTCTTCAGTAGTATAATGAGAGCTGTCAGGAGTCTGGAGTAATACTGATGTAACAGCATGTCTTCATGAGGATAGAGCGATCAATAATGATAACCCTAAAGCAGTCTTGAAGTGATAAATCGGACCTCAGGAGGATAGAGCAATCAATAGCTCTAAAGCAGTCTTGAAGTAATAATGGCTTCAGGAGGATAGAGCAATCAATAGCTCTAAAGCAGTCTTGAAGTAATAGAATGGCTTCAGGAGGATAGAGCAATCAACAGCTCTAAAGTAGTCTTGAAGTAATGATTTCAGGAGGATAGAGCAATGAATAGCTCTAAAGCAGTCTTGAAATAATAACGTGATATGTCTTCAGGAGGATAGAGCAATCAATAGCTCTAAAGCAGTCTTGAAGTAATGATTTCAGGAGGATAGAGCAATGAATAGCTCTAAAGCAGTCTTGAAATAATAATGTAATTTCAGGAGGATAGAGCAATGAATAGCTCTAAAGCAGTCTTGAAATAATAACGTGATATGTCTTCAGGAGGATAGAGCAATCAATAGCTCTAAAGCAGTCTTGAAGTAATGATTTCAGGAGGATAGAGCAATGAATAGCTCTAAAGCAGTCTTGAAATAATAATGTAATTTCAGGAGGATAGAGCAATGAATACTCTAAAGCAGTCTTGAAGTAATGATTTCAGGAGGATAGAGCAATGAATAGCTCTAAAGCAGTCTTGAAATAATAACGTGATATGTCTTCAGGAGGATAGAGCAATCAATAGCTCTAAAGCAGTCTTGAAGTAATGATTTCAGGAGGATAGAGCAATGAATAGCTCTAAAGCAGTCTTGAAATAATAACGTGATATGTCTTCAGGAGGATAGAGCAATCAATAGCTCTAAAGCAGTCTTGAAGTAATGATTTCAGGAGGATAGAGCAATGAATAGCTCTAAAGCAGTCTTGAAATAATAATGTAATTTCAGGAGGATAGAGCAATGAATACTCTAAAGCAGTCTTGAAGTAATGATTTCAGGAGGATAGAGCAATGAATAGCTCTAAAGCAGTCTTGAAATAATAACGTGATATGTCTTCAGGAGGATAGAGCAATCAATAGCTCTAAAGCAGTCTTGAAGTAATGATTTCAGGAGGATAGAGCAATGAATAGCTCTAAAGTAGTCTTGAAATAATAATGTAATTTCAGGAGGATAGAGCAATGAATACTCTAAAGCAGTCTTGAAGTAATGATTTCAGGAGGATAGAGCAATGAATAGCTCTAAAGCAGTCTTGAAATAATAACGTGATATGTCTTCAGGAGGATAGAGCAATCAATAGCTCTAAAGCAGTCTTGAAGTAATGATTTCAGGAGGATAGAGCAATGAATAGCTCTAAAGCAGTCTTGAAATAATAACGTGATATGTCTTCAGGAGGATAGAGCAATCAATAGCTCTAAAGCAGTCTTGAAGTAATGATTTCAGGAGGATAGAGCAATGAATAGCTCTAAAGCAGTCTTGAAATAATAATGTAATTTCAGGAGGATAGAGCAATGAATACTCTAAAGCAGTCTTGAAGTAATGATTTCAGGAGGATAGAGCAATGAATAGCTCTAAAGCAGTCTTGAAATAATAACGTAATTTCAGGAGGATGGAGCAATGGATAACTCTAAAGCAGTCTTGAAATAATTAGATGGCTTCAGGAGGATAGAGCAATGAATAGCTCTAAAGCAGTCTTGAAATAATAAGATGATTTCAGGAGGATAGAGCAATCAGTAGCTCTAAAGCAGTCTTGAAGTAATAGGATGATTTCAGGAGGATAGAGCAATCAGTAGCTCTAAAGCAGTCTTGAAGTCATGAGAGGCCATCAGGAGGATAAAATAACCCTGAGGTTACAATAAAGCAGTCCCAAAGTAATAAGAAGCTCATCAGGAGGATAAAGTAACCCTGAGGTTACAATAAAGCAGTCCCAAAGATCATAAACTTGTTTGTTGGATAATTAACCTGAAAACAAGGTAGCATTCTGTATAACAGCATTAGTTTATGCTTTATGTATGCATGTATGACATGATGCACTTAGGTAATGTACTATAGACATATATGTTATGGTATGATGTAAACGATGTATGTATGATATGACACTGCTGGAAGTGTCTGGATATCCTTGTATAACAACTGCTGGCCAAGGAAAATAAATCCCGATTCATTGTTGAAGAATATATAACCCTCCGTCTGCTGGGGATAACAAGGTATAGATAACCTCCCGTTGTTGGGGATAACAAGGTATAGATAACCTCCCGTTGTTGGGGATAGTAGGGTATAGATAACCTTCGTTTTCGTTTGATAGTAGGATAAGTATAACATCCCGTCTTCGTTCATCGTGCCCTTATTGGAAAGTAATTTCCCGTATATCCGTATGAGGATAAAAGAGATGGATATCAATTCCAGGGGAGATTAGACTTTGTGAAAATGGATTAGTCCTACTGATGGTTTGTAACTGTCTTGTAAAGATGAACCGGCGAAGCTTCGTTGAAATCCTTCCCTCGTTCGTCCTTAGTAAATACTATTACTGCATTTTCATGCATTTCTGGTAAACATCAATCATATTAAAAGCATACATGCGTTTCTGGTAAACATCAATCATATTCAAAGGCATACATACATTCAAACACAACCAATGGACGTTTCGCTTATGTAAATAGGGTAAAAGTGAATCTGGATTCAAAAGATGGAATTTATTTATATCAAAAGTGACCCATACACGGGTAAGTTTGTACAAGGAGACATAAACCCTAGTAAGAGAATTTTGTCATGAAGCTTTACAAAAAGAATCAGCTATGTGGGAAATAATCCTATTGAGTTTCAATTCTACTATTGCCACTCAAGTATCTCATCTTCTTGCTGTTGAGACGGAAACGATTGGATTGAGCTTTATCTGTTTGAGCTTGAGTAAGTAGTACAACTGGTTGCAGTTTCATGAGTGATCCAAACGAGACATAGTCATACGCTTTAATCCCTAACTTTTGCCTGGATTGCCCTTTCAGGTTTTCAATCCACCGGGATACCCTTTTTTGCCCAAGCCGCCTTTTCAGGTTTTCGACTTGCCGGGTGTACATCTTTTTATATATATATATCCCTAATTTTTGCCCAAACCCTTTTGGTTTGCCGGGATGCCCTTATTTTTGCCTAGGCCTGTCAACCTAGCGGGTCTCTTTTTATGCGTAGTATTTTTTAACTATGTCTGCGTTTACAGGTTGTGGGAAGTCTTCACCATCCATTGTAGTCAGTATCATGGCACCTCCTGAGAACACTGTCTTGACTACAAATGGTCCCTCATATGTTGGAGTCCACTTGCCCCTAGGATCACCCTGTGGTAATATGATACGCTTGATTACCAAGTCACCAGCCTGATATACCTTTGGCTTAACCTTCTTGTTCAAAGCTTTGATCATCCGTTTCTGGTACATCTGGCCATGACAAACTGCTGCTAACCTTTTCTCATCAATCAAATTTATCTGGTCAAGTCGAGTCTGAATCCACTCATCTTCATCCAAGCCTGCATCCTTCATAATTCTCAAGGAGGGGATCTGAACTTCAATAGGCAGAACTGCTTCCATACCATAGACCAAGGAGAATGGGGTTGCCCCGGTTGAAGTACGTATTGTAGTACGATAACCATGCAGAGTAAATGGTAACATCTCGTGCCAATCCTTGTAAGTAACAGTTATCTTCTGTACAATCTTCTTAATGTTCTTATTAGCAGCTTCAACTGCCCCATTCATCTTTGAAATCAACAAGGTAGTATGGGTCAACATATACTGTCTTAGTCGGCGAGCAGCCCGTGCCAAAGCGCAGCAAGTTTTCTCGAGCAGTGAGTATTTTGTTTCACAGTCGGTAAACTTTTTGCTAAGGTAGTATATTGCCTGCTCTTTTCGACCAGACTCGTCATGTTGCCCCAATACACACCCCATTGAGTTGTCTAATACTGTTAAATACATAATCAAGGGTCTTCCATCAACTGGTGGCATTAAAATTGGAGGTTCTAGCAAATATCTCTTGATTTCATCAAAGGCAGTCTGGCACTCATCATTCCATTCCATCACCTGATCTTTCTTCAACAACTTGAAGATTGGCTCACAGATGGTAGTTAATTGGGAAATAAATCTTGCAATGTAGTCCCAAGAAACCTCTAACCTCCTTCTCAGTACGGGGAGCTGGCATCTCTCGTATAGCTTTCACTTTTGCAGGATCCACTTCAATACCTTTTCCACTGACAATGAAACCCAGGAGCTTTCCAGATCTAA
Source organism: Lathyrus sativus (assembly GCA_963859935.3). Taxonomy (NCBI): domain Eukaryota; kingdom Viridiplantae; phylum Streptophyta; class Magnoliopsida; order Fabales; family Fabaceae; genus Lathyrus; species Lathyrus sativus. The sequence continues at coordinate 60,366,048 of OZ012741.1, forward strand.
CTCCAAAAGTACACTTGTTTGGATTTAATCTCAACCTGTATTTCTTCAACCTCTCAAACAACTTGTGCAGATGATCAAGATGTTGTTCTTCATTCTGAGACCTGGCTATCATATCATCCACATATACCTCTATCTCATGATGAATCATATCATGAAACAAAGCCACCATAGCACGCTGATATGTTGCCCCTGCATTCTTATGCTGAGCAGTGTTGTCTAAATCAGCCCCTATCTGGACCTCTTTTCTGTTTTCTTCAGTTCCCAGATTCACAACTTCGACTGGCTCTTCATGTGGCTGTATAGCTTTCTCTTCTTGTTGTAACAACCTAGCAAGCCCTACAGATATTTCACAATCGTCCTCGTTTCCGTCTTCAGTTTGATAGATCGGATTCTCGAAATTGTAATTGGCAATAGTAGAACTGTTATCAATTGGATCCAGAGTGGATGAGGATCGGCATTTTAGTGACGTGGGTGTGTGTAAGAACACATAGCTGATAAAGCAAAAATAAAAGAAAAAGAAAGACAAGGAACACAATATTTACGAAAACGAAACGTCCACTGATTTTATCGAATGAAGTATGCAAATGAGATGACAACCCGTAACAAGCACACCATTGTGCCCCGGGTAAGGCACATGGCTTGAAAGTTTTAATTGTTCCAGAAATTATAAATTTAACAACATAACACAGTAATAGTATTTACTCCTGACTAAAGGAGATAGGGATAACATCTTCAGCTGTCCAATTATTGAGTCCAGCACCCACAGTAGGAAGAATCCATGCCTCCAAGTTGTAGTCTTCATCTTGATCTCCCACGGCATTGATAACCCCTTGATTGGTGATACGAACAGCACGGGCACGACGGACAGCCTTCTGGGACTCTTCTTCCACCATAGCTTTTGCATCATTGAGGGAGGCCATTGCCATTGTTGGAGGGTTTCTGATGACCACAGGAACCTTCTTCACAGCAGGAGGAGTCACACAATCCTTAACAGCCCAGGGAACCACTTCAAATGACTGACATGGAGTTTCAATGTATTCACCTTCTACTTCCAGATACTTGAAAGCGTTTACATGGCTGACAAAGTATTCTTCCTCTCCAAAGACAGTAACAACTTTTCCATTCACCGGATATCTCAACTTTTGATGTAATGTGGAGGTCACCGCACCTGCCCCCTTGATTGGAAGATCAATTTCCCCATGCACTACTCTTCTAGAACCATCAAAAGCCTTTACCACAATATTACTGGGCTTCAATACCGTATCTTCAGGACTCAGCTTGTTCAGGACTTCCTTAGGCAACACATTCAGAGAGGAACCATTGTCTATCAGCACATGAGACAGGGTAGTGCCCCTGCATTCAATTGAAATATGCAATGCCCTGTTATGATCCCTCTTGGCAGGGGTCAAGTCAGCATCAGAAAATCCTAACCCGTTGTCATAGGTCAGGTGAGCAACACAATTCTCAAACTGGTCCACAGAAATTGCACTGGGTACATGAGCCATCTTTAGAAACTTGATCAATGACTTGGCATGAGCCTCAGAACATAATAACAGGGAGAGCATAGAAATCTTTGAGGGAGTATGCCCCAGCTGATCAACAATATCATAATCACTCTTGCGAATGATTTTCAATACTTCTTCCATCTGCTTAGAGAGGTCATCAGCAGCTGGCACATCAGTAGATACAGGCTCAATAACAGGACCCTTGCCCCGAGCATCAGTGGTGGAAGTAACAACAGGAGTAACTGCACTCTTAGAAGCAACTGGAGGAGAGAAGACTCTTCCACTACGAGTGATCTTGCTAGATCCAGCAATATTATCAATGTCAACAGGCATATCAGGTAAAGGCTCCATGCTTGACACCATGGATGTAAACATCAGACCCATAGTGCCAAGGCACAGCTTTGTCAGATGTATAAGGAATAGGACCAGGAGTGGTAATGATCAGAGGAGCTACTCTGGCTTCAGCAACAACTTTCACAGGACCTTCAGCAGTAATCTTGATTGGGCCCTGATGAGTGATTCTTAGTGGTACTTTGTCAACCATGTCAACCTCTTCAACCTTCTTACCCTGAGTCAGATGATCCACCATACTTTCTACAGATGCTGGTCTTCTTTCAAACACTATAGTATATTTATCCATGAGACGTTGAATCCTATCTCTCAAAATGAAGCAACTATCCGGCTTATAGGTACAATATAGACAATCTTCATGACAACCTGGAAAGATCCCAGCTTGTACTAACCTCTTTTTGATAACAGACAATGGTGTGCTCAACTCCATAAACAGCGAGAAGATGAGAAACCTGTGCACAATTATAAACCTGTGATGCAATGATATGGGAATGCATATGCAATGTTTTCAAGGACCGCAGGATTTAAATTTGCTTAAACAAACAAGAAAGTAACTTTTTATTAGTAATAACTTGTTTTGCCTTTTAGGCTTACAAAAAATGAAAACGAAATAAGTACAAAAGATGGGGTTTTAAGTCTCCCATGGACGTTTCCTCTTGGTGTTGAGGTATGAGTTGAGGTTTCGTTCCTCATGAAGTAGCTTTGTTAGCTCTAGGATCCTTGCTTGGCTTGCTTTGTAATGAGCCTCGAAAGTATCCCTTTTCTCTTTCAGTTGGATCCATGATCTCTGCAAGTCTTCCATATCAGTAGGCATGTCTGGGTGAAGGATGGTATAAGCTGTGTCTCCTTCAGCAACAGGTTCCATGGTAACTGGTAGGACGGCAGGATATGGCATCATGAGTGTCTGAGCACGAGATCGTACCCATCTGAGATAAGCCTCCATAGGAATAGTGTACTTAGGCTCCAGTGTCTTGCTGTCAATCCTGTTTACCTTTCCCCAAGCTCGTATGAATCTCTGACGGTAACCCTGAAGATCGTTGTCGTAGTCAAACACAATGCCCTGAATCAACATGTCATGTGGACCATCGCTCCGGGCGTAACCAAACTGTCGTAAAGCTAGAGATGGGTTGTAGGTGATGCCTCCTCTTATGCCTAGAAGTGGTACATTAGGAAACTCCCCACAACGGTCAATGATGGTGACATTCTCCATAGATCTGGAGCACCAATGGATGTCTGAGTGAGAAAGTGACATGATCCTCTTGGACCATCTGAACCCTTGCTCATTCTTCATTACTGAGCGAGGAAGGTGAGAAATAAACCACCTAGAAAGTAAAGGTATGCAGCACATCAAAGTTCCTCTTGCTCTTGTAGTACGGGTGTGAAGAGAATGTAGGATGTCTCCAAGTAAGGTAGGCACTGGATTGTGACTCAGGAATATGTTGATGGCATGAACGTCTATGAACTGATCAGGATTGGGGAACAACACTAAACCATAAATCAATAAGGCTAAGATCTCCTCAAAAGCATCGTAGCTCATAGCTTTCAAGAACATTTGAGCTTTATCCACTAATACCTTGGCAAGAATACCTTTAACTCCACTTCTCGTCTCTAGAACAATGTCAGACTTCTTCAGATGTAGAGCTGCAGCAACAACTTCTGGTTTAAGCTCCTTCTCTAAGCCTGTGAATGGCTTCTGATCAAGAACAGGTATACCCAGAAGTTTAGAGAACTCCTCCATGGTTGGAACCAGCTGATAATCAGGAAATGTAAAGCAATGGTGCTCAGGGTCAAAGAACTGAAACAGCACACTCATCATGTCTTCACTGAACCCGGAAGTAACTAGATCCAATAAGTGACCATGCCTCTTGTTGAACTGGGAATGATCAGGCACTAGGGAAACCAACTCCTTGAGCTTAGCAGGTATCCCTACAAAGTTGATCCTGATGGTGTTTCTACGAGCAGAAGCCATGACCTGCAACAAAGAACAAAGATAAATCCTTTGGTCCTTGAAATGGTTAGGGAAAATGATATGCTTATGATGCATGATGATGTCATGATGTTATGTTCAATCACAAACATGTGGCACACACAAACAAGTCACACAATTGCCCTAGGTTTAAAGGCTTGCATGAGGTTTAAAGGTAAGTACCCTCCCCTGAAGTTAGATGGTTCATCCTGTCCTACAAAAGTAACCAGGTTCTAAGGGATCTCAATATCATTGATCCTTCACAAGGGTGGTTGTTCAGAAGGCAACTTACTTGCCAACCAAAACCCTCCAAGTTTAACATCTCAATGAGCGTAGTATCGAGCGTCAACCAACTTCAGTCTGCACCAAAGCCGGTTACCTCACTACTTTCTAAAGGCCAAGATGAGTTAACTAGGGTTCTAAAAGTCAGTTAGTGCATTGACAACATATGGCAGCCTCAATATTATCCTCAACTTGACTTAAGGAATATAAGCACCAACCAAGAAGTCGCACTAACTATGGCCACCAGATCAACCGTATCGATATACGTCGTACAGTTTCCTTGGTCTATTGCCATTTACCTAAGGTACACTAGATCCGGGTTAGGACCTTTCACACATAAGAGCACCCCAACAATATAATAATAAAGCAAACAAGGCAAACAATTTAGAGTGATCTTAATTCCTAAGGGTACCCCTCTTAAATAGGTCCCCAGCAGAGTCGCCAGTTCTGTAACCCGGTGAACTGACTTTAAACAATGTTGCGGATAGCAAGAGTCGCCACCGACTTTTATTTTATCCATAAGGAAAGGTTATAAAAGAACAGGAAAGACCTTAGAGAATATTTTGGGTCCGGGGGGTAGGTTATGAAAAGGGAAGGTATTAGCATCCTTTTCATCCATGGTTATCCATGGGCTCTTAGGTACTTAAGCTCACTTTTGAATTGTTTTGAAATTGTAGTGTGTGAATAGAAAATTTTCAGAATAGTTAATAAATAATCCATGTAAGGATGTGTTAAGAACTTGTTTGAAAACTTGTTGAAAATTTGTTTAAGTGTGAAAAAGTTTTGAAGTGAGCAAGTATCTAGGAGTAGCCTACCCTAATGTTTTAAGGTCTTTCTTATTCTTTATCCTTTCCTTAGTAAGACTATCCCTACTATAATGGAGTAGGTAGTCCTTACTTTGGATGTTAAGGGACATGTGAGGGACAATTGGATTTTTGAAGGCCATTGTGGGGTGTAATAAGCAAACTAGAGGGACTATCATCATTTTTCGAAAGGGACTCGATTCGTAAAGGCAACCATAAGGGACTTTGATGATTTTCTTTTTGAGGGACTTGCTTTATACACCCCACTTAACCAATATTCATAGGCAACTTGAGGGATATCCTTAAGAAGTGAGACGGCGATTAAAATCGACTTACGTGTGTGAAATGTTTAATTTAATTATCTTATATTAAAATGATCTAATTTATTTTTTTAAATATCATACATATTGGCACTCCCTAATTACTAACCATAATGATAATAATAATTAAATGATTACAATTTACATCTAAGAGGCAATTACAAAATTATAATAAATAAAATAAATAGTAAAATATGATCAAAATAAATATAATAAAAAAAATAACAAATAAGTAAATAAAATATTGGGGTTAGTAAATAATAAGAAAAATTAAATAAGGTTAGTATAAATATAAAGTTAGTGAAAATAATTAGTTGAAACAATAATAATGAGAAAAATAGACAAAGTTAGAAAAAATAATAAGATAGAAATTTCAAAATAATAATAAGCAACAAAATATGATTAGCAATAATAATTAATTAATAACGTGATTAAACATAAGATTTGATTTTTATTTAGAAACATAAATGATTAAATAATTACTATAATATAAAGTTCTAAATATCATAAGATTTGATTTTTATTTAGAAACATAAATGATTAAATAATTACTATAATATAAAGTTCTAAATATCATAAGATTTGATTTTTATTTAGAAACATAAATGATTAAATAATTACTATAATATAAAGTTCTAAATATCATAAGATTTGATTTTTATTTAGAAACATAAATGATTAAATAATTACTATAATATAAAGTTCTAAATATAACATAATTATAAATTTCTTAATCATTTACAAAAATTTAATTATCTATAATTATATATTAACAATTATTAAGAAAAATATTTACACATTAGGATGAAAACAAATTTTAACTAATCAATAATCACATTCACCAAAATTTTACATTAAGTATTTATAAGGTTTAATTTTATTTACAAAAATTTACAAGAATTATAATAAATATATACATAGAATCATATAGAAAATTAAAATTAGGTTTTCATATTAATTTGGAAAAAAGATGTTAATGTTATTTATTTTAAAAAAACAGATTTTTATATTACAACAAATTTTAATAAATTAATGATAACAATAATAATAATAATGATAATAATGATAATAATAATAAATAATGATAATAATAATAATAATAATAATAATAATAATAATAATAATAATAATAATAATAATAATAAAGCAATAATGAATTTTAAATGTGCCAAATAACCCAACAATGTTGCTAACGCAGAAATGCGCTCATCGCAACCAGATCTAAATTGGACGAAACAAAATTTATCGCAAAGAAAAAGAAATTAAGCAAAAAATAGTATTATTGCTCACACAAAAAATGCGATCATCGCAACCAGATCGAACTAACACAAATGTCACGCGTCATGCACACAAATGTGCAAACATCGTATCGACATAATTCGATCAAAAATCTTATATACATAAACTCTAACAATTTAAAAATTATATATATATAAACGCAACAGTAATAGATAAAGAAAAAGAAATAACGGTAATAGATGAAGAAAAAGAAATAACGGTAAAAGATGAAGAAAAAGAAACAACAGTAATAGATGAAGGAAAAGAAATAACGGTAAACGATGAAGAAAAAGAAACAACAGTAATAGATGAAGGAAAAGAAATAACGGTAAACGATGAAGAAAAAGAAACAATAGTAATGGATGAAGAAGAAAACTAAATAACGGCCAACGGCACTCACTCCTCTTAGGTTTTTTTCATTCTCCCCTCTTTTCCAACAAGGCAACACATGTATATATAGGGAACAAATTAGGGTTAACACCAAATTGTCAATAATGTCCCTAAAACCCATTTTAAAGCCCAAACTAAATAATTAGTTAAGAAAAAATAAAATTTAAATAATTTAAAATAATTAAAATAAACTTAAAATAAAAACTAATAATCCTATTGATTCCTAAAATAAAAATATTATAAAAAGAACAAAATTTTTTTCAATATTTTTTATTTTATGATTTTTTGGATATTTTTATGAATAATTTAGAAAAAAGTGAAAAAAATAATATTTTAAAAAATGATTTAATTAAAATACGAAAATAATAATTAAATAATAATAAAAAACTATTTTTGTTATTTTTTTAATGAAAGATAGAAAAATTTAGAGTAAAAATAATAAAAACAAAAAAAAGTGACAAAGGTGAGATTTTTACTTTTTAGAAAAAAAAGTGCATGCCATATGATATTTACCTGCAAAAAGTCAAACGACTACACAAATTTGTTAGTAATTGATTAAATGCAATGAAATGCGACGACAAATCTTAGGGCAAAATTTGGGGTATTACAGTTATTATGATAATATTTCTCACCCAACCTCTCTTTGATGTTGGCAAAAAAAATCATGAAGTTTGACTTTGGTTTGACCACAGTTGACCTCAGTTTGACCTTTTAACTGCATTGACTGCTTTTGACTTATCTGATCATCTGACTGAGCAAACTTTTGAGAAAAGTCTTGAAACTTGACATGGGGGTTCTTATACACATATAAGATGTTATGAAGCTCACTTGAAGTCTTGGAAGTCCATTTAGCCTGATTAAAGTCAAAACCCTAGTTTTGGATGCACTGCTTAGGAGGTGCATTGTCTGAGGGAATTGTCAACTCTTCTGACCAATTATGAATTTTGTGAACCTTGTGAACCTTCTTGGAACACAAAGTCTTGTATTGTGAGGGCAAATTTTGGGGTGCAACAGGGGGCCCCCCATTTCAGAAAGTCAATCACCATCTCTGCCAGTGGAGTATGTCATGAAACTGTCAATGCTGCTTCGGAGTCTGATGAAGGAGACAGCGACTGTGATATGGATGCCTGGATTCAGCCAAGCACGCCAGGACAAGGACTGTGCAACTGGTCTATTCAGGAGCTTGTTCCTGTGACTTTTAAACAGTAATGCTTTGCTTTATTAATTGTTGAATAATCTGATGTCTTGCCCGGGGCATCAGGATTTGCTTAGGGCTGTGTTGTTATAAACATTGCGTGTTAATCATTAAATAAATGGCGTTTTTTCATGTGCAAATACTGTAATCCCTGTCTTTCTTGTTTTATATTTTTCAATAAAATGGCAACGTGGTTATTCGCTTTATACGCATTTTGAAGCACTTAACCATTCCTTTTGCAGGATAACATTTTCAGATGACATCCTTGAACCACCTATGACTCGTCCCGACTTCGAGCACCCGGTATTCCAGGCCGAAGAAGAGGTTGTCGAAGATAGCGACGTTCCTGAAGAACTGTCTTGGTTAGTGAAGCAAGAGGAAAGAGCCATTCTGCCTCACGACGAGGTTATCGAAATTATCAACTTGGGGTCGGAAGGGGTTGAGAAAAATATTCGTATCGGAGCCGCACTGCAGAGTGATATCAAGCGAAGACTGGTTGAAATGCTCCGAGAGTATAATGATGTATTCGCTTGGTCATATGAAGATATGCCAGGGCTCGATACTGATATGGTTGTGCACCGCCTGCCACTGAAAGAAGATTGCCCGCCAGTCAAACAAAAGCTTCGCAGAACTCGACCAGATATGGCAATGAAGATCAAAGAGGAGGTTCAGAAACAGTGGGACGCTGGTTTCCTGGCTGTGACGAAGTATCCTTCATGGGTTGCCAACATCGTACCGGTGCCAAAGAAAGATGGCAAGGTTCGGATGTGCGTGGATTATAGAGATTTGAATAAAGCAAGCCCAAAAGACGATTTTCCACTTCCTCACATTGACGTGTTGGTTGATAATACTGCTCAGTACTCTGTATTCTCCTTCATGGATGGCTTTTCAGGCTATAATCAAATTAAAATGGCGCCAGAGGATATGGAGAAGACTACTTTCATAACGCCTTGGGGAACATTTTGCTACAAAGTGATGCCCTTTGGTTTGAAAAATGCTGGGGCAACATATCAGCGTGCGATGACGACTCTTTTCCATGACATGATGCATAAAGAGATCGAAGTTTATGTTGACGATATGATTGCCAAATCCCAGACGGAGGAAGAGCATCTGGTGAATCTGTCGAAGTTGTTTAAAAGGCTTAGGAAGTTCAGGCTGAGGCTGAACCCTAACAAATGCACCTTCGGGGTGAGATCGGGTAAACTGCTGGGGTTTATCGTAAGCGAAAGAGGAATAGAGGTCGATCCTGCTAAAATAAAAGCGATTCAAGAAATGCCGACGCCTAAAACAGAGAAAGAGGTGCGCGGGTTTTTAGGGAGATTGAACTACATTGCTCGGTTCATATCTCACCTAACTGCTACGTGTGAACCATTATTCAAGTTGCTAAAGAAAGATCAAGCTGTGACGTGGAACGAAAATTGTCAAAAGGCGTTCGATAAAATAAAGAAGTATCTGCAGGAGCCTCCTATTTTGATACCCCCGGTGGCAGGGAGACCCTTGATAATGTATTTGACGGTTCTTGAGGGAAGCATGGGTTGTGTTCTCGGTCAACACGACGAGACGGGGAGAAAAGAGCATGCGATCTATTACTTGAGTAAGAAATTTACAGATTGTGAATCTCGATACTCAATGCTGGAGAAAACTTGTTGCGCGCTAGCCTGGGCCGCCAAGCGTTTGAGGCAGTACATGCTGAATCATACAACCATGCTCATCTCGAAGATGGATCCTATCAAATATGTATTCGAAAAGCAGGCGTTGTCAGGTAGAATTGCCCGGTGGCAGATGGTCTTGACTGAATATGATATTCAATACGTCTCGCAAAAGGCCATAAAAGGGAGTGTGCTGTCTGAATATCTGGCAGAGCAGCCTATTGAAGAGTACCAGTCGATGAGGTTTGATTTTCCTGACGAGGATATCATGTACCTCAAGATGAAAGATTGCGAAGAGCCGTTGCCAGACGAAGGACCAGAGTTGGGCTCCAAATGGCAGATGATATTTGATGGAGCTGTGAATGCTTACGGTAGCGGAATAGGGGCAATTATCACTACGCCGCACGGGTCGCACATCCCGTTTACTGCCCGATTGACCTTTGCCGTTACCAACAATGAGGCCGAATACGAAGCTTGTATAATGGGGCTTGAAGAAGCCATTGATTTGCGGATCAAACATCTAGACGTATACGGAGACTCAGCTCTGGTGGTGAATCAAATCAAAGGGGAATGGGAGACACGTCAGCCTAACTTGATACATTACATGAATTATGCAAGGAGATTGTTGCCTTTCTTCGACAAAGTTGAATTGCATCACGTACCGCGGGCAGAAAATCAAATGGCTGACGCCCTTGCCACTTTGTCTTCCATGTACAAGGTCAACTTCTGGAACGAAGCTCCCCAAATCACTATCTCTCGGTTGGATAGGCCAGCTTATGTTTTTGCTATTGATGAAGCATCCGACGATAAACCGTGGTATTTTGATATCCTTAATTTCCTGAAGAACAAAGAGTATCCGGCTGGGGCATCCAGTCAAGATCAGAAGACTCTCAGGAGATTAGCAGGCAATTTCTATTTGAACCCGGATGGCGTCTTATACAGAAGAAACCACGATTTGGTGTTGTTGCGTTGTGTAGACGAGAAAGAGGCAAAGCTTCTCATGGAGGAAATTCACGAAGGTACCTTTGGTACGCATGCTGGTGGGCATGCTATGACGAGAAAACTGCTGAGGGCAGGTTACTTTTGGTTGACGATGGAAACTGATTGTTTCAAGTTCGCAAGGAAGTGCCACAAGTGCCAAATCTATGCTGACAAGATACACGTGCCTCCGAGTCCTCTGAATGTGATGTCATCTCCATGGCCATTCTCGATGTGGGGAATCGATATGATTGGAAAGATTGAGCCGACGGCTTCTAACGGGCATCGGTTCATCCTAGTAGCAATCGATTATTTCACCAAGTGGGTGGAAGCGGCGTCTTACGCGAATGTAACGAAGCAAGTGGTGGCTAGATTCATCAAGAGAGATATCATTTGCCGATATGGGATTCCCGAGCGGATAATCACGGACAACGGTTCTAATCTGAACAACAAAATGATGAAGGAGCTCTGTCAGAATTTCAAGATCGAACATCACAACTCCTCCCCTTACCGACCCAAGATGAATGGCGCTGTCGAAGCGGCCAATAAGAATATAAAGAAGATCGTCCAGAAGATGGTGGTGACTTATAAGGATTGGCATGAAATGCTACCTTTTGCTTTGCACGGTTATCGTACGACGGTACGCACATCAACCGGTGCAACTCCGTTCTCGTTGGTATACGGAATGGAAGCGGTATTACCATTAGAGGTTGAGATCCCTTCTCTGAGGGTATTGCGAGACGTTCAGCTGGATGAGGCAGAATGGGTAACGAATAGATTGAACCAACTGAGTTTGATGGATGAGAAGAGGCTAGCTTCTCTGGCATATGGTCGTTTGTACCAAAGACGAATGAAGAAAGCGTACGATAAGAAGATACATCCGCGAAGCTTTCAGACGGGCGACCTTGTGCTGAAAAGGATTCTCCCGCCGCAGGCAGATCACAGGGGCAAGTGGACCCCCAACTACGAAGGGCCATACGTTGTTAGTAAAGTCTTCTCAGGAGGAGAGTTGTTGTTGTCCACCATGGACGGAGAAGACTTTGCGTCACCTGTGAATTCGGACGCAGTTAAAAAATACTTTGCTTAAAATAGACCCGCTGGACAGAAAAAGAGAGTCCAGGCAAAAATGGGGCATCCTGGCGAACCAAAAACAGAATGAAAGGTTCGGGCAAAAGTTAGGGATAAAATTGAAAAATGTACGCCCGCGAAGTTGAAAACCTACACTGGGCGGCTTCGGCAAAAAAAGGGTATCCCGGTGAACTGAAAACCCGTAAAGGGCGGTTCACGCAAAAGTTAGGGATGTGAAAAGCAAATGACTGCGGTCCGAATTTGATATTGCAATGAGCATCAACGCGGGAGAATATACTTGAGGGGTCGACTATCGGATACAATCTCTTCAGAAGTGGGGATATCGGGAAAGCATTAGAGTCGGATGAGTCACAGGAGGATCATTTCGTGGTGTTCATCTGTATCCAGTTGCCGACATGTGTACAAATTTAATTTGTCGAAATATTTATGCTTCTTGTGCATACTTGTATATCTGCTTTGCGTAACTTCCTCTTTTCAGGAGTTCCATCCCGTGTACAAAAAAAAAACTCCGCCCATTCAGGGGCCCAATCAATGAAAATATGTTATTCAGTACTTGATGCCTGTTCTTTACTGTTTTGTGCATGATAAAACGCCTAAGTTTATTGAAGCTAGCATGAGTATAACATCACTGGCCCTTGCCAACAATCATTAAAGCTTTGAATTAACTGAGTGTAACGTCACTAACCTGAATTGATTTGATTGCGTAGGCTTGTCTTGTCTTGTTTGTGTTGTTGCAGGTTTCATAACCACACGAGGAAGACAATCAAAAGATCGCGATAACGAAAGACTCAGTCTTCACGCAGGTCATGCATGTTCTTCCTGAAGAAGGATGGAATTCCCCAGCTAGCCGTAGCTCATCCAAAGGACGTGCTCCAGAAGAGTTATTCGTCCTCAGCAGAGTTTGGCGATTCTAAGATCGTAAGGCTGTATTCAGACAAGTTCATCTTTCCCCGCAGGGTCATGCACTCGCCCCCAGGGGAGTCAGTTAATTTTCCCCAAGAGAGTCATCCCATCCCTAGCGGAATTCTCTTTGCAAGTGTTTTCATTCCTTCCAGTGGAACTCGAAGATCAAGACTCTCCAAAGCAGAGTTGATGGTGGGTCCTGTCATTTATTTTGTCAGAGATACTGTGTAATATTAGTTCACGTTCTAGCAGAAAGTCCGATCGTACTATGCGCATCTGCTATTCCCCAGCGGGGGGTTACCTCAACAGGGGGTTTGGTTTAAGTTCCTAATTTCCCAGCTGAGTCGACTTCACCCTTCCAGCATTTATTTTGCTGGAATAATTCCGTAGCATCTGGCTATCCCCGGCGGAGTCGGCATTATCCTTCCAGCATTTATTTTGCTGAAGCAGTTCCTGTATTCTAGCAGTTCAGGTAGAGAGAGCTCTCGCTCAAATGAACTATCAAACACTCAAGATCTCGGCATAAGATATTCAATGATAATGTCAGTTTCGGCAGTATTCCCCACAAAGTCTGCAGGATAAGTTTCTCTTTGTCCCCAAGCAGAGTTACTTATGTCCCCGCCAGAGTTTTTGTTGAAGTTTCTCTAGTCCGATCAGCGGATTGTTTCCTTCAAAGTTGTTGTTACGTCAACATTAAAAGGTTCCATGAATCAGAATTTCAGAGGCCACCGCCGGTTATCAGAACAGGCGTTCAATAGTTTGGGTTCCAGACATCCCCAGTAGAGTTCATCTCAAAGTCGTTGCCACGTCAGTGCTAAGAAGTTTGTGGGTGAGGATCATTGGAGAACTAAGTCCTGACGTGGACAATTTACTCCTAGATTGACGGTATTTCTTCAGAAGTGGGCGTCCTAACGTGGACAGGTTTATTTCTCCGGATTGGTGAGGTGTGTTAGTCCTAACGTGGGCAGATTCAGTTTCTCGAAATTAGTGGAATGGGAGGTCATGACGTTGAAAAAAAAAAGTGATTACTCTTTGTGTTGGTGTCCTGACGCGGACAAATCAGACCAGCGTGTGAGTCCTTACGTGGACAAGTCTTATTTCCTCAGCGGGTCGAAGACGCCTGAGTCCTAACGTGGACAAATCAAGACAAGATCAGTGTCCTGACGTGGACAAATCAAAGAAATTATTATTCCTAACGTGGAGAAGTGGGTCCTAACGTGGACAATGTAGTCCTTACACGGACATATCAAAAGAGATGATTCCTTACGTGGAAAAAAGATAGTTTCCTTACGTGGAAAAGACAGCATGCCTGATGCGGAAAGAGTGGAGTCCTTACGTGGACAGATTAAGATGGCATTCCTTACGTGGAAAAATGTAGTCCTGACGCGGACAAATAGGAAAGAAGTTGGTATTCCTTACGTGGAAATATCGGAGTCCTTACGTGGACATATCAAGAGTATCCCTTACGTGGAAGAAAAATGGTGATTCCTCACGTGGAAAGATTGGAGTCCTGACGCGGACATGTCAAGTGGTATTGGAGTCCTTACGTGGACAGAGTGATATAGTTCTCCTTATGTGGAAAGAAGATTGCTTCCTAACGTGGAAAGATGAAAGGGTTAGTCCTGACGTGGACAGATACAGAAAAAATGATTCCTGACGTGGACAGGTGTTACTCCTAACGTGGAAGAGTTTATTCCTAACGTGGACGATTCAGTTTATGGAAATGCAGACGAATTATCCCCAGCGGAGTTGCCGAGATTTTCCTGGGTTAACAGCAAGTGGAGTCCTAACGTGGACAGGTTATAGTTGAGAGTTCTTCGTATTAATGACAGACAGAAGCCTAACGTGGACAAGCAAGCAATCTGTTATGACAGAATCCTTTTCAGAACGATGAGAAGAATCCCCAGCACGGTCACACGAGATCAGTGGGTTACTGTAACAGTCAGATTCAGCTGATGAATGTCGTTCCTCAAGCAGGAGCGCAATTTAGTTGCTGCGGTTGGCAAATTTCTGGTTTCACTAGTATTCAACCGTCTCGTACCGCGAATGTCTGAAGGCTCCGGGCTCTTCACCCAATCGGGTCCAAGTCGTTTGAATAGGGGCAGCTGTTGCACCCTAAAATTTGCCCAACCTTATTCACTTGGGTTTATGCTTCAATGTCATTAGCATTTGCATATAGAGTCATGTACATAGACTAATCATCTGCATAGCATAAGCATAGCAAGTCATCCAACAGGGGACCAACCATTATTTTCATCTCTAGAGGCCTATCAAGAGGTTATTATCCCAATTCAATCTCATTCAAGTCATCAGGAAAGAATTTGAAAGTCAAGAGTTCAGCAGATCAAGCCTTGAGTCCATCTCCTAGCTGAGGGTATCTGAGGATCAACAAGAGGGTTGTGAGCTGTGAATTGAAGGCATGGAGAGTATCTAGACATCTTGAGAGGCTTAGAAAGTCATTTGGAGAAGAAAACAAGTTGTTGATGAGAGCACAAGAGCTATAGTTGAAGACAGTCAACTAGGGTTTCATCTGGGTCAACCCTAGGTCAACCCTAGGTCAATTGACTGATTTAAAGGGCATTCAAGTCTATTGGAGAGATGTGGGGTTCATCATTGGACATATAAAGAAGGATATGGAGATATGCCAAGGAGAATTCAAGAGAAATCAAGGAAAAGAGGAGTTTCTAAATTAGGGTTTCTGTGTAAAATCCCCTAGTTTAGGTCAAATTTCCAAGCAAGATAAGTCAAAATTCTAGCTTCACATGGCTTCTTGGCCAACATGAAACTTGTAGAGGATCTCAAGACCTTTAATTTGAGTGGTGGAAGACATCAAGGAGATTTATAGAACTCAAGTTATGGTCCTTGCAAGTTACAGGTCATCTGAGGTATCTGAAATTTTGTCTGTGAAAGGGACTTGACTTCCAAGCAATTTTTACCCCTCAAGGAGATTTCAAATGAATTCTTGGTCAACATAAGAATTGTTCCTCATTGCCTTAGCTTTCTAGAATGGTATAGTATGCCTTCATATGATGTGTGGAACTCAACTTATGGTCTTGGCAAGCAAAGGGTATTTTGGGCATTTGTGAATTACAGGTCATTTTAACCTATGTCCAAAACTCATACAAGGAGGCCTCAAATGGAAAAACTTACAACATCAAACTTGCTCCAAATGATATTTTAAGTCTAGAAAGAAGGTCACAAATTGTTGGAAAATCTCATAGCATGAAGTTGCATGATTGGTCAAAATTTGAACTAAAATGGCTTATAATTCAAAGAAATTCAAAGTGAAAAATGGTTTGGGAGATTTATGAGTCCAAATGGAGACTTCCAATATATGATTTTGAATGGAAAAGGCATTCTAAGAACAATGGTTCAAACACTTTTTTGAGTTTAGTGGAAGATTTCAAAGTTATCCTTGGTTACTTGCATTTTAAGAAACATAGCCAAAATGGATCAAAGTTGGAAGGCAAGGGAATGTGTAAGATGGATCTAGAATGTTCATGTGAGCTCTATATATTCATGAAATGAAGATTGATCAAGGGTTGGACTCATTTTTTCACCAAGAATCTCCAAATTCTCTCATTCTTTTTCATTGAAGTTTCATTCCAATTCCTCAAATTCTTCACCAAATCATCATCAAAATCAACTTCATTATACTGTTTCATCATCATAGATCATAATTCAATCAAGAACAAGGTGTGATTACTCCATTTTCGAGCACTTCCATCATCAACATCAAAAGTGCAATTTCAAGTGGATAGCACAATTCAAGTCAAGAATCATTCAAGTGTTGCATACAGAAGCAAGAGCTTCACTCACTGATCAAGATCTGAGCATTGGTGTTGGTGGATTCACAAGTTTCCATAGCTGTTTTCAAGCTTTTGCACCAGGTGCGTTTTCATTCAAACAGCTTAATTCAGTTAGTTTAGCATAGATTTGTTAGTTTAGATATGATGTAGGATGTTAGTAGAATAATTAGGATGAATTTGGAGTGGTTTGGTGATGATGATTAGCAGGTGTACAAAACTGTTAGGGTTTGGAACTTGTAGTAGAATGCATCATAAGCTTAGCTTGATTGATCAGAATGATAACCATTAGTCATAGGTTAGATTAGTGTAAGTTTGAGGGAGAATTGTGATGATGAGTTGCAGAGTACTTTCATGGTGACCAGAACTTGTTGTTATCGGGTTGAGTGATCTAGTGAATTTCAGATTGAACTAGTGCCATAGATGTGTAGAGGGAGAGATGTAGAATGTTTTTCATGTTGGCATCATGTTGATTCATGGCTTGGAGAGTGAGGACAGATTGGTGGAATGGTGCTCGTGCATGAGCTTTCATGGAGGCAAACCCTAATTCATTTGAACTGATGAGGAAGACATAATCTGGACCTTTCATTTCATGTTGGACCCTTGACTTGGAGAGTAATCCTAGGGCTGAGGTTTAATCTGATTTTGGGAGGGAATGCTTTGGTGCCAAACGCACCGTTTCATTAATTGAAACGGGCGGGCCTAAGATGATGTGCTATCCCCACCCCCAGCTATCAAGCCCAATTCCACTTTGAACGTGAATCTGCTTCTATTTGCACCCCTGCGTGTTTTTTTATTTTTCAATAATTCTGAGTGATGCTGGGCCTTATTCATTTTGCTAACCACACCCCCTGGCTGCTCGGCCCATCCTGATATCAACTGCGCGCGCTTACTATTCATACCCCTCCCTCATTTTAATTCAATTCATTTTTTTAATTCCACTTTAATTTTTTACCAACTAAAAAAATTCATAATAAATTCATAAAAAATTCATTTTAATCCATTCTTTTTACATCATTTTCATTAAAATGTCTAGAAAATTTTCATTAAATAAAATTGCATTTTTATTTTCATTTCATATTTTTTTCATATTTTCTAAATAAATGTCATTTTAAATAGATTCATTTCATGCATGATTTTATTAATTTTTGTTCTACTAAATGCTTTCATATTTTTTGTTCATTCTTTTTATATTGTTTAGATTAGATATTGAACTTGTAGATTCAATTTAGTTCCCTTTTTTAGGAATTAATTTTAGGTGATTAGTGTAGTCTTGAACAACATGAACAAATTAGGGTTTTTAGGTGATGACTTAGGAAGTTTAATTCATTTCCCTTAGGACTTAGGATTTAACTAGATTAGTTATGGGACTATAGGGACTATGGGTAGTTATTAGATCCCCTTAGAAAAAGTCAGGATCCCCCTACTGCTATTAATATTGTCTGTATATCTGATTGACTGGTGTGGTGTGCCCTCTGGGGATTTATTGCTTGCTTGCTTGGGTATTGGGATTGTCTGGGGCCTTGGGAGAGCTGAAGACTTGAGGAGATGGAGACCATTGGAGATCCAGAGATTGAAGATCAACTGCCAGAGTTGAGGAGTAGGTTCTTGCTAGCAGATGCTGAGGAGACTAGGGTTTAGGAGCTAGGCAGAGCTCTAGGCTAGAAAGTTTGTTTCTCAAACATGGATTGCCTTGTCTGCATCCATTCTTCTCTGTGATTCAGAGTCTCTCTAAGATACTCACCCCCTTCCTTTGGAAGGCTTGGTGATAGTGTCTATGAGATAGAACTCTTGAGAGAAAATGTCTCTTGTGTTAGAAGCAGTCTGTTCACCACCCTTGGTAGTCAACTGATTGCTTAACACCCAATTCACTCTTGTGACTGATTCCTCATCCTGGAGGTTTGAGCTTGAAGAAAAGCCATTGCAGATGGAAGAATGATGATCAAAGCCCTTGCCTGAAGGCCATGAAGATGGAGATTGATGCTCGTTGAAGCCTGTAGCTGACTGGAGATTGCTTGAAGTTAGATGTTGATTCAGAGCTGCTGAAGCTGTTTGTTTTATTGCTGTATTTCATTTCTTGATGTATTGATTGGTTTTCTGGACTGTATTGTTTGCTGTTTATCTTGTTGGGTTGAAAGTGAAGCCTGTTCACTTTTGCCTATTGTTTTCTAGGTTCGAGGTCGAGTGGGACTCCCTTGCCTCGCTTGTATTGCTGCATCCATGCATTTTACTGCTTTACTGTATATATCTGATATTGTTTCTGTTTCCGTTTATCCCTTAGGATCTCTGTTTCTCTCTGTGCAAGAGAGGAGCATGATAGACACTAGGTCTTAACCCATGCATGATAACATTAGGGTAGTTTGATTCCCTTCGCAACCGTAGGTTAGAGTTCTGTCTCTTTCTTTCTCAAAACAAACAGAAAAACACATAAAGATTTCAAACACAATAAAAGACACTTCTTCCGTAAAAGAATGTGAACTCATCAAAACGTCATTTTTGTCCGCCGGGACTGCTAATCAAGAAAACCTTTTTCAGAAGGAATAAAATCAACCAAGACAAGCTTGTGTCGTACGTGGCCCGAACTACGTTTGCTCTGATCTTTCATGCTGTATGAAAGTACGTAGGCATAGGATGCGATATCCTAGCGAGCAACCTTCCCCTCCTTTCCCGTAGGTAGGCGAACTACGTTGACTCTGATTTCTCGTTCCAGGCGGGAATACGTAGGCATAAAGTGCGATACTTTGCCGAGTCATTTTTATTTTCATTTTATTTTCTTTTTAACCCTTGACCTATAGTTTAGATAGAATAACAATCCATACCCGAAAACAAGCGTGGATCCCGTCGAGTACGACGGACGTGAGGGGTGCTAATACCTTCCCCTTGCGTAACCGACTCCCGAACCCCGGTTTTGGTTGCGATGACCATACCTTTCCCGTGTTGTGCGAGGTTTACTCTGAGCGTTTCCTTTCCCTCCCGTGGGATAAATAACGCACGGTGGCGACTCTTCTGTTCAGCCGGCGCCGATTTTCGCAGTAGCGACACATAGCATTTATTCTCGAGGCAGGGGATCAAGGCATTGAGGTGGCTCCAGGTGCAATTTTTAGTGCAAGAGGCTAAACAACGAACATCAGAGGCTTCAACACTTGTTTTGCCCAGCGATCGAGCGACCGATTTTATTTTATTTTGTAGGGCATTTTTCATGTCAGAAGCAGCATTTAGGTTATGTACAGTGTTCCCATGGTCAGAGCAATCAAGAATGGCTTTCAGCAGTTAAACAGAGTTCAAAACGGCAGGAAACGGGCAAAGGGGCAGATTTCCCTCCAAAAGGCGCCAAATTCAAAATTTTGAATGTGTTAATCGATTAACACATGGGGTTAATCGATTAACCATTGGAAAATCAGTCCAGATTTGAATTTTTAACAGTGTTAATCGGTTAACCTATATGGTTAATCGATTAACCACAGCAGGTTTTGCCTTGCACGTGAATTTTCAAGTCCAGCCACTTTTGGGGTTCAATTTTGGTCATTTAAATTGCATTTTCACACTTGGGAAGGATATAGAACACTATCAAATTTCATTTTCCCTCCAAATAACCAAACCTCATTCCATACCACATTTTCCAAGCCATTTTCCAATCCTTGCTTTGGATCCAAACCAAGAGTGTATATATTTGATTCACTCTAAACCTCACCATCAAATCCTCATAATTCACTCTCATTTTCAGAATTGCTCTCAATTTTCTCTCAATTCTCTCTCAATTTTCCAATCTCAAAAACCTCACTCAAAGCTCTTCTCCTTGAGATCATTGATTCTTCATTGGAATCATTGATTTCTAAGAGGTAAACCTTCATTAATTCACTCCATCAATTCCATTTCATCATCCAATTTTCGTGCACAAGCAGATCTGAATTTTGAAGTGTTCTTGGAAGTGATTATTTGGCTTATTTTGAGTTGTGCTTGGTGGATCTACATTGCTACTACAATAATTGGTGTGGATCTTGAAGAATTCTGGTTTTCTTTGCTTAGATCTACTCATTTACAGTTGAATCAACAATTACCAGATCAAGTCTCCGATCCGAAGGTTGGAATTCTGATCCGATTTTGCTTTCGAACTTATTTGCACAATTTGCATGTGGATCTTTGCATTTGATTGAATATGTTGATTTTGATCCATGATCTTGTTGTGTTATTGTGTTTACATGTTGTTTAAATCAATGCTTGCTGGTTTAATTTCGTGCATGATCAATCACATGATAATTGGAGTGTTTGCTTAAGTGATAAGCTGCTGAAAAGTGATTTTGAACTGCTGTTTTTCACCTCTGGCACAGTGTTAATCGATTAAACTATATGGTTAATCGATTAACCAACTCAAATATTCAAATTTTCAAGCGTTTTTCAATGGTTAACCGATTAACCTCTGGCGTTAATCGATTAACACTGTAACAGAGGGCCTGTTTTGCTGTTTTGCTTTCTTGTTTGCGTGCCGGTTCGATCTGAATCATCATAGATCATTGTGTTGCATTAGGATTGAATTATTTTGGATGTTTGTCACTGTTTTTGGCTGTTTAATCATGATCTTGTGTGCATTTTCCACTCGCATGCTTGCATTTGCATGTTGCTTGTTTTCTCTTCTTCTTTCGTAATTGATACCTCTGTTTTGTTGAATTTTGTTCTTCTAATTGGTGATGAATTTCGCTTTGATTTTTTAGTATGTGTTAGGGTAGACATGTATACTCCCCTAGGAATTGTATTACAATTTTACAACTTTGTTTTCTATTTTAGTTGAATTTTTCAAATTGCTTGTGTTTGTGTTGTTCTCTCTTGAGTAGCTTTGCTTGTTTGGCTTGGTTGGTGACTTTGGAGCTTGCTTGGCTTAGAATCCTTTTTGGGAGGTCTTCTAGACTTGATTTAGCTGCTGTGGATTGAAGATTGGAGCTTGGAGTTGGAGTTTCCTTTTCTTTTAGGAGTTGTTTTAGGAGCTCAGGAAATTAGGGTTTTAGGAAGTGCCTTAGACTTAGTTTTGATTCTTTCTTCAAACATGGAGTGCATTGTTTGCCTCTATTCCATCCAATGACATAAAGTCCTCCTTGGGAAGCTCCATCTCTCCTTAGGAGGGATGAGTGGTATGCCCAAGTGAGTAGAACTTTGAGGATATCTTTCATTTGCAATGTTGAGTTCTTAGTGATTTCCTTTGGTTGTCATTAAGTTCCTTAACATTATAACTTGATCTTGATGATTAATCCTCCTCTTGGGGTGTGATTGTTGGAGCTTGAAGATTGATGGAGCTTGAAGATAGAAGCTTGCTTGAGGATGAAGCCCTTGGATGTCAACTTTGCTGTTTTTTCAACTTTGTTGTTTAGAGCTGCTGTTGCTGTTTGCTGTAGGAGTTTGGTACTGCTGCTTGCGCTGCCTCCTCTGTGTCTTTTGTTTTTCTCTGTATTGTCTGTTTACTTGTGTTGATTACCTCTAGGTTTGAGGTGGATCTTGTCTCCTCTTTCCTATTGTTTTCTCTCTTGCCTCTCTTATACTGTTGCATTGCATGCATTTTACTGTTATTGCTTGTTGTCTTTTGTTGTTTATCCCCTAGGATCTCTGATTTTCTCTGTGCAAGAGGAAATTATGACAGACATTAGGTTTTGACCCATGCATGATAACATTAGGTTAGTTTCCCTTTCAACCATAGGCTTTTTAGAGCGTCTTTCTCTTCTCATCTCAAAACAATTCAAAAACACAGTAATAAGGATAACGCGTGCTATGCGCTACGAGCCTTAAGCTATTTGAGAAAAGGTTGCTGGAGGGTCACTCTTCAGTAATCTGGCTGCTTAGTATGGTACACTTAGGGTGACATGCGACGTAGTCACTCTCAGATCACAAGTCTTTAGTGCAGTACAAGTTGCAAACAGACTAAAAAACATTTCTTTCGTAAAAAACTCAAACAAACATTCAAACTCTGCTTTCGTCCTCTTGGACCTTTAATCAGGAAAACCCTTTTCAGAAGGAGATAAAAAACTGTCAAACAGGCTTCTGTCTTCCGTAGCCCGAACTACGTTTGCTCTGATCTTTCATGCTGTATGAAAGTACGTAGGCATAGGATGCGATATCCTAGTGAGCAACCTTCCCCTCCTTTCCCGTAGGTAGGCGAACTACGTTGACTCTGATTTCTCGTTTCAGACGGGAATACGTAGGCATAAAGTGCGATACTTTTCCGAGTCATTTTCTTTTCTTTTTAACCCAGACCTATAGAGTAGATAGAATAACACACCCTTAGATAAAAAAAGCGTGGATCCCGTTGAGTACGACGGACGTGAGGGGTGCTAATACCTTCCCCTTGCGTAACCGACTCCCGAATCCAGGATTTGGTTGTGATGACCATTCCTTTTCTGTTTTGCGTTAGGTTTACTCTGAGCATTTCATTTCCCTCCTTTGGGACAAATAACGCACGGTGGCGACTCATCTGTAATAGCCGGCGCCGATTTTCGCAGTAGCGACACTCGTGTCGATTAATCAAAGGTAATATCTCACGATCCCTAAGTATAGAAAGAGAAAGAGGTGAACTGGGTGGAGGTGTAGAAAACACGGTAAATCAGCACCTCAGCCCATCATCAATTATTTTAAACATGGCTAAAAATATATTAACAAAAAAGGGCGATGTGCAGCAGCAAAGGTGGTGTATATGTTAGAAATTATATGGGTTGAGCCCATCATTCTTAACAAAACCCGTTTGGCTATAATATCACACCTAAAAAACCAAGCCACTATCATCAGACTACAAAATAAGATAGATAGGGTTATCGTGGAACCACAAAGACATGACCATTGAAATGATTGACATAGAGCTTTTGAAAAAAAACATGCACAATGTAACAAACACCAAAAGTAGAAAAATAAAGCTACAGAAATGTTGTCATCACATCATCTCGCTCCAACCTCGTTTTGATCTTGTTTTCATGCTCAATCACTTATGTTCAATCCATCTTTTCAGGTTTGTTCGCTCAAATCGATTTTGGTTTAGTGAAGCTCGGTTTATATGAACATCACACATCTTCTTCTTCACTCTTTTTCATTTTTTATTTATTTTGTTTCTTCGAAAATTTGAAGGTGATTTATGGTTGGTTGGAGAAGATAAATGTCAATAGAATGTGTTTTGAACATTTTTTTCTTTTGTATATAGGTTAAAGAATAAGAAGAAAATGAGATCTCTGAGAGTTGAGGAGGGTGAGGTTTAGAGGAATTTTGGCAGATTATGGAGGAGATTTGGATTAGGAGTTTTGTTGTCCCAAGAACCAACCCTTGTGAAGGTGAAAGTGGTTCCCTTATAAAAGGGAAAAGGAGGGTATTTACGGAAGAGCTGGGTTAGAGAATTTGTTGGGGTTGTTTTTGTATATTTTGGATTACTCTGCAAGTTATGGTGAATCCACGATTTGTAGGTTATGAAGCGCTGCGTTCTTTGCTTTGCAGCAGGTCTTTGTGATGTTTAGCCACTTTTGTGAATCGTTTTCTGAACCTGTCTCTCCCTTGTCCTTTTATGCAGGTGTTTGCCTAGAGTTTCAGAGGAATTTAGTAGAGTGTTTTTGCTGATGGTTTGTGAGGAATTGAGGTGCCTTTTCTAACTTTTCCCATTCTGAAATCGTGAAATGTTGTGATTTTTGTACGACGTTGCTTTGTCCGCGGATCAAGGTGAGTCCATATATTGTGGATTGTGGAATTTGGTGTTTGGGAACAACGGCTCGGTATCTCAGGGCCTGTTGTCGCTACTGCGAAAATCGGTGTCGGCTATGACAGAAGAGTCGCCATCGTGCGTTATTTATCCCACAAGAGGGAAAGGAAACGCTCAGAGTAAACCTAATGCAAAGAGGGAGAGGAATGGTCGTCGCAACCAAATCCTGGATTCGGGAGTCAGTTACGCAAGGGGAAGGTATTAGCACCCCTCACGTCCGTCGTACTCGACGGGATCCACGCTTGTTTTCTATCTAAGGGTGTGTTTATCTATCTACTCTAAAGGTCTAGGTTAAAAAGAAAAGAAAATGACTCGGCAAAGTATCGCACTTTATGCCTACGTATTCCCGTCTGGAACGAGAAATCAGAGTCAACGTAGTTCGCCTAACTACGGGTTAAGAGGGAAAGGTTGCTCGCCGAGATGTCGCATTTCGTGCCTACGTACTTTCATACAGCATGAAAGATTAGAGCAAACGTAGTTCGGGCTACGAAAGACACAAGATTGTCTGACAGTTTTTTATCTCCTTAAGAAAGGGTTTTCCTGATTAAGGGTCCAAGAGGACAAAAACAGAGTTTGAATGTTTGTTTGAACCTTTTACGAAAGAACTGTTTTTTAGGATGTTTGCAATCTCAGTCGCACTAGAGACTATGACCCAGGAGTGAACGCTTTGTATGTCACCCCAAGTTTCATGTTGGCCAAAGATCCATTTGAAACTTGTATCTTGACTTATGTGGTCTTGAAGTTAGGCATTAAATAGGGGATTTTACACTGAAACCCTAATTTAGCAACTTCCCACACTCTTGACTCTTCTTGACTTGATATTGGCACAACACCACAAATTTCTTACCATATCATTTCATGAACTCCATGACCTAAAAGTAGGCTTTGATACTCTTCAATTGCACAGTTGACCTAGGATTGGCCCAGATGAAACCCTAATTGCTTGCACGTCAACTGTGGCTCTTGCATTTGACACAATGACTTGATAGAGCTCTCCCATGGACCTCTAGGAATTCTATGAGATCCATACACATCCTCTTCTCACATTCAACACTTCACAACCCTCTGATGGTCTTCAATTGATCCTCAAGTTAGGAGAAAAACTTCATGCAAACATCTAAACCCTTAGGCACTCAAACCACCTCCTGATGACTTTGACGACTTCTCAATCTTGAGTAAGACCTCTGGCTAGGCTCCCTTTGATAAGAATCACACTTGATCCCCTTCTATATGAATGATATCATGATATTCAAATGATATAACTATGCAAATGTTAATGCAAATGAAACATAAACCAAGTAAGAAAAGGTTGAGCAAACTTTGGGGTACAACACCTGTGCGACGTTGTTTTTTTTAATGTATAATTTCCTTACATTTTGTCTTTCAATGCCAATAGGCTTTACTTGTATGGACCATTTGTAACATGAATTGGCTTTACTTGTATGTACCATTTGTAACAAAAAAGACTCTTTACATAAACCTTGAATTGTAATTGAATTTGGGCCCTTGAATTATGATGAGATGATCCCAAATAATCTTCAAATGATGATAACTTTTTGAATTAACATTAACTTCAATTTAAAATTTGGGGTTCTTAAAAAAAATGATCATGAATTTTTCTTTAGCTTGAAATGAACTAGAAGTGAAAACGAACATCATGCTAGCCCTTGGATGCAAATCCATCTGAACTTATGACCAACGTCAGGATTATTGAACTTATTTGCATTAATCCGCAACTCACACAACCTATACCAATGATATTTTAATCATGAATGAATCAAAACTTCACCGTTAAACACAACACCCTGGCTGACCATGATCTGGTCCTTGGGGTCTTCAATCATATAACATCTGAATTCAATCTCATCTTAGCACTCAGAATGGCCAAAGATATTGATGACGTATAAATGAATCAACCCTAACTTGTTTGAACAATAAAATTCAATTTAATTTGTGACCCCCTTTTCTTAAACTAAGAAAAAACATTTTTTATTTTATTTTATGAATAACGGTTAATGGGTGAATGTACAGAATGAAAACTATACACAGATATGACAAATTTGGGGTATGGCAGATGCCCCTATCTAATTAGCTTAGACCAAGTAAGATGAAATGCTACGACATTCACTCTTTCAAAGTTGAGGTTAATTAAATATGAAGAAGACCCTGAATTTGTCCGAAAAGAAAAGAAAAGCATGAGAAGTGGAATAAAAACTCAATTTCTACCCTCGAGTGGACACCGAATAACTTGCAAAGATCTTTATCACGAAAAGGATGATAACATAAGAAATATGACACCAAAAGGATAATGGAGTACCCTCTCACAATCTGACACTAAAAGGATGACAGACCCATCACCAAAAGGATGATATTTACCCACACACACAATCCCGACACCAAAAGGATGCAGTACCCATCACCAAAAGGATGATGGAACAAGACACACACGAACCTAACACCAAAAGGATGTAAGGAACATTCACACCGTCTAGCATCAAAAGGATGACAAACCTATCACCAAAAGGATGATAGAACGAATACATACATGTGGCTATCACCAAAAGGATGATAGAACGGCATTCACATAATCTGGCACCAAAAGGATAATGGGTTCATCACCAAAAGGATGATAGAGAGAAACACATAAGTTACTACCACCAAAAGGATGATAATAACTTCCCAATCTTGAAGGCAACCAACATCAAAAGGATGCATACTAGGTTGAACTGACAAGGTTTGGCTATCACCAAAAGGATGATAGTAAGGCAATTGACAAAAGGTTGAGTTTACTGGAGACAACTCACTAGGGGATGCCCAAGAGGAAGATTGGATTGAAATAAATACACGGGAAACACCCACTAACTTGTTTGGGGATCATAGCTTTGACAACAAAAGGTTGAAATAGCTTTCTTGAGGAATGCCCATGAACTTTGAAGAAGATGCCCCCAAACAGGATAAGTTTTGCTTTAAAACTCTTGATCTTGGTCAACAAAAGGTTGAACAATTTTGTGAAGAACGCTTACGGCTTCAAAGTAGATTCCCTTGGCTGGGCTAAACGTCACTTTGAAACTCTTGAATTTGCCCAACAAAAGGTTGAACAACTTTGTGGGGAACGCCCACGGTTTTACGAAGGATACCCCTGACTAGGCTGATGGTTGCTTTAAAGCTCTTGAGTTTGGCTAACAAAATGTTGAACAACATCGTGGAGAACGCCCACGGCTTTGCAGAAGCTGCCCCTAACTGGGCTGAATGTCACCTTCGAAGCTGATCAACCCTAAGATTGAAATAACGTCATGGGAGATGCCCATAGTCTTGAAAAAGATGCCCCTGGCTGGGCTGAACCTTGTTTTGATATCCTTGAATTTCGTGAGGGGAAACCCACGGTATTGCAAAAGATGCCCCTGACTAGGCTAAAGATAGTCTTGAGAAATTTGCGAGATTGATCCTAGACCTTGACCTGTGTATGCTAATGCTTGATGATAATGATATTCCATAACGAATGGAAATGCAAATGCAAATGTTGGCGCACGGAGATGCTGGAGTCGGAGAAGTATGCTATGGTTTAGGGTATGCATATGATGCAAGATGTATGCAGAATGCTGGGGATCGAGAGATTCTGGAGCGACAGTCATGCCAAGCATGGTTGCGCTTGGAGGGGAACAGAGACATGTAAGGTGAAAGGTACCAGTCAGGGATGGTTTCACAAAGAAGTGCTAGCCAAAAGTGGCTTCGAAACAAAAAGGTGCCAAATATGATTAGGCTTTAGACCGGATGGGGGAACAAGCTGGACTTCCCGACGTCATTTCTTCATGATGTAATCAAGGTTTGGAGATGCTAAGACTCCCAAGTTAATGCCAGTTTCTTCTGGGCTAGATTATTTGTCTCAGACAAGCCACCTCGTGATTTCGAACGGTGCACCTGCATGTTTCTCGGAGTCGTGGTCACCCTTTAGTTACCCTAAGAGAGTAAGTAATCCCTTAATTTCTTTCCATAACTATGCTATTATGTGCAATACTTATCAAAGGCCGTCTTCAACCGCTTTTGGTATAGTTGACCATGGAAGATGACCGTCATGCGCTTCTCGTCGATGAGATTAAGTTGGTCGAGTCTTGCTTGTATCCACTCAACTTCGTCTAGCTTGACGTCTACTAAAGTCCTCAAGGAAGGAATCTCTACTTCAACAGACAACACTGCTTCCATGCCATACACGAGAGAAAACGGGGTTAACTCAATGTATGTGCGCACTGAAGTGCGGTAGCCATGCATGGAAAATGGAAACATCTCATGCTAGTCTTTATAAGTTTTTACCATATTCTGGACAATCTTCTTGATGTTTTTATTCCCCGCCTCAACAGCTCCATTCATTTTTGGGTGATATGGTGTCGAGTTATGATGCGCGATCTTGAATGGCCAAAGATATTAATGACATATAAATGCATCAACCCCAACTTGTTTGAACAATACAATTCAATTCAATTTGTGACCCCCTTAGTTTAAACTAAAAAACAACATTTTTTATTTTATTTTATGAATAACAATTAATGGGTGAATGTACAAAATGAAAGCTATACACAGGTAGGACAAATTTGGGGAATGACAGATATATACACTAAGTATGCTCACCAAGACATCACATCTCGTGGCTATGTATCATGACTAGGATGGAATCAGAGCAACCGTAGTTCACCTAACTATGGATGAGGAACTCTTGATAACAATCAAGGTTCCAAAGGGAAGTAAGTATCCATAACCATGATACTTACACAGAGTTAACCAACTCTCTAAATCTAAGTTGAAAATCCTAACTAGGGTTGACTTTAAACAAAGTCAAAGGGGAAAGTGAGTATCCATAACCATGATACTCACATAGAGTTTACCAACTCTAAACCTAATTCTAAGTTGCAAAACCAATTATTAGTTGTTAGTGGTTAGAGGGCTCGACAAGATATTGCATCTTGATAATGATCAAGGTTCAAAATGGGAGTAAGTATCCTAACCAGGAATGAGGAATTAGAGCCTCCGTAGTTCGGCCTAAATAGGGATTAGGAACTCTTGATACCAATCAAGATTCCAAAGGGGAGTAAGTATCCATAACCAAGATACTTACATAGAGTTAACCAACTCTCTAAATCTAAGATGAAAATCCTAACTAGAATTGAACAAGCAAGACTCTCACAAGGTCTCGGAGGTTAGATAGACTAGGCTACCCTAAAAATGACATGACAATTAATAGAGGGAGATCCTTTCCTTTGGAATGAGATCAGGCAAACACTATGAGAAAATAAGACAAAGTCACAAAAGTATCAGATACCAAATAGAACTAGGCACCAAGAAATAACATGAATGATGATAAACACAACATAATGGGCAAAAGATATGAATTTGAGAATCGTCAGAGCAAAAATTGTAATCATAAGATCAAGCAAAAGAATTCTCAGTTACAGGTCAATAAGTTAGTGGACAAGTCGATCAAAAAAATTTAGTAGACAGAAATTAAAGAAAATTTAAAATGATTAAATTTTTTTTAACAAAACCTAAATATTTACTCTCTAAACATAAATCAAAGATGCCAAAAATTAATTCATAAAAATAGTCAATAAATTGTTTTTTGTTTTTTATTTATTTATTTTTAATTAATTGAAAATATCTAAATTAAATAATATAAGTGTTAATTAACAATTCTAATAGAATATTTAAAAACTTAACTTAAAGAAGAAACAAAACTAATTTAAAAAATAAAATTGTTGAACTCTCTAAATAACCTAACTCAAAAAAAGAAAAAGAAACAACATGGGTTAAAAGAGAGAAAGCATGATGGGCCCAACTAAAAATGCCAGCGGGTCAGCCTTAGATTCTACTCGGGTTAAATTCAAACCCGTTTTGGGTTTATGCCAAAAGGGTCATAAGAGACCCTATCTTCCTACCTTCACACCAGATTAACGTACAAAAGGAGAATTTTGTGAGTGGTGGTGATTCAGGAGAGCGACAGTGGAGGATTTTGGTGGGAATGAGAAGTGATTTAAAGAAAAATGGGATGTGGTGATATTGATATAGATCAGAGGGTGAACAAATATTGAAGGTGAGTTATGATGGTAACATGGCTGTTTATGTTTCTCCTGTGAAGAATCGAGGAGGAGAGCGGTTATGTCGGTTTGTGAAGACTTAGTGGTTGGGTGAAAATGAAGGAAGAAACTATGAAAAGTGGAGGACCGCACAGTCGTTTTTCTTAGGTGAAATCGAAAAGGAAAAATTAATTGTTTTTTTTTCTCTAAGGTTATCCCCCCCGTTTTATGGTTGTTCTTCCTCTCCTTCTTAAGCCACCTCTAGACTTGTTTCCAGATTTTCTTTTTTGGTCCTGCTGTTGTTGTGGTGTCCTTTTCACAACTTGGTTATTGTGTTGTGATGTCCTTGTTTTGCAGGTTGGTGGCAGGGTTGTTTTGGTTTGTAGCGTTATAGGATGATAGAAAAATAAAACAGGTTTATGCGCAGACTGTATGTTGTAGCTAAAGGCCGCTCTAGGCAAAACGTCATTGTTGTTGCGCGCGGTGGTTTTTGAAATTTGTTTCTTGTTGTGATGCCATAGCCCATACAGTTTGGGCAGCAGTAGAGTGACTCGGGAGACCCCCACTTTGTTACAATTTTTGCTTTTTGTAATGGGCCTTGATTTTATAATGGACTTCTTTCATTTTTTTGTTGCAATTTATTACTTGAAAAGTAAACATGATTCCCCTTTTGGATGGGCTTTTGAGATCAGACTAAATGGACAACGGAATTAGTTTAAGAATGAATTTGATATTAACCTTGGATTGATTTGGAAACGAAACGAAATTGACACTTGAATTTTGGATGGAAATCTAAACTTCGACATTTGAACATGAATTGAATTTTGATTTAAGTTAGAAAAGAATGAATTTTAATGAAGAATGTGGTATGAATTTATGAATTGAAGGAATTTGAAAGGAAATTGGGAATTCAAGGACATTGATCTCAAATGAATCCGAATTTTGGAATGAGCTTGAAACTTGAATGGGGTAGAATTGAAAATTGAAATGGAATTGAATTGGATTAAATATGATATTAAAGCTTATGAATGTGAATTGGACGTGAGTAGTTGAACTTGAAAAGGATATTTGGATAGTAATTGGGAATGAGTTCAACAATGTTTTTAATGGATATGGAATAAGGTGAAAAGGATCAGGACACTTAAATTGGATATTGAATGGATATGGGTTTTGTAACGCGCCTTCACTACACTTAAGAACTTCACGAATGCACTTAACCACCATAAATCCTGAACAACAACACAAACTCGAATCCAACTTGAAATGATCTTGTTTGGACAACGGCTTGACGAATCCTCATACTAATAGCGAAAGCTCTAACCACCCAAGCAGTACTTGCACACACAATGAACCTGCTAGCCTCAAGAAACTCGACTGAATGACACTTGTTGATCATGAACATCAAGGGTTAGAAATCCTAATATTCCAAAATCCTAATTCATAATCTTTCCCATCAAACCACTGATGAATCTTAAACAAACTACACCCTTGAGACAACTTAGAGAAATTGATGTCATGCCTTGATAAACCTTTGATAGGAATGATCATGACAATTGAAAACCCAACACCTTTGCCTAGATCTCTAATCCCACGACTTAGTAGCACAAATGGTGGATTACCTATCCAAAACCCTGATTTACCGATCTTTAAAATTTTTCAGAGCAAAACCTGATTTCCCAGGAGAAACAAAGTAAAAAAAGCTAATAAATTGGTTAGTTATGCAATATGATTGAACTAGAATAATATGTAAAAGATCACAGAATCTGAGGGTAACATTTGGGGTCTGATAAAACTTTTACTAGTTAGAGTCGTTACACCAGAATTGGGCACATTAAACACATGAACCTTTTCACTTTCTTCGGTAAATTGAAGATATGCTCAACCACTGAGACTTCCTCCTTCTTCATCCTACTGCACATTCTTTTGAACCACACCACATCTCTTAGGATTATCATAACATTCTTCACAACCATCATGGATACCTTCAATCAGACCCACTTTTAAAAATTTCTCATGAAGTGATCACAAAGGAGTCTTGATTTTCGATGCATTACAAATTATCCTCTCATCTAACGCCTCCTCTATGGCATGAACTCCCCCATGATTTGGCAATGGATTATTCTTGACATTGGGTTGTACGTCATTAAAAGACAAAATCTTCTTTTCCATCAGTTCTATGACAAGATGCTTCAAGGAAAGACATCCCTCTAGATCATGGTCGGCAGCACCCTCATGAAATACACAATTAACATTAGGGTTGTAATAAGGAGATAAAGTGTCTAATGCTGGTCTCGCTGCCGGTCTTCTACTTTTATAATTTTGCCTTGGCGCTTGAGCCCTAGGCTGTTGGTATTACGGGTGCCTGTTGCACTGTCTGATAAGTTGGAACAGGATTACTGAAAGTAGGTGTAAGAACTGCCACATATGGTTGCTGGGCATACTGCACTAGATACACTGGTTGTTGGGCAAAATTTTGTTGAGGTTGTTGAACATAGCCTTGTTGAGGCTGCTGATACTGTCAGTAGGGTTGCTTCCAAGTTTGATCCTTCCTCCCCACTGTTATGGCATTTGTCTCTCCCTTCTTCTTCTTGTGAAAATTGCCACTGAATTTCTTAGCATTATTGTTGTTGGAACCACTGGAGCTGCTAGTTATTTTTCCGTTTTTCAATCCCAATTCTACTCTCACCCCCACATCTACTATATCATAAAAGTTTGTTGTTACACTGCTAATCATTTTTTCATAAAACTCTGGTCTTACCGTGACCACGAACCGGTCTGTCAACTCTTTTTCATTCAAAGGAGGTTCCACCCGAGAGGTTGTCTCCCTCCGACATTGTGCGTACTCTTTGAAAGATTTAGAACTTCTCTATGACATACTCAACAACTGTCTTCTGTCAGGGGTTAATCCATGTCATATTTATAATGCTTTATGAAAGCATCATCCAAGTCCTAGAAACTGTGAATACAGGACTGATCCAAGCTCAAAAACCATTTGGCAGATGCTTCTTTCAGACTATCTTGGAAGCAATGGATCATTAGCTTATCATCTTCTATGTGAGCAGCCATTCTTCAGCAATACATGATCAAGTGTGTCCGAGGACAAGTAGCACCAAAATATTAATCAAAGTTGGAGACCTTGAATTTTGGCGGAATCACCAATCCAGATGTTAAACACATATCCCTAACATCAGTCCCAAAGATATCATTTCCCTCCATTGCCCTGACTTTCCATCCTATAGTTTCTATGCTTTCTTTTAATTTATCATGTTGTCCACTTCCTTCTTCAGACCCATTAGGAATTTCAAATACTTGTTGTTGATTATGGAAGTAGGACGCACTTGAGATTGCACAAAGGCTGAAGTGTAGGTTTAAACAGCTTGAGGAATCTCTGCCTCTAGAGAAACTGATTATTGATTAACCGGCATTGTAAGAGGTGGAGGTATAATACCAGGAGGTAACCCATAGGGTGTTACAATTGCAACAGTGAACACAGTTGGAGTTGGCTCCACAACTATGTTAATGACTTCAGAAACCACAATAGCCTAAGTATCCATCTTTGCATTAATGACTTGTAGGACTTCCATAATATGCCCCACACTTTCTTGTAGATCTTCTAGTTCATTGTCGACCCTATCCCATTCCAAATTTGGTTCTGCCATTCTTTGACGAGCTTGGGCTCATGTGTTGTACTAGTGTCTGGAATTCAGTGTGACTGGCTCAAAATAAGACAACGAGATGAGACACAGAACAGGAAATGCACATGAAATGCTTATGAGTGCAAACGTAAATGCAAAACTAAACATTCAAGGAATCCAAATAAATATTTACAAACATTATAATAATGGAGAATAAAGCAAGTTCAAAGTCTTCATAAATTAACAGCTGAGAGTTTTACATTATAATTCAAAACTGAAGTTCAAATCTTCAATACAATAATAATAAAACACATAACATAAGATCCTAAATCCTCAAACAAGAGGGTCTTTCATCTTTTGGTTGACCCCTCTTTCCACCCTGATGGAGAAACTTCTGAAGTTCTTCCTTTTCTTGCATAGTCTTGAAGTATTTATCCTTCCAAGCCATTCCCTCTTTTTCAGCTTTAGTCAAAGTAGCTTTCAATTCTTCATCAAGAGTGGGTTTTGTAGGTATTGGCTCAAAGCGAGAGTAGAACATCTTGAATGCTCTTACTTTAGCCCATGGTAGGTAGGGTTCTGAAACAGAACTGTCACGGTAACCCAAAGCGGTCATCCCTTTTGTGTAAATGTGACGCCAAGCATACACAATATGAGCCTTATAAACTGGATTTTTCCCCTCTTCAAGGTAGAAACTCCTCAAGAGAACTGGGTCAGGTTCATTCTTTATTGGGTATCCCAACTGGCGACGAGCTAGGATAAGATTGTAGCTGATACAACCATTAGTGCTGATAAGAGGTACATTTGGGAAATCTCTACAGCTTTAAATCATGGTGATCCCTCCATACATAGGGTCATACCACTTAATGTCTGAGTGTTTGAGTAACAACAATCTCTCTGTCCATGAGAGTCCACTCTGCATATCCCAGAGTGCTGGTAGTCTCGGCAAGTGCAAAATAAACCACTTGTAGAGAAGAGTGGTGCAACATACAATTTGTCCAACTCCATGATAACTTCTTTGATGAATGGAAAAATACACGTCAGCCAACAAATTGAGAACATGATTCTTGATCAAGAAGAGATTAATTGCGCTCTTGTCTACAAAATCTTTAGCAGTGGGGAACAAGAAGAGCCCATAAATTAACAATGCTAAGATGGCCTCAAATGATTCAAAATTCTTTGACTCGGTATAATACTGACCTTTTTCTAACAGGAACATAGTTGGTAATCCATAATAACTCCCTTTAACAGTCATGTGAGAATGCACCTCTGTCAACTCTAGATGTGTCGCCTTTGTAATAGTAGTCTCAATCGGAGTCCCTTCTCTCGTAAAAAATGGATTAGGAGTGACACCTGACTGCATTAGCGCGAAGTATTCTTCCAAGGTTGGTAGCAGTTGGTAGTCTGGGAATGTGAAACAATGATAGATGGGATCGTAGAACTGCATAAGTGCCTTCAGCATCTCTTCATCCACTTAAAGTCTTAGTAACAACAAAACACTCCCATACTTACCTTTGAACGCCAGAGGGTCTTCTACCAAACCTCCCAGCTTCCTCAGATTCTCCAAATTTAGACTTTGGAACACATACTCTGAAGATGTCCTATTTCCAGAATCCATTAAAGTGTTATGGAACACATACTCCTTGAATGGTTAGTAAAACATGAATGCAAATGCGAAAAGTGTTATGGAACTCAGATATTTGCAAACATCAAATAGTTTTAAAGACTTAACTTCATTGCTCAACAAGATTTAATTACAAAACATCAGTACTCCTTACAAAAGTCCTAAGCAGAAAGCTGAATAAAAGCTAACAAAAGTCCTAAGAAGATTCTCTTGATAGCCTCATATTGAGCTTCTTGATCTCTTCTTCCATATGGGC
Organism: Lathyrus sativus; assembly: GCA_963859935.3. Taxonomy (NCBI): domain Eukaryota; kingdom Viridiplantae; phylum Streptophyta; class Magnoliopsida; order Fabales; family Fabaceae; genus Lathyrus; species Lathyrus sativus. Next base: position 60,401,854 of record OZ012741.1, read on the forward strand.
CTTCTCAAGAATAAGCTTATCCACGATCAACTTCCATGGGGTTGAATGAGGGCTAGAGGAACATAAATCCTCTTGTGCCTTTCTCTTCTTACAAGAGAGAACTTCTTCATCCTTCAGTTATAGTTTCTTCTGGAGTTCTGTGTTCTCTTCGATAACCACTTAATACTTATGCTTCCAAGTGTCTTCTATTTGTTGCACCTTTCTCAAAGCAATTCTCAGCTTCTCCTCCTCAAACATGAAGATAAAGGTGTGTTCTTCCTTCAAAGCCATGGGCTCTTATTGAGAATAAGGAATCTTTAGCTCGATAGCCCTCTTTCGTACCCATTGAAGATATGGTTCCAAAGAAACACAATCAGGTTTTCCTAGGTCGTCCTTCTTCCCTTTCTTATGCAAGTGACTCCATGCTTTCCACACGAGCACTGTTGGGCTTGTCCTTCAAAGGATATCCTAACTATTGATGAGCAAGGACTAGGTTATAGTTGACCCCTCCAGTAGTACCAAGAAGTACATTACTAAAGTCTCTGCAACTATCAATAATCATTACTCCATCATAGTCACGATTGTACCAATAAATGTCAGAATGAGTGAGATTCATGATCTTCTGGGACCACCAACCTTTCTTAAGATCCCAAAAAGTGTGAGATAAACCATTTGTATAGTAAAGGAACTAAGCAAGTGATCATCCCCCATTGTGGAAATTCCTCAGATGAACAGAATGATAGGCATCCGCTATTAAAGTAGGTATAAGGTTCTTCTTCAACAAGATTTTGATGGAAGAGGTCCACAAAGTTTTCAAAGCTAGGGAACAAAAAGATGCCATAAATGAGCAAGGAAAGGATAACCTCGAATGTGTCCATGCTCAAATAATCAGCATAATATTGAGCTTTCCCCACCAAGAACTCTGCAGTCAAGCCGAAAACTCCTCCTTTTGTGGTCATTTTGTTTTGAATATTAACCAATCCTAAGTATGTAGGCTTAGCAATATCCTTCTCCTTAGGGTCTTTCTCCATGATTGGAAAAGGAGACTCATCAAGAATGGGAAATCCAACCAAATAAGAGTACTTTTCTAATGTAGATACCAGCTGATAATCAGGGAACGTAAAATAATGGTAGACTGAATCATAGAACTGAAGAAGTATGGAGAGGAGTCCATTATCCATCTTTATCTTAACAATGACAATAGTTTCCCATTCTGCTCTTGAATCCCTCTAGATCAATCACCAAGGTACTCAACCTCCTTAGATCGTCCAAGTTAAGACTCTTGTAAGAGTACTTCAGCATTTTCTTCCTTTTACTGTCCATAACAACCCTGATGTTTACAAACAAAGGTCTGAGTTTCATAAAAAATTTATGATATGATGCTTATGAATGCAATGATGAACAAACACAGGCAGACAAAGATTCTTATATACACATATGACCAAGTAAATAGACAAAAGCCTATGTTTAGAGGACATGAACATAGAGCCATGGTCTACCCATCCCAAAAGGTGTGTATTACGGGTTCTTGTATCTATAAAACAGGGTTCTAAGTTCTCAGAGTCACCAAACCATCTTTTAGATATTATCAATTTCTCAAATTACTCGGTAGTCGATAATATTCTCAAGAGAGTTTCATCTGAGTGTAGAATTGTGTATTAACTACTTCGGGACTACTCCCTCATAGTCATCACACTACATCCTAAAAAGGCCAAAGTGGGGTGAAAGTGCAACTAAAGGTTCTCAGTGTCATGGGCTCCTAGGTCAAAAGTAGTAATGTCTTCACGAATACTCGTTCAACAAAACTACACCCAAGAGGGCCTCCACTGAGCGGTGGTTTCTCAAGTCAGCTTGGTCGGGAATCAACTCCCTATAAGCCTTGTTAAATATACCATTTTCTTATCATAGGTCCGCCCAAGTCCAGGTATAAGACTTATATCACCACTCAAAGTAACCACCCTGCATACAGAAAAACCCAAGCACAAAGGCATATATACAAATATTCATAAATAAACAGGTATACAAGCAAGCAAACATATAACAAACACAAATACAAATAAGGTGGGCTTAACCCTCTTAGGGGGGATGTCCCTAGTGAAGTCGCCATTTCTGCTGCAGTGAGAATCGGATATCAAGCTATTAGATAACTTGAATCACAAACCACTGAGCTTTGATTTATCATTGTTTCTTGAAAGTCTGTGACGTTGACAAACGCATAGGATGCCGAACCTTATCAGTGGATTGGGTTGTGCAGAAAACCTTGACTTTCAGAATACCCTGTTTCTTTACAGTGTGAATCTATGTATCAATGGATCCTATTATCGGTACTTTGTTCTTGCTAAGGCGGAGCGCTGGTTCTTCTCGACCAACAGCACAGCAGTTTTGATCCCTTGTTTGCATTTGCATTTGCATTTTCATCTGCATTTCATTAACATGTATTTGTGTTACAAGTGCATATTTCTCCTCCGATTCTAGTGATCTTATTCCCTTATTGCTGATATGGAGTCCTTGAAGAGAATAGTGGCTTACAAGCTTCTAGCTCCTGATGTTGATTCTTTGCTGAGTTTGATTTTCGTGGCTGATGGGAAGGTGATGGAGGATTTTAGACAAACTTGTGGGAGGTTATTGAGATGCGTGTGCAAGCCTTTAGTATACGAGATGGAGGGTCTTTATGCTCTGCTGCAGTTCTACGATCCACAGCTGAGGTGTTTTGTTCTCCCTGACTATATCCTGGCGCCTACCTTGGAGGAGAACTCTATGTTGCTAGGCCTGCCCGTTCTTGATCAGATGCCATTTGTTCATACTGATGCTAAGCCTAATTTGGCTGAGCTAGCTGTTGTATTACACTTGGAGGCTTCAGAGCTATAGGGGGTCTAACTAAGTGGAATGGAGTGTTTGGATTTCCTTTGGTTTTCTTGGTTTTCTTGGTTGGATTGTATTTGGCGCTATTCTCGCTCTTTGCATGTATGGCACCATACTGTTTCCTAATCTCCCTGATTTTGTGGATTTAGATGCGTTCCATATTCTGGCTTCAGGCAACCCAGTGCCTATCCTTCTTGGAGATGTTTATCATTCTGTGCACTACAAGAATGAGAACCGAAGAGGAAAGAATGTAGCTTGTTGTGTTCCTTTGTTATACAGATGGTTTGCTAGCCATATGCCCAAGGCGGGTCCGTTTGTTGCTACCGGTGGTACTTCAGAGTGGTCTGAGAGGTTGATGGGTTTATCTGCAGAGAATATTACTTGGTTTGACCGGGATCTTCTTGGTACGGAGGTTATTTATAGTTGTAGTGGATTTCCTAACGTCCCTTTGGTCGGAAGGAAAGGTTGCATCAACTATAACCCTTTTCTATTGGTTAGACAGTTTGGGTACACACTGAGGGAACCTCCCAGAGAAGAGGAGATACATGAATCTCTATATCTTACTGGTTTATTGGAGGGTGAGACTTTAGGCAGAATTGAGCATGCTTGGAATAACATTCATCAGAGAGGGAAATTAGCTTTGGGGAAGAGTAATAGCCAAGCATATGACCCTTACCTGACTTGGATTCACGATAGAGCTGCGAAGTTCATGATGCCATTTCCTTCAGTTGCACCTCTGTATCTTCTCATGATAGAGGAACCCACTACAGTAGACATTCGGAAATACAATCAGGTATTGTTGGAGAAAGAAGATATGAGAAAATCTAATGAAGAATTGGAGAAAGAGATCATCCAGCTTCGAAGCGAGAAGATTGATGTTGTTCACTCCTTCAAGAAACAAACTGAGCTTGTAAACAAACTGGGTACGGATCTGACTAAGGAGACTGGTTCTAGGGAGCGTCTGGGTTTAGATTTCAAGGCCGTCAATAGTGTTCTTTCTACTATGAAGGAAGAGTTAGATATGGCTTACTTGAGGATTTCTAAGTTTGAGAGCCAATGGAATGTCACGCTCACCAACAACAAAGAGCGCGAAGACAGGTTAAAGCTTCAGATCAACAAGTTGAAGGTGCAACTCAATGCCAAAGATGGGGAGATTGCAGCAGAAGTATCACTTAGACAAGATAGCGAGTACATGTTAAATGAAGCGATTGCGAACTTAAAGGATCTCAGGTTGAGAGCTGACTCCAAGAGACGCAGGCTTGAGGCATGTTTCGGGGAAGAAGCTTTCGAAGACCATGTTGATAGTCTACAACGTACTGTTAGCCAGAGGATTTGCTTATTCAGGGACTACTTGCTAGGCCAGATCATCCTGAGACGCTGAAGTTGATAGAGGACTTTCGATCATGTCATCCTGCTTGACCGTCTTGTTTATTTCTATTGTAGTGTTTTGCTGCTTATTTGTTGTATTGACCATCACCAGGCTTGTTGGTTGAGGTCTTTTCCTTATTGTACTCAGTTGTAGCTTGTACATTGCCTTTTGGCTTATGATTTATATACGAAGAGTTTCTATTCTATGCTTGTCCGTAGGGGTCTCCATTGTTGTATTTTTCTTGGAAACTAGAATCGAGGGGGAAATTTCCCTTTTGCATACATACATGTTTGCATTTTAGAATTTTTCTCGCATTTGCAGGTGCACCGGAACTATTAACCTTATTTCTCCTGTGGTTTATTAGTGTTTTAGGATTGCTGACTTAACGACTCACCGGTACGCAACCGGGAGAAACCAGAAGAAAGTGATGGAGCAAATGCAAGCAGAAATGCAAGAGATGAGAGACCGTATGGCCCAATTCATGGAAGTTATGCAAGGAGTGGTCAATGGACAGGAGCAACTCCGGACTCTAGTGCAGCCCTTGATTGCACGTGTTGATGGAAACGGAGTGTTGCATGGTGGAGATGTTGTTAACCCTCCTCGTATTGAGACTCCTCGGGATGATAATTCTATGCCTACCTTAGTCATCCCTACTGCTGGAAGGAGTGGTCACGCTGCTGGTGCCGGTAATCCGACAAGTTTTAACAACGCTGGTTTTGCTAATGGTGATAATGGTAATGGAAACAATTATGGTCCTGACACCACGTGTGCTATACACGGTAATATGGACCATATTTGGAATAAGGACAGGCAAGAGGATGTGTTCTCACCAAGAGTTATAGTTGCTGAATTACCCTCCAAAGCTGATAGGAGGATTAAGATGATTGAAGAGAAAATGAGGTCTCTTGAATGCCAAAACTTTATGGGGCTGGATATGGCTAACCTGGGGCTGATCCCGGACTTGAGAGTGCCACGAAAGTTCAATTTCCCAGACTTTGATAAATACAAGGGTACCACTTGCCCTAGGGTTCATCTGAGGTCTTATTATCGCAAGATGTCTGCCTACTCAGATGATGAGAAATTGCTCATGCATTTCTTCCAGGATAGTCTGTTTAGTCCCTCGTTGGAATGGTACATGAGCTTGGAGCCCGCAAATGTCCATAGTTAGAGGGATTTGGCCGAAGCATTTGTGAGACATTATCAATATAATAGTGACGTTGCTCCCAACAGGGTCCAGCTTCAAAACCTCTCACAAAAGAGCAATGAATGTTTCAAAGAATATGCTCAAAGATGGCCAGAATTGGCAGCTAGGATGCAGCCACCTATGGTAGAGTGTGAGCTTGTGGATATGTTTGTCGCCACCCTGCCAGGCGTTTATTATGAAAAGCTCATTAGCAGCATGTCAGGCAGCTTTTCTGACTTAATCATCACCAGGGAGAGGGTGGATAATAGAATTAAGTTAGGAAAGATAAATGCTGGTGAAATGCCCTCGGCTGGAGGAAACAAAAGGCGAGAGGGAGATACTAACGCTGTGTCCAGTTCACGTGGAAGAAATAGAGGTCAGAATCGGCAGCATCAGCAGATTGCTAGCATTACAATCCCAGCAGTTCAACAACCACAACAACAACAGCGTCAGCAACAACAACAACAACCGCAACAAAATCAGCAGGGGTACAAAAGATACCAAGATAGAGGTCGGGCAGCAAATAGGCATTTTGATGCGCCTCCCATGCCTTACTCTCAGCTATTGCAGGCTTTGTTACAGCTGCAATTGATTCAGAAAAGAACTTTGGCTCCCTTGACTAGGCCTCCTCCACCCGGGTACGATGCAAACGCTCGCTGTGAGTTTCATTCGGGTGCCCCGGGACATAACATCGATAATCGTAAAGCCTTCAAGCATAAGGTGCAGGACATGATTGACAGTAAGGCGATTAACTTCTCCAATGATGTTCCTAATGTGGTACAAAATCCCATGCCGAATCATAGGCAGGCTGGGGTTAATGCAATTATCGAGGAGGATATTTTGGACTTGATAACGGATGTTGATGAGCTGAGGACACCTCTGAGCTTTGTGAAAGCCAGATTGCTGAAGGGGGTGTTTTCCCAGGTTGTGCTAAGAACTGTGCTAAATGTCTGGTTAATCCCGAGGGAGGATGTGGATTGTTAAAAAGATGTGTTCAAGAGATGATGGATATCAGAGTGTTACAATTTGACCGATCTGTTGGAAGAGAGCCTGAGAAGTTGGTGGCTGAAGAAAGGGATGCGATTGCGACAATCTCCATCCCATATAAGACTGTTACTATTTATGCACCAAAACCACCAACGATAACCATCACAAAAGCAGGTCCCGTGCCGTTTGAAAGCACCAAGGCTATTTCGTGGAACTACGGAGCCGAAGTGTACTGCAATGGATAAAAGATAGACTTGAATGATCCCCCTGCAAATTCAGTTGATAATCTTGTGGGAGCAGGAGGCATTACTCGCAGTGGTCGGGTCTTTTCGTCACCTGAAGTGATTGTTGATAAGGTGGACAAGGGGAAAAGACCGGTGGTAGAGGAGACTTCTCAGTCTGGGGAGAAAGAATCTTTGGTGAAAGACGCAGAGGAGTTTATGAAGCTTATTCAGAAAAGCGACTACAAGATAGTCGATCATTTGCAGCAAACTCCTTCCAAGGTATCTATCTTGTTGTTGTTACTTTGCTCTGAGGCGCATAGGAATGCACTGTTGAGAATACTAAACACTGCTTACGTGCCACAAGAAATTTCGGTCAATCAACTCGAGGGAGTTGTGGCGCACGTAAATGCAGGAAACGACCTGGGTTTTACAGACTTGGATTTGACGCCAAGAGGCAGGAACCATAATTGTGCGTTGCACATATCTTTAGAATGCCGAGGGGATGTCAAGTCTCACGTGCTTGTGGATACGTGATCATATTTAAATGTGCTTCTTAAGAAAACCCTAATGAAGTTAGATATGCAGGGGTTAATTTGCACACCAAGTGATTTGGTGGTGTGTGCGTTTGATGGAACCCGAAGATCTGTGTTTGGGAAGGTAACTTTGCCTATTCAGGTGGGACCTGAAGTCTTTGATGCAGTGTTTTACATCATGGATATCCAGCCGGCCTACAGTTCTTTACTAGGCCATCCATGGATTCATTCAGCGGGAGCTGCGACCTCTACACTACATCAAAAGCTGAAATATATGGTGGGCGGTAGTGTTGTTATGGTATGCGGGGAGGAGGATAGCATGGTTAGCCATTTATCATCCTTCAAGTATGTCGAAATGGACGGAGAGATCAATGGAACTCTTTGTCAGGACTTCGAAGCAGTCAAGATTAAAGACAAGTATCCTGTTGTGAGCAAAGTGCCGGAAGTGGCCATGTCTTCGTTTAAAGAGGCTCAAGTAGTGGTACAGACTGGGGCAGTGCAGGGATGGGGACAAGTATTGGAGATTCCCCACAAGCAAGACAAATTTGGTTTAGGGTACCGACCGTTATTCTCCTCTCCTTCAGCCTCGTAGAGCGCGCCGCATTATAAAGGACCCGTACAGTTCACCAAGGGGGGAGTTATCTTCGAGAGAATCAATGTTGTATCTGGCGAAGACGGAGACAATGATTGTGATATGGATGCCTGGATCAAGCCGTGTATTCCAGGATAGAGCCTGCGCAACTGGTCAATTGAAGAATTCGTTCAATTGACGACAGAACAATAATGCTTTGTTTTTCCAATTATTGTACTACCCTATGTTCTACCCGAAGCGTAGTGGTATTTTATTTCAGGGCCTTATTGTTTATGTCTGAACATCGTTTATCAATTAATCAAAGGGAGTTTTCTCATTCAAATTTTGTGATCTTTGTCTTTTATTTTTTCTTTTTTTCACAATGAAATGGCAATGTGGTTTATACTTGTTTACATATTGTTTGAAACATTTAACCATTTTTATTGCAGGATTCCTATAACAGATGACACCAATTCAGAACCTCCTATGACTCGCTTCGACTTCGATTAACCAATATATCGAGATGAAGAAGAGATTAATGAGGATGAAGACCTGCCTAAAGAGCTAGCTAGACTCTTGAAACAAGAAGAGAAGATCATTCTACCTCATCAGGAGGAAATCGAGGTTGTTAATCTAGGTTCTGAAGAAGTTGTCAGAAATGTTCGGATAGGGGCTGCGCTACAGAGTGACATCAAGCAAAGACTGATCGAGATGGTTCGAGAGTATAGTGACATCTTTGCTTGGTCGTACGAAGATATGCCCGGGCTTGACACCGACATAGTGGTTAATCGCTTGCCGTTGCGCGAGGAATGTCCGTCAGTCAAGCAGAAGCTTAGGAGAACAATACCAGATATGGCTGTAAAAATCAAAGAAGAAGTCCAAAAGCAATTGGACGCTGGATTTTTAGCCGTAACCACTTACCCTCCGTGGGTCACCAACATCGTACCTGTACCTAAGAAAGATGGTAAGGTACGGATGTGTGTAGATTATAGAGATTTGAATAAGGCGAGCCCAAAGGATGACTTCCCGCTCCCTCACATTGACGTGTTGGTCTACAATATTGCTCAGTACTCTGTATTTTCCTTCATGATGGTTTCTCAGGGCTATAACCAAATAAAGATGGCACCGGAAGATATGGAGAAGACGACGTTCATTACGCCGTGGGGGAAGTTTTGTTACAAAGTAATGCCTTTTGGGTTGAAAAACGCAGGGGCAACTTACCAGCGGGCTATGGTCACTTTGTTTCATGACATGATTCATCATGAGATTGAGTTCTATGTTGATGACATGATAGCAAAGTTGCAAACGGAGGAAGAGCATATGGTTAACTTGTTGAAGCTATTTGAGAGGCTCAGGAAGTTCAGATTGAGGTTGAATCCAAATAAATGCACTTTTGGAGTTCGGTCCGAAAAGTTATTGGGGTTCATTGTCAGTGAAAAAGGAATCGAGATTGATCCTGCAAAGATAAAAGCCATACAAGACATGCCAGCTCCGAAAACAGAAAAGGAGGTCCGTGGTTTCTTGGGGAGATTGAATTATATTGCTCGGTTCATATCTCATCTCACAGCCACGTGTGAACCAATGTTTAAATTGTTAAAAAAAAGGATCAGGCGATCGTCTCGAATGAAAATTGTCAAAAAGCATTTGATAAGATAAAATAATACTTGCAGGAGCATCCGATATTGATACCCCCAGTAGCTGGAAGGCCTTTAATCATGTACTTAACGGTTCTTGAGAACAGTATGGGTTGTGTTCTCGGTCAACATGACGAAACTGGAAGGAAAGAGCATGCGATCTATTATCTGAGTAAAAAGTTCACAGATTGTGAGTCCCGCTACTCAATGCTCGAGAAAACATGTTGCGCACTTGCTTGGGCTGCCAAACGTTTGAGACAATATATGCTCAATCACACAACCATGCTGATTTCGAACATGGATCCGATCAAGTATGTCTTCGAGAAGCAAGCGCTCTCAGGAAGAATTGCCAGGTGGCAGATGGTACTGACAGAGTATGATATACAATACGTTTCCCAGAAAGACATCAAAGGAAGTTTGAATTTCCTGAAGAGGATATCAACCAATGAAGTTTGAATTTCCTGAAGAGGATATCATGTTCCTCAAAGCGAAAGGCTGTGAAGAGTCGCTGCCTGATGAAGGTCCAGAGAAAGGTTCTCAATGGCAGATAATGTTCGACGGCGCTGTCAACTCCTATGGTAGTGGAATTGGGGCAATTATTACAACTCCTCATGGTACTCACATCCCGTTCACTGCCAGGTTGACATTCCCTTGCACTAACAATGAAGTTGAGTACCAGGCATGCATCATGAGTCTGGAAGAGGCTATTGATTTGAGAATCAAGAATTTGGATGTATATGGCGATTCAGCGCTAGTGGTTAATCAAATCATGGGAGAGTGGGAAACCCATCAACCGAATCTAATTCCTTACAAAGATTATGCAAGGAGGTTGTTACCCTTCTTTGACAGGGTAAAGTTTCACCATGTGCCACGAGCAGAGAACCAGATGGCCGATGCTTTGGCAACACTATCTTTGATGTATAAAGTGAATTTTTGGAATGGTGCTCCCAAAATAGTCATTTCTCGCCTGGATAGGCCCGCTTTCTTATTCGCCATTGACGAGGCTGCTGATGGCAAGCCGTGGTTTTAAGATATACATAACTTCCTCAAGAAGCAAGAGTATCCACCAGGGGCTTTGGCTTAGGATAAGAAGACGCTGAGGAGGTTGTCTGGCAACTTTTATTTAAATCCGGATGGTGTGCTTTACAGAAGGAACCATGATTTGGTGTTGTTGAGATGTGTGGATGAAAAAGAAGCAGCGGTGCTCATGGAAGAAGTCCACGAGGGTACTTTCGGTATGCATGTCGGCGGACATGCCATGTCTCAAAAACTATTACGAGCAGGGTATTATTGGCTAACTATGGAGTCAGATTGTTTCAAATTTGTGAAGGAATGCCATAAATGCCAGATTTATGCAGACAAAATTCATGTACCTGTTGCACCCCAAAATTTGACCAACAATTATTTATTCATTGAGTGTTTTAAAGTGGATACCTTCATCAGAAAGTTCAAGAGATCCTCAGAGGAATGGGTTGAAACCTGAGTTGTGTGCTTCATAGCTTGAGAGTTGTGGGTGTCCCTCAGATGATTCTGAAACTTTGAGAATGGACTTGAAGCTTTGAGAAAGCTTATGGGATGTCTTGATAGCCTTCATGAAGCCCAGAGAAGTCATTGTGCAAGAGTTCAGAAGATTCAACCATGAATGGTAGAATTAGGGTTTTGACTGGGTCAACCCTAGATCAGCTGAAGATTTGGAGCAGGTTGAGATCTAATCCAAGGGCCATGAGATCATGGAATGATGCATAGAGAGGATATAAAGATGATTCCTGGGCCAACTCATCATGATTGAGGAGTTTGAGAAGTTTCAAGTCAGGGTCTTCAAGGATTGTCAGTGAAAAACCCTAATTTGATCCCTATCTTCCAGGCAGTTTTAGCCCAAGATGTGATTGATATCTCACCTTCCCCACAACATGAATGTTGTAGAGCTTGTTCTAAGCTTTAATTTGAGTGGTGGAAGTCCTTGATAGGAGTTACAGAGCTCAAGTTATGGTTTTGACAAATTACAGGTCAGCAGAGGTGTGTGAATCTGGGTCCTTGAAAGTCACCCAACTTGCAGACAACTTTTGCCCTAGTAGGAGGATTCCTATGACTTCTTGGTCAACATGAATGTTGAAGAGCATCTTCTTAGCTTTAATTTGAGTGGTGGAAGTCCTTGATTGGATTTGTGGAACTCAACTTATGGTTTGAACAAGACAGGGGTATTTTGGTCATTTGTCAGTTATAGGTCATTTTAGCCAATGCCTAAAACTCCTATTTCCAAGCCTCAAATGGAAAAACTCAAAACATGAAAGTTGCTCAAAATGTGATTTTAAGTCTAGAAAGAAGGTCACAAATTGTTGGAAAAGCTCATGGCATGAGATTACATGATTGGTCCAAAATGAACTAAAAATGGCATATAAGTTTGAAAAGTTGAAATTGAAAATTGATTTGGAAGATCCACAAATCCAAAATAGGTCATCCAATATATCATTTTGATTGGAAAAATCATTTTGAGAACATTGGTTTAGCTAGAATTTTGATTTGAAGCTTTAAAATGGGTGATGCTTTGAAAAGTTGTTACTTGAAAAAGAAGGCAATGTTGAAAAACCTTACACAAGCCAAAGATGAGCTTGTTTTTCACTCATCCACACTCAATATCTCTCATAAGGAGAATTTGGCACAAAATTGCAAGGCATAACATATGAGATATGAGATAACCAATATGGCATGTCATGAGATTTTCAAGAAACTTCCATCAAACTCTAGATGAATCTAGAAACATCCAAGGATCATTATAAAGAGAGTGCATCAGAGAGTGATAAAGGTTGGTGATAGCAAGAGGATTCAGAGAGGAGAGAGAGAGAGAAGCATCCATTGAAGAGGTTTCTTCAAGTTGAAGCAACTCTGATTTTCTTCCATTGCAGACCTTCTCCACCATCACAAGTGCAAACAGAAAGTTTCTCACCATTGTAGGAGCATCTTGAAGCAATTACAAGGCTTGCAACTTCCTCCACGAGCACCTTCCATCATTACTTGACAGGTTCTTTCTCCTCCTTAATCCTCTTGATTTATTTAGTTTTAGTTCATTCTTTAGGTGTAGAATTAATATGCTAGGACAGAAGATCAATTTCTGAGAGTTTGAGAGCTCTGCGTGAGGTTTCATGGCAGGTGAGTGATTCTTTAATCTTCAAGAACTAGTTGTTTAGGGCGTTTTAATTAGCATGAGTTAGGTTAGATTGACTAGGGTAGCATGTAGAGCAGGGTTAGATCCTTAGGTTGAAGCTTCACCATGGTTGATCTCAGGTGATCATGGTGGAACCATGATCTTGAAGTCTTCTGTTAGGGCGATCTAGGGAGAGTTAGGGGAAAGTGAGCGTATGGCTGTGTTCCTCTTGAGGTATAGAGCATTTTTCGTTTTGGAATCGTGTTGAATCATGGCGTGTAGAGAGAGAACGAGGGAGAGGAAGATTAGGGCATGGAGGAGAGGGTTTCTGAAAACCCTAGTTATGTTTGGGACGATGAAGGAGGTCCATTGGATTGGTCTCAAAGTTTGACAAATTAATCTCATCCAACGGCTGTGAGTGAGTCTGAGAAAGGGAGGGAAAGATTCAAATATTGAAACGCGGTCGTTTCATTAAACCAGCGTTCTGGGCTTAATTCCTATCCCCACCCCCCTTTTTATCTGGCCCAACCAAAACCAACTGGCGCGTGTGCTATTCCAACCCCCCCTCCCTTTATTTGTTTTATATTTCTTTTATATTGTTTAATATTTTTCTTGTTTTAGAAAATTCATTAAAAATTGAAAAATAACTCTTTTTTAATGCTTCTTTTTTCTATGATTAGATCATTTTGTGTAGAAAATATTAAAAATGAAAATGGGATTTTATTTTTAAGTTTAGTATTTTAATGGATTTTTCTTTTAAAGTAGCTTTTATAATGTTTAGTTTGGTACCATGATTTTGTAGGAATTATTTTGGGACCTTCCTTTAGTCTTTTTAATCCATTTCTTTTTGTGCAATTAGATGATGAATCATAGTTCCCCATAGGATTTATTCTAGAATTTTAGAATTAAATTTTGATTAGTTTAATTAGGGTAGATATAGGGTATCCTAATTAGGGTTTAGATTGTGTTTAGGTGATGAGTTCCCTTTCTTTGATTGAGTTTTGTCTTGATTTTTAGGTAGAGGCCTATGTAGATGTTATGGGTAGGTGTTGAGGACCCTTGTGAATAATTGTTAGATTTTTCCCCCTTGGTTTAGTATTTTTAGGTATTTTCTGAAGTTGCCTATTGATTTTGTCTCCCCTGTGGTTATCTGTTCATCTTTGGGGTTCATTGTGGGGAATTTGTTGAGGGGCTTGTGTTGCCTTGAAGACCTTGATGGAGAGCATCATGAAGAGAAGATTGTAGATCAAGATTCAGAGATCTAGAGCTTGGATTATCCCCTGTCTGTGAGGTTGGAGATCCTGAAGTTTGAAGGAAGTTCATGGTACTTTCCTGAGGAAGGCACCATGAATGACTTTCATTCTTTCTTCTCACCTCTTTCTTAAGTATCCAATGATGTTGGAGCCAACTTGTGAGTTTAATTTCTCCTGAGGAGGAATGTAAACTGATCACATGTTGTTGAGCCACATGGGATACAATTCCTAAGTGGAAGCCTCCTAGTACTTTCCTGAGGAAGGTCCTATGGGTCTATTCACTTAGTTCCCTTAGTTGATCTAGGATTTCTCAAGTATCCAATGATGTTGGAGCCAACTTGTGAGTTTAATTTCTCCTGAGGAGGAATGTAAACTGATCACAGTTGTTGAGCCACATAGGGTACAACTCCTAAGTGGAAGCCTCCTAGTACTTTCCTAAGGAAGGTCCTATGAGTCTGTTCACTTAGTTCCACTAGTTCAGATAGGATTTCCTAAATATCCAGTGATGTTGGAGCCTGCTTGTGAGTTTAATTTCTCCTGAGGAGGAATATAAACTGATCACAGTGGTTGAGCCATATAGGGTATGACTCCTGAGTATTCACCTCCTAGTGCTTTCCTGAGGAAGACACTATGAGTCTGCTTACTTAGCTCCCTTTCTTTGGTAAGCTTGTTCTGAAGCTTGAAGACTGGGACTGATTTCTCTTGTTTAGGGTTTTGCTTTAGTGCTTAGATTTGATTCAGATCCTGTGATTAGGGTTAGAATTAGAGAGTAGATTCTTTCTTTCCCAAGCATGTGTGTTTTGTTTGCCTGATGGCACTTCATTTCTTTTATCTGATATTGCTTGATAGTATGTTGTTTATCTTCAGTATGATTGTTGTTATTTCATGACTGGCTTGAGGTCGAGATGAGCTTGTGGAGGCTGAAACCCCACACACATTTCCTCCCTCACTTGCATTGCATGCATTTTACTTTTAAAGCTGATGCTTTTGTCTGTTTTGGTGTATCGTTGACATGATCCCTTAGGACTCTCATTTCCTCTGATGAGGATTTGATGATAGACTTTTAGGTTGAAACCTATGCATGACAACATATAGGAGTTCCCTGTTCAAACCTCAACCATAGGATGAATCCATGGCATGATAACAGTAGGACTTGATAGTCTCCCTCCTAGTTGAGCCATTTTAACCCGTAGTTTCCCGAACTACGTTTGCTCTGATCTTTCATACCAGATGAAAGTACGTAGGCATAGGATGCGATGTCCTAGCGAGCAACCTTCACCCTTCGTAGGCCGAACTACGTTGACTCTGATTTCTCGTTCCAGACGGGAATACGTAGGCATAAAGCGCGACGCTTTGCCGAGTCATTTTTCTTTTCTTTTTCAGCCAGCCTTGATAGGTAGATAGATTATAACCAACCCGTCCAAGTAAACAAACAAGCGAGGATCCCGTCGAGTACGACGGACGTGAGGGGTGCTAATACCTTCCCCTTGCGTAACCGACTCCCGAACCCAGACAATGGTTGCGATGACTTTGTCTTACCCTTATTCGTCAGGTTTTTTCCGATCGTTTCCTTTCCCGCTCTGAGGGATAAATAACGAAAGGTGGCGACTCTTCTGTCATGCCGGCACCTTATTTTTCGCGCAAGCGACAGCTGGCGACTCTGCTGGGGACTTGTAGCATCTAGGGACTTTTCCCATCCCTTATGCTGGGACCGTTTCCCATCCCCTACGCGAGTCAATCCTATCGTTTGTATGTTTGCTTGTTGGTTTGCGTTTATTTATCGCATTTTTACTTCCCGCACTTTACTTCCCGCATTTTATTTCCCGCATTTTATTTCCAGTTCGATATGATTATCTGTGCTGCTGTGGGGGAGGGATGTTACTGTGAGTGAAAAGCCGGACCTGGGCTTGAGTACACACCTAGATATAGTTGCGGAGAAGTAGTAGACGAACCTGTCTGCTGAGCAGGCACAGTTCCCTACGAAAATCTGCGCTCAGACGAGATTCTTGCAGAGGTGCTCCTTTCCGGTCCTGAGGATCTGAGGGGAGTCCAGACGTGAGGATTGTCGACTCTGGGGACCGATCATTTGGAAGTCAGCTAAGAGAGGCCTCTTCATGACTTGACGATGCCACTCCTTCTGGGAATCGTATTGTCACTCATGAAAGTCTGGGACGCTGATGACCGCATAGGATGCCGTACCTTTTTCCGTGGATTAGGTCCATACCTGTGAGTGGGGTTGGGATATTGCAGGAAACTTTGACCTCCAGACTACCTGGTTTTCTTGACAGTGAATCAGTTATGTTGGGTTCTCAGTTGCAGAGATGTTCTTGATAGAGCAAGGGTTTGATCAGAGGATTTTTCTGTCCCTGATAGAGCAGGTTCCGATCAGAGTATTGTCATCAGAGGTTTGTTCTGGATGGAGCAGATTTTTGAGTGGGGTCTGAGGATCTCGTCAGCGGTTGTCATTTGTTCTTGATAGGGCAGATTTTGAGTGGGGTTTGAAGATCTCAGCAGCAGCTGTGTGTTTGTTCTAGAGAGGGCAGATTTGTGATTTGGGGTCCGAAGACTTCATCAACAGATATTCCTTGATCTTGCATCCGAGGTCTTTATTATCAGGCCTTCGTTCTTGTCAGAGCAGAACTTTGATCTCGGTCCTACCAGATGGTTATTCACAGCAGATCAGATCAGTGGTTTTACACCGGGGTTTCCTTCTCATCAGTGACTGTTGGCATCGAATCTCCACAGCAGCCACCTGGATATATTGTTGCATGCCTGCATTTTGCACTAGCTTGCATAATCATTTCATTAGCGTGTGTCTGTGACAGATACCGTTTCCCCGATCTAGGATCTTTCGCCTCTTATTGTGTTACTACAGCCTCTCTCAAGAAGACTGATGCGTATGAGTTCTCGTTCCTTGATGTGTCGAATCTGACTATTGCTATGTGAGGTTACTATTTCCATGATTGGGCCCAGATTCCTCTCCTTATTATTGTCAGCAGGTGCCAGGATCGGCGGAAATCTCTCAAGCACACAGACACACGCATGCATCTGCATAAAGCATTTTTGCATGACATACATTATGTTACCTTTTCCTTGATGTTGACAGGTTTTTCAGGTACTCAGGATTGATCAAAGATTCATCCACCGCTACTCAACTCGCGCCAATCAAACGAGAATCATGGACCAGGTACAGTCAGATGTTCAAGAGCTTCGTGAACGGATGGATCGTTTTATGGAGTTGATGCAAGTAGTTGCGAATGGGCAAGACCAGCTTCGTACCTTGGTTCAACCTCTCATCTCCAGGGTTGACAGTAATGGAATACTTCACGGCGGGGCCGTGCCCACTCCTCCTCAAGGGGATACTCCACAGAACGTTGTTCCTGCTGCCGGGGGCAACGGTAGTGCTAACGGCAATCTTATGACTAATCTCGGACTCAATGCGGCGGGCGCCGGCAATGGTGGTTTGGGAGCCAATGTTAACATGGGGCCGGTCAACGGCAATGTTGGTGCAGGAAATATGGTGGTGCCTCAACCGTGGCTGGAGGACCATCAGGATGACATATTCTCTCAGAGAGGTGCAGAGGCTGAGTTGACTGCTGAGGCTTGACTCAGGTTCAAGGCGCTGGAAGATAAGATGAGAGACATAGAAAATCAGAACGCATTGGGCGTTGACATGGCCAAGCTCGGGTTGATTGCTGACTTTAAAGTACCTCACAAGTTCAAGGTGCCTATCTTTGAGAAGTATAGGGGCACTACTTGTCCCCGTGTTCACCTCCGATCTTATTATAGAAAGATGTCCGCTTATTCTGACGATGAGAAGCTGCTGATGCACTTCTTTCAGGATAGTCTTTCGGGTCCATCGCTCGAATGGTATATGGGTTTGGAACCCGCTGCTGTGCGCACCTGGAAAGATCTCGCAGAAGCGTTTGTTCTCCACTATCAATACAATAGCGACTTGGCTCCCAACCGAGTTCAGCTTCAGAATCTCTCGCAGCGGAACAATGAAAGCTTCAAAGAGTACGCCCAGCGGTGGCGTGAATTGGCTGCTCGAGTTCAACCACCGATGGTTGAACGTGAGTTGGTACAAATGTTCGTGGCTACTCTTCCTGGAGTCTATTATGAAAAGCTGATCAGTGGCATGTCTGGAACATTCTCGGCTCTCATCACTTTGGGCGAGCATGTTGAGAACGGCATAAAGATCGGAAAGATTCAGGGCGAATCATCCTCAGCTGGAGGAGCTAGCAGGAAACCCTATACTGGCAAGCGTCGAGAGGGAGATGCCAGTGCTGTCACTAATGCTAGAAGAAAGGGCAAGGGCCCTCAGTCTCAGATCGCTAGCATAAACATCCCAGCTGCTCCACCGCAGCCGCAGCCGCAGCAGCAGCCCCAGCAACAGAATAATCAGGGATATAAGAGATATCAGAATCGGGGTCCCCTGGCAAACCGTCATTTGGAAACTCCTCCTATGCCGTATGCACAGCTTCTGCAGACGTTGCTTCAGCTCCAATTAGTTCATAAAAGGACAATGGCTCCCTTGACAGGGGCACCACCACTAGAGTATGATGCTAATGCTACTTGTGAATTTCATTCTGGGGCACCTGGCCATACGGTTGAGAATTGTAAAGCTTTTAAGCACAAAGTCCAGGACTTGGTCGACGCCAAGGTTATCAACTTTTCCGACAGCATGCCTAACGTCACCAAAAATCCAATGCCTCATCATAGGGGGGGCGGGGTGAATGCTGTCATCACTGAAGAGAGTTCAGACTTGCTGACTGATGTCAAAGATTTGAAGACGCCGTTGAGTTTTGTTAAAGCTAAGTTGCTAAAGAAAGGCTTCTTTCCTGGATGTGGAGAGATGTGCATGGCTTGTGCTACACTTCCTGATGGGTGTGAGCAGTTGATCGAAGGTATCCAGAGTCTGATGTCCGAGGGTATTTTGCAATTCAGTCGGAGCGTTGAGAATGCGTCAGGGGAAGTCGTGCTGAAGCAGGCAGACGAAGTTGCTACCATTACCATTCCTCGCCACCCTATCACTATCTCTGCACCCCGTCCGCCTTCTATCACCATCACCAGGGCCGGACCAATCCCATTCGAGAGCACTAATGCCGTCCCATGGCATTACGGCGCCGAAGTGTATTGTAATGGTCAGAGGATAGAGCTTGAGCCGTCCAGATCGACTGCGCAGAATCTTACTGAAGTCAGTGGCATCACTAGAAGCGGAAGAGTGTTCGCACCGGCGGAGGTTGCAGCAGAGAAAGTGGTCCGAGCTGACGCTGTGGATAAGGGCAAAGGTAAAGCTGTTGAAGAGGTCCCTGCAGGGGCAGAGAAGGACTTGTTGGTTAAAGATGCTGAAGAGTTCATGCGACTGATCAAGAAAAGTGACTACAAGATTGTAGATCATCTTCACCAGACTCCATCAAAGATCTCGATTCTTAACCTGTTGCTGTGTTCTGAAGCGCACCGCAATGCATTATTGAAGATATTGAATGCTGCATACGTGCCGCAGGAGATATCAGTAAATCAACTTGAGGAAGTAGTAGCCCATGTCAATGCTGGTAATGGGCTGGGATTTACAGATCTGGAACTGACTCCCAAGGGAAGAGATCACAACAGCGCCTTGCACGTCTCAATAGAGTGCAGAGGCACGATTATGTCACATGTCCTAGTGGATACGGGTTCCTCGCTTAACGTGCTTCCGAAGAAGGCACTGATGAAGTTGGATACCCGTGGACTGCTGTGCACGCCCAGTGATCTGGTCGTGAAGGCCTTTGACGGAACCAAGCGCCACGTCTTCGGAGAATTGACCCTGCCAATTCAAGTTGGGCCAGAGACGTTTAATGCGGTTTTCTATATCATGGATATCATGCCCGCCTATAGTTGCCTCTTAGGTCGGCCGTGGATCCATTCTGCTGGTGCCGTGACGTCCACGCTGCATCAGAAGCTTAAATATGCTGTTGGGGGCAGCATAGTGACAGTCTGTGGAGAAGAGGACATCATGGTAAGCCACCTATCGTCCTTTAAGTACGTTGAAATGGATGGTGAGATCCATGAGACCCTTTGCCAAGCTTTTGAAACCGTCAGGGTGAAGGAGGTAGCTCCCGTTGTTGCAGAGAAGCAAGAGTTGAACCTCTCCTCGTTTAAGGAAGCTCGGGCTGTTGTCGAAGCTGGTTCCACCCCAGGCTGGGGGCATGTCTTGGACATACCAATCAAACAGGATAAGTTCGGATTAGGGTATTCTCCTGGAGCTGAAGATTCATCTTCTTCTGGCAGTTCGTCTCATGGGAAAGGGCCGATCTTGTTCACCAAGGGGGGAGTAATTTTCGAGAGTATCAACGCTGCGTCAGAGGACAGCGAGGACAGTGATTGTGATCTTGACGCCTGGATTCAACCGAGCAAGCCAGGCGAGCGCCTCCACAACTGGACCATCAAGGAGATTATCAAGCTGACAAGTGAAGAGTAATGATTTGCTTTTTACAATCTTTGTACAACCCTATGTCCTGCCCGGGGCATAGTGGTTTTACTGTCAGGGCCTTGTTGGATTATGTGTATGCATTTTGTTAATAAATAAAAGGCGTTTTCTTCGTAATCAAATATTGTGTTCTCTGTTATTCATGCTTTATGTTTGTTTCGAAAAACAGCAAAATGGCAACGAGGTGCGTGCTAACCTGCATATTCTTGCTTTAAACTTAACCCTTGTTATTGCAGGATCCACGTGACAGATAACATCGACTCTGGATCCTCTACGGCTCACTACGACTTTGATTGCCCGATCTATCAAGCCGAGGATGAGATTGATGAAGACGAAGACCTTCCGGAAGAGTTGGCCCGCTTGTTGAGACAAGAAGAGAAGGTTATTCTGCCTCACGAGGAGGATATTGAGATTGTAAATCTGGGTTCTGAAGAGCTTATCAGGAAGGTCAGAGTAGGGGCTGCGCTGCAGAAGGATGTCAAGCATAGACTGGTCGAGATGCTTCGAGAGTATAGTGACGTCTTTGCTTGGTCGTATGAGGATATGCCTGGGCTTGACACTGATATCGTGGTTCATCGCTTGCCGTTGCGAGAAGATTGCCCTCCAGTCAAGCAGAAGCTCAGGAGGACGAGACCAGACATGGCTGTAAAAATCAAAGAAGAAGTCCAGAAGCAGTTGGACGCAGGATTTCTAGCCGTTACCACTTACCCTCCGTGGGTCGCCAACATAGTGCCTGTACCGAAGAAGGACGGTAAGGTACGCATGTGCGTCGATTATCGGGATTTGAATAGGGCGAGCCCTAAGGATGATTTCCCGTTGCCTCATATCGATGTGTTGGTCGACAATACAACCCAGTTTTCCGTGTTTTCGTTCATGGATGGCTTCTCCGGTTACAATCAGATTAAGATGGCGCCGGAGGACATGGAGAAAACGACGTTTATTACCCCCTGGGGAACATTCTGCTACAAGGTAATGCCTTTCGGTCTGAAGAACGCAGGGGCCACTTACCAGCGAGCAATGGTAACTTTGTTTCATGATATGATCTATGTTGATGACATGATTGCAAAGTCCCAAACGGAGGAAGAGCATCTGGTCAACTTATTGAAGCTTTTTGAGAGGCTTAGGAAGTTCAGGCTGAGGCTGAATCCTAACAAGTGCACTTTCGGAGTGCGGTCCGGAAAGTTATTGGGGTTTATCGTTAGTGAACGAGGTATTGAAGTTGATCCTGCAAAGATAAAAGCTATCCAAGAGATGCCAGCGCCGAAAACAGAAAAAGAAGTTCGTGGTTTCTTGGGCCGAATAAACTACATTGCAAGGTTTATCTCTCAGCTCACGGCCACTTGTGAACCGATGTTCAAATTGTTAAAGAAAAATCAGGCGATTACTTGGAATGAGGATTGCCAGAAGGCATTCGATAAGATAAAGCAGTATCTTCAAGAACCTCCAATCTTGATACCCCCAGTGGCTGGACGGCCATTAATCATGTACCTGACGGTTCTGGAGAATAGTATGGGGTGTGTTCTCGGTCAGCACGACGAGACGGGCAAAAAGGAGCATGCCATTTATTATTTGAGTAAAAAGTTCACTGAGTGTGAATCTCGATACTCGATGCTGGAGAAGACGTGTTGTGCATTAGCTTGGGCTGCCAAACGTCTACGACAGTATATGCTCAATCACACTACTATGTTAATTTCGAAGATGGACCCGATCAAGTACGTCTTCGAGAAGCAGGCTCTTTCGGGCAGGATTGCCAGATGGCAGATGGTGTTAACAGAATATGATATTCAGTACGTCTCTCAGAAAGCCATTAAGGGGAGCGTATTGTATGATTACCTTGCCGAACAGCCAATCGAAGACTATCAGCCGATGAAGTTCGAATTCCCTGACGAGGACATTATGTTTCTCAAAGCGAAGGATTGCGATGAGCCATTGCCCGATGAGGGGCCGGATAGGAAGTCTCAGTGGAAGTTGATATTCGACGGAGCGGTTAATTCCTATGGAAGTGGTATCGGGGCTATCATCACGACTCCTCACGGATCCCACATCCCGTTTACTGCAAGACTGACGTTTTCAGTTACCAACAATGAAGCCGAGTATGAAGCGTGTATTATGGGTCTAGAAGAGGCAATTGATTTGAGAATCAAGAATCTAGACATATATGGTGACTCAGCACTTGTAGTCAATCAGATCAAAGGGGAGTGGGAAACTCGTCAAGCGAATTTGGTGCCGTACATGAATTATGCCAGGAGGCTGCTTCCGTTCTTCGACCGAGTAGAACTTCATCATGTACCCCGGGCTGAAAATCAAATGGCTGATGCTTTAGCCACGTTGGCTTCAATGTATAAGGTCAATCTTTGGAATGAGGCTCCAAGCATTGTCCTTTCGCGTCTTGACAGACCAGCATATGTGTTCGCAATCGAGGATGCCACTGACGGCAAGCCATGGTTCCACGACATCCAGACCTTCCTTATGACCAAGGAGTATCCTGCGGGTGCGTCAACCCAGGATAAGAAGACCCTGAGGAGGTTATCGGGAAACTTTTACCTCAACCCTGATGGAGTGCTGTACAAGAGAAACCACGATCTCGTGCTACTCAGATGTGTAGATGAGAAGGAAGCAAGTATGCTCATGGAAGAAGTCCATGAGGGCACATTTGGTACGCACGCCGGCGGGCATGCCATGACGAGAAAGATCCTGAGAGCAGGATATTACTGGTTGACTATGGAGTCGGATTGCTTCAGATTCGCGAAGAAATGTCACAAATGCCAGATTTATGCTGATAAAGTTCATGTGCCGCCGTGCCCATTGAATGTCATGTCCTCCCCTTGGCCGTTCTCCATGTGGGGCATCGACATGATAGGCAAGATCGAGCCCACTGCATCCAATGGTCATCGTTTCATTCTGGTAGCTATCGACTACTTCACCAAATGGGTGGAGGCAGCCTCGTACGCTAATGTGACCAAGCAAGTGGTAGCTAAGTTCATAAAGAGGGACATCATCTGTCGCTATGGAATTCCCGAGCGGATCATTACTGATAATGGTTCGAATTTGAATAATAAGATGATGAAGGAGCTGTGCCAGAGCTTCAAGATTGAACACCACAACTCATCCCCTTACCGGCCGAAGATGAACGGCGCTGTTGAAGCGGCCAACAAGAACATCAAGAAGATTGTTTAGAAGATGGTTGTGACGTACAAAGATTGGCACGAGATGCTGCCGTTTGCCTTGCACGGTTATTGTACTACGGTGCGTACGTCGACCGGGGCAACTCCTTTCTCCTTGGTGTACGGTATGGAAGCTGTCCTACCGCTAGAAGTGGAGATTCCCTCTTTGCGAGTTTTGGTTGATGTGAAACTTGATGAGGCAGAATGGGTTACGAATCGCTCGAACCAGCTCAGCCTGATGGACGAGAAGAGGCTAGCATCGATTGCATTTGGTCGCCTGTACCAAAGCCGAATGAAGAAAGCTTATGACAAGAAGGTGCGTCCTCGAAGCTTTCAGACGGGTGATCTCGTCCTGAAGAAGATTCTTCCGCCACACTCCGATCACCGGGGCAAGTGGACTCCGAATTACGAAGGGCCGTATGTCGTCAGCAAGGTCTTCTCGGGAGGAGCTTTGCTGTTATCCACGATGGATGGTGAAGATTTTGCATCCCCGGTGAACGCGGACGCAGTTAAAAAATACTTTGCTTGAAAGAGACCCGCTGGACAAAAAAGAAAGAGTCCAGGCAAAAAAGGGGCATCCCGGCGAACCAAAAACAGAATAAAAGGTTCGGGCAAAAATTAGGGATATATTGAAAAATGTACACCCGCGAAGTCGAAAACCTACACTGGGCGGCTTCGGCAAAAAAGGGTATCCCGGTGAACTGAAAACCCGTGAAGGGCGGTTCACGCAAAAGTTAGGGATTTAAATAAGCAAATTACTGCGTTCCGCGTACGGAATTTCATTGTTTAGTGGTTCGGAAGACCTGAGGGCCGTTTATCTGAATCAATCTCTTCCAAAGCTGAAGCATCGGAGAAGTATCGAAGTCGAGTAGGTCTTAGAGGGATCAACTCATGGTGTTCGTCTACGCCTCGATTGCCGACATTTGTATATACTGATGTATATTTATGTTTTCCTTTTGCGCGGCTTCCTCATTCCAGGAGCTTGCCTCTGTTGTAAAACATTTTTGCCCATTCAGGGGTTCATCATCAATAAAATGCACATTATTCAGCAATTCTGCTTGTCTGTTTAGCATTTATCTGTTTTGTTTGCGAATGATAACGCCGATGTGTTTTTGATAAAATGCGCATACATAAACTTGCGGGCCTAGGCCCATTGATTGTTGAAACGATTGGTTAACCGAATATTGTCACGAGATGATAACCTGGATAGGCCCCTTTGAGGAGGGTATCTTGTCTGTTTGTTTGTGTTGTTGCAGGTGTAGCACCTTGCCAGAAGATGTGTCGTGCGTATCCCCGAAGCAGGGCGAGTCCTCCTCCCCCAGCAGAGTTCAGTAGTCTCTCCTCCGTAGAAGCTAAACGCAAAATGGTGAGCATTGATATGTCTTCCCCAGGTAGAGGTGATTCTCTTCCCCAAGCAGACGCGTCCTGAAGGAATGTCACCTCATCGGCTGAGTCAAGCACCGAAGAATGATGCCATCTCTCCCCAGCACCGGGTCACAAGTGCAGAGTTCATATAAATGTTTGGGTACTGGAGCTCGTGTTTTCCCCAGTAAAGTCACTGAAGCAGGATTCTCCCCCGCACCGGGTCACAAGTGCAGGTTTCGCAGGAAGCTAGTCGTATACCGAAGTATGCAGTAACTGATGGTGCCAGGCTGAAGTCTCCAGTGGAATTAGGTTTCCTCACCAGAGTCAGGCTCTCTCCTGAAGTTCGATGATTCCCTCTTCCCCAGTAGAGTGTTGGAACGGCTGATGTTGTATTCTCCTGCAGAGTTGTACTCTCCCCCGAAGGCAGATGATCCTTTCTTCCCCAGTGGAATCGAATTCCCCATCAGAGTCGCACTCTCCAATGAAGTAGAATGATTTCCCTCCCCGGTTGAGTCCGCAGAAAGGCAGAATCCTTGGAAGTTGATCAGATCATGATTGATTTTCCCCAGCAGAGCGTGGGGCAGCTGATGCTGTATTTCCCCATGTCGCTACTGCGAAAATAAGGTGCCGGCATGACAGAAGAGTCGCCACCTTTCGTTATTTATCCCTCAGAGCGGGAAAGGAAACGATCGGAAAAAACCTGACGAATAAGGGTAAGACAAGGCCGTCGCAACCATCGTCTGGGTTCGGGAGTCGGTTACGCAAGGGGAAGGTATTAGCACCCCTCACGTCCGTCGTACTCGACGGGATCCTCGCTTGTTTGCTTACTTGGACGGGTTGGTTATAATCTATCTACCTATCAAGGCTGGCTGAAAAAGAAAAGAAAAATGACTCGACAAAGCATCGCGCTTTATGCCTACGCATTCTCATCAGAGAATGAGAAATCAGAGTCAACGTAGTTCGGCTAACTACGGGTGATTATGGGAAAGGTTGCTCGCTAGGACGTCGCATCCTATGCCTACGTACTTTCATCTGGTATGAAAGATCAGAGCAAACGTAGTTCGGGAAACTACGAGATCAATAGCTCAACTAGGAGGGAGACTATCAAGTCCTACTGTTATCATGCCATGGACTCATCCTATGGTTGAGGTTTGAACAGGGAACTCCTAGATGTTGTCATGCATAGGTTTCAACCTAAAAGTCTATCATCAAATCCTTATCAAAGGAAATGAGAGTCCTAAGGGATCATGTCAATGATACACAGAAACAGACAAAACATCAGTTTTAACAGTAAAATGCATGCAATGCAAGTGAGGGAGGAAATGTGTGTGGGGCTTCAGCCTCCACAAGCTCATCTCAACCTCAAGTCAGTCATGAAATAACAGTAATCATACTGAAGATAAACAACATGCTATCAAGCAATGAACCAGATAAAGGAAATGAAGTGCCATCAGGCAAACAAACCATACTTGAGAAAGGAAGAATCATCTATTCTCTAATCCTAACCCTAATCACAGAATCTGAACAATCTAAGCAAAGCTCTCAAGCAAAACCTAACCAAAAGAAATCAATCCCAGTCTTCAAGCTTCAGAACAAGCTTACCAAAGAAAGGGAGCTAAGCAATCAGACTCATAGTGTCTTCCTCAGGAAAGCACTAGGAGGTGTATACTCAGGAGTCATACCCTATGTGGCTCAACCACTGTGATCAGTTTACATTCCTCCTCAGGAGAAATTAAACTCACAAGCAGGCTCCAACATCACTGGATATTTAGGAAATCCTATCTGAACTAGTGGAACTAAGTGAATAGACTCATAGGACCTTCCTCAGGAAAGTACTAGGAGGCTTCCACTTAGGAGTTGTATCCCATGTGGCTCAACAACGTGTGATCAGTTTACATTCCTCCTCAGGAGAAATTAAACTCACAAGTTGGCTCCAACATCATTGGATACTTGAGAAATCCTAGACAAACTAATGGAACTAAGTGAATAGACCCATAGGACCTTCCTCTGGAAAGTACTAGGAGGCTTTCACTCAGGAATTGTATCCCATGTGGCTCAACAACATGTGATCAGTTTACATTCCTCCTCAGGAGAAATTAAACTCACAAGTTGGCTCCGACATCATTGGATACTTAAGAAAGAGGTGAGAAGGAAGGATGAAAGTCATTCATAGTGCCTTCCTCAGGAAAGTACCATGAACTTCCTTCAAACTTCAGGGTCTCAAACCTCACAAACAGAGGACAAGACAAGCTCTGGGTCTCTGAGTCTTGATCTACAAGCTTCTCTTCATGATGCTCTCCATCAATATCTTCAAGGCAACACAAGCCCCTCAACAAATTCCTCAGAATAAACCCCACAGATGAACAGATAACCCACTGAACAGACCAAATCATCAGGCAACTTCAGAAAATACCTAAAAATACTAAACTAATGGGGAAAAATCCAACAAATACTCACAAGGGTCCTCAACACCTACTCATAACATCTACTAAGGTCTCTACCTAAAAATCAAAACAAAGCTCAATCAAAGAAAGGGAATCATCACCTATGCACAATCTAAACCCTAATCAGGATACCCTAAATCAACCCTAATTAAACTAATCAAGATTTAATTCTAAAAATCTAGAAAAAATCCTATGGGGAACTATGACTCATCATCTAATTGCACAAAAAAGAATGGGTAAAAAACCCTAAGGGAATGTCCTAAAATAAATCCTACAAAATCATGATACAAAGTTAAACATACTAAAAAGCTATTCAATTGGAAAATCTATTAAAAATATTAAACCTAAAAATAAAATCTCAATTTTATTTTTATAATTTTCTACTCATTTTAACCTACACATAGAAAAAAGAAGAAATTAAAAATCATTTTTTAACTATTTTTAATGCATTTTACAAAACAGAGAAAAACATTAAAAGAAATAAAAGAAATTAAATGAATTAAAGGGGTGGGGGGTCAGAATAGCAAGCGTGCCAGTTCAATTCATTGGGCCAAATAGAAGGGGGGGGGGGGGGCGAATAGGAACTGAGCCCAGAATGGCTCTCTAAATGAAACGCTGCGTTTCAATTAATTTTGAAATTTCCCTCTCACTCTCAGATTAAATCCTAGCCACTAGATTAGATGAATTTGTCAACTTCTGGGATTAATCCAACGACTCACCATCATCGTCCCAAACACAACCTAGGGTTTTCAGACCCTCTTCCCCATGCACTCAAATTCGAGCCCCTCTAACTCTCTCCACACGCCATGATTCAGCAAGATCTAAACACGAAAAATGATCTACTAAACGAGAGGAATAAAACCATACGCTCACTTCTTCTTAATTCTTCCTAGATTGCTCTAACAGAAAGCTAGAAGATCTTGGTACAACCATGGTTCAAAATTTTCAACTGACATCAATCTTCATTAAACTTCAGTATAATGATGCAATCATGCTCTTGATGTTATCCTGATCATTTTAACCTACTTCATGCTAATTAAAGCTCATCAAACAGCCAGTTATTGAAGATCCAAGAATCATGGTTCTGTTATACAACCTCACCAATCTTGCTCTAATTCTCAGTACTTGGTCACCTATCCTAATACAATCATTCTATACCTAGAATATGATCTATCTAAGCATAAATAAAGAGAAAGAGATGAGTTCACCAACCTGTCAAGAAGTTATGGTGAGTGATGCTATGGCTCGAACCAGGGCTTGCAAATCCTTCAGGATGATCCTTTGATGATGGATAGCCTTCTGTTTGCACAATTCTTGCAGAAGAAGACTTGTAATGGAAGAATTCTTGAGTTGCTTCAACTTGAAGCAAGAGCTTTAATGGCTATCTCTCTCTCCCTCTCCTCTGACTTGGCTCAAGTTTCACCAACCTCAGACTCTCCACAATGCACTCTTTATATACTGATTGATTGGATGCTTCTAGATTCATCTAGAAGGGTGTGGAAGTTTCTTGAAAATTCCATGATATTCCATAATGGTTATCTCATCTCATATGCCATGCCTTGTTATTTTGTCTCAAAATGTCCTTATGTGAGATATTGAGAAGGGATGAGTGAAAAACAAGGGCATTCTTGGCTTGTGTAGGGTTTTTCAATGCTACCTTCTTTTTCAAGTAAGAAATTTCCAAAGGAACCTCATTTTTTAAGCCTCAAATGAAAATTCTATTTAAACCAAAGTTCTTAAAATGCTTTTTCCAATCAAAATGATATATTGGATGACCTATTTTGGATTTGTGGATCTCCCAAATCACTTTTCAATTTCAACTTTTCAAAGTTATAAGTCATTTTTAGTTCATTTTTGACCAATCATGGAATCTCATGCTATGAGCTTTTTCAACAATTTGTGACCTTCTTTCTAGACTTAAAATCACATTTTGAGCAACTTTCATGTTTTGAGTTTTTCCATTTGAGGCTTGGAAATAGGAGTTTTAGGCATTGGCTAAAATGACCTATAACTGACAAATGACCAAAATACCCCTGTCTTGTCCAAACCATAAGTTGAGTTCCACAAATCCTATCAAGGACTTCTACCACTCAAATTAAAGCTAAGAAGATCCTCTCCAACATTCATGTTGACCAAGAAACCATAGGAATCATCCTACTAGGGCAAAAGTTGTCTGCAAGTTGGGTGACTTTTAAGGACCCAGATTCACATACTTCTGCTGACCTGTAATTTGTCAAAACCATAACTTGAGCTCTGTAACTCCTATCAAGGACTTCCACCACTCAAATTAAAGCTAAGAACAAGCTCTACAACATTCATGTTATGGGGAAGATGAGATATCAATCACATCTAGAGCTAAAACAGCCTGGAAGATCAAATTAGGGTTTTTCACTGACAATCCTTGGAAACCCTAACTCAAAACTTCTCAAACTCCTCAATCATGATGAGTTGGCCTAGGAATCACTTTTACAACATCTATATGCATCATTCCATGATCTCATGGCCCTTGGATTAAGTCTCAACCTTCTCCAAATCTTCAGCTGATCTAGGGTTGACCCAGTCAAAACCCTAATTCTACCATTCATGGTTGAATCTTCTGAATTCTTGCATAGTGACTTCTCTGGGCTTCATGATGGCTATCAAGACATCTCATAAGCTTTCTCAAAACATCTAATTCATTCTCAAAGTCTCAGAATCATCTGAGGGGCACCCACAACTTTCAAACTGTGAAGCACACAACCCTGGTTTCAAACCACTTCTCTGGGGATCTCTTGAACTATCTGATGAAGGTATCAACTTTCAAACACTCAATGGATGAATAAATGTTGGTCAAATTTTGGGGTGCAACACCCCAGAATCGTACTCTCTCCATCGAAGCAGAATGATTTCTCCTCCCTCAAGCCGAGTTTGCAGATGTCCAAGAGATCCGAATCCTTGGAAGTTGATCAGATCATGATTGGTTTTTCCCCAACGGAGTGTTGAGCAGCTGAAGTTGGTTCCCCGCGGGGTGGTCATCCCCAGAAGAGTAGCCGAGACGGCCGCGCAGTTCATTCTCGCGATTGATATCAGCAGATCCAAGTTCTCGTAGAGCTTCATACCCTGCAGCAGCCAGCTGAAGTTGTTCCCCTGCAGCAGTTCGCGGAAGATCAATTCCCCAGACAGAGCCTGATTGATATTGGCGTGTTCACGTTCTCCCCAGCAGGATGATTCCTCTACCTGAATGGTTCTTTCTCCTTGTCAGGAGGATTCCCCCTTCGGCATTTATTTTGCTGACGGAATCGCATCATTGTGCATGATTGCATGTCATTTTGCATGATTGCATAGCATTGAGCATGATTGCATGGCATTTAGCATAAACGCAGAAGCATATGCATCATAAAGCATGATCTAGATCATCATCATCCTTGTTGAACAGGTGTACCACCAAAAGACCGGTTGCTCAGGACGATTCTTGATGTTCTCCCCAGCAAGGTCGCTTTTGAGATGATTCTTAAAGACCCCGGTGTGATCCCCACGGTCGCTCGCTCAAGATGATTTTTGAGATCCCCAGCAAAGTCTTCAGTTCGAGATGATTCTCAAATCCCTCAGCAGGGCCATTTGCTTAAGACGATTCTTAAGACCCCAGCACAGCTTCCCGAGTGGTTCGCCTAGTATGATACTTGAGCTCCCCAATAGCATCTCCAGCAGGAGTTGCCCAGGAAGATTTCTGGAATACCCAACAGAATGTTTGCTCCAGAAAGGTTATTAGGACGATTCTTGAAGATGCCCGACGGATCTGTTTGTTCAAGTTGATTCTTGAAGTCCAGAGCAGCATGATATGTCTGCTCCAACAATGATGTCTAATCTGAAGATGGATTTCGTAAGCGCCCGAAG
The DNA here is from genome assembly GCA_963859935.3 of Lathyrus sativus. Lineage (NCBI taxonomy): Eukaryota > Viridiplantae > Streptophyta > Magnoliopsida > Fabales > Fabaceae > Lathyrus > Lathyrus sativus. The sequence continues at coordinate 60,432,906 of OZ012741.1, forward strand.
GCGATATCAGAAGGTTCCTGTGAGTCCAGATTTCCGTGTTGAAGAATCAACGGGGGGGCTGAAGGCAAGGTTCCGGAGTTGTAGATACAACAGAGTAATTCGTGTGAGTCTGAAGACCAAGTCAGTTATCCTGAGGTGATGATTGAGCACGATCAAGAGAATGATACGTCTTCTGATTGAAGTCGAAGATGTTTCTCCAACCACGATGTCTAATCTGAAGATGGATTTCGTAAGCGCCCGAAGGCGATATCAGAAGATTCCTGTGAGTCCAGATTTCCGTGTTGAAGAATCAACGGGGGAGCTGAAGGCAAGGTTCCAGAGGTTGTAGATACAACAGAGTGACCCGCGTGAGTCTGAAGACCAAGTCAGTTATCCTGAGGTGATGATTGATTGCGATCAAGTGAATGGTATGTCTTCTGATTGAAGTCGAAGATGTTTCTCCAGCGGTGACGCAGGGTATTTCGATCGTCCGACAGTGATGTCAGGTTTAGTTCTCCAGCAGTGACGCAGGGTGCTTCGATCGTCCGACGGTGATGTCCAATTTGGTTCTCCAGCTAGTTGTTGAGCAGCTAATGTTGCAAGATTCAAAGATTTGTTCTCCGCAGAGTACCGTGTGCTCATGCAGTTGGCAAATTTTCGGGTTTACCGATATTCAATCGTCTCGTACCTTGATTGGATGAGAGCCGTTCGCTCCTCACCCAGTCTGGTCCAAGCCGTTTGAATAGGGGCAGCTGTTGCACCCCAAAATTTGACCAACAATTATTTATTCATTGAGTGTTTGAAAGTGGATACCTTCATCAGAAAGTTCAAGAGATCCTCAGAGGAATGGGTTGAAACCTGAGTTGTGTGCTTCATAGCTTGAGAGTTGTGGGTGTCCCTCAGATGATTCTGAAACTTTGAGAATGGACTTGAAGCTTTGAGAAAGATTATGGGATGTCTTGATAGCCTTCATGAAGCCCAGAGAAGTCATTGTGCAAGAGTTCAGAAGATTCAACCATGAATGGTAGAATTAGGGTTTTGACTGGGTCAACCCTAGATCAGCTGAAGATTTGGAGCAGGTTGAGATCTAATCCAAGGGCCATGAGATCATGGAATGATGCATAGAGAGGATATAAAGATGATTCCTGGGCCAACTCATCATGATTGAGGAGTTTGAGAAGTTTCAAGTCAGGGTCTTCAAGGATTGTCAGTGAAAAACCCTAATTTGATCCCTATCTTCCAGGCAGTTTTAGCCCAAGATGTGATTGATATCTCACCTTCCCCACAACATGAATGTTGTAGAGCTTGTTCTAAGCTTTAATTTGAGTGGTGGAAGTCCTTGATAGGAGTTACAGAGCTCAAGTTATGGTTTTGACAAATTACAGGTCAGCAGAGGTGTGTGAATCTGGGTCCTTGAAAGTCACCCAACTTGCAGACAACTTTTGCCCTAGTAGGAGGATTCCTATGACTTCTTGGTCAACATGAATGTTGAAGAGCATCTTCTTAGCTTTAATTTGAGTGGTGGAAGTCCTTGATTGGATTTGTGGAACTCAACTTATGGTTTGAACAAGACAGGGGTATTTTGGTCATTTGTCAGTTATAGGTCATTTTAGCCAATGCCTAAAACTCCTATTTCCAAGCCTCAAATGGAAAAACTCAAAACATGAAAGTTGCTCAAAATGTGATTTTAAGTCTAGAAAGAAGGTCACAAATTGTTGGAAAAGCTCATGGCATGAGATTACATGATTGGTCCAAAATGAACTAAAAATGGCATATAAGTTTGAAAAGTTGAAATTGAAAATTGATTTGGAAGATCCACAAATCCAAAATAGGTCATCCAATATATCATTTTGATTGGAAAAATCATTTTGAGAACATTGGTTTAGCTAGAATTTTGATTTGAAGCTTTAAAATGGGTGATGCTTTGAAAAGTTGTTACTTGAAAAAGAAGGCAATGTTGAAAAACCTTACACAAGCCAAAGATGAGCTTGTTTTTCACTCATCCACACTCAATATCTCTCATAAGGAGAATTTGGCACAAAATTGCAAGGCATAACATATGAGATATGAGATAACCAATATGGCATGTCATGAGATTTTCAAGAAACTTCCATCAAACTCTAGATGAATCTAGAAACATCCAAGGATCATTATAAAGAGAGTGCATCAGAGAGTGATAAAGGTTGGTGATAGCAAGAGGATTCAGAGAGGAGAGAGAGAGAGAAGCATCCATTGAAGAGGTTTCTTCAAGTTGAAGCAACTCTGATTTTCTTCCATTGCAGACCTTCTCCACCATCACAAGTGCAAACAGAAAGTTTCTCACCATTGTAGGAGCATCTTGAAGCAATTACAAGGCTTGCAACTTCCTCCACGAGCACCTTCCATCATTACTTGACAGGTTCTTTCTCCTCCTTAATCCTCTTGATTTATTTAGTTTTAGTTCATTCTTTAGGTGTAGAATTAATATGCTAGGACAGAAGATCAATTTCTGAGAGTTTGAGAGCTCTGCGTGAGGTTTCATGGCAGGTGAGTGATTCTTTAATCTTCAAGAACTAGTTGTTTAGGGCGTTTTAATTAGCATGAGTTAGGTTAGATTGACTAGGGTAGCATGTAGAGCAGGGTTAGATCCTTAGGTTGAAGCTTCACCATGGTTGATCTCAGGTGATCATGGTGGAACCATGATCTTGAAGTCTTCTGTTAGGGCGATCTAGGGAGAGTTAGGGGAAAGTGAGCGTATGGCTGTGTTCCTCTTGAGGTATAGAGCATTTTTCGTTTTGGAATCGTGTTGAATCATGGCGTGTAGAGAGAGAACGAGGGAGAGGAAGATTAGGGCATGGAGGAGAGGGTTTCTGAAAACCCTAGTTATGTTTGGGACGATGAAGGAGGTCCATTGGATTGGTCTCAAAGTTTGACAAATTAATCTCATCCAACGGCTGTGAGTGAGTCTGAGAAAGGGAGGGAAAGATTCAAATATTGAAACGCGGTCGTTTCATTAAACCAGCGTTCTGGGCTTAATTCCTATCCCCACCCCCCTTTTTATCTGGCCCAACCAAAACCAACTGGCGCGTGTGCTATTCCAACCCCCCCTCCCTTTATTTGTTTTATATTTCTTTTATATTGTTTAATATTTTTCTTGTTTTAGAAAATTCATTAAAAATTGAAAAATAACTCTTTTTTAATGCTTCTTTTTTCTATGATTAGATCATTTTGTGTAGAAAATATTAAAAATGAAAATGGGATTTTATTTTTAAGTTTAGTATTTTAATGGATTTTTCTTTTAAAGTAGCTTTTATAATGTTTAGTTTGGTACCATGATTTTGTAGGAATTATTTTGGGACCTTCCTTTAGTCTTTTTAATCCATTCCTTTTTGTGCAATTAGATGATGAATCATAGTTCCCCATAGGATTTATTCTAGAATTTTAGAATTAAATTTTGATTAGTTTAATTAGGGTAGATATAGGGTATCCTAATTAGGGTTTAGATTGTGCTTAGGTGATGAGTTCCCTTTCTTTGATTGAGTTTTGTCTTGATTTTTAGGTAGAGGCCTATGTAGATGTTATGGGTAGGTGTTGAGGACCCTTGTGAATAATTGTTAGATTTTTCCCCCTTGGTTTAGTATTTTTAGGTATTTTCTGAAGTTGCCTATTGATTTTGTCTCCCCTGTGGTTATCTGTTCATCTTTGGGGTTCATTGTGGGGAATTTGTTGAGGGGCTTGTGTTGCCTTGAAGACCTTGATGGAGAGCATCATGAAGAGAAGATTGTAGATCAAGATTCAGAGATCTAGAGCTTGGATTATCCCCTGTCTGTGAGGTTGGAGATCCTGAAGTTTGAAGGAAGTTCATGGTACTTTCCTGAGGAAGGCACCATGAATGACTTTCATTCTTTCTTCTCACCTCTTTCTTAAGTATCCAATGATGTTGGAGCCAACTTGTGAGTTTAATTTCTCCTGAGGAGGAATGTAAACTGATCACATGTTGTTGAGCCACATGGGATACAATTCCTAAGTGGAAGCCTCCTAGTACTTTCCTGAGGAAGGTCCTATGGGTCTATTCACTTAGTTCCCTTAGTTGATCTAGGATTTCTCAAGTATCCAATGATGTTGGAGCCAACTTGTGAGTTTAATTTCTCCTGAGGAGGAATGTAAACTGATCACAGTTGTTGAGCCACATAGGGTACAACTCCTAAGTGGAAGCCTCCTAGTACTTTCCTGAGGAAGGTCCTATGAGTCTGTTCACTTAGTTCCACTAGTTCAGATAGGATTTCCTAAATATCCAGTGATGTTGGAGCCTGCTTGTGAGTTTAATTTCTCCTGAGGAGGAATATAAACTGATCACATTGGTTGAGCCATATAGGGTATGACTCCTGAGTATTCACCTCCTAGTGCTTTCCTGAGGAAGACACTATGAGTCTGCTTACTTAGCTCCCTTTCTTTGGTAAGCTTGTTCTGAAGCTTGAAGACTGGGACTGATTTCTCTTGTTTAGGGTTTTGCTTTAGTGCTTAGATTTGATTCAGATCCTGTGATTAGGGTTAGAATTAGAGAGTAGATTCTTTCTTTCCCAAGCATGTGTGTTTTGTTTGCCTGATGGCACTTCATTTCTTTTATCTGATATTGCTTGATAGTATGTTGTTTATCTTCAGTATGATTGCTGTTATTTCATGACTGGCTTGAGGTCGAGATGAGCTTGTGGAGGCTGAAACCCCACACACATTTCCTCCCTCACTTGCATTGCATGCATTTTACTTTTAAAGCTGATGCTTTTGTCTGTTTTGGTGTATCGTTGACATGATCCCTTAGGACTCTCATTTCCTCTGATGAGGATTTGATGATAGACTTTTAGGTTGAAACCTATGCATGACAACATATAGGAGTTCCCTGTTCAAACCTCAACCATAGGATGAATCCATGGCATGATAACAGTAGGACTTGATAGTCTCCCTCCTAGTTGAGCCATTTTAACCCGTAGTTTCCCGAACTACGTTTGCTCTGATCTTTCATACCAGATGAAAGTACGTAGGCATAGGATGCGATGTCCTAGCGAGCAACCTTCACCCTTCGTAGGCCGAACTACGTTGACTCTGATTTCTCGTTCCAGACGGGAATACGTAGGCATAAAGCGCGACGCTTTGCCGAGTCATTTTTCTTTTCTTTTTCAGCCAGCCTTGATAGGTAGATAGATTATAACCAACCCGTCCAAGTAAACAAACAAGCGAGGATCCCGTCGAGTACGACGGACGTGAGGGGTGCTAATACCTTCCCCTTGCGTAACCGACTCCCGAACCCAGACAATGGTTGCGATGACTTTGTCTTACCCTTATTCGTCAGGTTTTTTCCGATCGTTTCCTTTCCCGCTCTGAGGGATAAATAACAAAAGGTGGCGACTCTTCTGTCATGCCGGCACCTTATTTTTCGCGCAAGCGACAGTACCGCCGTGCCCATTGAATGTTATGGCGTCCCCGTGGCCTTTCTCCATGTGGGGCATTGATATGATTGACAAGATTGAGCCAACCACATCCAACGGTCATCGTTTCATCTTGGTTGCCATCGATTGCTTCACCAAGTGGGTTGAGGCAACCTCGTACGCCAACGTCACGAAGCAAGTCGTAACCCGGTTCATAAAGAAGGACATCATCTGTAGATATGAAATACCCGAGCGAATCATTACTGATAATGGTTTAAATCTAAACAATAAGATGATGAAGGAATTGTGCCAGAATTTCAAAATCGAGCATCAGAACTCATCGCCCTATCGGCCGAAGATGAATGGCGCTGTTGAGGTGGCCAACAAGAATATCAAGAAGATAGTGCAAAAGATGGTTGTCACTTACAAAGATTGGCATGTGATGTTTCCCTTTGCTCTTCACGGTTATCGTACAATGGGACGCACATCAACCGGGGCAACTCCTTTCTCACTGGTATATGGTATGGAAGTTGTCCTACCATTGGAGGTCGAGATTCCTTCTTTAAGAGTTCTGGTCGACGTCAAGCTGGATGAGGCAGAATGGATAAAGAACAGATTGAATCAGCTTAGCCTGATGGATGAAAAGAGGCTAGCATCTATCGCATACGGTTCGTTGTATTAGAGCCGGATGAAGAAAGCTTACGACAAGAAGGTGCGCCCTCGAAGCTTTCAGACGGGCGATCTTGTGTTGAAAAAGATTCTCCCACCGCAATCAGATCACAGGGGCAAATGGACTCCCAATTATGAAGGTCCATATGTCATTCGAAAGGTCTTCTCCGGAGGAGCCTTGTTGTTAGCCACCATGGATTGTGAGGATTTCACATCCCCTGTGAACACAGACGCAGTTAAAAAATACTTTGCTTAAAAGAGACCTGCTGGACACAAAAAGAAAAGTCCAGGAAAAATGGGGCCTCCCGGCGAACCATAAAAAGGAAAATAGGTTCGGGCAAAAATTAGGGATAAAAATGAAAAGATGTAAACCAGCAAAGTCGAAAACCTGAAAAGGCGACTTTGCAAAAATGGGTATCCCGGTGAATCGAAAACCCGAAAGGGCGGTTCAGGAAAAAGTTAGGGATTGAAAAGCAAATGACTGCGGTCTGCGTTAGAACTTCATTGCTTAGTGGATTGGGAGAACCTGAGGGCCGTTTATCCGAATCAATTTCTTCTGAAGACGAAGCGTCGGGAAAGCATCAGAGTCTGGCGAGCCATAGAGGGATTAGCTCATGGTGTTTGTCTGTGCCACATTGCCGACATTTTTGTACACTTTTGTATATTTCTGTACATATCTGTATTTTCCTTTGCACAACTTCCTCTTTTCAGGGTTGCATCTGTTGTAAAACTTTGCCTATTTACAGGCCATTTATCAATAAACATATACTATTCAGTATCTTGTTTGTTTTGTTTTAATTTTTACTATTTTGTTTGTGAAAACGCCCAATGTTTTGATAAACTTGCACACGCATAAACTTGGGACCTTGGCCAATAATTGTTAAAACTTTGAATTAATTGAGCAAGGTCATGAATGATGACTGAGATAGTTCCGATTGCGTAGGATATCTTGTCTGTTTGTTCAGTGTTACAGGGTCATTACCCTTGGGGCAAAAAGGTGTGGATGAAGTTTGTTCTATCCCCAACCTGAGTCTATTTCCCTAGTCAGTGAAGTTCTTACCTCTATCCCCAATAGAGTTGTATGCAGTTTGAGTGAGCAGGTAGCGTGTTTGCTTTCCTTTGGCAGTTGATGCACATGTAATTCCCCGTAAGGTGCATGCCTGGTTAGGTTCATCCCCCAGTAGAGCAATCCTCAGAGGCCAGCAAGGGCCTGTTTCTCGGCATAAGTCCAATTGTTATTGGCATAGGCAAGTTTGTGCTCTATCCCTGGCAGAATCGTTGATTCCCCAACAGGGTTATTTTCTTGCCCCAGTAGGGTGCTTTCCGTGCCTCCAGCATTTATTTTACTGATTCAGTTCCGTTGCATCTACATGTGTGCATAGCATCTACCCAAATGCGTAGCATTTCCATTTCGTATGGAGCATTGCGCCATTTTCAAACATATGCATGTGAAACATAAGCCAGGTTGTTATCTCTTTGTTTCAGGTGTATCTTCGGAGGTTTGATCTTTTCCCTTGGTATCCAGACCATGTGATTTCTCTTAGCCCGTGTGGTATCCAGACCCTGGCTTATGTTATTCCCTAGCAGTATCTTCGGATCTTGAAGGATCAGGATAAGTATTTTATGGTAATTTCTTTTGTCCGTTGAGTATCCAGACTCTAGTCTGTTCACAGTTGATGGGGTTTTCCTTTTTTCCATTGAGTATCCAGACTCCGGTAAAGATGGTTGTGGTATCCAGACCACGATGATTGATATTATTATTTCTTTTTCCGTCGAGTATCCAGATTCCGGTGAGGACAGTGTGGTGTTCAGATTCTGATCGGTATATTTGTGATATTTTCCTTTCGTCCGTTGAGTATCCAGACTCCGGTCAATGTCGTTGAGTATCCAGGCTCCGACAAGTTTCTTATATATGATTCACTCCTTAGCCCTGTATGGTATCTAGACCATGCAAATTTGTGATGCAACTCATCTTGTTCGTTGAGTATTCAGACTCCGTCAAATTGAAATGGTATTCTTAGAACTCCAGCGAGTGTTTTCTTCGTCCGTTGAGTATCCAGGCTCCGGTCAATTTTTGTTGAGCATCTAGTCTTCGGCTTCTCCATTGAGTATCCAGACTCCGATGAATGTTCCATTTGTGACGCATTACTTTTTCCGTTGAGTATCCAGACTCCGGTAAAGTCAAACCTTGATAAGCTTTATGGTTGTACTCCTTCTCCGTTGAATATCCATATTCTGGTGAATTTCTGATATGTGGTATTTTGCTTTGTCCGTTGAGTATCCAGGCTCCGGTCAATTTTGTTGAGCATCCAGGCTCCGATCAATTTCGTTGAGCATCCAGGCTCTGGTTTATTTTCGTTCAGCATTCAAGCTCCGATTTAGCACATTGAGTATCCAGACTCCGGCCGATTTCCAATATGTGGTAATACCTCTTGTGCGTTGATTATCCAAACTCCGGTAAATTTTCCATGATTCTAGTTTCGTTGAGTATCCAGGCTCCGACAAATTTCCAGTTTATGGTGTACGCTTTTGGTCCATTGAGTATCCAGGCTCCGGTCAATCTTCGTTGAGCGTTCAGGCTTTGGCTATTTCGTTGAGCATTCAGGCTCCGGTTTGTGTTTGTTGAATATCCAGATTCCGGCAATTTGAAGTATTCCCTTTTTTATATGTTTTCCCCAAGTAGAGTTACTCGTTAAGTTTCTTTTTCCCCCAGCGGGGCATGTTTGTAATCAGAGCAGTTACCTCCGGAGATTCTTGTTTGCAGTTTTATTTTCTGCAGTTGGCAAATTTCCGGGTTTTTTGGTATTCAACCGTATTTTACCTTGATGGTGTGAAAGTCATTCACTTTTCACTCATTCAGGTTCAAGTCGTTTGAATAGGGGCAGCTGTTGCACCCCAAAATTTGACCAACCTTTTCTTAACTTGGTTTATGTTTCATTTCATTTTCTTCTAGCATTTGCATTGCATAAGCATTTTTCATTAAACAGGGGATCAAGAGGTTGTGCATAGCAAGAGGAGTCTACTCAGAGTGTGGAGCCTAAGCAAGGGGTGTTACTCAAGTTTTAATGGTCATCAAGTCACTAGGAAGTGGTCAAAGGCTTGTGAAAGGGTTGATGGATGTATGTGGGTCAGCTCCTAACTTGGAGACCAGTTGAAGATCATCAGAGGGTTGTGAATTCATAATTACGGATATAAGATGTTAAGAGAGTTCATTGAGTGCTTTGAGAGCCATGGTGGAGCTTACTCAAGTTGTTGTGTGAGGTGGAAGAAGCCATAGTCAAGGTGTTGCATCTAGGGTTTTCATCTGGTTAATCCTCAGTCAATCGTGAAATTAAAGGAGATTAAGACTCAATTCCAAGTCTCTATGGTCATGGGATGTTGTGTTGAGATGTCTAATATATCATTTCAAGATCAATTCATCAAGAATCAAAAGTGTGAGAAGTTACTAAATTAGGGTTCTCAGTGTAAAATCCCCTATTTAGTCCCCAACTTCAAGACCACCTTTCTCAAGATAGAAGTATCATATCATCTTGACCCCAACATGAAACTTGTAGAGCATGTTCTTAGCTTTCTTTTGAGTACTAGAAGTCATTCATCTGATTTCTAGAACTCAAGTTATGATGCTGACAAGTTACAGCTCCTCAGATGAATGTGGTTTTGGTCAACAAAAGTCAACCAACTTCCAAGCCTTTTTTTGACCTATAAGGATGTTTCTCCTCAAATTTTGATGAACATGAAAGTTGTTCCTCATGATCTTATATTTCCAAAGAGTACTAGAAGTCTTTCATCGGATTTGTAGAACTCAAGTTATGAGGCTTGCAAGTCAGGGGTATTTTGGGAAAGTAAGATTACAGGTCATTTTATTATAGGTCAATTTTACCACTTTACACACTTCAAATGAAAATATTTCCAACATGAAACTTGCTCCAAATGGGGTCATTTTCTCAACCAAACATCAAGGAGTCATGGACTTGACTTGAATTGGAGAATTGAGGTGTAACTTTTTCATGAAGGAAGCTTAAAAGGGAAATGGAATTAATTGATTTTTAATCATTTGGAAGCAACCTTGTGCATTTTTTGAGTCACAAAGAAGAGGTGAACAAGATGCAAGCATTGAATTGAGGTTTTAGGGCCATTTTCATGTGTTTTCCAAAGGCACTTTCAAGTGAATTTTTGATAATGCAATCTCAACCATTTGATCTTTCCAAGGCTTTAATCTTATCCATTTGATTTACATGAGGTCTCAACAAGCTAAATGAGTGTTTTTCCATGCTTGGAAGTGGCAAATTTGTGCACATTTGGAAGCTCCAAACCAAGGAAATTTGATTTTGCAATTGGGCTACACAACATGTAATTGGACTTTCTTTGCTTTAGGATCCATCATATAAAACTTCAGGATGCTTCACAATGTCTTAGAACGTGTTTTGGTGAAGAAATTGCAGAGAAAGCAGCTTGAAAAAGGGAGAGAAAATTGAAACACGGTTTTGGAGATTTATTGAAGTTCAAGCAAAATTGAGCATAGCAAAAGCTTCTTTGGAGTTTGAGGAGTGACTCTGGTTCATTTCCAACAAGTTTCATCAAGAATTGAAGGCTCAGTGGAAGCTCTCCACTAGGTATCTTCAATTCAACTTTTCTCTCTATTTACTGTCCAATTGCTCGCCATTTTTGCATCATTGAGACCTAGGAATTATGTAGATCATTTATAACTAAAATGAGCTGGCATTTGAGATGGTTGGCGTTTGGTGCTCATTTCTATTTCTCTTCGATTTGCTTGATTTACACATGATTTTTGAAAATGGATGACATATTTGTAATCTACGTGAGATGCAGATGATGTTTGACCTAAGTTTCATTTGAATTGGTTGAGTCTGGGTATGGCTTTGCCGGAGTATCATCGGAGAAGATGATCGGAACACTGGTCCCGGTCACTTGGTTTATTCCCTCCGTTTCTCATTTTTTAAAATGATGAAGATGACTCCTGAGCCGTTAGATCTGAATACTTTTATTTTCCATGGCCTTGATAACGACGTACCGTGTACGTCATTTGACTTGTCAAACCAAATCACTTTTGAATTTCATTAATTGACCTGGCGCGCTCTGATCCACTTGATGCGCATACCATCTTGATCCAACGTGCCTGATTGCATTCCACCATGTACTCACGTTGACCACACACACACAATCTTGTTTGGTATCTCAGGTTTTTGTACGCCTTTTGGACCTGGGCTGTTATTGCTGCTTACACCCCCTTGTTGGGCCCAGTGTGATTTTTCAACTGATTTGTTTTACTTTTTGCACCGTGACTTTATTTATTTTAGTTTTATTTCTTTTTTATTTTTGTTTTGCAATTGTTTTGAAATAATTCAAATTAAAATAATTCTCCAATTAGTAAAATTCCCTAAAAATATTTTCTAGACAATTTGGAATGTCCTTTTATTTTTAGAATTTTTATTTTTATTTTTTGGATTATTTTTCATTTAAAAAAAGGGATTATTAATTGGAGATGTTTTGTTTGACTTATTTCTTGACATGGTTTGTTCTTGATTTTATTTTTAGCATTTCCTTTTTGATCCAATGACTAAAATTTAATTCTCATATCCATGATGAGTTGATTAAATTTTGAGGACCATTTTGCCCCTGTTTGGTTGACTTTTGGGTTGACTTTTATTTGACCCTCGACAATCCTCATTCACAATGGAACACCCTTGTGAATCAATTTCTTTGGTGGTTTTGTGAATTGATTTTGATTGTGATCTTTTGGTCTCTGTTTTCCAACATGTTTAAGTACCTTGTGCATTTTATTTGGTTATTTTTGAATCATTTTCCTAATTTTGGGATAACTTGTAAATCAAGTTACCCCAAAGGGAGGTTCATACATACATGTTGACCTATTTTGACTTGGATATGACATTTTTGGATCCTTTGAGCTCTCAATGCCTTTTGTTTCATGTTGCTAACATGTTAAGGATGATGTTTGTTCAATTTTAGGTCATGACATTGTTTCTTTCTTGTTCATTTGTTTGTTTTCTTTTGAGCTTTCAATTAGGGTTTCAATGTGAAGTTGCTTGCATTCCTGTGTGTTTTTGCTTGCATTTCCTTTTGATGTGATTTGCTTTTGCTTTTGAGATTTCTTCTCCATTTCTACCTTCTGTCCAATAACCTTGGAATCTCATTTAAGGTGTCTTGGTCCCTCCTTTAGAGGTATTTGAAGCACACCTAAAGTGATGAATCCATGAGGATGCTTTTGTGCTTTTCTTTACATCTTATTGTGATGCTTATGGTTGAGTGCATGATATGAGGTCCTTGCTGCCCTCATATAGCCTCCCATCCTCACTTTTATGTTGAGCTCCCTTTCCTTTTCATTTGGTTTAGTTTTGGTGGTGTGGTTGATGTTGTTTAACTTAGGTCATTTCATCCCACTTTTGGTGCATTTTTGTGTGGTTTGTTCTTGTTTGTTTGACTTCTTCTTGTGCACTTCTTTTTCTTTTCTTTTATTGCATTTACATATTCATGCTTTGTTGAGATGAGCTTGTGGAGGCTACTGCCCCACACTATTTTCCTCCCACTTTCATTCTATGTGTGCATCTTATGTTTGCATTTTCATTTGCATGTGCTTTCTTCTTATTCTTCTTCTTTTTCTTTTCTTTGCCATGCTCCCCATAAGTTCTATAACCTCTTGAGGTTATGATAGACATTAGGTGCCTAACCATGCATGATAACATTAGGTAGTTCCCTTTGAATCCCAACTTTAAGTCCACTTTACATGATAACTTTTAGGATTGATTAGTCTCCCATTAGTGTCCTTTCTTCTCTTCTCATCTTCAAACACTCATAAAACACTTAATAAAGAATGACAAGTGTTGCACGCTATGAGCCTTAAGATACTTGAGAAATGGTGATTGGGGGGCTTCCTCTCAATGACCTAGAGCGTTTGGTGTACACCCTTTGGGTGATATACGATGCATTCGCTCTTAGGTCATAGTCTCTAGTGCGACATGAGTTACAAATCAAGTTCAAAACACTTCTTCTCTAAAAACACAAAAACACTTCAAACCTTTTTCATCCTTCAGGATCTTAATCAGGAAAATCTTTTCAGATAAAAGAGTGTCGTTAACTCTTAGTTCTACCGCAAACGGTAACGCCTAAGTCTCCAATGGTCGAGCTGCATACTGTTGCACCCCAAATTTTGAACCCTTAGATCTTCATCATCATTCAAGGGTCATTTCTATTTTTTTATCTAACCTTAACCTATTCCAAGTTTGTCTTTGTTAAGATACAGGTGAATTAGTGTTCCGTACAGCCGGGAATCGAGGTTTCGATGGTTTAATCAGTCAATGTATTGGATTGATTTTCCATGAAATAAGTCTCCACATCATCAAAGATACTCCATTGGGTCAAGTGTGAATCCAATTTGAGGTTGTCACCCAAGGATTAAGAACAATGCAGTTTAGGACACCCAATTAGGGTTTCTGATTAGGAAAAGTCAACTGTACTTTGACTTTTGATTAAAATAGTGTTCCAATCATGGAATCATGGTCCATGAAGCTCATATGGATTAGTGAAGTTCACTAAAGAAGTTTCAAGACCTCAGAGGACCCAGAACACCAACAGCTGATTCAGAGTTCTTCAATCAATCGGTTCGTCTGACTGAAAATTCAACTCATTGACCAACATGGTTTTGACCCAAAATTGAAGGCTATTATGTTCCTAATGGTATAGCACATCTATTTATGAAGTTTGGTGACCATTGGATGAGAATTGATAAGTAATCAAAAAGTTGGGAAATTAAGGTTTTAAAAAGGGGAAAGCCATAACTCCTTAACCACACAAGGGTTTTTGACCTAGTTTCAAGGGGAATGAGTTCCTAAAACAATCATAAATATTGTATTACCTAATTGGGGATTTTTAAAAAGTACAATTGGGTTCCATAACTCTTCCTGGTTAGAGAGAACCAAGATCTACAAGTCGTCAAAAACTCACATTCGCAAAACTAGGTCAACATGAGTTTTTTTATTCCAAAACCTCTCCAAATTGATTCTAATCAAAGACTAAACCTCATTTATGATGTTTGCATTGATAATGAACATTTTAAATATTAATTCCCACGAAAATGACACAAATATCAAAGGAAATCATTATTTAATGCAAGTTGCAAAAGTGAATAGTGAAGAAAGAGAAAAAAGGTGGCTACCCTTGTCAAATCATCAAATTTACTTCAATAAGTCACCTCCTAACCTATCAAGCATGATGAAAACAATATATAGGGCATAGAGAATATCTTATTAGAGTGGCTTAAATACAAGTATGAAGATTTACTAGGAAAACTCAAAGATTTTCATGATGGAAGGTTAAAATTGGCAATTTGCTTCACTTTTGCCCATACCTTGATCCAAGGCCTTTGGCTATAAATAGAACTCACTTCCTACATCACAAACACACTAGATCTATTCTAGAAACCATCTAGAACTATCTCCCTTACACAATCACCAAATTCTTGCAAAATCTCACTAAGTCTCCAAAATCCCTCAAAATCTATTTTTGCAAAACACCTTCCAAAACCATTTCCAAACTTTTTCCAACTCAAGAAACACTTCAAACACATCAAATATGATATATTGAAGCTATCCAAATCACTTCCACACTTATGTAACAAGGTTTGAGTGAGTTGGTCTTTGAAACCTTTGGATTTTAGAGTTTTTCCTTCATTTACAAGGTATTTCGTCCACTAGCTTGTTTGGAGGTTGTTTGGAACATCTATTCATCAACCTAGGAACATTTGAAGAACTTGTAAGAGATCTAAATATCTTTGGTTTTCGTATTGCTTAAGCTTGCTTCAAGAGGTAAACCTAAAACTCATAAATATGAACTTTCTACTTGTATTTCACATGCTACCATGAATGTTTTTAGGGTTTTCACCTTCCTATCTCTCATTTACTCATTTCAAAACTTTAATTTTATTCTCTTTTGATTTTTATTTTAAAGTTATGATTTTGGCTTGTTAGCATCCTTGTGTACTTGAGTTTGACTAAAACTCTTACTTGTAAGCATTTGTGTTTGATCTTCTCTTAAAACTTGAAAGTTTTCCCGGTGAAGTTTTTAAACTTCTCACTTACATTTGTTGTGACATTATTTGATTACGCTTGATAATTGTAATTACATATGGCATCTTGTAAGCTCTAAGAAACCATTCTTTGTCAAGATACATCTTTATCTTTGTTAAGATCCCCTGCCATCTTTGTTAAGATATGTTTGTGGTTGTGACTTCCTTATGCTTAAGTCTTGTAAGAACTTACCCTTCTTGATATTGTAATATCTTGATACTTGCTTTGGTTGTGACAGTCTATCTTGATTGAAATCATTAATATTGTAATATCTTAAATGCTTGCTTTAATTGTAACCATTCATCCTGATTTAGATCCTTGCTTATTATAATATGCTTGATCATTCTTGGTTGTAACCATATTTCTTATATTCATCATCTGTGAATGTTTATGCTTTGTTAAGTTTACTTTCCCCAAGTGATGGAACTCTTTAGTTCTCATCCAAGTTGCGTCATCTTTTCCCTTCCAAAGGAAAGTCTCTCTATTGACCCTTGTGTGATAGATAGCTCATTAAACTCATAGGTCTGGATAGAACCTTCCCCTATTTGGTCTGGATAGAACCAATAGGATACCCTCATAGGTCTGGATAGAACCTTTCTCCCCTATTTGGTCTGGATATAACCAATAGGATATACTCATAGGTCTGGATAGAACCTTTCCCCTATTTGGTTTGGATAGAACCAACATGATATAACATCATAGGTCTGGATAGAACCTTCCCCCTCTTTTGGTCTGGATAGAACCAATTGATCCTTATTCTGTAGTTCGAGCCTGAACTACTGCCGCTCTGATTTCTCATTGGACAATGAGAATACGTAGGCACAAGATGCGATATCTTGACGAGCAACCTTCCCCCTTCTCCCACGTTTTGGTCTGGATAGAACCAATTGGTCTTACAACTTAGAGATAGGTAGAGTTTGGTTAACTCTATGTAAGAATCATGGATATAATTACTTACTTCCCCTTCTTGAGCATTCAACATAGATTTAGAGAGTTTTGTTAAACTCTATACGAACATTGTTATGTTTGTTCCCCTTTGAACCTTGCTCATAATCAAGTGTTCTTTGACCCTAGTAAGGTGAACTACGATTGCTCTGATTCTATCATGGTAAGGATACGTAGGCAGAGGACGCGATGTCTTTGCAAGCAAGCTTAGAAACTATTTTTAGGTCTTAACCTTCACCTTCAACCCAATCCCAAACCTTAGCAAACATTAACAAACTTAGCATGCAAATAAACAAAAGGTTCCTGTAGACTACTACAGATGTTTATGATGTGAAATACCTACCCTATGCATAACCAACCCCCGATCCCCGAATCTCTTAGCATTGTTGTTACATCGCGAAAAAGGTTCTTTCTCTCTTTAGACCTTTCCTTTGGATAAATTAAAGTCCGGTTGTGAATTTAAGAATTAAGATTCAAGTTAATCAATAGCTTGATATCATGATTCTCACCGCAACAGAAATGGCGACTTCACTAGGGAGAAGAGATATGAATCTTACTTAACTTGAGGGTTTAGCCTATTTTGTTTGATTGTATGCTATATTTGTGAATATTTGCTTAACATGTATATTTGTCAATATATTTGTATGTTGGATATTGGGTGCTTTGAGTGGTGAGACGGTCCTATACCCGGACTCGAGTGCACTTATGATAGGATGGTGGTATATTCAAGAGGGCTTATAGGGAGTTGATTCCCGACCAAGCTAACTTGAGAAACCACCGCTCTGTGTAGGCCCTCTTGAAAGTTTAGTATTGTTGACCGAGTATTCGTGAAAATAATGCCACTTTCAATGAAGGAGCCCATGACACTGTGGACTTTTAGAATACATTCTACCCCACTTTGGCTTTATTAGGATGTAGTGCGATGGCTATAAGGAAGTATTTCCGAAGTAGTTGATACGCGATACTACACTCGGGCGAGACTCTCTTGAGAATGTTATCGATTACCGAGTGATTTAGGAAGTTGATAATATCCGAAAGATGGGTTGTTGACCCTGGGAACTTTGTTAAGAACCCATTTGGCAGGTATAAATCAACCCATAGTACAAATCCTTGGGGATGGTTAGACCTTTGACTCTTTGCTTTGATCTTAAGCCCAGGAGGTCTTTGTATATGCATTGTATTTGTGATAATTGCATTTGTGTTATGTGTGCATCATCTCATCATATCACCATAAGCATATCATGTTGCAACTAGTTTTGTAAAACTCAGTCAATCTCTGGTATTTTTAAAATTTGTAACTTTTCCAACAATTGATGAAATGAGGGTTTTGACCTAATCAAAACTTCTGAGTTTTGTAAAACCAGTTGTGCTTTTGCACTTGCGTCAGCATGTTGCATATCATTCGTCGCTGCGTCAGTCCTTTGGTTCATTCTGTGTTATGTTGATATCAGAGAGAAAAATGGAGAGAGTATATCACAAAAGCTAGTATTCAAAGGGATGGATCACCTTGAGCAGGAAAACCAAGCCCTCCGGGAAGAAGTTGCTCGTTTGAAGAGTAACACTGAAGCTTTCGCTACTACCGTCAGGGATATAATGGATACTCAAGAACAGGAAAACCAGAAGCTCAATGACGAGCTAGAGAGGGTAAAACATGCCAAGAGGAGTCTGACAAATTTTATCAGAGATTTGATCTTGTCCCAACGAGAAGAAGGATCGGCTTCTTCCACCAATCAGCCATATGGTGGGTCTCTGAGTATTCCTATACCTTATGCAAGGTTGTTCCCCATACTCTTGTAGAATGGTTTAGTTCAAAAGGAACTTCCACCCGTTCTTCCTCCGGGCCACCAAAGTTATTTCACCACTGACGCTTTCTGCACCTTCCATCATGGAGCGCCAGGTCATGATATTGAGGAGTGCTACATCCTCAAGAATAAGGTGAAAGAGATGATTGAAGCAGGGGTCATATCTTTCAAGATATGCGAGCCTCGGGTACAAATCAACCTTCTGCTGGACGAAGAAGCAACCCCATCCCTGCGTAGGGTGGACTAAGGAAGAAGGCCCTTGATAGCACTCATTTCTTGTTTTGTTAAACAATTTTAATTCCCTAAGGCTGGCAGCTGTGGACTGTTTCAGCATGTGTTGTAACTTCTTTGTATTTGATTTGCTTTAAAGTTGTTGTTTATTTGAATTTGACAATATTAATGAAATGTTTGTGCATCTTTAGATTAAGTCCATTCGTTTCACTCTTTCTTTCATTGTTATGAAATACGAAAAATGCAAAAATTTCTTTTGCTTACTAAACTGTTGTTTAAAGCAAAGATTGGGGAGGATGATGAAAATTATATCCATAACTGCTGTTGATATGCTTTCAATTTAACTTTGCCGATTATGTAAGGCATTGTTTCAATCCCTAAACATTGGAGAAATAAGGAAGATAATCCCTCGTCAACCCCTTCGAGCCTAGAAGTAGGAGTTTTCTTTCTTTACAAAAATGGAAACCTTAAAATTCAAACTTAGGGGCGGGTAGTTCTCAGTTAACTTAAAGATATGTGCATACAAGACACTTTTCATATAAAGGTGGTGCACTCAGGTTTTCCTTCGTACACAACAAGAAAGTGTCGAAGATGCTTTTCAGCATAAAAGACGATGACGGTTCACCGTATCCATTAAACTAGGTAGTTGTCATACCCTAAATTTGTCCTACCCTTTTTCAAATATTTTCGTCTTTTTTATTTCTATTTACTTATTCTTGTATGTTTTACATCGCCCGCTTATTTTCTTGTTATTTAGACACGTGTCTGCTCGCAATTGGTTGATTTTTCAGAACTTTTTCTTTTTGACTAATTAAAGCATGACACATGGCCTAAAGACATGTTTGTGAATATTAATTCTTTTCTTGATTTCCTAAACTTTTTTTATTTTTTTAAAAAAATATATATATTAATAATAATATTTTGTGCACATATATAGCTCTTTTATTTGTAAATATTAATTTTTGTTTTTTTTAGTTTGTTTTACATATATATTTGTTAATATCTATTAATTTTATATTTATTAATATTTATACATTTAAATAGTTGTTAATATTTTATTTTAGTTTATAGTTATTATATTTGTTAATATTTGGTAAAAAAATGTTAGTAAAATGATGGAAATAATTTTAAAAAAAGAGTTTGAGTGAACCAGATGAGAGGCCCATTCCAAACGGCCTGTTAGGGTTGGTTTCGGCATGCTATAAAAAGGGGGGAAGAACCGATTGAGAAAAGGAGGAATTTACTGTTCATCGCCTCTCTCACTCGAGGCAACTCGGCGCCGCCCCAACCCCGAAAACCATCACTGTTCATCTTCTTCTACATAGCAAACCCTAACCGCCGCCACCGAAAACCTAAAAAACCCTTCATCTTCTCCTTCATCCGACCTCACCACCATCATCATCTTCTCTTCTTCTACTCCAAAGACCATCAATCCATCATTCCCCATCATCGTCACTCATCCCTCAATCATCACCAAATCTCCCTTCAAATCTTTTGTTTTTGCTCTTCAAGAACCATCAACATCGAAACTCACCCCCTTCTACTTCCACTACATATCCTTCTCCGCCATTTTTACGATCTTCGATGTTCATATTTGTATCCCAATAGCCACGGCGATGACAACAATGTTCACAACAACAATGTTCAGCGCACGGTTTCGCAAAATCGCAACTTCGTTTTAGGCAACGACAACACCCTCCATTAAAAAATGATTCCATCTAATAGCAACTCCCACTATTCAACAACATCAACTTAGTTCAGTCGTTTCGCGAACACCACCACTCAGCGGATAACAACTAACCGAAATCACTTCGCAATCAACACAATTACCCAACCTCCATTTCTTCAATCACTAGGATCGTCAGCCTTGTTGGAGCCTTCTGTCACGGTATTTTTCCTGGGGGGGTCTGTGTTCCGATTTGTATCGACTGCTTCATGACTTAGGGGTCTAAGTTACCTTGATTGTATGAAATAAAATTATGTTCTTGTTTTGCTTATGTTTTTTAAAGTCTGATAGAGGTTTTGTTTTGTTAGAAAAATGGTG
Source organism: Lathyrus sativus (assembly GCA_963859935.3). NCBI lineage: Eukaryota > Viridiplantae > Streptophyta > Magnoliopsida > Fabales > Fabaceae > Lathyrus > Lathyrus sativus. The sequence continues at coordinate 60,453,079 of OZ012741.1, forward strand.
TGCATTTTCAATGTTTATTGCTTCTGGATTTAAACATGGAGTCAAATTTGGGAATAGTATAATGTTAAATATTGATATTAATGTTGATGTTGAATGCATGGTTGCTAGACGTCTAACATACTATGTTTGGTCTTAGGTATATCAGATTCGTGTTTGACTTGTTTAGGCTACGAGTCATATGGTTAATGCCGGAATCGACTCAAATTTTCTTTTTTTTCTTAATTTCGTTCAATGTTTCTGTTTGTTGGTGTTGATGATCAAGGTTCCATCCTATTGATGGAAGTTTCTGCACATTATGGAACGTATCAGTTGGCTTTGAGCTTTAATTAGTTTATGGGTGAACAACAGGCCCTAGGTGCTTGAGGCATGTATTGATTAGTTTTAGATTGTTGAAAATACAATTAAAAGTATTGGCTCTAAGTTCAGAGTAATTAATGATAATATTATCTCAAGATTAGGATAATTATTTTTTTCATATATTATTAATTTGGTTTTAATTAAAATCCTTTTTATAAGTTTTTGACTTTACGCTAAATGTCGGATGTTCTTTTGTTTTGATTAAGATATTAAATATCCTAATTTAAGTTATTTTCTAACACCAATGTTTTTTTGAATAATTTCAAAAAAAAAACATTTTTGATCTTATATTTTTAATTATCTGGCCATTTTCTTAATCAATCACGAAAAACGAACTTTTAAGGTCTAGCATGTTTTGGGTTCATGAGTGATCATTATTGGGGCGTACGCCTTGGGTAGTGCATCATTGGACTTTTAGTTTATAAAATATGATCTTTAATTATTTAGACAAAGAAATGTCATTGGAGTCTAGTATTCCACATGATACTTTCACTGTTTATTTTAAACAATATCTCCTAAATTAAATCTAATGGTGAAAATTAAACTCTTGAAGTCTAGCACTTCTCGAGTTTTCGAATGAATATTATTAAGGTGTACACCTTAAATAATGTATTTGTTCATTTTTTCATTTCTTTATATATTCTCTTCTTTGGACAAAGGAATATCATAAGAATCTAGCAATTCTGTGTGATATTTCCATTGTCCATCCGAGTTTTTTTCGAATGAAAAAAGATGTTGTCGAGATCTCGCATCTCGATAATATTCCGATTAATTGGTTGTGAGGCCGACGTCTCATTTATCAAATAATTATCACTTCTCCTAAATTATTTTCAAAATTCAATTTCGTATTCTTACCTCATACCCACAAACTCTTTTCATATACACTATTTCGCTTCAAATCATTTTTTAAAACATTTTCTCGATAAAACTCCGAAAGAAGGAGATTCTTGGAATCTAGCATTCCTTGAATTTTCGAGTGAATAGTTCTCGAGGCACGCCCTGTGAGTTGTTATTCACTCAACCTTTGGACTTTTTTCAAACTCAATCATTTTCCAATGTTCTCCTAAGCCGAATGCTCGTACGCATTCGCAACCCACATTTCGTACACGCATTCACAACTCCTCATGGTTTTGATATTGGAAGCACCCTTAGGGACCAATATCATTTCTCATAATCTAACCCTTGACACGTCGTCAAGTTGGTTCCGTCTTCGGTCAAATCCTCGACACGTCGTCGAGCTATTTCAAACCAACTTCCTTTGGCCTCGCATGCCATTTTTTTCGATTCAATCTTTTCACAAACGTTTTTTTTTAAACTTACGAAGGAGGGATATTCTTAGAATCTAGCATTCTTTGAATATTCGAATGAATAATTCTCAAGACGCGCTCTGGAGTTGTTATTAGTTCATTCTTTCGATTTCAAAACATCCAACTCTTTATCTTCAACCTATTCAGTTAATTCCCGAAATAATTGAATTCTTGGGATCTCGTATTCCTTGAATTCTTGAATGATAGGCTCTTGAGGCACGCTCTTGGGTTGCTTGTCAGTCACCCTTTCGTCTCTTTCTCAAACTTCCAACCTATTCAACCTCTTCTTTTCGTGGTTGTTACCACGAACTACGATTGCTCTGATTCTTCATTCTCGTCTGAATGTAAGATACCTAGGCACAAGATCGCGATGATCTTGGCGAGCTACCTCCCATCCATTTCCCCGTATCCTTTTCGTGGTTGTTACCACGAACTACGGACGCTCTGATTCTTTATTCATTCTTGAATACAAGATACGTAGGCACAAGATTACGATGATCTTGGCGAGCACACTTTTTTCTTCCTTCATTATTCCTTCCACACTTCTATCTTCCTCCATTACTCCGTCCAGACCTTTCCCATCTTTTTCCGTAGTGGAACTACGACGCTCTGATTTCTCATTCTCGTCCGAATGAGCATACATAGGCACAAGGGCCCCAATCCTTGGCGAGCACCCTATCCTCTAACCATCCATCTCTCCTTTGTGTCTTCAACCTTTTACCCTACCAATTCTACCTTTATCATCGAGAAGAAAAACAAGTAAACCTAGACAACACTCCCCACAATTACCTAAAGAGGTTCCCGTCGAGTACGACGGACGTGAGGGGTGCTAATACCTTCCCCTCACGTAACCGACTCCCGAACCTGGAACATGGTTGCGACAACCCTGTTCCTATCCTTTCGTTTTAAGAGGTTTTCTCGATATTTTCCTCTCCCGTTTATTCGGGAAAAATAAAGTTCGGTGGCGACTCTGTCGAACCGCATTTCCGCGCCTTTCGCGCGAGGGTCGTTTTCTCCGAAATGTCTCCGTGATTTTTTGAGGTGCGACAGCTGGCGACTCTGCTGGGGACATTTTGCTCCATGCAAAGAGAGAGTCAAGCCTATATTTTGGTTTGTGAGGAGTGTTTGTTTTCTTTCCTTTTCGTTTATGTATTTGTTCTCGTGTAGACTTTATTTGTGCTTGTTATCTTGGCCTGTCGGTTCTTGGGATGACATCATGAGTAAAGCTCTACGCTCGAGCTTTGGTAAAAGCAGAGAGAACACATAGTTTAGAATTGGTAGTCGAGTAGTGTTAGTCACCAAGGATTCGATCCTTGTGTGCCTAGTATGAAAGCTCCTCCAGAGGAGACCTATTCGTAGATCTTGTTGTAACACAGCTAGCCTGTTGCACGACTTGATTAATGAAGGGTCCGTGATTCTGGGAACCTTTTGTTAGCACCAGTTCCGACATTGGTGGTCGTGTAGTGTTGGTCTCCAAGGACTCGCTCCTTGTGCGCCTAGCATGAGGACCCCGCTCAGGAGAGACCTTATCGTCATTATCGTCGTAATACAGCCAGCCTGTTGCGTGACGCTAATACCACTAGTGTCCGTGATCCTGGGAACCAAACGTAGAAACCATCCCGTAAGTGGGTTTATGGGTAGAGTGTCTAGATCTTCCCGTATAGGTTGTACCTGTCAGTTTTTTTTTCGAAAATTGTGGTTGTGTATCTGTTACAGTTATCAGCTCCAAAATTGTTTGATTGTGATCCTGTGATCCTGGATCTTGTATCTTGCATTGCATCTTGCATATCATTTGCATTTCATTTCATATGTTGTGCATTTTGCATTTCTAGTCCTTCAATAGAATCTTATGTCTTCGTTCCTTCCCCTACAGTAAATCAAGCTGATTCCTCGACACCAGTACGCGACTAGAGCCAATACAAAACGAATGATGGAGCAGATTCAGCAGGAGCAAGCTGCCTTCAGGGAAGAGTTGGATTCTATGAAAGGAAAGATAGACCATATCCTCGAAGCCATCCTCGCGGCCAGAAGAGAGGAAGAACAGTGTGAAGCCGCTGTTGTCGTCAACAACAATGGTCAAGGACAGGGGTCTACTGCCATCCCTTTGGTTCCAATTCCAAATCCTCATGGGATGCCGTTGAACTTCAATAACGCAGCCGAAGGAAACACTTCTCTGCCAATCCCAGTGCCTGGAGTTACTGTTGGAGCTATCCCGCAGGCTCAGCCTACTGTCGTGCAGATCCCAGCTCCCCATACTGAAGATACTCTGATGGATCATTATGACGACGTTCAGAACTATCATGCTGCTATCCCCATTTCCAGTCCTGTTGCCGCTCAGGATTCAGAAGCCATGAAGATGTGCCGAGATCTAGTTGAGAAACTCCGAGCCATGGAGGGGCATAACTCAAATTCTTTCAGTGCTTTGGAATTGTGCTTGGTGCCTGATGTTGTCATTCCTCCCAAGTTCAAGGTGTCCAAATTTTCTAAGTACAAAGGTCTTAGTTGCCTAAATATTCATCTGAAGATGTACTGTCGCAAGATGGCTGCCTATGCCAGAGATGAAAAGCTCATGATTCATTGCTTCCAAGACAGTTTGTCTGGGGCATCGCTCGAATGGTATATGCAGCTGGAACATAATAGTGTGCGCACTTGGGCCAAGCTAGCCGATGCATTTGTCAAGCAGTACAAGTACAATACTGATCTTGCTCCGAATCGTACTCAGCTTCAAAGTATGACTCAGAAGGATAGTGAATCCTTCAAGGAGTACGTGAAACGATGGAGAGAGCTAGCCGCAAGGGTGCATCCACCTCTGGTTGACCGTGAACTAATTGACATTTTCATGGGCACTTTGCAAGGCCAGTACTACGAAAAGCTGATCGGTAGTGTCTCAGCTGGATTTTCTGACTTGATGATTGTTGGTGAAAGAATTGAAGAAGGGCTGAAAAGTGGAAAGATCCCAGGAGGTTCTAACAACCAAGTCAATGCCAAGAAGCCTTTCAACGGATACAAGAAGAAAGAGGGTGAAACAAATGCCATCTCTTTGCAGAAAGGGCAAGCTTCTCAACAAGCTCCCGCTCCTATGCCTTATCAAGTTCCTTATTATCAGTATCCGTATGTTGCTGCTGCACAATATGCTCCAATGCCTTATCAGCCAGCTGTTCAAGCAGCGCAAGCTCAAATGCCAGCACAACAGGCTCCTCAGTAACAGGCCTACAACCAGCAAGGATATCAGTATCCTCCTCAGCAATAACAAATGCAAGCTACTCAGCACCGACAAGGTATTCGCCCACAGCGTCAGCAGAGAACATGGAGGCCAGATAGAGTCTTTGACCGTCTACCAATGACATATGCTAAAATCTTTGCTCAGTTGATGGAGAAGAAAGTTGTTGTTCCGAGAGATTTGGCCCCTCCAACTGTCATTCCTGCCGATTATGATGCAAATGCTCATTGTGAGTTTCATAAGGGCGCTCTAGGTCACACCATTGAGGACTACAGAGCTTTCAAGCACATAATTCAAGATATGATCGACAAGGATGCTATCAACTTCAATGGAAAGTCTCCAAATGTCATCAACAATCCAATGCCGCCGAACGAATAGCGTTATTCAGATCAAATCCAGTCAAATCAAGTTCATTTCTCGAAGAAGGTCGTCTTGTCGCCATTTCATATTATGCATTTCTTATATTTGTCTTTGTTTGTTTAAGTATTGTATGCTTTGAACTATTGCCATTCGTATTTGGTTTCCATTAATGTATCGTTTATGCATGTTTTGGATTAGTTATGTCGTATTCACTCATTTTTCACCTATCACCGACATGTTTGTTCACTCCACTCTATTCACTGTTGTTTAGCATGTTTTGAGGGAGGATGATGAAAACGAGATACCCATAATTGCAAACCGTATGCTTTCAGACAGAATCTCGTCAATGATATACAGGCATTGTTTCAATCCCCCATACACTGGAGATATAAGGAGTTAATCCATAGTAAACCACTTCGAGCCTAGAAGTAGCAGTTTCCTTCGGATATTCAAACCTTACACTTAACCTGGGGCAGGGTAGTGTTCAGCTAATTCAACCCCGCACTCGAATCAACAAAGCAAAATCCAGAAGACGGTTGTTCATCAATGACCCATGCTATGGCAGTCACAAAAAAAAATCATTAAAAGCCTACTAAGTCAAACACCTCAGAGGGGACTTGGGCAAAATCAAGGCAATCCCGATGGATCTGACAAACAAAGTCAACCCATGCAAAAGTTAGGGATCAAAACAAAAGCAAAAGAGGACCCCGAAATCCTCAACAAAAACAAAAAAAGGATTCAGTGGCCACCCAGATCAAAGGGGCACTAACATCCATCAAAATAAAGTGACTGCCACGTCGAGCAAACCTTGAACCTTCAAGCTTACACCGTCAAGACAAGTGTAGAGATAACTGAACGTAGGACTGGAGATTATCAAGAAGGGGTGGGTACAAATCATACTTTGAGCCTAATATCCTTTGTTTCATAACCATTAACCAGACCACATTACAACCCTCGAAAGACCTAATTGAGGCGAGGTTTATTTCGAAAGCATACTATCGCAAGGTTGCGTAACCTGACTCCTCACATGATTTCTAATCATCAGCATTGGTGTCATTTCTCTTGATATATCTTTCACACCAATCAAAATTAGCATAATGTTTGGACTAACGATCCATTCGTTTCATTATCACGACACTTCAATAAAAGACCTTTTTTCAAAACTTGCACCAAACTTTGCATTAACATTACCATTTGTGAATGTACAATTTTATTTGCAAATCAGTACTAGGTATTCAAAGACACTCCAGCAAGGGGCAATTGAGGAGGAATTTGACTTTCAGTGGTTGGCACAAAACAAGGCTACCTCAAAACTCGCAGGCTGGGGCAAATTACTCAACAGCTCGAGCAGGGGCATATCATTAACGAGTTCAGACTGGGGCAAGACCAGGTCGTCCTGACCATCAAGCAGAGTTGCAATTCTCTCTGAAGAAAATTCACAGTCACCCAAGTATCCCAGACTTGGGGCATCAAGGACATCTTCTGCTCCAATCATGACATCTTCAGCAAACTGCGTGTCGAGGAAGTCAATCCCTCTCACCACCCGAAGTCCAATTCGCATTGGCAACCACTCAATGTCCACCACGCTGGCGTCTCAACTTGCATTTCCCATTACCCGTCTGCGTCATGCTTATCATAAGCACTGCATTCAAAGCATTTTGCATCATATGCATGCCCAATCATATCATACTTCCCCAGCTCTTGCATCTCCGCGCGTCAGCATTTGCATTTGCACTTCCATTCGTTATGGAATATCATTTTCATCCGGCATTAGCATATGCAAGTCAAGGTCCAGGATCAATCTCGAAGATTTCCAAGACCATCATCAGCCCAGTCATGGGCATCCTCCGCAAGAATGTGGGTTTCCCCACGAATTTCAAGAGATTCAAAACATTCATCAGCCCAGTCAGGGGCAATCTTCTGCGGTGTTGGGTTTTCTCCCACAAAATTTCAAAGTATTCAAAGCAAGATTCAGCCCAGTCAGGGGCATCTTCAGCAAAGCCGTGGGCGTTCGCCACGAAGTTGGTCAACCTTTTGTTGGGCAAATCCAAAGACTTTAAGTGCAAGATTCAGCCCAGTCAGGGGCATCTTCAGCAAAGACCGTGGGCGTTCCCCACGAAGTTGTTCAACCTTTTGTTGGGCAAATCCAAAGACCTTAAGTGCAAGATTCAGCCTAGTCAGGGGCATCTTCGGCAAAACCGTGAGCGTTCCTCACGAAGTGGTTCAACCTTTTGTTGACCAAAACAAGACATCCTCTTTAGAGTTCATGGGCGTAACCATGAAATCATTTCCACAAAATTATGATCTCCAAGCAAGACGGTGGGCGTACCCCGTTGACTCATTTCAATTCAATCTTCCTCTTGGGGGTTCCCCAATGAGTTGTATCCAGTAAGCGTGATCATTGTCAATTGCTTTACTATCATCCTTTTGGTGATAGTCGAACCTCGTCAGTTCAACCTAGCCTGCATCCTTTTGGTGTTGGTAAATTTCAAATCTGTGGTGTCCTATCATCCTTTTGGTGATAGCGACCTGTGTGTGTGAGTTTCGCTGCGTCATCCTTTTGGTGGGGGGTCTATCATAGTCATTAATGATAGATTGTGCGATTTTTGTTTGTGTTTCGCTCCGTCATCCTTTTGGTGGGGGGTCTATCATAGTCATTAATGATAGATTGTGCGATATTGCTTGTGTTTCGCTCCATCATCCTTTTGGTGGGGGGTCTGTCATAGTCATTAATGATAGATTATGCGATATTGTTTGTGTTTCGCTCCGTCATCCTTTTGGTGAGGGTCTATCATAATCATTTATGATAGATTATGCGATAGTTTGTGTGAGTTTCGCTCCGTCATCCTTTTGGTGGGGGGTCTGTCACTTGGATTGGTGATAGATTGTGCGATATGTGTTTGTTTGTGTTTCGCTCCGTCATCCTTTTGGTGGGGGGTCTGTCACATGGATTTGTGTCAGATTGTGCGATATTTGTTTGTGTTTCGCTCTGTCATCCTTTTGGTGGGGGGTCTATCATAGTCATTAATGATAGATTGTGCGATATTGTTTGTGTTTCGCTCCGTCATCCTTTTGGTGGGGGGTCTGTCATAGTCATTAATGATAGATTGTGCGATATTGTTTGTGTTTCGCTCCGTCATCCTTTTGGTGGGGGTCTATCATAATCATTTATGATAGATTGTGCGATAGTTTGTGTGAGTTTCGCTCCGTCATCCTTTTGGTGGGGGGTCTGTCACTTGGATTGGTGATAGATTGTGCGATATGTGTTTGTGTTTGTTTCGCTCCGTCATCCTTTTGGTGGGGCGTCTGTCACTTGGATTGGTGCCAGATTGTGCGATATTATTTGTTTGTGTTTCGCTCCGTCATCCTTTTGGTGGGGGGTCTGTCACTTGGATTGGTGATAGATTGTGCGATATTTTGTTTGTGTGTGTTTCACTCCATCATCTTTTTGGTGGGGGTCTGTCATGGTCATTAATGACAGATTGTGCGATTGTGTTTTGCTCTACCATCCTTTTGGTTGTAGTAGCCGTGTGTGTTTCATTCCATCATCCTTTTGATGATGACGACTTTTTCCCTATTATTCACAGTTTACTCAGAGGTTTATCTCATCCAGCATTTCCAATTCCCAAACTTTCCTCTTCTTTTCGGACAAATTCAGGGTCTTTTTTTTATATATATCTAATTGTCTTCTACCTTGAAAGAGCGAGCGCCATAGTCGTTCATCCTACTCGGTTTAAGCCAATTAGATAGGGGCATCTGTCATACCCTAAATTTGTCCTACCCTTTTTCAAATATTTTCGTTTTTTTTATTTCTATTTACTTATTCTTGTATGTTTTACATTGCCCTCTTATTTTCTTGTTATTTAGACACGTGTCTGCTCGCAATTGGTTGATTTTTCAGAACTTTTTCTTTTTGACTAATTAAAGCATGACACATGGCCTAAAGACATGTTTGTGAATATTAATTCTTTTCTTGATTTCCTAAACTTTTTTTCTTTTTTAAAAAAAAATATATATTAATAATAATATTTTGTGCACATATATAGCTCTTTTATTTGTAAATATTAATTTTTGTTTTTTTTAGTTTGTTTTACATATATATTTGTTAATATCTATTAATTTTATATTTATTAATATTTATATATTTAAATAGTTGTTAATATTTTATTTTAGTTTATAGTTATTATATTTGTTAATATTTGGTAAAAAATTGTTAGTAAAATGATGGAAATAATTTTAAAAAAAGAGTTTGAGTGAACCATATGAGAGGCCCATTCCAAACGGCCTGTTAGGGTTGGTTTCGGCATGCTATAAAAAGGGGGGGAAGAACCGATTGAGAAAAGGAGGAATTTACTGTTCATCGCCTCTCTCACTCGAGGAAACTTGGTGCCGCCCCAACCCCGAAAACCATCACTGTTCATCTTCTTCTACATAGCAAACCCTAGCCGCCGCCACCGAAAACCTCAAAACCCTTCATCTTCTCCTTCATCCGACCTCACCACCATCATCATCTTCTCTTCTTCTACTCCAAAGACCATCAATCTACCATTCCCCATCATCGCCACTCATCCCTCAATCATCACCAAATCTCCCCTCAAATCTTTTGTTTTTGCTCTTCAAGAACCATCAACATCGAAACTCACCCCTTCTACTTCCACTACATATACTTCTCCGCCATTTTTACGATCTTCGACGTTCATATTTGTATCCCAATAGCCACGGCGGTGACAACAATGTTCACAACAACAATGTTCAGCGCGCGGTTTCGCAAAATCGCAACTTCGTTTTAGGCAACGACAACACCCTCCATTAAAAAATGATTCCATCTAATAGCAACTCCCACTATTCAACAACATCAACTTAGTTCAGTCGTTTCGCGAACACCACCACTCAGCGGATAACAACTAACCGAAATCACTTCGCAATCAACACAATTACCCAACCTCCATTTCTTCAATCACTAGGATCGTCAGCCCTGTTGGAGCCTTCTGTCACGGTATTTTTCTTGGGGGGGTCTGTGTTCCGATTTGTATCGACTGCTTCATGACTTAGGGGTCTAAGTTACCTTGATTGTATGAAATAAAATTATGTTCTTGTTTTGCTTATGTTTTTTAAAGTCTGATAGAGGTTTTGTTTTGTTAGAAAAATGGTGTGCATTTTCAATGTTTATTGCTTCTGGATTTAAACATGGAGTCAAATTTGGGAATAGTATAATGTTAAATATTGATATTAATGTTGATGTTGAATGCATGGTTGCTAGATGTTTAACATACTATGTTTGGTCTTGGGTATATCAGATTCGTGTTTGACTTGTTTAGGCTACGAGTCCTGTGGTTAATGCCGGAATCGACTCAAATTTTCTTTTTTTTCTTAATTTGGTTCAGTGTTTCTGTTTGTTGGTGTTGATGATCAAGGTTCCATCCTATTGATGGAAGTTTCTGCATATAACGGAACGTATCAGTTGGCTTTGAGCTTTAATTAGTTTATGGGTGAACAGCAGGCCCTAGGTGCTTGAGGCATGTATTGATTAGTTTTAGATTGTTGAAAATACAATTAAAAGTATTGGCTCTAAGTTCAGAGTAATTAATGATAATATTATCTCAAGATTAGGATAATTATTTTTTTCATATCTTATTAATTTGGTTTTAATTAAAATCCTTTTTATAAGTTTTTGACTTTACGCTAAATGTCGGATGTTCTTTTGTTTTGATTAAGATATTAAATATCCTAATTTTAGTTATTTTCTAACACCAATGTTTTTTTGAATAATTTCAAAAAAATACATTTTTGATCTTATATTTTTAATTATCTGGCCATTTTCTTAATCAATCACGTAAAACGAACTTTTAAGGTCTAGCACGTTTTGGGTTCATGAGTGATCACTATTGGGGCGTACGCCTTGGGTAGTGCATCGTTGGACTTTTATTTTATAAAATATGATCTTTAATTATTTAGACAAAGAAATGTCATTGAAGTCTAGTATTCCACATGATACTTTCACTGTTTATTTTAAACAATATCTCCTAAATTAAATCAAATGGTGAAAATTAAACTCTTGAAGTCTAGCACTTCTCGAGTTTTCGAATGAATATTATTAAGGTGTACACCTTAAATAATGTATTTGTTCATTTTTTCGTTTTTTTATATATTCTCTTCTTTGGACAAAGGAATATCATAAGAATCTAGCAATTCTGTGTGATATTTCCATTGTCCATCCGAGTTTTTTTCGAATGAAAAAAGATGTTGTCGAGATCTCGCATCTCGATAATACTCCGATTAATTGGTTGTGAGGTCGACGTATCATTTATCAAATAATTATCACTTCTCCTAAATTATTTTCAAAATTCAATTTCGTATTCTTACCTCATACCTACAAACTCTTTTCATATACTCTATTTCGCTTCAAATCATTTTTTAAAACATTTTCTCAATAAAACTCCGAAAGAAGGAGATTCTTGGAATCTAGCATTCCTTGAATTTTCGAGTGAATAGTTCTCGAGGCACGCCCTGTGAGTTGTTATTCACTCAACCTTTCGACTTTTTTCAAAGTCAATCATTTTCCAATGTTCTCCTAAGCCGAATGCTCGTACGCATTCGCAACCCACATTTCGTACACGCATTCACAACTTCTCGTGGTTTTGATATTGGAAGTACCCTTAGGGACCAATATCATTTCTCATAATCTAACCCTTGACACGTCGTCAAGTCGGTTCCATCTTCGGTCAAATCCTCGACACGTCGTCGAGCTATTTCAAACCAACTTCCTTTGGCCTCGCATGCCATTTTATTCGATTCAATCTTTTCACAAACGTTTTTTTTAAACTTACGAAGGAGGGATGTTCTTAGAATCTAGCATTCTTTGAATAGTCGAATGAATAATTCTCAAGACGCGCTCTGGAGTTGTTATTAGTTCATTCTTTTGATTTCAAAACATCCAACTCTTTATCTTCAACCTATTCAGTTAATTCCCGAAAGAATTGAATTCTTGGGATCTCGCATTCCTTGAATTCTTGAATGATAAGCTCTTGAGGCACGCTCTTGGGTTGCTTGTCAGTCACCCTTTCGTCTCTTTCTCAAACTTCCAACCTATTCAACCTCTTCTTTTCGTGGTTGTTACCACGAACTACGATTGCTCTGATTCTTCATTCTCGTCCGAATGTAAGATACGTAGGCACAAGATCGCGATGATCTTGGCGAGCTACCTCCCATCCATTTCCCCGTATCCTTTTCGTGGTTGTTACCACGAACTACGAACGTTATGATTCTTTATTCATTCTTGAATACAAGATACGTAGGCACAAGATTGCGATGATCTTGGCGAGCACACTTCTTTCTTCCTTCATTATTCCTTCCACACTTCTATCTTCCTCCATTACTCCGTCCAGACCTTTCCCATCTTTTTCCGTAGTCGAACTACGATGCTCTGATTTCTTATTCTCGTCCGAATGAGCATATGTAGGCACAAGGGCCCCAATCCTTGGCGAGCACCCTATCCTCTAACCATCCATCTCTCCTTTGTGTCTTCAACCTTTTACCCTACCAATTCTACCTTTATCATCGAGAATAAAAACAAGTTAACCTAGACAACATTCCCCACAATTACCTAAAGAGGTTCCCGTCGAGTACGACGGACGTGAGGGGTGCTAATACCTTCCCCTCACGTAACCGACTCCCGAACCCGGAACATGGTTGCGACAGCCCTGTTCCTATCCTTTCGTTTTTAAGAGGTTTTCTCGATATTTTCCTCTCCCATTTATTCGGGAAAAATAAAGTTCGGTGGCGACTCTGTCGAACCGCATTTCCGCACCTTTCGCGCGAGGGTCGTTTTCTCTAAAATATCTCCGTGATTTTTCGAGGTGCGACAGTAGTCACCTCCTTTCTCAAAAAAAAAGAGAAGAAGAAAAAAGAAAAGCCCGCTAAGTCGAAACCTATGAAGGAGACTTAGGCAAAAATGGGGCATCCCATTGACTGTATATTCGAACAAAGAAGTTCGGACAAAAGTCAGGGACAAAAAGAGATGAATGTTGTAAGAGTTATCACTCTTAAAAATCCTCAAATAGAAAAAGCTATCTAATACTCAAGGGAGTCGTGACTACCCTAGGTTTGTAAGCCATCAACAACTATCATCAGTTCAATTCTTAAAGTCTGTAAGAACCTAAACGTATAAGTTTGAGTTAACTGAGCATAGGATTGGAGTTCATCGTGGAGAATGGGTGGGACAAATAACTTTGAGCCTCTATCCTTTGTTTCATGAGCCATGAACAAAGCCACGTTACAACCCTTAAAAGACCTAATTGAGGTAAGGTTGTTTTAAAAGCATATTACAACAATGTTGGATAACCTGACTCCTAATAATCTTTGATGTTTGTGTGTGTTCACCACTTTATCCATCATTTGTAAAATGTTTGGACCACTTTCACTTTGATCACTTGATCACTCCGTCGTGTGTGTTTCATTAAAAAATGTTTTCAAAAGATTGCATGAACATTACATTGAAAATTGCCATTTTTTTTAATAAAGAGCATTGTGTGCAAAACAATCCAATATCAAAGGAATCCCAACAAGCACTGTCAGCCAGGGAATTTAACTTGATAAAGGAAGCTCAGCCTGGGGCGACCAATTTGAAGGATTTGTTAATCATTTGTCACAACGTTCAGCTAATCAGAGCTGACCAGGTCAAGATCAGATGAAGCTCTCGATGAACAGTTTAGTCTGGGGCAGACTTTTGCAGCTACTAGCTAGCAGGGGCAAGTTTGTTCCCCAGTCGTTACTTCCATAGTCTGAAGACTTTGTTGTACATGCACCGTTAAGCTGGGGCAATCACGTCGAGATTTGTAAATCTCTCTCTATAAGAGTTTGAAGACATGGAAGCATCTTTATGCTAGTTCTCTTGATGGTTTCTTCCCACAGACCATGTAATCTGGGGCAGAAAAGGTTAAAGATTGTTTGTCGCAAGAGCCGTTGCTCACTTGAAAAGGATTATTACCATTATGGGGCGTAAATGTTTTGTTCTCATGGTACCTTTTTCCAAGCTCTCCAGTTAAGTCGTTACTTCGGTTGATCTGGGAATCTCTCAATATGGTTTTCATCCAATAAAGAATTCAAATTCATGATGGCAATCCAAGTGAATTCATGATGTTGTGTCGTAAGTAGATTACTCTCTCCCAGAGAAAGTTGTAACTTTGAGGTGGAGCTGTTGTTCTTCATGATCATCCCTTTGATGTCCAATCTTGGTGAAGTTTGGTTGGGTCTCCGTGTCGAGATGCTTATTTCATCTCCTGTTTTATTTTGTCTGTTTTGTCAGCATAAACATAAGCATGGCATAAAGCATATGCATAGTATCCGTGCATTGTTGCTATCTCTGGTTGTTGCCTGTTCCTGTTTCACTTTGGTTCCCCCCTTAGTGATTGGGTGTGTTGTCTCTCTCTAATAGAGTTGTCATCCCTTAAGCATAAAACGTCCATCCTTTATCAATTCCCCACAGAGTTTAATCCTCGTGGATGATGGTTGCTTCAGTTATCTTTTTCCATGATTGGATAAGGTAAGCCACCATTCGAGTTCATTTCTCAATGGTTGGAGTCTTGTTTGAAAGTTTCTTTCTGGCTATATTCTAGATTGAACTTTGGTCCCTATCGGTCGATGAACCTACCTGGATGTGCATTTATTTTGCACTATCTATCAAGAAGGAAATTTTTGTATCATCTTCAACGGTGAGTGGAAATCTCTTGGGAAAAGCTTAACCTTCATCAACGATAAATGGCAGTCTCTTCGGAGAAGTTTAATCGTCTTCAACGGTAAGTGGCAATCTCTTGGGAGAAGCTTAACCATATTCAACGATAAATGGCAGTCGCTTCGGAGAAGTTTAATCGTTTTCAGCGATAAATGGCAGTCTCTTCGGAGAAGCTTAACCGTCATCAATGACAAATGGCAGTCTCTTCGGAGAAGTTTAGTCATCTTTAACAGGTGAGTGGCAGTCTCTTGGGAGAAGCTTAACTGTCATCAACGATAAATGGCAGTCTCTTCGGAGAAGTTTAATCGTCTTCAACGATAAATGGCAGTCTCTTCGGAGAAGTTTAATCGTCTTCAACGATAAATAGCAGTCTCTTCGGAGAAGTTTAATCATCTTCAGCGGTGAGTGGCAGTCTCTTGAGAGAAGCTTAACCTTCATCAATGATAAATGGTAGTCTCTTCGGAGAAGTTTAATCGTCTTCAACAAATAATTGGCAATCTCTTTAGAGAAGCTTATCATTCTTCAACGACAAATGGAAGTCTCATTTGAGAAGTTTATCTCAAGGATGTCGACGCACGGTTGTGACCATCATTGTTTAAAAATCCAGTGGATACTGGTATAAGTAATTTGGTGGTGACCAATCATATTTCAAGTATGGACCCTTGGTAATTGAAATTATGAAAATCCATGGACAACAAATACTGACAATTTGGTTGTGTATCAGTCCAAACTAAGTCTAGATGCTTTCCATCCCAAGCTCAGGTTGTGTACCTTTGGAGATGTATTGTTTGATTCCAAGCACAGGTTTCGTACCTTTGGAAGAAGTTTGTTTCTATCCCGAGCACAGGTTGTGTACCTTTGGAAATAGATGTTTGTTTTCATCCCAAGCTCAGGTTGTGTACCTTTGGAGATGTATTGTTTGATTGCAAGCACAGGTTTTGTACCTTTGGAAGATTGTTTGTTGTTATCCCGAGCACAGGTTGTCTACCTTTGGAGATAGATGTTTGTTTTCATCCCAAGCTCAGGTTGTGTACCTTTGAAGATGTATTGTTTGATTCCAAGCACATGTTTCGTACCTTTGGAAGAAGTTTGTTTCTATCCCGAGCACAGGTTATGTACCTTTGGAGATAGATGTTTGTTTTCATCTGAAGCTCAGGTTGTGTACCTTTGGAGATGTATTGTTTGATTCCAAGCACATGTTTCTTACCTTTGGAAGAAGTTTGTTTCTATCCCGAGCACAGGTTGTGTACCTTTGGAGATAGATGTTTGTTTTCATCCCAAGCTCAGGTTGTGTACCTTTGGAGATGTATTGTTTGATTCTAAGTACAGGTTTCGTACCTTTGGAAGAAATTTGTTTCTATCCCGAGCACAGGTTGTGTACCTTTGGAGATAGATGCTTGTTTTCATCCCAAGCTCAGGTTGTGTACCTTTAGAGATGTATTGCTTGATTCCAAGCACAGGTTTTGTACCTTTGGAAGATTGTTTGTTGTTATCCCGAGCAAAGGTTGTGTACCTTTGGAGATGTATACTTTGAATCCCGAGTTTAGAAATTCCCAGAGACTAAAATGGTTGCATTTGCATGAAGAGTTCTATATCTTAATATTTGGAGGGTATTAGTTTTTGATCCTAAGGTTTTGAGGGTCTTCGTCCAATCCTAATGTGTTGAGGGTGGTGTCTCTTCTATATCCTAATGTATTGAGGATGTTCAGCTTTTGTTCCTAATGTTTTGAGAGTCTGGGTACAATCCTAACGTGTTGAGGGTTGCGTCTCTGTTGTATCCTAATGCTTTGAGGAGATTAGCTTTTATTCCTAAAGTATTGAGGGATATATTTATGCTTCCTGTTCGCAGACCTGGTCGTCACCAAACTCTTTGAAAATCCAGTTCTTTCAAATCCAGTGGTTACTGGCATTGCTTGAAAATTAATCGTTATTAGTCGATTGTTACCAATTTTCCCAGCCGAAGTCCTGTGTTTTATCAATATTGTTTGGAATTCCCAATTGTAATTGGAACTTTGGTTTGGTCGTCGCCATCCTCCCCAGTAAGCCTAGCGAAAACTAACACCACTAAAAACTGTTTGTTGTTCTGGTCGTCACCGGTTTCCCCATTGAAGCTTTTGCTTTCCCAGTCGAGTCTCAGAGAACTAGTGGATACTAACTTCCCCAACGCGTCCAGCCTTGTTTCTAACATTTTCCTAAAGATCCCATTTAAACTCTTCGTTATAGGAAATTTCTCATCTGGTTATCCCAGTGAGGTTCGTGTCTCCGTTCCGTCTTTTCCCCAGCGAAGTTTTCCCTAGTGGAATGTGTGTTCCCTTTTCCCCAGTGAAGATTTGTCTTCCTCTGTGAAGTTTGCATCCCCTGTGTGAAAGATTCCCCTTCAGTAGCATCATTAGTCATGTATGAACTATTGCTATGTTATGCCCTGGATCTTTCCCCCAGTGTGTTAGGTCCCCCGTGAGTGGTTACTTGTTGTCTTGCCGTTCTTCTATTCTTGCTCGTGTGCCTGCAATTGTCTTGCACTCAAACATCATAAAGCATCATTTAGACTCATTGCATTTCACATTTGTACTTTTTCATATCATCGGATCTAAGGGACAAAATTTTTGGTTTGCTATATTTAAATACCTTTCACTACGATTTTATGAGGATTATCATCTCTCATTGCCATCTTGTGAAAATATTTAAATAGGGGCAACTGTTGCACCCCAAATTTTTACCCCTTAGATCTTCATCATCATTCTAGGGTCATTTCTGTTTGTTTATCTAACCTTAACCTATTCCAAGCTTGTCTTTGTTAAGATACAGGTGAATTAGGGTTCCGTGCAGTCGGGAATCGAGGTTTCGATGGTTTAATCAGTCAACGTATTAGATTTATTTTCCATGAAATAAGTCTCCACATCATCAAATATATTCCATTGGGTCATGTGTGAGTCCAATTTGAGGTTGTCACCCAAGGATTAAGAACATTGCAGTTCAGGACACCCAATTAGGGTTTCTGATTAGGAAAAGTCAATTGTACTTTGACTTTTGATTAAAATAGTGTTCCAATGATGGAATCATGGTCCATGAAGCTCATATGGCTTAGTTAAGTTCACTCAAGAAGTTTCAAGACCTCAGAGGACCCAGAACACCAACAGCTGATTCAGAGTTCTTCAATCAATCGGTTCGTCTGACTGAAAAGTCAACTCAATGACCAACATGGTTTTGACCCAAAATTGAAGGCAATTATGTTTCTAATGGTATATCACATTTATTCATGAATTTTGGTGACCATTGGATCAAGATTGATAAGTAATCAAAAATTTGGGAAATTAAGGTTTTGAAAAAGGCAAAGCCATAACTCCTTAACCACACAAGGGTTTTTGACCTAGATTCAAGGGGAATGCGTTCCTAACACACGCATAAATATCGTATTACCTAATTGGGGATTTTTAAAAAGTACAAGTGGGTTCCATAACTCTTCGTGGTTAGAGAGAACCAGGATCTACAAGTCGGCAAAAACTCACATTCGCAAAACTAGGTCAACATGAGTTTTTTTTATTCCAAAACCTCTCCAAATTGATTCTAATCAAAGACTAAATCTCATTTATGATGTTTGCATTGATAATGAATATTTTTAATATCAATTCCCACGAAAATGACACAAAGATCAAAGGAAATCATTATTTAATCCAAGTTGCAAAAGTGAATAGTGAAGAAAGAGAAAAAAGGTGGCTACCCTTGTCAAATCATCAAATTTACTTCAACAAGTCACCTCCTAACCTATCAAGCATGATGAAAACAATATATAGGGCATGGAGAATATCTTAGTAGAGTGGCTTAAAGACAAGTATGAAGATTGTATTGGAAAACTCAAAGATTTTCATGATGGAAGGTTAAAATTGGCAATTTGCTTCACTTTTGCCCATACCTTGATCCAAGACCTTTGGCTATAAATAGAACTCACTTCCTACATAACAAATACACCAGTTCTATGCTAGAAACCGTATAGAACTCTCTCCCTTATACAATCACCAAATTCTTGCAAAATCTCACTAAGTCTCCAAAATCCCTCAAAATCTATTTTTACAAAACACCTTCCAAAACCATTTCAAAACTTTTTCCAACTCAAGAAACACTTCAAACACATCAAATATGATGTATTGAAGCTATCCAAATCACTTCCACACTTATGTAACAAGGTTTGAGTGAGTTGGTCTTTGAAACCTTTGGATTTTAGAGTTTTTCCTTCATTTACAAGGCATTTCGTCCACTAGCTTGCTTGGAGGTTGTTTGGAGCATCTATTCATCAACCTAGGAACATTTGAAGACCTTGTAAGAGCTCTCAATATCTCTGGTTTTCTTATTTCTTAAGCTTGCTTCAAGAGGTAAACCTAAAACTCATAAATGTGAACTTTCTACTTGCATTTCACATGCTACCATGAATGTTTTTAGGGTTTTCACCTTCTTATCTCTCATTTATTCATTTCAAAACTTTAATTTTATTCTCTTTTGATTTTTATTTTAAAGTTATGATTTTGGCTTGTTAGCATCCTTGTGTACTTGAGTTTGACTAAAACTCTTGCTTGTAAGCCTTTGTGTTTGATCTTCTCTTAAAACTTGAAAGTTTTCCCGTGAAGTTTTTAAACTTCTCACGTACATTTGTTGTGACATTATTTGATTACGCTTGATAATTGTAATTACATATGGCATCTTGTAAGCTCTAAGAAACCATTCTTTGTCAAGATACATATTTATCTTTGTTAAGATCCCCTGCCTTCTTTGTTAAGATATATCCCCATCTTTGTTAAGATATGTTTGTGGTTGTGACTTCCTTATGCTTAAGTCTTGTAAGAACTTACCCTTCTTGATATTGTAATATCTTGATACTTGCTTTGGTTGTGACCATCTATCTTGATTGAAATCATTAATATTGTAATATCTTAAATGCTTGCTTTGGTTGTAACCATTCATCCTGATTTAGATCCTTGCTTATTATAATATGCTTGATCCTTCTTGGTTGTAACCATATCCCTTATATTCATCATGTGTGAATGTTTATGCTTTGTTAAGTTTACTTTCCCCAAGTGATGGAACTCTTTAGTTCTCATCCAAGTTGCGTCATCTTTTCCCTTCCAAAGGAAAGTCTCTCTATTGACCCTTGGGTCATAGATAGCTTATTAAACTCATAGGTCTGAATAGAACCTTCCCCTATTTGGTCTGGATAGAACCAATAGGATACCCTCATAGGTCTGGATAGAACCTTTCTCCCCTATTTGGTCTGGATATAACCAATAGAATACACTCATAGGTCTGGATAGAACCTTCCCCCTATTTGGTCTGGATAGAACCAACAGGATATAACATCATAGGTCTGGATAAAACCTTTCCCCTCTTTTGGTCTGGATAGAACCAATTGATCCTTATTCTGTCGTTCGATCCCGAACTACGACCGCTCTGATTTCTCATTGGATAATGAGAATAGTTGGCACAAGATGCGATATCTTGACGAGCAACCTTCCCCCTTCTCTCACATTTTGGTCTGGATAGAACAAATTGGTCTTACAACTTAGAGATAGGTAGAGTTTGGTTAACTCTATGTAAGAATCATGGATATGATTACTTACTTCCCCTTCTTGAGCGTTCAACATAGATTTAGAGAGTTTTGTTAAACTCTATACGAACATTGTTATGTTTGTTCCCCTTTGAACCTTGATCATAATCAAGTGTTCTTCGACCCTAGTAAGGTGAACTATGATTGCTCTGATTCTATCTTGGTAAGGATACGTAGGCAGAGGACGCGATGTCTTTGCGAGCAAGCTTAGAAACTATCTTTAGGTCTTAACCTTCACCTTCTACCCAATCCCAAACCTTAGCAAACATTAACAAACTTAGCATTCAAATAAACAAAAGGTTCCTGTAGAGTACTACAGATGTTTAGGATGTGAAATATCTACCCTATGCATAACCAACCCCCGATCCCCGAATCTCTTAGCATTATTGTTACATCACGAAAAAGGTTCATTCTCTCTTTAGACCTTTCATTTGGATAAATTAAAGTCCGGTTGTGAATTTAAGAATTAAGATTCAAGTTAATCAATAGCTTGATATCACGATTCTCACTGCAACACATACACCAACTGCTAGAACTGATTGTTAACCCTACTCGGGCCTAACAAACCTTTTGAACCAGCATGTGGTCCTTTTAGCCCGAACTACGTTTTCTCTGATCTTTCATACCAGATGAAAGTATGTAGGCACAAGACGCGATGTCTTGGCGAGCAACCTTTCCCCTTTCACCCGTAGTTTGCCGAACTACGTTGACTCTGACTTTCCCATTGCACGAGGGAGTACGTAGGCACAGAACGGTGATGCTCTGTCGAGTCACTTCTATTTTATTTTTTCTTTTGTCCCTTGACCTTTAGCTAGATAGTTTGATCACCCTTTTAGATAGACAACAATGCGTGGATCCCGTCGAGTACGAAGGACGTGAGGGGTGCTAATACCTTCCCCTTGCGTAACGGACTCCCGAATCCAGACATGGTTGCGATGACCTTATCTTTTCCCTTTTCGTCAGGTTTTTTCGATCGTTTCCTTTCCCTCTCCGTGTCATAAATAACGAAAGGTGGCGACTCTTCTGTTTTCCGCCGGTTGTTTTTCGCAGTTGCGACACCTACCAGTAACATCACTTTGCTTCTATCATCCAGCTTCTGTCTTCTAGCTTCTAGAATGTGTTTGTAATATACATAACCAAACACCTTCAGATGGCTAACATTTTGCTTGCCTCCAATGCACTTATGAATAGGAACTATTTCCTTCAGCTTCTTCATTAGACATCTCTTGAGCACATAAGCCGCGGTGGAAAAAACTTCTCCCCATGAGGTGTGAGGAAGCTTATTCTCCTTCACCATGCTTCTCGTTATATTAAGAAAAGCATGATTTCTTCTATCTGAAAGACCATTGTGTTGAGGAGTATAAGGAGCAGTAACCTCATTCTCAATTTCATTCTCCTCACTGAACTTTCTAAACTCAATGGAGTTGTACTCACCTCAACCATCAGTTCTGAGAATCTTCAGTGTCTGACAACTCTAATTCTCAACCTTCATTATGAATTTCTTGATTTCAGCAAACACCTCTTGTTTGAACTTTATAAGGGATACCCATGTCATCCTTGTGAATTCATCAATAAATGACATAAAGTATTTGTTCCTTTCAATTGATACTAATGGAAATAGACCACACACATCATAATGCATTACTCCTAAGGCATGCTTTACTCTTGAAGTTACTTCTAACGCAAATGGTAATCTTGGTTGCTTTCCTTTCATGTAAAATTTGCATGACTTTTTAGGCTTCTTAATTGTAGGAATTCCTTGTACCAACTTCTTCGAATTCAGATACCTTAAGCTTCTGAAATTCAAATGACCAAATCCTTTGTGCCACAACTCACTTTCCTTTACAGCACTTGTTGCACTAAGGCATTCAGAGTCTGCAGTTCTGACATTTACCTTGAATGTTCTATTCCTTCCCTATTTTGACTCCATAATCAGCTTCTGATTACAGTCATACAACTTCAAAAGATTGTCCTTCATGGTAAATGAAAAACCTTTCTGAGTTGCGTACTACACTCACCAGATTTATTTTCATGTCAGGTACATACCACACATTCTGAATCAATGTTATTTTACCATTGTTCATAACGATTCTGACATTTCTCATACCTTCAGCATTGAGGTATTTATCATCAGCACATCGGATATTTTTCCTCTTTCCAGAGTCAAAGTTAACCATCCATTTCTTATTTCCAGTAAGATGTTTGAGCAGCTAGTGTCGATATACCACCAATCTTTCAAATTCGTATCATTAGATTCAGAAGCCATCAGTAGCACAGATTCATCATTAGAATCTCTTTTGGCTACGTTTGCTTCGTCTTGTCACTATGCGAAAAATGACACAGAGTCGCCACCGAATTTTATTTATCCCAAGGAGGGAAAGGGAAATAACGATAAAACCTTTAGGGAAAGAGCATGGCCATCGCAACCAAGTTTTAGGGTTCGGGAGTCGGTTATGCGAGGGGAAGGTGTTAGCACCCCCTCACATCTATCGTACTCGATGGGAACCTTCTAGGTTATTTAGCTTGAGTGGGTGTTTTAATCTAAAAGTTTGCTTGCTTAAAAGAAAAGAGGGGTTGGTTTTGTATTAGAATGCTCGCCAAGGATTGTGGCCCTTGTGCCTACGTATCCTCAATTAAAAGAAGTGAAGAATCAGAGCTCCGTAGTTCAGAGGCTTGAGAAATGTTTGTTTATTGGTTGATTTTATACCTTGAAAAAAGGGTTTTCGGATTGATGCCCTACAGTGAAAAGAAGTTTGATGAGTTGATGTTATTTTTAGGTTTTTGAGAAGAAATTGTTCATGATTAGAATCACACTAAAGACTTTGGGTAGAGATGAATTTCTTGAATAACCAAGTCAAGCGTCTTGTGTTCAAAACATTCGGAACGAGTGTAGGGGGGTTCCATTCTCATTCCTTCTCCACCACTTTAAAGCTTATGGCATATAACCCTAATCGTATCTTTATTGTTTTTTTGGATTTTTATGAGAAAAATACCACTTGATGTTGGATCAAGGCTTTTATTGCTTGTAAAACTATTTGAATTGATGTGAACAAGGTTGATGGTGAACGCACAAGGTAGTCGACTTACAAGGGTGAAAATGGCTCGATAAAATTGAGAGTTTATTTTTGAAAATAGTTTTCGGAACTAAAAGTCAAGAATGACCATAAGCATCCACATACAACGGCCGTACAACCACATCGGGTTAGTCAGCTTGAAAGAAAATAAAACAAAAAAAACAATGGCATGAAAACGGCAGAGAAAGTTCGTTGTGCGAACCTTGCAGCGAAGCTGCCAAGAAAAAACATGAAGTTTGTTGTGCAAACTTTCCAATGAATATGCACTATTTAGAAACATAAGCGAAATGGGCAAATGTTCGTGGTGCAAACTTGCCAGCAAACCTGCCTTTGTTGTGCAAACTTGCCAGCGAACAAACACTATTCACAAACAGAGGCGAAAGGGGCCAAAGTTCGCTGTGCAAACTTGCCAGTGAACCTGCCTAGAAAAAACATCAAGAAGTTCGATGTGCGAACTTCATGCTTTTTGCCCAGAATACACCTTTTTTCATAGAAACAGAGGGAAAAGGGGGCAAAGTTCACTATGCAAACTTGTCAGCGAACATGACAGTATTTTTGAGTTTTTTTCAACTCATTTCACTATGAAAACTAACCTATGTTCTCTCCTTTTCTTATACTTTTTCCATACAACATAGGTCACTCTTGAGACCTCATTACAGTATATACAACAACAATAATTTAAGAGAAAAATAAAACATGCAAGATATATAAAGAGATAAAGGTTTGAAAGGAAATATACCCAAGAGCTACATTTCTCCTTCTAATCACCAATGACTTTTGGTGGCTATGCTCTATGGTTCACCTCCTTCTTCTGGTTTTCTATCACTCTCTTGTTCTCTCAATGGTTTTTTTCTTTCTCACTGTAATACCCCAAATTTTACCCTTTCTTTTTATTTTTATTTTAAATTCTTATTAACCTAATAAATTAACCTTTTTTTTTAGATCTTGTTTTTTTAACTAATAATAATTTAATTAAATTTTTTTTTATAACTTTACTAATATTTTTTATTAACTTTTTTTTTCTATTTAGTTTATTTATTTTATTTATTTAAAGCTCTTCTTACTAACTTTTAGGATTTATATTAAAATTTAACTTCTTTTTTTTTCCTTTCTTCAAGAGTAAATTTTTTATAACCTTTTTTAAATTAATTTCTAACACATTTTTTAATCAAATTCTAATACCTCTTTTAAAATAAAAATCTAACTTCTTTTTAAAATTAAATCTTTTTCCTAACTTTTTTTAAATCTTTTTTCTAACTTTTTTTAAATCTTTTTTCTAACTTTTTTTTAAATCTTTTTTCTAACTTTTTTTAAATCTTTTTTTCTAACTTTTTTTTAAATCTTTTTCTAACTCCTCTTTAAAGTTAAATCTTTTTCTATCTTTTTTAAAATTAAATCTTTTTTTTTCTAACTATTTTTAAAGCTAAATCTTGTTTTCTAACTTTAAATCTTCTTTTTCTAACTTTTTAAAATTAAAACTTTTTTTTCTAACTTTTTTTAAAGTTAAATCTTTTTTTCTAATTTTTTTTAAAAAAAATCAAATCTTTTTTCTAACTTTTTAAAAGTTAAATCCTTTTTCTAACTACTTTTTTAAAGCTAAATCTTTTTTTCTAACTTTTATAAAGTTAAATCTTTTTTTCTAACTTTTTTAAAAAAATTAAATCTTTTTTTTCTCTCTAACTTCTTTTTAAAATTAAATCTTTTTTTTCCTCTAAATTCTTTTTAAAATTAAATCTTTTTTTTCTAACTATTTTAAAAATTAAATCTCACCTTTGTCACTTTTTTGTTCTTTATTATTTTTACTCTAAATTTTTCTATCTTTCATTAAAAAATAACAAAAATAGTTTTTTATTATTATTTAATTATTATTTTCGTATTTTAATTAAATCATTTTTTAAAATATTATTTTTTTCACATTTTCTAAATTATTCATAAAAATATCCAAAAAAAAATCATAAAATAAAATATATTGAAAAAAATTTTGTTCTTTTTATAATATTTTTGATTTTAGGAATCAATAGGATTATTAGTTTTATTTTTAGTTTATTTTAATTATTTTAATTTTATTTTTTCTCTTAACTAATTATTTAGTTTGGGCTTTAAAATGGGCTTTAGGGACATTATTGACAATTTGGTGTTAACCCTAATTTGTTCCCTATATATACATGTGTTGCCTTGTTGGAAAGGAAGAGAGAATGAAAAAACCTAAGAGGGGTCAGAAGGTTTTCTTCAGAAAAGAGGAGAGAAAGGGAGAAACAAAGGAGATCCCCAGAGAAGAAAGGCGGTCGTTCCCACAACTCTTAAGAAGGATTGGAGCTCTCCAGTGTTCCCTTATTCAAACATTTTTCACATTTACCGAAGCAAACCTCCGCTTCGTAGGTTAAATTACTAAACCTTTTGCCTTTTCATGTTTATGTGCATATTTTGCCATGTTAATGTGTTTAGGTCCGTTAAATTACTAAATCCTTTGCATTTTTCATATTTATTTGCATCCTTGCCATGTTAACCTTCATTGTTGTTTAGATCCGTAGATTTTGATCTGTATGAACCATGATTGTGTCGTATAGGATTGTTTGCATGTCCATTAATTGTCTGTTTGCATTTGCAATTCTATTGTTATTTTTTTTTATCAAAACATTTTTCCCAAAAAAAACCTTTTTTGTTCCCATAAACATTTTTTTCCCAAAAAAAACCTTTTTTGTTCCCGTAAACATTTTTTTCCAAAAAAGCCTTTTTTTGTTTCCGTAAATATTTTTTCCCAAAAAAAACCTTTTTTTTGTTCCCGTAAACATTTTTTTCCAAAAAAGCCTTTTTTTGTTCCCGTAAATATTTTTTTCTAAAAAAAACCTTTTTGTTCCCAAAAACATTTTTTTTATATATAATTTAAACTTAACATTTTTTTTATAATTTAAACTTAAATTTTTTTTAACTAAGTAATTCCATTTTAAAATTAAAACCTTTTTATATATATAATTAAAATATTAAAAAAATTAAAACATTTTTTACATAATTAAAATATCAAAAAATTAAAACCTTTTCGTAAGGAACTCCTTTGCCGTGTCATTTTGTGTACCTTTTATTTTCTTTATTCCTGCATTTCATTTGCATGCTTGAGGTTGAGATGTGCTTGTGGTGGCCACAGCCCCACACTATTTTCCTCCCTCACTTCATTCTAAGTGTTATTACATATTTTCATATTCTTCATGTTTTCAGAAATGTTTCTTTGTTTCTTTATACCCTCTGCCTTTATTACTTTTCTTATTTCTGTACCTTAATTATTCCTCCATATAATGATTTGTCATATTTTCACATTTTTTACAGTTTTATCCTTCCGAAGGATTAGGTCCAGCCTTTTGGCCGCCGAGTCAATAGCCTTACCCCTTTAATGGATCAAACCCTAATTTTCACAAATGCCTCGCCGCAGGCAAAATTACAATTTTACCCTTAGCATTAGGTCAAAGAGCCGCCGCGCTCATTTTAGGGTTTCCCGCCGTGGAATCCCTAATTTAACCCTAATTACAACTTAACAATTCAACGTAGAGATTTGGAGTTTCTACACTCCGCGTAAGCGTGCCCTTAAGACATGTTTATTCCCCTTGAGACCTTGACCACAGTCAAGAAGTCTCTAACCTCCCTTTTGAGGGGAACTACGATTACTCTGATTCCACTCCCGTAAGGATACGTAGGCACAAGATGCGATGTCTTGCCGAGTAAACTTAGAATTAACCCCTTAGGTCTCTTTTCTCACTTGTAATCCTTATGCACATATACCTTAAGCAAATAAATAAAGCAAATAGTAAACATCTGAACAAAAGGTTCCTGTAGAGTACTACAGAAGTTTAGGGTGCTAATACCTTCCCTAAATTTAACCAACCCCCGAACCCTAGATCTTTCCCCGCATTGTGTTTACGATGCAAAAATAGGTTTTCCCTCTTTTGACCTTTTCCTTCGGATAAATCAAAGAGCGGTTGTGAATTGAATTGCGATTCAAACTCATTAATAGTTTGTGATCCTATTTCCACCGCAACAGAAAATGGCGACTTCACTGGGGACTCCTAAACTTTTGAGGGTTATCCCAAACTTGTTCATATTTATTACTATCTGCGTTATTATTCATTTTGCATGTATATATTTGTGCTTTGATTGTGGGACTGTTCCTTGTGCTGTGAGATAGGTCCTAACCCGGATCTAGTGTACCTTAGGTAAATGGCAATAGACCAAGGAAACTGTACGACGTATATCGATACGGTTGATCTGGTGGCCATGGTTAGTGCGACTTCTTGGTTGGTGCTTATATTCCTTAAGTCAAGTTGAGGATAATATTGAGGCTGCCATATGTTGTCAACGCACTAACTGACTTTTAGAACCCTAGTTAACTCATCTTGGCCTTTAGAAAGTAGTGAGGTAACCGGCTTTGGTGCAGACTAAAGTTGGTTGACACTCGATACTACGCTCATTGAGATCTTAAACTTGGAGGGTTTTGGTTGGCAAGTAAGTTGCCTTCTGAACAACCACCCTTGTGAAGGATCAATGATATTGAGATCCCTTAGAACCTGGTTACTTTTGTAGGACAGGATGAACCATCTAACTTCAGGGGAGGGTATTTGCCTTTGAACCTCATGCAAGCTTTTAACCTAGGACTTTGTGTGTTTTCATGCATTGCATCCATAAAGCATCTCATTGCATTGTATTTCATGGAGCTCAAACATCATTTATGGATATCGCGGGATACCATAAATAAAAAAAAAATATAAAATGAAAAAACAAGGAAAAGATTTCCTTGGTACCCCACGACATTAGTAAATGTTTTGAATTCCATGAAATCCTCATTTACATTCACATTTTAGCATCATACTTTTGCATTACATGTGTCTCCCGATTTCTCACACTCGGTTCTCTCACCTTCCAGTTTCGTCACCCTGAGTTCTCGGCACCAATACAACACCAGAGCTCAAACTCGGAAAAGAATGGAGGATCAGGCAAAAGAGATTGATCGCCTTAGCAATGAACTCGAAGACCTTCGAGGGGGTATGGGGCGTATGATGGAATTGTTACATGTCATGAATGCTAAGATGGATACCCAGCCCACTGTTGTTTCTGAGATTACCGGCGTTACTGTGGACCCTCCACCAAGTGTGACTGTAGCAAGGGACCCACCTTATGGTCTTGCTCCGGGTTTTGTGCCTCCCCAAGCCACTGTTCCGATTAATCAACCTGTTCAGCAAGCCGTGCCCTTGTTTTCTGAAGTTTCTAGGGGGGCTCCTATCTTTGCACCACCTGTTGTACACACTCGTGCGCAACCGTACTCCAATGAGACAGTTTTTGATAATCTTGATGAGAATGTTGAGGGTTATGAGAAACATGATAAGCTTCGTGAGGAAGTAAACACTATCGTCCAGAGATTGAAAAAGGTAGAGGGTGATCAAATTTTTGGGACTGCTGCAAGGGATGTTTGTTTGGTTTCAGGTTTGGTTATTCCCCCAAAGTTCAAAACTCCGAACTTCGATCGTTATGAAGGTGCCACCCGTCCTAAGAGTCATTTGATCATGTATTATCGCAAAATGGCTGCCCATGTTGAGAATGATAAACTGATGATTCATTGCTTCCAAGACAGTTTGAAGGGTGCTTCTTCCAAGTGGTATTTAACTTTGGACCAATCCCGCGTTAAGAGCTTTCAAGATTTATCTGACGCTTTCATCAAACACTACAAGTACAATATGGATCTGGCTCCTGACAGAAGACAATTGCTGAGTATGTCACAAAAGAATTCTGAGTCATTCAAAGAGTATGCTCAAAGGTGGAGAGAGACTGCTTCGCAGGTAGAACCTCCTTTGACCGAGAAAGAGTTAGCTGATTGGTTTGTCGACACAGTCCGTCCAGAATTTTACGAGAGAATGGTGGGTAGTGTGACTTCAAATTTCTCCGACATCGTTGCTGTGGGTGTCAAGATTGAATTGGGTATGAAGAGTGGTAAAATGACAAATAATCATGGCGCTTCTAAGGATCAGCCGAAGAAACCTCCTTATAGCTCCCAGAAAAAGAAGGAGAGTGAGACTAATGCTATATCCTCTGGTAAACCAAGGGAACGCTTTTATCGGCATCTGCAAGGTTATGCTCAACCTCAAGGGTACCCGGTCCAATATGCTCAACAACCCTATGTGGCAGCTATTACACCTTCTTTCAATCAACAGGTTCCCATGTATCAACCTATGCAACAACCTCCTGTTTATCCGCCTCCTGTCAACTACCTACAGGCACCCAATACTCCTGCTCCTCAACAGCCAAAGAGTCCGGCTCCTCGCCAGAATATGCCAAACAGAAGAACGTATAAACCTTGTCCGCCGATCCCGATGACTTTTACTGAGTTATACCCCCACTTGGTACAACAAGGTCTGATTATCACCCGTGCTTTGGGTCCTCCGTCTAATCCGTTACCTGCAAGTTACAACGCTACCGCTCATTGTTTATTTCATGAGGGTGCGCCCGGCCATGATCTAGAGAATTGCTATGCTCTTAAGAAAGTTGTCAGAAATTTGCTAGAAACGAAGAAGTTGTCTTTTGGCGATGCTCAGCTGAAGATCGAGACTCCTTTCGGGGTTCCTCACTCGTCAAGTGCAAATTCTGCAAAGCATGCTACGCCTATCAGCCGAATCCAGTCATTATTCAAAGGCCTAGCCCGCTTCATTTCAGTAACCCTCAAGGTGATATGACCGGGATCAACAAAGGATCTGGGAAATTTATTTTGAAGCAACGACTGAAAACTGTTGAAGATGTGACCAGCATAACTGGGGTAAGCCATGACGACTCACAGTGATCATGAACCAGACGTCCTTTCCATTGAGGCTCCGCCAAAGGAAACTGTTAATCTTGAATGCAAGATTTCATAAACATTTAGAAGGATTTTTCCGACAGTTCATTTGTTTATTTATATGTATTTCTCTTCGATTAATCATATTTAGCATGCACGAACTTGTTTATCTTTGATTAATTAATGCAACGCATATGTTTGTCTTGAATAAATCCATTCGTTTCACTCATTCAAAATATATTTTTCATAAATTATAATGCCAACTTTACCCGATCTCTTGTTCAGATGGAGAATTGGGAGGAGGATGACGAACCTAAAACGTCAGATTTCTTGTCGTATGCTTTCAATTAAAGCCCGCTGATGATGTAAGGCATTGTTTCAAATCCCAAACACTGGAGATATAAGGATGTTAATCCCTAGTCAACCCTTTGAACCTTGAAGTAGGAGTTTTTCTTTCTTTTAAAGAACCTTCATCCTAACCTGGTGCAGGGTAGGTTTCAGTTAAACCGATCGAGCGCTTAGACTCTTAAAAAGGAAGAGCAAACCTTCGAGAATTTATCCTTAGCATCTTAAGAAGTCCAATACAATGACTATCCCTCGGTTACCTAAGGAGTGGGGCAGTCACGAGCCTTTCAAAAGATTTACACGACTTGTGCATAAAAGAATATTCAAAAAAATAAGAGCCCGCTAAGTCAAAACCTATGAAGGAGACTTAGGCAATACTGGGGCATCCCGCTGGACTCCAAAGTCAGATCAAAAGACGTTGTCCAGGCAAAAGTTAGGGAATAAAAGCAAAACAAGAGGGTACAATAAATAGTCCCTAGTAAAGAACAAGATCGTGTAATAGGTGAGCGACTGCCATGTCCAAAGCCTTGATAAGTTCTCGACCATAGCAAATCCGCTTGAGATATGAGCATTCGTATCCGGTTAACTGAATTAGGATTGGAGAACATCACGAAGAATGGGTGGGTACAAATATAACTTTGAGCCTTTATCCTTTTGTTTCTTAAACCGTGAACTGAGCCACGATACAACCTTTAAAAGACCTAATTGAAGTAGGACTTCGGTTGAAAGCATACTTGACAAGATCACGTTTCCTGACTCCTACGAGCTATGCTCAGAAAAAAATTCATGATGGCATTATAATTAAAACTTATATCCTGACTAGTGATTTCGGTCACAAGTTGTTGCGATATCTTTTTTTCAAAACAAAAATTCAAGACAAATATATGTGTACATTGACAAGCTCAAGATAGGCATTTCAGGCATGACAGCTTTGCTTGATATCTTAGAGATTTACATATGAACATAACCCATGGAACTTGAAGATCCTGCTAAACAGGGGCAGGCAGTTTCCCAATTCGCTTACCAACGCGAGTCTGACGTTCTTAAGAGTTATTTCCCAAAGATTTCGTCGTAACACGATTAATTTGTGCCAGTTACGTCGAGACCTGACAAATCTCTCAAAGAGTTTGAAAACAGTGGGGCAACCAGACTCCGTGTTCTCTATAAAATCCTCTTGAGATGACCATACTTTACAACACAAATATCCTGGGGCACCGTGTTTTTTGAAGAAACAAATGGCGACTACTATAAGGTCCTTCATGTGGTTTCACAACTTTTCTTCATGCACCCGATGGATTTTACTCACAGCGGCCTTCATACCCCAGTAAGCCTCAGTGTTGCAACAGACTCCTAAACTATTGCCTCATCACAGTCCCCAGCGAGACTATAAGCTGACAACCTTTTCTTGGGTAACTCGAAAGTGTCCCTCAGGTTTTCTTCTCCCCATGTGAAGACATGATACTGTGCACCCAAGCAGATTACCTTCTCCTCAGAGAATTCAGAACTTTAAAACCAGAT
This sequence comes from Lathyrus sativus, assembly GCA_963859935.3. NCBI lineage: Eukaryota > Viridiplantae > Streptophyta > Magnoliopsida > Fabales > Fabaceae > Lathyrus > Lathyrus sativus. Next base: position 60,485,391 of record OZ012741.1, read on the forward strand.
TTGGTTCTACCATTGATCTTTCTTACCCATGATTAACGTATTGGTTGCAGAGAACGCAGGGTATCTCCGTCGAGATGTTTATTTCATCTCTCGTCCTGTCTCTAGTCTGTTTCGTCAGCATACGCAGGGGCATAAGCATCACATGCCTATTTCATTACATATTCATTACATATTCATTACATATTCAGTGCATATTCATTACATATTCATTACATATTCATTACATACTCATTTCATAACATCCTGCATGATTAACTGCATAGACATTAACATACATTCATATTCACGTATTCATTAACATACGCGTTAGCATGCGCAGGTTCAATGTGTCTCTATCATTGGTCGTTACCGCCGAGTAACTGGGTTTGTCCATTCCCTTCAAATAGATTGTCAGCCTTAAGCATAAAATACATACTTGTTTCCAGTTTCCCCACAGAGCTCGATCCTCGTGGATGACGGTTACTTCAGCTATCTTTCCTCGCCAGGATAAGATATTTACCCTTCGAGTTCATTCCCTCGATGGAGTCTTGATTACCAGTTTTCTTTCTAGCTCGATCCTAGATTGAATCTCAGTCTTGTCGGTCGTCAATCCCAACCGGACGTGCATTTATTTTGCACCATCTAAAATTTTCACCATTACATTGGCAGATACGCGACTATCTCGCTTGAGAAGTTTATCACTGTACCCGGACGTGCATTTATTTTGCACTATCTTTCAAGAAAATCAACTACAATCCTTTCCAGATACACGCCAGTTCACGCCTGGAAAATCTATCAGTAAAACACTTTACAATCCTACATGTTACAACCCTTTACACTTTACATCTTACAGCATCAACACACGACATTTCTCACCTAAGAAGTCGATCATATCCTCGTTATGACTCGCAGCAAATGGCCATCTCCATGGAGCAGTTGGGCTTCCATTTACCTGCCGTCTTGAGGTACGAACCAATTCGTATTCAGGAGAGCACGATCTTGAGTTACGAGAAGGTTTGAGCGAAATCATATTCAGAAGAGCACGATTCTGAGTTATGAAGAAGTTCATTTATCCTTTAGTAAAAGAAGGAACGGAATCATATTCAGGAGAGCACGATTCTGAGTTATGAGGAAGTTCAGTTGGCCGTTTTTCAGGAGAGCACGATTCTGAAGAATGAAGAAATTTCAGGAGCCGAATCATATTCAGGAGAGCACGATTCTGAGTTATGAGGAAGTTCGATTATCCAGTTTCATATTCAGGAGAGCACGATTCTGAAGTATGGAAAAATTCATTTACAACCAAATCATATTCAGGAGAGCACGATTCTGAAATATGAGTAAATTCAGTCATCCAGTTTCATATTCAGGAGAGCACGATTCTGAAATATGAGTAAATTCAGTCATCCAGTTTCATATTCAGGAGAGCACGATTCTGAAATATGAGTATATTCAGTCATCCAGTTTCATATTCAGGAGAGCACGATTCTGAAATATGAGTATATTCAGTCATCCAGTTTCATATTCAGGAGAGCACGATTCTGAAGTATGAGGAAGTTCAGTTTACCCTTTTCATGTTCAGGAGAACATAATCTTGAAGCATGAAGAAGTTTATTTATCCTTCAGTAAGAGAAGAATCAGAATCGTATTCCAGGCGCCGACCTTAAATGCGAGAAGATTTATTTATCAGATAAGCAGCAGCCTCTTTATTTGAGTGCTTATCCATTTTGGCACATAAGTCCCTTCCAACGATAAGTGACAGTTCTCCCTCGAGAAGCTTATCAGGGCAATTCCCATCAAAGTCCATTTATTTTGGCATACAGTCGGTCTTTACCCTGTATATTTGCTACGGAGTTCCGAAAAGTCCGTTTGATCCTGTCACGAGGGGTAGTTTACAGAAGCTTGGATGTTATTCCTTGCTCAATGCTCCAGCATTCTGTAATCGATCTTACAATCGTACGTGATCCAGTTTTATTTTTAGATTCCCCAGTGGAGGCCGTCTCACAGGTGCCATCTCCATTCGAGGATCTCGTTCCTTTTCTGAAAGTGACAATTGGTCATCCGCACCAGTTGACTATCATTTTTAGAATTCCCCAGTGTTGTACTGTGTCTCAGCGCGTCGTTTTCCCCAGTGTGTTCTTCTCGTAGCATCTGTGTCGTCGTATTCGTCAGCATTTTCGCATTCATCATTCCAGCATACGCATCACATCATATTCACGGCATCATCTGCATTAATCTGTTTTCGCTTTGTCCATAGCATTGCATATCGCCGCATATAAGGGCAAAATTTTCGGTTATCTATATTTAAATCCCTCCACCATGATTCCTTGAGTCTCCGTCACTCAAATCATCTGGTGTAGCTATTTAAATAGGGGCAACTATAATACCCCAAATTTTACCCTTTCTTTTTATTTTTATTTTAAATTCTTATTAACCTAATAAATTAACCTTTTTTTTAGATCTTGTTTTTTTAACTAATAATAATTTAATTAAATTTTTTTTTATAACTTTACTAATATTTTTTATTAACTTTTTTTTTCTATTTAGTTTATTTATTTTATTTATTTAAAGCTCTTCTTACTAACTTTTAGGATTTATATTAAAATTTAACTTCTTTTTTTTTCCTTTCTTCAAGAGTAAATTTTTTATAACCTTTTTTAAATTAATTTCTAACACATTTTTTAATCAAATTCTAATACCTCTTTTAAAATAAAAATCTAACTTCTTTTTAAAATTAAATCTTTTTCCTAACTTTTTTTAAATCTTTTTTCTAACTTTTTTTAAATCTTTTTTCTAACTTTTTTTTAAATCTTTTTTCTAACTTTTTTTAAATCTTTTTTTCTAACTTTTTTTTAAATCTTTTTCTAACTCCTCTTTAAAGTTAAATCTTTTTCTATCTTTTTTAAAATTAAATCTTTTTTTTTCTAACTATTTTTAAAGCTAAATCTTGTTTTCTAACTTTTTAAAATTAAAACTTTTTTTTCTAACTTTTTTTAAAGTTAAATCTTTTTTTCTAATTTTTTTTAAAAAAAATCAAATCTTTTTTCTAACTTTTTAAAAGTTAAATCCTTTTTCTAACTACTTTTTTAAAGCTAAATCTTTTTTTCTAACTTTTATAAAGTTAAATCTTTTTTTCTAACTTTTTTAAAAAAATTAAATCTTTTTTTTCTCTCTAACTTCTTTTTAAAATTAAATCTTTTTTTTCCTCTAAATTCTTTTTAAAATTAAATCTTTTTTTTCTAACTATTTTAAAAATTAAATCTCACCTTTGTCACTTTTTTGTTCTTTATTATTTTTACTCTAAATTTTTCTATCTTTCATTAAAAAATAACAAAAATAGTTTTTTATTATTATTTAATTATTATTTTCGTATTTTAATTAAATCATTTTTTAAAATATTATTTTTTTCACTTTTTTCTAAATTATTCATAAAAATATCCAAAAAAAAATCATAAGATAAAATATATTGAAAAAAATTTTGTTCTTTTTATAATATTTTTGATTTTAGGAATCAATAGGATTATTAGTTTTATTTTTAGTTTATTTTAATTATTTTAATTTTATTTTTTCTCTTAACTAATTATTTAGTTTGGGCTTTAAAATGGGCTTTAGGGACATTATTGACAATTGGGTGTTAACCCTAATTTGTTCCCTATATATACATGTGTTGCCTTGTTGGAAAGGAAGAGAGAATGAAAAAACCTAAGAGGGGTCAGAAGGTTTTCTTCAGAAAAGAGGAGAGAAAGGGAGAAACAAAGGAGATCCCCAGAGAAGAAAGGCGGTCGTTCCCACAACTCTTAAGAAGGATTGGAGCTCTCCAGTGTTCCCTTATTCAAACATTTTTCACATTTACCGAAGCAAACCTCCGCTTCGTAGGTTAAATTACTAAACCTTTTGCCTTTTCATGTTTATGTGCATATTTTGCCATGTTAATATGTTTAGGTCCGTTAAATTACTAAATCCTTTGCATTTTTCATATTTATTTGCATCCTTGCCATGTTAACCTTCATTGTTGTTTAGATCCGTAGATTTTGATCTGTATGAACCATGATTGTGTCGTATAGGATTGTTTGCATGTCCATTAATTGTCTGTTTGCATTTGCAATTCTATTGTTATTTTTTTTTATCAAAACATTTTTCCCAAAAAAAACCTTTTTTGTTCCCATAAACATTTTTTTCCCAAAAAAAACCTTTTTTGTTCCCGTAAACATTTTTTTCCAAAAAAGCCTTTTTTTGTTTCCGTAAATATTTTTTCCCAAAAAAAACCTTTTTTTTGTTCCCGTAAACATTTTTTTCCAAAAAAGCCTTTTTTTGTTCCCGTAAACATTTTTTTCTAAAAAAAACCTTTTTGTTCCCAAAAACATTTTTTTTATATATATAATTTAAACTTAACATTTTTTTTATAATTTAAACTTAAATTTTTTTTAACTAAGTAATTCCATTTTAAAATTAAAACCTTTTTATATATATAATTAAAATATTAAAAAGATTAAAACATTTTTTACATAATTAAAATATCAAAAAATTAAAACCTTTTCGTAAGGAACTCCTTTGCCGTGTCATTTTGTGTACCTTTTATTTTCTTTATTCCTGCATTTCATTTGCATGCTTGAGGTTGAGATGTGCTTGTGGTGGCTACAGCCCCACACTATTTTCCTCCCTCACTTCATTCTAAGTGTTATTACATATTTTCATATTCTTCATGTTTTCAGAAATGTTTCTTTGTTTCTTTATACCCTCTGCCTTTATTACTTTTCTTATTTCTGTACCTTAATTATTCCTCCATATAATGATTTGTCATATTTTCACATTTTTTACAGTTTTATCCTTCCGAAGGATTAGGTCCAGCCTTTTGGCCGCCAAGTCAATAGCCTTACCCCTTTAATGGATCAAACCCTAATTTTCACAAATGCCTCGCCGCAGGCAAAATTACAATTTTACCCTTAGCATTAGGTCAAAGAGCCGCCGCGCTCATTTTAGGGTTTCCCGCCGTGGAATCCCTAATTTAACCCTAATTACAACTTAACAATTCAACGTAGAGATTTGGAGTTTCTACACTCCGCGTAAGCGTGCCCTTAAGACATGTTTATTCCCCTTGAGACCTTGACCACAGTCAAGAAGTCTCTAACCTCCCTTTTGAGGGGAACTACGATTACTCTGATTCCACTCCCGTAAGGATACGTAGGCACAAGATGCGATGTCTTGCCGAGTAAACTTAGAATTAACCCCTTAGGTCTCTTTTCTCACTTGTAATCCTTATGCACATATACCTTAAGCAAATAAATAAAGCAAATAGTAAACATCTGAACAAAAGGTTCCTGTAGAGTACTACAGAAGTTTAGGGTGCTAATACCTTCCCTAAATTTAACCAACCCCCGAACCCTAGATCTTTCCCCGCATTGTGTTTACGATGCAAAAATAGGTTTTCCCTCTTTTGACCTTTTCCTTCGGATAAATCAAAGAGCGGTTGTGAATTGAATTGCGATTCAAACTCATTAATAGTTTGTGATCCTATTTCCACCGCAACACTCACTCTCTCTTTTTCTATTTTTTCTCAATGCCTCTTGCTCTCAATCTCTCTCTATGTGTTTTTTTTGTCCTTTTTTCTACTGCTGTTGCTTTTCATTTATATCCAAAGCATTACGGTTTGCACATGTTTTTAAAACATCAGAGTTTCTACACTTAGAAATGTCCAAAGCCCCTTTCTTGGTGCACCCTTTTCCTCTAGAAATCTTTCTTTTTCTCCTGCACTTTTGCTGCTGTACCAAAGCAATAGAGCTTGCACATGCTTTAAGTTTCTTAATTTCTATGTTTGGAAATACTTATTACCACGTTCTTGGTGCAACCCCTTTTCTTTCCATTTCTAGCATGATGCTTTTTTTTCTTTTGCTGATGCACTTTCCTAGTGTTGTTTTTCTACATTGCCTTCTTTTATTGACTTGTTCTGGGGTTATACTTGTGGTCCATGCCTCTCCCCTTGACAGAATTTTGAAGTTCTGAATTTTGGCATATAAGTGAAACAACATGATCTAGTTCCTTAAGTTCTGTGACATGGTTTATTTGGTTGGGAATTAGTTGGTCATGGGGTTGTTTAGGATCAATTTTAAAATGCCTTGAAATTGCCCATCAATAAGCATAAATGGTTTTGCTTTTGAAATGCTCTAATGTTAAATTAAACCTTAATTATTTTTCTTGGGTATTTGTGGGTTTAATTGGTTATGAATTATATGGAACACATGGAAACTTGATAGGGCATGAAGGGTACCATAATATGAAATTAGTTAGAAACTTGAATTAAGATTAGAAATAACTTAATTTTCTAAGTATTGCTTAGAGTTGGAAAATTTTGCAACAAATGTGACATTCTTGCAAATGTCATGAAATTTCTTTTTGTAACATTCTTGAATCTAATCTTGAATTAATGAATTTTGAATTTGGAATGGTGGATTTCCCTTATACCATTATTTAAAATGGATGAAATCTTGAATTAGGCCTTGCACTTCATGTTCATTAGGAATATTGATCTTGAATATCCTAATATTTTTCAAGTAACTTCTCCTTGAAGGAATCTACATGAGTATACTTTCCAACTTGAACCAAACCTTAAATGATGAACCTTTTCTTCCATGTAGCCCATGGATAGGCAATTTATCTTATTTGGAATGGAAAACAACGAACCGACCCAATCCTTACCTTGTGAACCCACAGGCTCGATATGCAATAGAACGATGCATGATATGACGAATGTAGGGTATGAAAGGCGAAAGGTGAAAATAAGGGTGTGACAGCTGCCCCTGTTTAATTCTCTTGGACCTGAATGTCTGGAGGCTAAAGGTTCTCGAACATTCATGGTAGAAGAGAATTAAATACTAGAATACCCGAGATTTTCAACTAGAGAGTTGTGAATGAAAGTAGGCAGTCAGCGAGATGGTTCGAAAAAAGATGTCTGATAGTGAAGAAAGGTTAAGGGGGGATGCGATGATATGCTTGTGATGCAATGCGGAATGAACATGAGCGCTTTGCCAGTCGGAAGAGGATACACCTCGTAATAGGGAATCATAATTGGTCAGGAGATATTCCTTCTACAAAAGGTAGGGAGGACTCAAAAATATAGAAATGTGAGATACTTCTTCTACGAAAGGTAGAGAGGACTCTAAAAAAAATAATTGCGAGATATTCCTTCTACGAAAGGTGGAGAGGACTCTAGAAATTGGCTTTCCTCTTACAAAAGGCAAGGAGGACTCCCGAACAAAAGATTTGGAGAAAATGTTTCCTTTTACAAAAGGTAAGGAGGACTCCTGAACAAAAGGTTAGGAGAAAAAAATTCCTTCTACAGGAGGTAGAGAGGAATCCAAAACAAAAGGTTTTAAGACATGGTCGCTCCTTCTACATCAAGTAGAGGAGACTACCTTGGGAGAATACGATCGTATTTCCTTCTGTAAAGACATAAAGGACTCCAGGATAAAAGGTTAGGAGAAGAAGTTCCTTCTAAACAAGGTAGAGGGAAATACAGAACAAAAGGTTTGGAAATAATTCCTTCTACAAAAGGTAGATATGGGACTCCCTCAGGAGAGGATGATCATTCTTTCTTTTGCGAAAAGCAGAAAAGACTCCTGAACAAAAGGTTTGGAGAAAAATTCTTTCTACAAAAGGTGGAGGGGATGCTTACAAAAGGTAAGCTGACAAGAACCTGTGCAAAAGGCACAGGAGGTCTTACTAAAGGTAAGTTGAATTTGTTGTGATAGACAAGGTGGAGATGCTTCATGAAAGAGATACGAAAAGAATCATAAAAGATAAGTTAAGGGCAATAACCATCCTCTTGCAAAAGGTAGAGGAAACTTGTATAGGGTATAGGAACATCATTTGACCTCATAGGAACAACGGCGGAGACGATATTCTTTAAGTATGGTGACCATTCAGTCCTTGGCCACACAGGCATCAAGCGTCAAAATTGATCGAAAATACCCAAAACAAAGTTTCTGTCGTGTGTAAAAGACAGTGAAGACGCGCTTACGAATGGAAAGTGAAAGAGAAAGATTTCACGCGAAAGGAAATGAAATCCCTTACGAAAGGTAAGGTGAGAAAATATCTCATGCAAAAGGCTTGAAAAGACTTACAAAAGGTAAGTGAATGGATAAACACTCCGGGAGGATCCTATCAGGATGTCCACAGAAAATCCGCATTGTTGCACCCCAAATTTTGACCCCTTAGATTCTCATTATCATTTTAGGAGCATACTCATGAATTATCTAACCTTAGCCCAATGCAAGTTTGTCTTTGTCAAGTTACAGATGAATAAGGGTTTAGTACAGCCAAATCGAAGCTTCAGGGTTTGTGATCAATCAAAGTTTTAGGCTAAACCAATCATGAAACAAGATCAAGGATATCATGTGATGTCAATTGAGAATCCAATTTGAAGTTGTCACTCCAGAATCAAGAACAGTGCAGTCCAGGAGCCCCGATTAGGGTTTTTGATAGGTAAAATTCAATTGTAGTTTGAATTTGGTGTTGGAAGGTGTTTTAATGGTGGTATCATGGTCCATGAAGTTCATATAGCTTAGTAAAGTTCATTCAAGAAGTTTCAAAGTCTCAGGAGGTCCAGAGTGTCAACAGGTGACTAGGTAGCCACCGATCGATCGTACGGTTGACCGGAAAGTCAACTCTTCCAATTTAAGGAATTGGACTTTAAAGTGTGAATCAAAAATGTTCCTTATGTCATATTGCACTTGCCTATCAATTTTCATGACCATTGGATAAAGGATGAGGAAGTAATCGAAAAATCGGGAAATTAGGGTTTTGAAATGGGCTAAACCCTAACTCCTTAACCACACATCCAAATGAGTTGGTTCAAATCTCATTGGAAAGCTCTTGGCAAATCCTACAAAAGTCCCTAAGTGGTCCATGATCAGAAAATGCATAGATTTGGAGTTATGACCAAATTCATTTCAAGAAGGGAAAATGACTTAGAAAAATTTCACTTTTAAGCTCATTTTTTAGCAACTTTGAGAGGTTTTTTGGCCAAGTTCCTTTAGAATTTGAAACTCATGGAAACATGAATGTTTTAGAGCTATTTGAGGGCTTTCTAAAAAGTACTAGAACATATCAATAGCATTTGTGAGTTGAGAGTTATGGATTTGGCAAGATGGTGTTTTCATACTTGAGTCCCACATTGACAAAGTTTAAAAAATCCATTCTTTCATCAATTGGACCAATCTCAGCTTTTGAATCATGTTTTATCTGATATGTAGAGACTTTGTAGCATGGAAGTACAAAGGAAATGCAGAGGAAATGGAATTGGCCAAGTTTGCAAATGGACTATATATATATATATATATATATATATATATATATATATATATATATATATATATATATATATATATATATATATATATATATATATATATATATATATATATATATATATATATATATATATATATATATATATATATATATATATATATATATATATATATATATATATATATATATATATATATATATATATATATATATATATATATATATATATATATATATATATATATATATATATATATATATATATATATATATATATATATATATATATATATATATATATATATATATATATATATATATATATATATATATATATATATATATATATATATATATATATATATATATATATATATATATATATATATATATATATATATATATATATATATATATATATATATATATATATATATATATATATATATATATATATATATATATATATATATATATATATATATATATATATATATATATATATATATATATATATATATATATATATATATATAAGGCAACTTGCACTAAAATATCATAAAACAAGCAAGAGGTGGAAAGTAAATTCTGAACCAGCCATGAGCCTACACACTTTAGCCTGCATTTAGCCACTCTAAACTCATCATGATACTTGACTTCAAGCTTACCTCCAAGCCAAGAAAGCCCTTTTTGGAGATGTGATTCAAAAAATGCAAAACCTTTCCTTCTTAGGAAGGAAACCTCAAATCTGCCCACTACCTCTCATTTGCCTATAAATAGAGGCACTCCCCACCTCATCCAACACACAATAACTCCTCTAAAAAACCAGAGAAGTTGAAAGCTCACCCTTTTTCACTCTTTGTTCCATTTTCACAAAATCACAAAACCACCAAAATACCACAAAATCTGTCTTGGTAGGACAGCTGCCATATCCATTTCCCTACACTAAAACTTACCAAAAACCATCTACACAATCCACAAATATTGTGTAGAAGGTGTCCAAGCCCTTAGACCACTAAAAAACCTCATTCTCCAAAAAGTCAACTTCCATACCAAGCAACTTTGACCATAATGCATAAAATCTGTCAAATATTGTTCTAGGCATTTGCTTGATGTTCTAGTCACTCAAACACCTCACATATATCATATCTCAACTATCCAAAGCATTGAGGATCATTGGTACAGCCTATTTCTCAAACTGTCACAAAGTTTGCATTCTTGCTTCAAGAGGAAGAAATCTCCAAAGCTAGGTGCCATTAGAAGTTCCTCTGGGTTTCTTGGTGTTTCAATCTGCTCAACATAGTCTACAAGAGGTATGTAGACAATCAACTCCCTCCTTTATGTCATAAATCTCATGTTTGGCATTTTGAGTATTGTTGTGTTAAAAAGGTGTCATTTTCATGTCATATATCAAAATTCTGTTTTAGAGGCAATACGTTTGATGGGTGAGTTGGATCATGCTCAATTCCTTATTTGTGATGTGTATATGTGATTGGTATGACCTGTTCCAATAGTTCTTTTACTTTTCACATCCAAATGCCTCATTTGCATCTTAATGGCCACCAACATGTCAAAACTGTTTCCGTTTGAAGTATGCTTGTTTTTTGAGTTTGGTTACACTTAACTTCATATCCATGATGTATATGTATGACTGACATGATTTTGTTCTCTCCTGTTTTGCTTTCCACTTCTAAGAATGCATCATTTTCATTCAACAAACCATCAGCACAACAGTTTGGTTTTTAAAGGAAGTTTGCTTGGATTTTGAATACAAAGCTAAATGTTATCATGTATATTATGTGTGCACATCATTGTCTTGATTTAAGCTTCATTCAACAAACCATCAGCACAACAGTTTGGTTTTTAAAGGAAGTTTGCTTGGATTTTGAATACAAAGCTAAATGTTATCATGTATATTATGTGTGCACATCATTGTCTTGATTTAAGCTTCTTTTTTTTTTGCATAACATCAACATGTCAATTTTTGTTTGGATTGAAATGTGCTTGAACTTTAAGAGTGATCTCTATCATATCCATGAATTTGATGTGTATGTGTGATCTAATTGGACTGATTTTGCTTTCAACCTGAATTGTACTCTTTGATGCTTCACACCTGTCAAAATTTACACTTTGAGCATCACTTTTCATTACAGACCATTTTGAACTCTCCTTGGTGTTTGAAATCATCCCTCAACATGCATATAAGTTGTAGGCATAACTTGTTTGATCGGAATATGTTTAGAACCTGGTTTTGAACTTTTCATGCATTGCCTCAAAATACCATTTGGCAGCCTGTGTATCATTTTTTATGCCAAGCTGTTTTGAATCATTTTTCTTGCTTAAACTCACTTGTCTACATGTATGCAAGATGTATATGTGATCTATTTGGTGTAAAGGTGCCTAGAATTAATTTTGAACATCCTACTGTTTTGCAAAAACACCAAAATGCAATTTAAAAGTAATTTTTTATGCCAAGCTGTTTTGAATCATTTTTCTTGCTTGAACTCACTTGTCTACATATATGTGAGATGTGTATGTGATTCATATGATCAAAATGTGCTTGAACCTGATTTTGAAGTTCCTACTGCTCTCATACATACCAAAAGCAGCTTTAATACCATTTTTCACAAACAGTCATTTTGAGATCAATTATTTTGTGTAAATGCACTCACCAACATGTATGAAATATGTGTATATGTTTTATTTGGTCTGAGGTTGCATTCAACATGAAATGAACATCTTTGTGCATCATACTTGTCAAATTTGCAACTAGAAAGCCATTTTCTATCACAGACCACTTTGAACTATTTTTGGTGCCTAAACTCATTCAATAGCATATATGTGACTTGTGTGTATGATTCATTTGATTGGTATGTGCCTAGAATCAGAACTGAACATCATGATGCATTACATATGTCAAAGTTACCACTTGATGACCACTTTTCAATACAGACTGTTTTGGACCTAATCTTTTGCCTAAATTCACTCAATGACATGTATATAGTGTGTGTATATGACTTGTTTGATCTGAAAATGTTTGGAATTGAAATTGGACATCATCATGCATTTTCACAAGCACCAAATTGCAACTTGACAGTCAGTTTTCATTACAGTATAATTTGAACTCCATTTTATGTTTGAGATCATTCATTGGCATGTTTATAGTGTGTGTGTGTGTGTGTGTGTGTGTGTGTGTGTGTGTGTGTGTGTGTGTGTGTGTGTGTGTGTGTGTGTGATTGGTTTGAATTGAAAGTGATTAGAAGAGGTCATGAGTTTCAAAATGCATTCCAAACATCTCCAAAGCATGTGCTATCGTGTTTTCAAATGAGGAGGGTATTTCAAAAAACCAATGCCACCGTCATGTTCCTTGTGAAATTTTACACAATTTACACTAAAATTTTGTTTGAATCCATGAAGAATTGACTGAGTTATGATATGAAATGCAAAATCCATGTTTTGTGTGTTTTGACTTGCCCAGCCTGCCATGAATGTATCCCTTATATATTTATGGGGGTGGCTTCATCAATGGATGTATAGCCATCCCAGTGGTAACCAACTTGTCACCAAACGCGCCTTGTACCAGCTGAACCTGGGTTCGACCCCTGAGGAGGGCAACCCTTTTATTATTTTTTACCATTTTTCATCCAAACTTCAAAAAATCATATCTCCCTCATTTTTTTTAATCATTTTGAACCCATTACTTTTGTATTGTGTTTATTTTTATGTCTATTTTCATATCATATTTTAAAATTCCTTGTTTTCCCAATTTTTCATCCCTTTTAACCACTTGCAAGTTAAGTATGTTTTGTAATCGTTTTCACGTATGCAGATGAATTCTTTCTTGTTATACTTGTGATTGTTTGTGATGTTTGCTTACATCCATATCCTTAAATGTTAGTCAACATGCTAGGATTTTAATTTTGGTTGTTACCATGTTCATGTTGCCTCCTCTGAGCAATTTACTTGAGGTTGATCTGTCGTCACATTTCCTGCTTGATCAGTTGTTTTGATTGTCATCAATGCATATCTTGTGTTTACTTTTAACATGTTCGTTTAATGGTTGTCACCATGCTTTTATCTTCATCATGTTATTAATTTGATTAAGTGTCTTCTTTTCCCCAAGTGATGAAACTTGTTAGTTCTCATCCAAGTTGCCTCCCTTCTCTCCTTCCAAAGGAAAAGTCTTTCAATTGACCTTCATGTCATGGATAGCTCATTCACCTTTTCTCTTGACTTTGTTAAGTCACTTTAACTTTAGTTCAGAAACCATTAGACTGTGCTTTAAGTCTAAGAAACCCATCAGTACTAGGAGTGTTCTTCAACTAGAACCCTAGGATAGAGTTTGTCAACTCTATGTAAGAATCATTGTCATGATTTCTTACTTCCCCTTTTGAGTGTTATGATTTAGATTAGGGAGTTTTGTCAAACTCCACACAAACATTGTTATGTTTGTTCCCCTTTGAACCTTGATGATAATCAAGTGTTCTTTATCCCTTGTGAGGTGAACTACGATTGCTCTGATTCTATCCTAGTTAGGATACGTAGGCAGAAGATGCGATGTCTTTGCGAGCAAACTTAGAAAACCATCTAGGTCTTTACCTATCCCTTATCCTAATCCAAAATCTTAGCACATTTCACAAACATAGCAAGCAATCAAACAAAAGGTTCCTGTAGAGTACTACAGATGCTTAGGGTGCTAACACCTTCCCTAGGTATAACCAACCCCCGATCCCCGAATCTCTAAAGCGTTGTCATTACATCGCGAAAAAGGTTTTTCTTTCTTTAGACCTTTCCTTTGAATAAATTAAAGTTCGGTTGTAAAAGAATTAAGGTTCAAGTTAATATAATAGCTTGATATCCAATTTTCACCACAACAGAAATGGCGACTTCACTGGGGAAACTGATCTTTTGTTTTGAGGGTTTAGCCTATCTTGTTTGATTACTTGCTATATTTGTGAATACTTGTAAATATGTACATTTGTGCTCTGTTGGATCTTGGGAACTTTGAGTGGTGAGACAACACTATACCCGTGTTTGAGCATACTTATGATAGGATGGGGGTATAGTCAAAGAGGCTTATAGGGAGTTGATTCCCGACCAAGTTGACTTGAGAAAATCACCGCTCAGTAGAGGCCCTTCTAAGAGTTAGTATTGTTGATCGTGTATTCGTGAACACAATGCTACTTTCTACATGGGAGCCCATGATACTGAGGACCTTTAGATTACCTTTTCCCCCACTTTGGCTTTATTAGGATGTAGTGCGGTGACTATGAGGGAGTAATTTCGAAATAGTTGATATGCGATACTACACTTGGACGAGACTCTCTTGAGAATATTATCGACCACCAAGTTATTTGGGAAATTGATAATATCTGAAAGATGGGTCGAGGACTCTGGGAACCTTTTTAGAACCTTGTTCTACAGTTTTGAAGGCCTTAGTACATACCTTGGGATGGGTAGACCTTGGCTCCACGCTCGTGTTCTCCCAAAACTAAACCTTCACCTGTTTACCTATGTGTATATGTGAATTTGTGCTTACCTGTGTTTGTGCATTCATGAGCATCATATCATAAAAGTTCCATGGAACTCAGACGTTTGTTTGTAAACATTAGGATCATCATGGATAGTGGAAAAAAGAAAACTATGAAGTACACTTACAAGAATCCTAACTTGGATGACATAGAGAGGTTGAGCACTTTGATAACAGATCTAGAAGGATTCAAGAGCAGGTATGGGAACTTATTGTCATTGTTGAGGGTAAAGAAGAAGATGGATCTGGGACTTCTCTCCATACTTCTCCAGTTTTATAATCCGCTCTACCATTGTTTCACTTTTCCTGATTACCAGCTGGTACCTACACTTGAGGAATATTCTTGCTTGGTTGGGTTACCCATTCTTAATGAGTCTCCTTTCCCAATCATGGAGAAGGACCCTAAGGAGGAAGAAATTGCTAAAGCTACACGTTTGGGATTGGTGGATATTCATAAAAATATGCCTACTAAAGGAGGAGTCTTTGGTTTGACTGCAGAGTTCTTGGTTGGGAAAGCTCAAAATTATGCTGATCATTTGAGTATGGATGCATTCGAGGCTATCCTTGCCTTGCTCATTTATGGTATCTTCTTGTTTCCAAGTTTTGATAGTTTTGTGGATCTCAACGCCATTAAGATTTTCTTGAAGAAAAACCCTGTGCCTACTTTACTAGCTGACGCCTATCATTCTGTTCATCTGAGGAATTTGCATAAGGGAGGAATGATTATCTGTTGTGTCCCTTTGTTATACAAGTGGTTTATTTCTCACTTACCTAAGGTTCATGCTTTTTGGAAGAAAGGTTGGTGGTCTCAGAAGGTTATGGCTCTCACTCACTCTGATATTGATTGGTATAGCCGTAATTACGAGGGGATAAAGATCATTGACGGTTGTGGAAGTTTTGGTAACATACCTCTTCTTGGTACAAATGGAGGAATCAGTTACTACCCTGTTCTCGCTCGCCGACAGCTTGGATATCCTTTGAAGGACAAACCCAATAGTGCTCATGTGGAGAATATTTTCTTTAAAGGAAGTTCAGAATTGAAAGAAGAGATCCTAAAGGCTTGGGGTCATGTGCATAAGAATGGAAAGGAAGACTTAGGGAAACCTAATTGCGTCTCTCTCGAGCCTTATCTCCAATGGGTCCGAAAGAGAGCTATTCAGCTGAAGATGCCTTATCCTCAGCAGGAACCCATGGTTTTGAAGGAGGAACCCCCATTGATCTTTATGTCTGAAGAGGAGAAGTTGAAGATTGCTTTGAGAAAATCACAACAAACTGAAGTAGCCTGGAGATACAAGTACCAAGTGGCCGTGGAAGAAAATAGTGAACTCCGTAGACAACTTCAGTTGAAGGATGAAGAAATTATTGCTTGTAAGAAGAGGAAGGCGCATGAAGATCTATTTTATTCCAGCCATCAGTCAACTCCATGGAAGTTAATGGTGGACAAGCTCATTCTTGAGAAGACACAGATAGAAGAAGAACTCAAGAAGATCAAAGCAAGACAAGACTTTTGTTAGAATATCTTTAGCTCTATGTTTAGAACTTCTTGTAAGATGTACTATTTTGTAATTCAAAACTTGAAAATCAATGAAATGAAATGATATTTTGATGATTACAAAATCTGAGTTCCATAAAACCTTTGCATTTGCATTCTCATTAAATTAAATCATTCAAGGAACTAAATATTGTTTTGCAGATATTATAGGATGGATTCTGGAAAGAAACCAGAGATTGTGTTCTGAAGCCCAAAATTGGAGAACTTGAGGAAATTGGGAAGTTTAGTAGAACACCCCGAGGCATTCAGAGAGAAGTATGGGAATATGTTGTCTTTGCTAGAAGTTCACGTATATGAAGAGATGTTATCCACACTCGTGCAGTTATATGATTCAACCTATCACTATTTCACATTTCTAGATTATCAGTTGCTTCCAACCTTGGAAGAATATTCCGCCCTGATGGGAGTAGGCGTCACTCCTAGACCATTTTCTGGAAGAGAAGTGACTCCTAATGAAAGAGCAGTTGCAGAGGCCGCATATTTGGAGGTGGACGAAGTCCGATCTCATATGGTTGCTAAAGGAGGGCTATATGGATTTCCAGCTATGTTTCTATATGAAAAAGCTCAAAGCTATGCCGTGTCGAAGAATTCTGAAGCATTTGAGGCCATTCTGGTTTTACTAATTTATGGACTGTTCCTGTTCCCGACTGCTAATGATTTTGTGGACGCAAGTGCAATTAACCTCTTCTTAATCAAGAATCATGTACCCACCTTATTGGCTGATGTGTACTTTTCCATCCACCGTGGGAACCGTTATGGAGTTGGTCAGATTGAGTGTTGCACCGTTCTCTTGCACAAGTGGTTTATTTTGCACTTGCCAAGAATTCCAGCCCTCTGGGATAAGCAGAATGGGCTCTCATGGATAGGAAAGCTATTGTTACTCAAACATTCAGATATTAAGTGGTATGACCCTATGTATGGGGGGATTGCCATGATTCAAAGCTGTGGGGATTTCCCGAATGTACCGCTTATCAGCGTTAATGGTTGCATAAGCTATAATCCTATTTTAGCTCGTCAACAGTTGGGGTACTCGATAGAGAATGAACCGGACCCAGACTTTTTGAGAAGCTTTTACATTGAAGAGGGGAAGAATCCCGCTTACAAGGCTCAGATTGTGTATGTTTGGCGTCATGTCCACACGAGGGGAGTAACTGCCCTAGGTTACCACGACACTACTGTTTCAGAATCTTACTTATCATGGGTAAAAGAAGCAGCATTGAAGATGTTCTATACTCCCTTCGAGCCTGACTCACCCAAACCTACCCTCATAGAAGAATTGAAGGCTACTTTGGCAAAAGCTGAAAAAGAAGGAAAGACTTGGAGGGATAAGTATTTCAAAGTTATGCAAGAGAAGGAAGAGCTTCAAGAGTTGGTCCATCAGAGTGGAAAGAAGAATCAGCCAGAAGACGAAGGGCCCTCAAACCAGAAGATCTAAGATCCTTTTGTTTTCCGTTTTATTTCATCATGTATCTGTATTAAAGACTTGTATTTCAGTTTCAGAATCATTGTTGTAAACTCTCAGTTATTAATCTATGAAGACTTTGAATTTGCTTTATTTCCCCATTGTTATAATGTTTGCAAATATTTCTTTGAATTCCTTGAATGATTAAATTTCGCATTTTGCATTTTTGCATTCATAAGCATTGCATGTGCATGTTCTTGTGTTGTGTCTCATCTCGCTGTCTTGTATCCAGAGAGAATCACACTGAATCCTCAACACCGATACAATACCCGAGCCTTAGCTCGCCTAAGAATGGAAGGACAGAATTTGGATGTGGACAGGATTGATAATGAACTCCAAGAGCTACGAGGAGGCATGGGGCAGATCATGGAAGCCCTACAAGTCATTCGTGAAAAACTGGACACTCAAGCCACTGTTGTTTCTGAAATCACTGGCATAGCTGTGGAGCCGATCCCAACGGCAGTCACTGTTGCAAATGTTCCACCATACGGGCTACCACCTGGCTTTGTACCTCCACCAGCATTCAACCAACAAGCAGTTCCCCTAGGGGCAGAATTTCCTCAAGTTGTTCCTACATATACTCCAGCTTCTGTTCAAGCTCAAGTACGCCCTGTTGTCCATAATCCTCCACAAGTGTATGAAGGTTTTGATGGGTCTGAAGAAGAGAGTGGACGACATGAGAAGTTGAAAGAGAGTGTAGAGACTATAGGCAGGAAAGTCAGAGCAATTGAAGGGAATGACATCTTTGGTACTGATGCCAGAGATATGTGCTTAGTGTCTGGATTGGTAATTTTGCCAAAATTCAAAGTTCCCAATTTTGATCAGTATTCTGGTGCTACTTGTCCTCGGGCGCATCTGATTATGTACTACCGAAGAATGGCCGCTCATGTAGAAGATGATAAGTTGATGATTCACTGTTTCCAAGATAGTTTGAAAGGAGCTCCTTCTAAATGGTATTTGGGTCTGGATCAGTCTCGTATTCACAGTTTCCAAGACTTAGATGATGCTTTCATAAAACATTACAAGTACAACATGGATCTGGCCCTTGATAGAAGACAGTTACTGAGTATGTCGCAAAAGAGTTCAGAATCCTTCAAAGAATATGCACAACGGTGGAGGGAGACCGCCTCTCAGGTAGAACCTCCTTTGAGTGAAAAAGAGTTGACAGATTGGTTCGTCGATACGGTAAGATCAGAGTTTTATGAGTAGATGATCAGTAGTGTAACCGCAAGTTTCTTAGATATAGTAGCAGTGGGGGTGAGAGTGGAGTTAGGAATGAAGAATGGAAAGGTGGCTAGTGGTTCCAGCAGTTCCGGTAACAACAATGTCAAGAAGTTCAGCAGTAATTTTCATAAAAAGAAAGAAGGGGAGACAAATGCCATAACTGTGGGAAGAAAGAGTTGCACCTGGAGACAACCTTACCAACAATATCAGCAACCTCAGCAAGGCTTTGTTCAGCAGTCTCAGCCAAGTTATGTTCAGCAATCTCAGCAACAACGACCAATGTATCCGTTGCAGTATGCCCAACAACCATATGTGGCGGTTGTAACTCCAGCTTTCAATCATCTTGTTCCCAATTATCAGGCAGTGCCAGCACCCGTATATTAGCCAATTCAACAAGGGTATCAACGAGCGCCCAACGCTCCACCCTATCAGCAACATCATCAGCCTAGAGCTCAATAACCTAGACAAAACTATCAGAATCGGAGACCAACAACAAAACCTCCACTTCCTCAGATACCAATGACTTACACAGAATTGTACCCATCCTTAGTACAACAAGGGTTGGTAACAACGCGACCGCTAAATCTAGACACTACATCTCCTCACTATAATCCAAATGCTCATTATGCCTTTCACGAAGGCCCTGCCGGTCATGATTTAGAAGGTTGTCTTGCCTTAAAACATCTTGTCAGAGAGTTAATAGAAAAGAAGATCTTGTCTTTTGATGATGTACCCCCTAATGTTAAAAGTAATCCATTACCGAATCATGGAGGGGTTAATGCGGTAGAAGAAGTTTCAGATGAAAGGATAGTCTGGAGTGTGTCAGAGATCAAGACTTCGTTAAGGTTACTTCACGAGAAGCTACTAAAAGCAGGATTGATAGAGGATACCCATAATGATTGTGAAGAATGTTCTAGTAATTCTAAAGAGTGTGATGCGGTACGAAGAAATATACAAAGATTGATTGATGACGGAGTATTGCAAGTGTGTAGCAAGGTGAGGAAAGAAGAAGTTTTGGTAATTGAGCCTATTTTTAATTTACCAAAGAAAGGTGAGAAAGTTCTGGAGTTCAAAATGATCAACAAAAGTGTGAAGCCTGTTTTCAGCAAGTCGACTATCGATCAACCTCGACCGGTTATTATTCAGAAACCAAGACCATTTCCTTTTGAAAGCACAAAGGCCGTTCCATGGAAATATGACATGACTGTGATAGACCGAGGATCTGGGAGGGTTAGTCAGAAAGAGACAGTGAAAGACGACCAAGTGGACGTGACAAATATTGCAGGTACAAGTAAAATGACTCGTAGTGGTTGAATTTATCAGCCAAAAATAACAGTATTCACTCCAAAAGAGGTTACTCCTGTTGCGACAAAAGAAAAAGAGGCACCAAGTACTGAGGGAGACGACGAGGAATTCTTAAGGATTATTCAGAAAAGTGATTATAGGGTTATTGATCAGCTTCACCAAACCCCATCGAAGATATCGATCTTGTCTCTCTTGATGAACTCTCCAGCTCATAGAGAGGCTCTACAAAAAGTATTGAGGCAGGCACATGTGACAAAAGATATAACTCTCGGCCAATTTGACTCAGTGATAGCCAACATTACGGCATGTAACACCCTGAGTTTTAGTGATGCAGAGTTTCCAAAAGAAGGACGTAATCACAACCGTGCGTTGCACATATCTGTCAGGTGCCAAGAAGACACAATGGCACGAGTTTTAGTCGACATTGGATCCTCATTAAATGTATTGCCCGCAAGGTCGCTCGCAAGGTTAGCATATGCAGGGGAAGAAATGAAGCCAACGTCGTTGATTGTAAAAGCTTTTGACGGTTCAAGAAGAACGGTTGTTGGAGAGGTAGAATTGCCAATCATGATAGGACCTCATGTGTTCGATATTACATTCCAAGTCATGGTCATTAACCCAGCTTATAGTTGTTTGTTGGGACGACCGTGGATTCACGCAGCTGGGGCAGTGACTTCCACTTTACATCAAAGAATGAAATTTGTTGTGAATGACACACTGGTGATTGTACACGGTGAAGAGGACCTAATGATGAGCAATCTGTCATCATTCAAGTATATTGAGAAAGATGAAGGCGCGTTAGAAACTTCCTTTCAGGCGCTCGAGATAACTAACATAGTGATGTTAGAGGAAACAGTGGCTAAGAGCAGTCCATCTTTTGCATCCGCTCAGAGCATCAAGTCCACACTGGAAGGTACTCCTGCAGGTTGGGGAGAGGTTATTGAAGTGAAGCAAAAAACGAATCGCCAAGGGTTGGGTTACAAACCTACTCATGTTGAAGCACCGACACATGACAAAGGACGCCCAAAGACTATACAAGAAGTATTCATCAGTGGAGGATTCCAAGTCAGTGATGTGGAAGAAGATTTTGAAGATGAAGACCTTGAACAGTTAGTGTATCATTGCAACTCTGCCTTGAGCAACTGGAAGCTATTGAGATTCCTATGGTCTTTCCTGAGTTAAAGTAATTTGTTTGTCTTTCTTTTGTTGTTGTTGATTTAAATCTCCATAGCCATGCCCAAGGCTATAGGAATGTTTTGTAAGGGCCCCGTGCTTTCAAGAAAATCAATGAAAAATGGACTATTTTGTTAAATTCCTTGTGTTATTTCCTTTACCGCTTTTGCTTTCATTTTAAAAAAAGAAAAATGGCAATCTAAAAAAAACCAAAACAATTTTCTCTTTTGTATGTTGCATTTGTCTTTGTGTGTTTTAATAAATTAAGCCATTCCCACGTGCAGTGATGTCATAAAACCCATTGAATACTATGACTTTGCATTTCCTCCTGACTTCGATTCACCAATATACCAAGCTGAAGATGAGGACGAAGATTTTGAAATCCCTGACGAACTGGTAAAATGGGCACATTATGAGTACACAGAGCTTCAACCCTACAAAGAACAGGTAGAAGTCATTAATCTTGGCACCGAAGAAGACAAGAAAGAAGTCAAGATTGGGGCAGCTCTAGGGGCAGAAGTCAAGCAACAACTAGAGAAGCTTTTGAACGAGTATGTGGATGTATTTGCTTGGTCGTACCAAGATATGTCGGGTTTAGACACTGACATAGTGGTTCACAAACTACCGCTTCGACCAGAATGCCCACTGGTTAAACAAAAGCTCTGAAGAACAAGACCTGACATGGCTCTTAAAATTCGAGATGAGGTGAAAAAGCAGATTGACGCAGGTTTCTTAGCAGTGTCCAAATACCCTGAATGGGTGGCCAATATTGTACCTGCACCGAAAAAGGATGGGAAAGTCAGAATGTGTGTGGATTATAGGGATCTAAACAAGGCCAACCCAAAGAATGATTTCCATTTGCCGCATATTGATACGTTTGTGGATAATATGGCTCGTTTTGCAGTTTTCTCATTTATGGATGGTTTCTCCGGTTATAATCAGATTAAGATGGATCCCGATGACATGGAAAAAAACTACTTTCATTACTCTGTGGGTGACTTACTGTTACAAAGTTATGCCTTTCGGTCTGAAGAATGCGAGTGCTACTTATCAAAGAGCCATGGTGGCTTTATTTCATGACATGATGCACAAGGAGATAGAGGTATATGTCGACGACATGATCGCCAAATCTCAGAGTGAGGAGGACCATTTGGAACATCTTTTGAAATTGTTTAAAAGACTCAGAAAATATCAGTTGAGACTGAATCCAGCCAAGTGTACCTTTGGGGTAAGATCTGGGAAGTTACTCAGTTTCATTGTCAGTCACCGAGGGATTGAAGTAGATCAAGATAAAGTCCAAGACATTCAAGATATGCCAGCTCCACAAACTGAGATTCAAGTCAGAAGTTTCCTTGGAAGGTTGAACTATATATCCAGGTTTATTTCTAACATGACTCCTACTTGCGAGCCCATCTTCAAATTGTTACGCAAGGATCAGACGGTCGTTTGGAATTCAGATTGTCAGCAAGCATTTGATAAGATCAAGGGTTACCTTCAAGAACCTCCGATCTTGATACCTCCTGTTCCGGGAAGACCTCTTTTCATGTATTTGACAGTGCTCGAGAATTCCATGGGTTGTGTGTTAGGTCAGCAGGATGAGTCCGGACGAAAAGAACATGCTATCTGTTATTTGAGTAAGAAATTCACTGATTGTGAAAGCCGATATTCACTTCTGGAGAAAAATTGTTGTGCTTTAGCATGGGCTGCTAGACGCTTGAGGCAGTACATGATTTGTCATACCACTTTGTTGATTTCAAAAATGGATCCGATAAAGTATATTTTTGAGAAGCCTGCTCAGACTGGAAGGCTCGCACGTTGGCATATGTTATTATCAGAATACGACATCCAGTATGTAGCCCAGAAGTCTATCAAGGGTAGTGTTTTGTAAGAATATCTTGCAGATCAACCAGTGGAAGATTATGAGTCTCTCAAATTGGATTTCCCAGATGAAGACATTATGTTGGTAAAGGATTGTGAAGAGCCAGGTTCCGATGAAGGTCCGCAGACAGGTCTTTGGTGGAAAATGATGTTTGATGGTTTCTCAAATTACAGTGGGCATGGTGTAGGTTCCGTTTTGATGAATCCGGAAGGTGGTTACACTCCATTAACAACCAGGTTAGATTTTGATTGCACGAACAATATCGCCGAATTTGAAGCATGCATTCTCCGCCTCGAAGCAGCTATCGACCTCAAAATCAAACTTCTTGAAGTAAGTGGAGATTCAGCTTTGGTTATTTATCAAGTTACTGGTGACTGGGAGACTAGACATGAGAATTTGATCCCTTATAGAGCCTACGTTGTCAAGATGATTGATTATTTTGATGAAATCACTTTCAAGCATGTTCCGAGATCTGATAATCACATTGCTGATGCCCTAGCCATGTTAGCCTCAATGTGGAAGGTCAGGGATGTCAATGATGCCACTCTCATTCGAATTGAATGCAAGACCGAGCCCGCCTACTGTCAGATGGTTGAAGAAGAAACTGATGATAAGCCCTGGTTCCACGACATCAAGAATTATCTGTTAAAACAAGAGTATCCAGCAGATGCTACGTCACTTGACAAGAAAACTCTGAGACGATTAGCATCCAAGTTCTTTCTCAGTAATGATGTGCTTTACAAAAGAAATCATGATATGGTCCTGCTTAGATGTGTCGACAGACGAGAAGTAGATTTGTTAATGCAAGATGTTCATGAGGGAATATTTGGTACTCATGCCAATGGATATGCTATGTCTAAAACGATTTTGAGGGCTGGTTATTACTGGTTGACTTTGGAAACTGACTGTATTCAATATGCCAGGAAATGTCACAAGTGTCAGATTTATGCGGACAAGATGCATGTGCCACCGACGTTGTTAAATGTGTTGTCATCACCTTGGCCTTTCTCTATGTGGGGCATTGATATGATTGGGGCAATTGAGCCAAAAGCTTCTAACGGATACCGATTTATTCTGGTTGCTATTGATTATTTCACAAAGTGGGTCGAAGCCGCATCCTACACTAATGTTACTCGACAAGTGGTGGCCCGTTTTATGAAGAAGGAGATTATCTGTCGTTACGGAATTCTGAGCCGAATCATAACGGACAATGGTACCAATTTGAACAACAAAATCATGAAAGAGTTGTGCGATGACTTCAAAATTGAACATCAAAATTCCTCTCCTTATCGTCCCAAGATGAATGGAGCTGTAGAAGATGCGAATAAAAACATCAAAAAGATTTTGCAAAAGATGGTGAAAACTTACAAAGATTGGCATGAGATGCTACCATTTTCCTTGCATGGGTACAGAACGTCCGTCTGCACTTCAACAGGGGCAACCCCTTTTTCTTTGGTATATGGAATGGATGCAGTACTTCCTATTGATGTCGAGATACCTTCTTTGAGAGTCATAATGGAAACCAAGCTTGAATAAGCAGAATGGGTAAGGGAAAGGTTCGATCAGTTGAATCTTATTGACGAGAAGCGCATGTCTGCGATGTGTCATGGTCAGTTATATCAGAAGACGATTAAGAGAGCTTTTGACAAGAAAGTTCGCGTCCGAGAATTCCGAGAAGGGGAGCTTGTACTCATGAAGATTTTACCAGTCCATAAAGACGCACGAGGAAAGTGGATGCCCAACTATGACGGCCCATTTGTTGTGAAAACAGTCTTCTTAGGAGGCTCATTGATTCTCACAACCATGGATGGAGAGCAGCTTACTCATCCAGTGAATTCTGATGCAGTACGAAAATATTACGCCTAAAAGAACCCGATAAGCCGAAAACTCAAAAGAACGGCTTATGCAAAAGTTAGGGTTGAGAAAAAGAAAAAAAGAAGGGAGAGAAAAAGAAAAAGAAGAAAAAGAGCTCGCTAAGTTGAAAACCCGAAAGGGCGGCTTAGGCAAAAATGAGCGTCCTGGTGGATTGAAAACCTGAAAGGGCGATCCAGGCAAAAGTTAGGGACAAAGGCGGTTCACTGCATCAGATAAGTTGTCACTACTGCAAAAGTTTGTACAAAGAAATCACTCCAGCCGCTCTCGTCAGAAGCAAGGATTTTGGGGAGTTTTTAGTCTTTAGGGATAGTTTGGTCATGGGATTCAATGTAACCTTGTCCACGTTGCCATTTTTTCACTTGTAGAAATTCTATGGAATTTTGTCATTTGCAAGATTTCATTCTTGAATAAAATCAGTTTTGAGCCATTCTTTCTTTTGCAAATTTACCATTTCCTTTATTTTCTTTGTTATGCAAAATATTGTTTGTTGATCAACGATAATTTTGAAAGCATAGGGGTCAAATTATTGAATAAAACTTGAAAAGATTAAGAAACGTAAAAACTTCAACTCATGGAAAAGATTTGAGGAAAATCATACTTCCCAGAAATCTCAGGGTAGCAGAAACTTTGATATGTAATCCTATTGCATCCCCTGGTGAAGTGTAAGCAAGTTGAACTGCTGATTTTCCTTTGGTCATGTGTGGTTATCAAGCTTGAAGACTGTCTCTCAAGAACTTCTTATGATGATGTGAAGACTCATCCCCAGTAGAAGATTTCTGAGCATTTATTTGAATTTACTTTGTCATCTCTGACTAGCTTGTTTAAAGCTCTATTCCCCTGTTAGGATTGGGTTTATTTTCCAAGTCTACATACACCCTTCAGCCTGGGTTCGGTGTGATTCATTTTGTCTCTTGGGTTCGGTGTGCTATCTGTCGAATCCCCGTGAATATCTAATCGTTACTAGTGAATTTCCGTTTAAAGTCCAGTTGTAACTGGCATTGTTTTAAAATCCAATCGTTATTGGTATTCTTTTGGTCGTCACAATATTTTTTGTTAAGACCATTCGTAACTAGCATTGTCACAATATTGGTATCTTTTGATTCGGTCGTTACCACCTTTTTCCTTTAAATCCAGTTGTAACTGGCATTGTTTTAAAAGCCAATCATTATTGGTATTCTTTTTGGTCGTCACCATATTTTCCTTTAAAGTCCAGCCTTAACTGGCATTGTCTTAACTTCACTCGTATTATCTTTTGGTTTGGCCGTTACCAACTTTTTCTCTTTGAAGTCTAGTCGTCACTAGCAAATCCCCTGTGAAGTCTAGTCGTTACTAGTTGATTTCCGTTTAAGTCCAGTCATAACTGGCATCGTTGGAAGTCCAATCGTTATTGGTATTTGTTGTTTTGGTTGTCACCAACCTTCCCCATGAAGTCCAGTCGTAACTGGCATCGTTTGAAATCCAATCGTTATTGGTATCTTTAGTTTGGTCGTTACCAACCTCCCTAGCTGAAGCCTAGTAGCTTGCTAGCATTCTCATAACCACATGTGTTGATATACCCTGATTTGGTCGTCACCATGTTTCTTTTAAAGACCATTCGTAACTGGCATTACTTGAAATTCAATCGTCATTGGTACCCGGACATGGTCGTTACCAATCTCCTTTAAGTCCAGTGGTTACTGGCATTGCTTGAAATTTGGTCGTCACCAATTTCCCCAGTCGAAGTCCTATGTATTACTGGTTGGATTTAAGAAATCTCATTTGTTATTATCTCAGGTTGGTCGTTACCATGACCTCCAGGAAGTCTAGTGGTTACTAGCACTGTTTGAACTGTTTGTTAAAACTGGGTGACATTAGTATCCCTAGTAGAACCTTTGATTTTCCAGTCAAACCCCAGAGATCTAGTCGTTACTAGTATCCCCAGTGTGTTGGGTGTTGTTTCTAGTCCATTCCTGAAGATCCTGTTTGAACTCTTCACTATAGGAAGTTCCTCATCTGATCATCCCCGGTGAGGTTCGTGTCTCTAGTCTTTCGCTTCCCCGGTGTAAATTTGCTATCTTTCCCCAGTAGAGTGTTTGCTCTTCCCCAGTGAGATTGTCATCTTCATTGGATTTCTTGCATCCTCATGTGAAATTATCCTCTCAGTTATCACCAGTCATGTTTGAACTATTGATTGTTATACCTCGGTTTTCCCTAGTGCCGAGTCCACAATACCAGGTCCCCGTAAGTAGTTACTCGTTGTTTTGTTTTTCTTTCATCTGCATATGTCTTGCATCCAAGCATCATAAGGCATCATTTAGAATACATAGCATATCATGACCTGTCCTTTTGCATATCATCGGATCTAAGGGACAAAATTTTTGGTTTTCTATATTTAAATACCTTTCACTGCGATTCTACGAGGATTGTCATCTCTCAGTTCCATCTAGTGAAGATATTTAAATAGGGGCAACTGTTGCACCCCAAATTTTGACCCCTTAGATTCTCATTATCATTTTAGGAGCATACTCATGAATTATCTAACCTTAGCCCAGTGCAAGTTTGTCTTTGTCAAGTTACAGATGAATCAGGGTTTAGTACAACCAAATCGAAGCTTCAGGGTTTGTGATCAATCAAATTTTTAGGCTAATTGAATCATGAAACAAGATCAAGGGTATCATATGATGTCAATTGAGAATCCAATTCGAAGTTGTCACTCCAGAATCAAGAACAGTGCAGTCCAGGAGCCCCGATTAGGGTTTTTGACTAGTAAAAGTCAACTGTAGTTTGACTTTGGTGTTGAAAGGTGTTTTAATGGTGGGATCATGGTCCACGAAGTTCATATAGCTTAATAAAGTTCATTCAAGAAGTGTCAAAGTCTCAGGAGGTCCAGAGTGTCAACAGGCGACTCGGTAGCCACCGATCGATCGTACGGTTGACCGAAAAGTCAACTCTTCCAATTTAAGGAATTAGACTTCAAAGTGTGATTAAAAAATGTTCCTTATGTCATATTTCACTTGCCTATAAATTTTCATGACCATTGGATAAAGGATGAGGAAGTAATCGAAAAATCGGGAAATTAGGGTTTTGAAAGGGGCTAAACCCTAACTCCTTAACCACACATCCAAATGAGTTGGTTCAAAGCTCATTCGAAAGCTCTTGACAAATCCTACAAAAGCCCCTAAGTGGTCCATGATCAGAAAATGCATAGGTTTGGAGTTATGACCAAATTCATTTCAAGAAGGGAAAATGACTTAGAAAAATTTCACTTTTAAGCTCATTTTTTAGCAACTTTGAGAGGTTTTTTGGCCAAGTTCCTTTGAGAATTTGAAACTCATGGAAACATGAATGTTTTATATCTATTTGAGGGCTTTCTAAAAAGTACTAGAACTTCTCAATAGCATTTGTGAGTTGAGAGTTATGGATTTGGCAAGATGGTGTTTTCATACTTGAGTCCCACATTGACAAAGTTTCAAAAATCCATTCTTTCATCAATTGGACCAATCTCAGCTTTTGAATCATGTTTTATCTGATATGTAGAGACTTTGTAGCATGGAAGTACAAAGGAAATGCAGAGGAAATGGAATTGGCCAAGTTTGCAAGTGGAAAGTAAATTCTGAACCAGCCATGAGCCTACACACTCTAGCCTGCATTTAGCCACTCTAAACTCATCATGATACTTGACCTCAAGCTTACCTCTAATCCAAGAAAGCCTTTTTTGGAGATTTGATTCAAAAAATGCAAAACCTTTCCTTCTTAGGAAAGAAACCTCAAATCTGCCCACTACCTCTCATTTGCCTATAAATAGAGGCACTCCCCACCTCATCCAACACACAATAACTCCTCTAAAAAACCAGAGAAGTTGAAAGCTCACCCTTTTTCACTCTTTGTTCCATTTTCACAAAATCACAAAACCACCAAAATACCACAAAATCTGTCTTGGTAGGACAGCTGCCATATCCATTTCCTTACACTAAAACTCACCAAAAACCATCTACACAATCCACAAATATTGTGTAGAAGGTGTCCAAGCCCTTAGACCACTAAAAAACCTCATTCTCCAAAAAGGCAACTTCCATACCAAGCAGCTTTGACCATAATGCATAAAATCTGTCAAATCTTGTTCTAGGCATTTGCTTGATGTTTTAGTCATTCAAACACCTCACATATATCATATCTCAACTGTCCAAAGCATTGAGGATCATTGGTACAACCTATTTCTCAAACTGTCACAAAGTTTGCATTCTTGCTTCAAGAGGAAGAAATCTCCAAAGCTAGGTGCCATTTGAAGTTCCTCTGGGTTTCTTGGTGTTTCAATCTGCTCAAAATAGTCTACAAGAGGTATGTAGACAATCAACTCCCTCCTTTATGTCATAAATCTCATGTTTGGCATTTTGAGTATTTTTGTGTTAAAAAGGTGTCATTTTCATGTCATATGTCAAAATTCTGTTTTAGAGGCAATACGTTTGATGGGTGAGTTGGATCATGCTCAATTCCTTATTTATGATGTGTATATGTGATTGGTATGACCTGTTCCAATAGTTCTTTTACTTTTCACATCCAAATGCCTCATTTGCATCTTAATGGCCACCAACATGTCAAAACTGTTTCCATTTGAAGTATGCTTGTTTTTTGAGTTTGGTTACACTTAACTTCATATCCATGATGTGTATGTATGACTGACATGATTTTGTTCTCACCTGTTTTGCTTTCCACTTCTAAGAATGCATCATTTTCATTCAACAAACCATCAGCACAATAGTTTGGTTTTTAAAGGAAGTTTGCTTGGATTTTGAATACAAAGCTAAATGTTATCATGTATATTATGTGTGCACATCATTGTCTTGATTTAAGCTTCATCGTTGTTGGAAAATCACACCTGCTGCCATAAAACAGTTTTTTTTTTGCATAACATCAACATGTCAATTTTTGTTTGGATTGAAATGTGCTTGAACTTTAAGGGTGATCTCTATCATTTCCATGAATATGATGTGTATGTGTGATCTAATTGGACTGATTTTGCTTTCAACCTAAATTGTACTCTTTGATGCTTCACACCTGTCAAAATTTACACTTTGAGCATCACTTTTCATTACAGACCATTTTGAACTCTCCTTGGTGTTTGAAATCATCCCTCAACATGCATATAAGCTGTAGGCATAACTTGTTTGCTCAGAATATGTTTAGAACCTAGTTTTGAACTTTTCATGCATTGCCTCAAAATACCATTTTGCAGCCTGTGTATCACTTTTTATGCCAAGCTGTTTTGAATCATTTTTCTTGCTTAAACTCACTTGTCTACATGTATGCAAGATGTATATATGATCTATTTGGTGTAAAGGTGCCTAGAATTAATTTTGAACATCCTACTGTTTTGCAAAAACACCAAAATGCAATTTAAAAGTCATTTTTTATGCCAAGCTGTTTTGAATCATTTTTCTTGCTTGAACTCACTTGTCTACATATATGTGAGATGTGTATGTGATTCATATGATCAAAATGTGCTTGAACCTGATTTTGAAGTTCCTACTGCTCTCATACATACCAAAAGCAGCTTTAATACCATTTTTCACAAACAGTCATTTTGAGATCAATTATTTTGTGTAAATGCACTCACCAACATGTATGAAATATGTGTATATGTTTTATTTGGTCTGAGGTTGCATTCAACATGAAATGAACATCTTTGTGCATCATACTTATCAAATTTGCAACTAGAAAGCCATTTTCTATCACATACCACTTTGAACTATTTTTGGTGCCTAAACTCATTCAATAGCATATATGTGACTTGTGTGTATGATTCATTTGATTGGTATGTGCCTAGAATCAGAACTGAACATCATGATGCATTACATATGTCAAACATACCACTTGATGACCACTTTTCAATACAGACTATTTTGCACCTAATCTTTTGCCTAAATTCACTCAATGACATGTATATAGTGTGTGTATATGACTTGTTTGATCTAAAAATGTTTGGAATTGAAATTGGACATCATCATGCATTTTCACAAGCACCAAATTGCAACTTGACAGTCAGTTTTCATTACAGTATGATTTGAACTCCATTTTGTGTTTGAGATCATTCATTGGCATGTTTATAGTGTGTGTGTGTGTGTGTGTGTGTGTGTGTGTGTGTGTGTGTGTGTGTGTGTGTGTGTGTGTGTGTGTGTGTGTGTGTGTGATTGGTTTGAATTGAAAGTGATTAGAACAGGTCATGAGTTTCAAAATGCATTCCAAACATCTCCAAAGCATGTGCTATCGTGTTTTCAAATGAGGAGGGTATTTCAAAAAACCAATGCCACCATCATGTTCCTTGTGAAATTCTACACAATTTACACTAAAATTTTGTTTGAATCCATGAAGAATTGACTGAGTTATGATATGAAATGCAAAATCCAAGTTTTGTGTGTTTTGACTTGCCCAGCCTGCCATGAATGTATCCCTTATATATTTATGGGGATGTCTTCATCAATGGATGTATATCCACCCCAGTGGTAACCAACTTGTCACCAAACGCGCCTTGTACCAGCTAAACCTGGGTTCGACCCCTGAGGAGGGCAACCCTTTTATTATTTTTTTTTTTACCATTTTTCATCCAAACTTCAAAAAATCATATCTCCCTCATTTTTTTTATCATTTTGAACCCATTATTTTTGTATTGTGTTTATTTTTATTTCTATTTTCATATCATATTTTAAAATTCCTTGTTTGCCAAATTTTTCATCCATTTTAACCACTTGCAAGTTAAGTATGTTTTGTGATCGTTTTCACGTATGCAGATGAATTATTTCTTGTTATACTTGTGATTGTTTGTAATGTTTGCTTACATCCATATCCTTAAATGTTAGTCAACATGCTAGGATTTTATTTTTGGTTGTTACCATGTTCATGTTGCCTCCTCTGAGGAATTTACTTGAGGTCGATCTTTCGTCACATTTCCTGCTTGATCAGTTGTTTCGATTGTCATCAATGCATATCTTGTGTTTACTTTTAACATGTTAATTTAATGGTTGTCACCATGCTTTTATCTTCATCATGTTATTAATTTTATTAAGTGTCTTCTTTTCCCCAAGTGATGAAACTTGTTAGTTCTCATCCAAGTTGCCTCCCTTCTGTCCTTCCAAAGGAAAAGTCTTTCCATTGACCTTCATGTCATGGATAGCTCATTCACCCTTTCTCTTGACTTTGTTAAATCACTTTAACTTTAGTTTAGAAACCATTACTCTTTGCTTTACGTCTAAGAAACCCACCATTACTAGGAGTGTTCTTCAACTAGAACCCTAGGATAGAGTTTGTCAACTCTATGTAAGAATCATTGTCATGATTTCTTACTTCCCCTTTTGAGTGTTATGATTTAGATTATGGAGTTTTGTCAAACTCCACACAAACATTGTTATATTTGTTCCCCTTTGAACCTTGAT
The DNA here is from genome assembly GCA_963859935.3 of Lathyrus sativus. NCBI lineage: Eukaryota > Viridiplantae > Streptophyta > Magnoliopsida > Fabales > Fabaceae > Lathyrus > Lathyrus sativus. The sequence continues at coordinate 60,518,079 of OZ012741.1, forward strand.
CATAATCAAGTGTTATTTATCCCTTGTGAGGTGAACTACGATTGCTCTGATTCTATCCTAGTTAGGATACGTAGGCAGAAGATGCGATGTCTTTGCGAGCAAACTTAGAAAACCATCTTGGTATTTACCTATCCCTTATCCTAATCCCAAATCTTAGCACATTTCACAAACTTAGCAAGAAATCAAACAAAAGGTTCCTGTAGAGCACTACAGATGCTTAGGGTGCTAACACCTTCCCTAGGTATAACCAACCCCCGATCCCCGAATCTCTAAAGCGTTGTCATTACATCGCGAAAAAGGTTTTTCTTTCTTTAGACCTTTCCTTTGGATAAATTAAAGTTCGGTTGTAAAAGAATTAAGGTTCAAGTTAATATAATAGCTTGATATCTAATTTTCACCGCAACACGCATCTTTGAGAATGACTGGCTAAACGCGCATGTAATGATGCAGCATGTATGCAAAAATGTCACGGACGTAAGGATATGGAGGTTAGGGGTGATGATTTATGCCAAGTGATTGGGCTTTGGTTTGAGGCGTCAAGTTTGACTCCCTGACATCCTTGTGATGAAATTTGGATCATCTCCAGATGGTCATAACAAGCTGCACTAATTGGTTAGATTGCCCCTGGCTTTGTCGAGTTCCAGTGAACTTTATGATCAGACGATGCCTCGTGTACATGTGCGCCTATTATAGATCGCGTTTATCCTTCATACACCTTAGTCAGAGAGTAACCTTATGCTTTCTTTTGTTATTATTGTCATCCCATAATTCTCAATGCAATATTTATTAAGAATGAAAATTCCACTTCAAACAAATAGTAAAAAATGTGAAGTAAGAATTGTTGAGAAAGATTTTATTGATGATAAAGTGACCCATAAATGGGTAATTTTACATAAGGATACAAATCCTAAAAGAGGTAATTTCAAAAATAGGACAAAAAGTACAGTGGCAATGAGAAAACAAAGATCGGATTTTCATTGAGTTCCAATTCTGCTATGATCCATTTTGCCTCGAGGCTTCTCGTACGTTGCTTCTGGGGAAGGTGGTTGGATTGATCTTTCTCGTGTGTAGCTCTCTTTATTCTAATGATGAGATCACAGACTCTTCGCAGACTGCAATCTTTTTCTTTTTAAGGTCCCTAACGTTTGCCTAGACCGCTCTTTCGAGTTTTCAGTCTACCGGGATACCCTTTTTTTTTCTATGTTTCCCCTAAGTGTTTTCAACTTATCGGGTATTATTTTTGTTTTTTTTTCATTTTAACCCTAACTTTTGCTTGGACTTTTTCTTTTTGTTGTCCACCGGGTTTGCTTTTAAGCGTAGTATTTTTTGACTACGTCTGTGTTTATAGGAGATGACAGATCTTCACCGTCCATGTTGGATAATATCAAGGCTCCTCCGGAGAAAACCTTCTTCAAAACATATGGACCCTCGAAGTTAGGTGTCCATTTTCCCCTTGGGTTTGTGTAGATTGGTAGAATCTTTCTCAATACCAGGTCTCCCACTTCGAACTCTCGAGGGAGAACTTTCTTATCAAACACCCTCTTCATCCACTTTTGGTAAAGCTGGCCATGGCAAAGGGCTACCATGCGCTTCTCATCAATGAGATTAAGTTGATCAAATCTCGCTTGTACCCATTCTGCTTCATCAAGCTTGACATCGGTCAGAATTCTCAAGGAAGGAATTTCTACCTCAACGGGGAGTACTGCATCCATCCCGTATACAAGAGAAAATGGAGTTGTCGCAGTAGAAGTGCGCACTGAAGTGCGGTAGCCATGCAAAGAAAATGGTAGCATTTCATGGCAATCTTTGTATGTTTTCACCATTTTTTGAACAATCTTCTTGATGTTTTTGTTCGTTGTCTCAACAGCGCCATTCATCTTTGGGTGATATGGTGATGAGTTGTGATGCTCGATCTTAAAATTTTCACACAATTCCTTCATCATCTTGTTATTGAGGTTTGAACTATTGTTAGTAATGATTTTGTTTGGGACCCCATTAACGACAAATGATTTCTTTCTTGATAAAGCGGGTGACCACTTGTTTGGTGACATTGGCATAAGATGCAGCTTCTACCCATTTAGTGAAGTATTCAATGGCCACTAAGATGAAATGATGACCGTTTGAAGCAGTTGGCTCGATGCGTCCAATCACATATATACCCCACATGGTGAAGGGCCAAGGCGATGTCAAGACATTTAGAGGAATTGGTGGCACATGTATCTTACCTGCATAGATTTGACATTTGTGGCATGTCTGTACGTGACGATAGCAATCAGTTTCCGTCGTCATCGAATAATAACCAGCCCTCAAAATCTTCTTAACCATCGTGTGTCCACTGACATGTGTGCCAAAAGAGCCTTCATGTATTTCTTTTTTGATTCGGTTAACTTCGTGTCTATCCACGCATCTGAGCAGGACCGAGTCATAGTTTCATTTGTAAAGCACATCTCCACTTAAGAAGAATTTGGACGAAAGCCTTCTTAAATACTTCTGGTCTATGATGGAAACTTTTTCCGGATACTCTTGATTTTCTAGATACCTTTTGATATCATAAAACCAAGGTTGATCATTGATTGCTAACTCTGCTTCCACACAGTGGGAAGGCTCATCAAGATGTTCAATGCAGATAGCGGGTGCCTCATTTTTCCACTTAACTTTGAACATGGATGACAACGTGGAAAGAGCGTCTGCCAATTGATTGCTTTCTCTGGGAATGTGATTGAAAGTAATCTCATCAAAGTATGGGATTAACTTCAAGACGTGATCTCGATATGGAACTAGTTTGTTGTCATGTGCTTCTCAGTCGCCTCTGACTTGACTGATGACCAATGCGGAATCCCCATACACTTCCAAAATATTGATTCCGTGATCAATGGCGGTTTCAATTCTGAAGATACATGCTTCATATTCAGCCATACTGTTGGTGAATGGGATATGAAAACCAGTAGGAGATGTGATGATTGCCCCTATTCCAATGCCTTGAGCATTTGCGGCGCCATCAAACACGAGCGTCCATGGATATCCTGGTTCGGGTCTGTCGTCTGGGCTTAATGTTTCACAGTCTCTAACAAACATGATGTCTTCATCAGGGAAGTCAAAATGCATGGGTTGGTAATCTTCCACAGGTTGGTTGGCAAGATATTTAGATAACACACTCTCTTTGATAGCTTTTTGTGAGACGTACTGGATGTCATATTCTGACAGTACCATTTGCCAACGGGCTACTCGTCCTGTGAGAGTAGGCTTTTCGAAGATGTACTTGACTGGATCCATCTTTGATATCAACAATGTGGTATGGGTCAACATATATTGCCTTAAGCATTTGGTAGCCCATGTGAGCGCACAACATGTCTTTTCCAACATTGAGTATCTCGTTTCACAGTCAGTGAACTTTTTGCTTAAGTAGTAGATGGCGTGCTCCTTTCTACCTATCTCGTCATGATGCCCCAACACGCATCCCATAGATCCTTCTAGAATGGTTAAGTACATGATGAGAGGTCTTCCTGGCACGAGAGGCATCAAAGTCGGTGGCTCTTGCAAATATTCTTTTATTTTCTCGAATGCTTTTTGGCAATTGTCATTCCACACGATTTCTTGATCTTTGCGAAGCAACTTGAATATTGGCTCACAGGTGGTTGTTAGGTGAGATATGAATCAGGCAATGTAATTTAATCTCCCTAATAAACCACGAACCTCCTTCTCTGTTCTTGGAGTTGGCATATCTTGGATAGCTTTTACTTTGTCAGGATCGACTTCAATTCCTTTTGGACTCGCGATAAAACCTAGCAATTTACCAGGTCTTACCCCAAAGGTACATTTATTCGGGTTGAGCCTTAGCCTGAACTTTCTCAGCCTTGTAAACAACTTTTCCAAGTGGGTGAGATGTTCCTCTTCAGTTTGGGATTTTGCAATCATATTGTCAATGTAGACTTCAATCTCTTTATGAATTATATCATGAAAGAGAGTCACCATTGCTCGTTGATATGTTGAACCTGCATTCTTTAGACCAAATGGCATAACCTTATAGCAGAAGGTTACCCAAGGGATAATGAAGGTAGTCTTCTCCATATCCTCTGGAGCCATTTTAATCTGGTTGTATCTTGAGAAACCATCCATGAAAGAGAACACAGAGAATTTAGCCGTATTATCCACCAACACATCAATATGCGACAGCGGAAAGTCATCTTTTGGGCTGGCTCTATTTAGGTCTCAGTAGTCGACACACATCTACACCTTACCATCCTTTTTAGGTACAGGTACAATGTTGGCGACCCATTGAGGGTATTTTGATACTGCCAAGAATCCCGCATCAAGCTGCTTTTGCAATTCCTCCTTAATCTTAATGGCCATGTTGGGTCGATTTCGTCTCATCTTCTGCTTTACAGGCGAACTTTCGTCCTTGAACGACAATTTATGTACTACGATGTCAGAATCCAATCCAGGCATGTATTGGTATGACCAAGCAAACACATCTACGTACACGCGTAGGAGCTCGATCAGTCTTCTCTTTACATTATCTTCTAGGGAAGCGCCTACCTTGACTTCTTTCTTATCCTCTTCAGTTCCAAGATTGGCAACTTCCACTGATTCCTGATGCGGTTGAATGATCTTCAATTCTTGCTTTAATAGTCTAGCTAACTCCTCGGGCAGCTCACAATCTTCCTCACAATCCTCATCAGCGTGGTAGATTGGGTTATCAAAGTCATATAGAACCGTAGTAGTATCGTTATCAATGGAATTCGGGGTAGATCTGCTTGATTGGTGATTTTATGCTTTATTTTGAGAAGACGAAAAAAAAAGGAAAATGCAAGAAAACATTGCCATTTATTTATGCAAAAATAAAAAAGAAAGACAGGGAACACAATTGAATGCAAAAGGTTCATTTCATTCATGATAAATATTAATTGAAAACATGAGGGGCCCTACAAAATAGTCCTTATGCCTTGGGCTGAGCATAGGATTTGAAAGCAAATCAAGGAAAATTACTCTTCAACAAAGGTGACTTCCGGTATCTCCACGACAGTCCAATTGTTGAGTTGTTGATTTGGTGCTCTTAGGTACACCATGCAGACTTCATTTAATGCATCATCTTCAGCTTCCACAAAAGTTACCTGACCTTCTACCATATGTCCACCACTAACGAAAGCAAGTGGAGGAATGAACTCTTTGCCTTTGTCAACAGTTGTCTTCTGCTGAACCATGCGAACGTTAGGGTAACCCAAACCAGCTCTATTCTTGTTGATAGGTAACTCCAACACTCTGCCCCAACCTTCAGGGTGACCGGCCTCAATTACAGTCTTTACGTCCTTCCCAGTGACCATGGGGGATCCAGACCTTTCTGACTTTTCCTCTTTCTTAGCAGGAATCATTTCCACATTTATCACATCAAATACTTGAAATGGGGTCTCATGAACTTCACCTCCCACTTCAACATAGCAAAATGACGACATATGACTTACTAGTATATCCTCTTCTCCCTCAATGACGACAAGCTGATTATTAACCATTGACTTTAATCTTTGATGAAGAGTGGATGTTACAGCACCGGCTGCATGGATCCAAGGACGACCTAGTAAACAATTGTACGCTGAATAGATATCCATAACATAGAATGTAATAATGAAAGTGTAAGGTCCTATTTAAATGGGGAGATCAACTTCCCCTATCACAATCCTTCTTGCTCCATCAAAAGCTTTCACTATCAATGAACTGGGCTTTATCATCATTCCTTTGATGGTCAGTTTGGCCAAAGAATTCTTTGGTAAGACATTTAAACATGATCCAGTATCTACCATCACCCTTGACAAAACAACATCAACACATTCGATGGAAATGTGCAGAGCTTTATTATGATTCTTCCCCTCGGGGGGCAATTCTCCATCATTGAAGCTTAGAATACGCGCGGAGGCGATATTTGACATAACTCCTTCGAATTGCACAACAGATATTTCCTGGGGAACATGAGCAGTCTTTAAAAAACTTTATCAATGACTCCTGATGGGAAGGGGAGCACATTAGTAGCGACAACATGGAAATCTTGGAAGGTGTTTGGTTGAGGTGGTCAACTACCTTATAATCATTACTTCGCATGATTCGTAGAAATTCTTCAAAGTCTTCACCAGAATTTCCTTTTTGGGTAGAGGTCTTCCCTTGTTCAATCGTTGCCTGCTTCTCATTTGTATTGTCTAGTGGTGGTATGGGTGCAAAAATCTTCCCGCTTCTAGTCATTCCACCTGTTCCAACAATGTTCTCTACAAAGCTATTAGCTTTCACAACATCCTCCTCCATATTCTGCCCATTAATGTAAACATTTGGCTCATACTTCCAAGGGACAACCTTGGTGCTCTCAAAAGGGAAAGGAGCAGGCATAGATATCACTAACGGAGCGAGTGAAGGCGGAGACAGTGGGATCTCTACTTGAATGTACGGTATCCGCAGTGGCTCACGAGCTTGATTATATGGGGTCTAAACAGGATGCCAGTCATAATCACAAGGGATTTCCAAAGGCACATGAGGCTGATCACATGGAATTGTTTGTGGTACAACATCATATGGGATTTGCAATGGAACTTGGACATGACACTAATCTTCATCACATGGAATTGTTAGAGGCACACGAGGTTGATCATATGGAATCGTCAGTGGTACATAGTTCTGACCATATGGATTGTTCAATAGTTCTTCATAATAAGAAAATTCCATCGGATCATAGGAAATATCAATCGGGACATATGGAATGTCCAGAGTTGCCACTTCTTCGACATTTGATATTTGTTCTATCAATATGACGCCTTGATCTAACAACTTCTAGATGCCCATCTTCAATTCATGACAGCTTTGAGGATCTTCTGAACATAGTTGACACTCCACGGTGCATCCTGGGAGAATATTCATCAATAACAATTGTTCTTTAGCAACTGCAAAGGGGGTCTTCATCTTGTAAACTTCTGACACCAACTTCTTCCCTCTTGACTCTTCAATCATGTTTTTAGCATGGTTTGGCATTGGATTATTAGTCACATTAGGAGTGTTTTTGGTGAAATTGATGGTTTTTGAATCAATGAGACCTTGTACCACGTACTTTAAAGTTTTGCAATTTACGGTATTATGTCTGGGAGCTCCATAATGAAACTCGCAATGGGCATTTGCATCATAGCCAGGAGGTAGGACAGCCGGGGGAACCTTCATCTCTCTTAACTGCACTAATGAACCCTTAAGCAAAAGTGGAAGCAACCTAGCCTATATTGTCGGAATAGGATCAAATCTTTTCTCAGGTCTCCTCTGTCTTGGGTGACCCTGATAATAGATTTGACGTTGAGGCGCTTGCGGTTGGTAGGGGACTTGAACATCAATTTGGGTTGCATGTATGGAGAGAGTTTGATTTGAAGTAACAACGGCCACATGATGATAAAAACCTTGATACGCCCTGGCTTTCCCCTTATCCATCAAGGAAACGCTCGTTTCCCATTCTCTTTTCCTTGCAAAACTATGGTGGGGCTTCTTAGATCCACCAGAAACTCCGTCAGCATTCTGAATCTTCCCAATCTTTATCATATTCTCGATCTTCTCACCAACCATAACTAAATCTGAGAATATAGAGGATGTGCGTCCAGCCAAGTGTTTTAGGAAAGGACCTTGAAGGGTCCCCATGAACATATCTGTCAATTCTCTTTCAAGAAGTGGAGGCTGGACTCTAGTAGCTAATTCCATCCATCTTTGTGCATAGTCTTTGAATGCTTCACCATATTTCTGAGTCAGGCCTTCGAGTTGTGTGTGATTAGGCGCCATGTCAGATTTATATTGGTAATGCTTCAGAAATGCCTCATCTAACTCTTTCCATTTCTTGATATACGTACCTTCCAACTGCATGTACCAATCAAGGGATGCCCCACTGAGGCTGTCTTGAGAGAAGTGCATTAGCAATTTTTCGTCATCGGAATAGGCAGCCATCTTCCTACAATAGGATCGGATCTGGGTTCGGGGACAGCAGGTCCCTTTGTATTTTTCAAAGTCGGGGACTTTGAACTTGAGTGAAATCTTAACACCGGATACCAAACACATATCTGCAGCATCTAACCCAAAAGTGCTTGGGCCTTGTAGTCCTTTGACTATCTCTTGTAAGGCAAGTACTTTCTTTATTCAAATCAGTAGTCGGTGCTCCAAAGCGTCTACGGCCAAGTCACCGTGAGGGTTGTAGAAACCTTCGTGATCATCAAAATGGATTGGAGGGGGAACCACACCACCACCAGGAGTAGGGATTGCGCCTGCGCCAGTAGGAGTAGGGATTGTGCCAGTAGGAGCAGGGGTTGCACTTGTAGGAGTAAGAGTGGCACTACCAGAAGTGGGATTTGAGCGTGCAGTAGTAGGAATTGGAGTGTTGGTAGCGTTTCTCTCCACAACTTGTCTCATATATTCTTATCCTCTAGCTATAGCCTGGATGACTTCCATTAGCTGGCCCATCTAAGTCTTCATATGGGTCATCTCTTCCCTAAAACCGGCTTGATTCTGCTCAATCTGATTAAATTAGTAATCTTCGATTGCCACGAGTGTAGTAGGGATGTCAAAAAGTCAGCTTGTTTACTGCGAATGGAGGTCAAGTCTTTGTAAGTTTTGGTTGTGTGCTATGGAATGCAATATGATGCATGAATGCGTATGGAACAATATGTTATGCACAAAGGTCTTAGTAACCTTGTTAGTTATTGTTAAGAATATAAACATTTTCCATTGCAATTAATCAGAAGAGACATAATAGAACAAAAACTTTTATTTCATTAAGGCTCGAGGCAAAGTTCAAATACAAAATATGAGATACACTTCTTAAAAAAATTACAAATCAACTCTAAAGGTGACTCCTTAGGCTCTGTGAACCGCCTCTAAATCTGTAATGAGCTCTCCCATTGTTTCCTTGCAAAACTTCACAATGTCGAACACAGGGACATGAGTGTTTTCAGGAGTCATTACTTGATCAACCACCTTCAATTTTTCAGGAATTTGTTGAAGCACAAAGTTGGATAATCCCGCCAGGTTCACAAATTTATTCTTCCATTCAGCATAGAGAATTTGGAGATTGTTGCTGATGTTATCTATCATGCAGCTCTAGGTATAGCTCATCATAGATTCCATCCTTTAACATCTTGATTTCGTCAATAGCCCTACCCGATTGGTACTCTGCTTGTATGAAATCTCGCTGCGCATTCTCCTTTTCCAATAATTCACGAGCTAACTGATCCATGCAACCTTTGATAACGCCTTTTAGCTTGTGAATCTAGGCTACAAAGCTTTCTCTTTCATCTTTCGTCATCTGGGTGTTACAACACCAGCTGCATGGATCCAAGGACGACCTAGTAAACAATTGTACGCTGGATAGATATCCATCACATAGAATGTAATAATGAAAGTGTGAAGTCCTATTTAAATGGGGAGATCAACTTCCCCTATCACAATCCTTCTTGCTCCATCAAAAGATTTCACTATCAATGAATTGGGCTTTATCATCAATCCTTCGATGGTCAGTTTGGCCAAAGAATTCTTTGGTAAGACATTTAAACATGATCCAGTATCTACCAACACCCTTGATAAAACAACATCAACACATTCGATGGATATGTGCAGAGCTTTATTATGATTCTTCCCCTCAAGGGGCAACTCTCCATCATTGAAGCTTAGAATACGCGCGGAGGCGATATTTGACATAACTCCTTCGAATTGCACAACAGATATTTCCTGGGGAACATGAGCAGTCTTTAAAAACTTTATCAATGACTCCTGATGGAAAGTGTCATACCCCAAATTTGTCCTACCTTAGTACATCCTCCATTTTGTATATTTACCCACCTGCTTTATTCAAAAAGAAAAGTGCTTTTTTTTTTTACTTAGAAATGTCAGGTCAGGCAGGTGGATAATGTTGACTGAGGAATAGTTCAGGTCACCTAGTTGAAGCTGATATTTTGTGCAGAGTTTTCAGTACAATGCATACTTGAAGGGATTATTCCTTGATTTCAAGGCAATGAGGCCAAATTGGAGTTGTGGTGTACTCCAGGAACGACTCATTTTGTTTCAACTCATGTGGTGAGCTCATTTCAATTTAAAGTCCCGATTCATTTTTGTCAGTGGCTCGGTTAGATTTACTTTATTGAAGATGACAAGAACTTTAGAATTTAATTGAGATTTCAAGATTTGATGACCATGGATTTAGTCAAATTTAAAAAAAAAAAAAAGAGGGTTTGATTAAGCATAAATGTGAGAGTGCAAAAGTTGAAGATTTCCAAGAATGTTGCAAAGAGTTTCAATGATCCTTTATTATTACAAACAAAAATTGTACAAAAAAAAACCATAAGAACCAAGCCCGTGTTGCTTGCTAATTTTATGCCTTTAACTAATTATAAGATTGAGAGAAAATATGGCATCTTCAGCAAATTATATGTTTGTACATTTGTTATTAATATAATAATGGGAATGTTTTAACGGACTCTTATCCCCGTGCCACCCATGTTGTTGGTATATCTGCTGCTTCCCACCAAAAGGAGCCTTTGTTGAATGGAGTTGCACCTGGTTCAATGGATACAGGAACTGGTTTGGTTCGAGCACTGATAGCTGCTGTGAAGTATAAAAGCGGTCTCGTTAATATGAGTTGTGGTGAAGCAACTTTACTTCCCAACTATGGACGCTCTGTTGACCTTGTAAATAAGGCAGTGAACAAGCACCGTCTGATATTTGTGAGCAGTGCTGGTAATAGTGGTCCAGGATTGAGCATTGTTGGTGCACCAGGTGGTAAATCTTTGAGTATCATCGGCGTTGGTGCATATGTTTCTCCTGCTATGGCTGCTGGTGCTCAGTGTGTTGTTGAACCTCCTTCGGAGGGGCTTGTGTACACTTGGTCTAGCCGTAGGTCAACGGCTGATGGAGACCGTGGTGTCTGTATAAGTGCTCCTGGTGGTGTTGTTGCTCTTGTTCCCATGTGGACTCTTCAACGGCGCATGCTCATGAACGGGACATCAATGGCATCACCATCAGCCTGTGGAAGAACAACAACAGGGATGTGCAAGACACTTCTATCAGCACAGGGTTACATACCAAAACTAATAGACAGAAGATTAAGGTTCATGTACATTACCTCAAGCTGCTACTTAACCCAAGCATCAATTTTAACACAGTACATCACCTTGTGACCAAGCGCCGTAAATCTGATTCAAGACATGAACCTACAGTGGACCAAGCTCAGTGTAAAAACAGGAGCCATATGGCTGCATTTCTAGCAAGGTGCATAGAAAGAAATACAAAAGAAAGTCAGATCACCACATCAACATGAAGTCGAAAGTGGTAAGAATGCAGAGGATCAGTGAGAAGCTTAAATAAAAAGCACTAAAGATAAAGTAACATGTTAAGACAAAAGAGGATTCCTGTGTCAGCAAAATAGTTGAAACATGTCGAATGTCATAAATTCAGCCTTTGCCAGCATGGAGGTGTATGAGGTTCATGACCTACAAAATAAATCAAAGACCATCAGTGAGTATACACAGGACAGAAGAAAGAAGCTCATGTGAGCATAAGAACAATTCATACCTTCATTATAATTGTCATCATTGTATGACGAGTTGTTGTCAAAAACATTCCAAACATGTTTTCAAAACCATCAAAGCAATGTTTCGTCAAGTCTCCATGATTTCAAAGATAGCGTCATAGTCCACACCAATCAAAGGCTTTATCTTTGTATTGATTTCTTCATATAAAAACCGACACTACTTGTCAAATGGTCGCAGCAAATTTAGCTTGAACCAATTGCTATATCAACTTGTGCCTTCACCAACTTGGCTCATGCATCAACTTATGATTCACCTGCAGCATACCAAACGAAATGAATAAGGAATTGCATAAAATGGAAAAGAGGACTACTTGAAGAGGATATACAACAGACCTGCGATGTTTCACTGCTATGTACAACCATACCAACAATAATTTGTCCACACCATGACCTTTTTGGACTCCCTAATGGACCGGCAAAACTACAAGCAGAGGGAAGTAAACATTAGCTACCGCAACGAGACACTAACACAAAGCTATCATGGCTCATCTTCAATCCATAAACAACCTTTTACTGCAGCAGGCCTGTATAAAAACAATATCAAGCCATCACGTGACAACGAATTTCCACTCAGACCTTAAGAACTCTCACTTTCCCCAAACAACCTTGAAATCCAATTACCTGAACCTTCACTTCTTGCAGCAAGCATGCCAACCATTGTTTCGCAACCAAAAATCGCGGGTGCGTATTTCTCTAGCCAACGTAACTTGGTAACAAGTAACATTCCTTATAGACCCAAACGAATAACCAAGACCTTGTGTGGAAAGCCTGGTACCTGCAATTCACATCACGACACATTCAACCATTATGCAGACACATTTGTACAAAGTTTGAACAAAAATCTCGGTGGCCCCACAAGAAGAAACTGTCCGCAATTCCAGCCATAATACCTCATAAGGACGACACACGATTCATGTAGCACAAACAATTCTATCAGCTGCCATACCCCACTAGACTGTGCACATCAGCAATGCAGAAAGTTGCGAGAGTCCGCAGCAGGTCCGCGACGCACTCACCAAAACGAGCCATTCCCTTCCATGAGCTATCACCTCACCATTTTTAGTGCACCAGCTAATCCTGCACGAACCAAAACACTTAACTTTGCAAGCCATATTCATGAATATTAAATCTCTCAGCTTTTTTTTTAAAAATGAAAATTCAAAATATGAAAAGCTGAAGGGGACCACTTGGGTACAGGGGATACCTTCAATAAATAAGTGGCTGCTCAATTCATTTGGGACCTCGCAGCAAAAGCAACGTACGATCGTTTACACCAAGCCACTAGCAGGAAAAGGACAGTGCTAGCCACAATTTTAGGACCTGCAATAACAACCACAACAGCTCATACTTAAGAGAATACAACTCGTTTTGTGAGAGATAAAAAAAGATCCTCCTCAACCCTTCCCTCAATAACCCGAGTCTCCATCATCCTTTCATATAACCTTCAAATGCCATTCATCAAAATCGGGGTTTTACTCTTCATTTTCCACAACAGAACACCCAAACTTACATAAACCTCAAACCCCTTTTTCACTAACTTCCAAATCCTTTCTGCAAATCTTTCTTTCACAACCACAAACCCCAAGACACAAGAGCTCCACGACAGAAATTTTTGCAATCATACCCTTCACAGATTTCTCCTCCCATTTCATCCTTTAAATCCTAAACCTTCAACCAACTTGTAAAAGGAGAAAACCTTAAAACTTCTTTAACTCATTTTTTTTGCCTCAACAAAAACCTCTTCCTTGAACCAAACCGAAAACCACCTTCAAATCTTTCAACCCAAAACTTCAATAACCATAAACCCTCTTCTTCAACAAAATCACTACAATAAAACCAGCCCCAACCTCAAGTTTTCTCCTTAAATTTTCAAAACGCTTCTCACCAAATGACTTTGAACCTTTTCATTTGACAAAAGAAGTTTTTTTCGCATGCCCCAACAGCCGATAAACCAGACCGCAAAACCCTTTCACGAAGGAACCCCAACCTCCTTCCGTTAAAATTCCCAACAAACCCAAACTTCAACCCAAATACATCAAAAAATCAACCCATTTGAAACCAGAACAGAAAATGAAATAGGGAAGAAGACCTTCAATCTGAGAGAGAATAGAAGAAGATTGAGATTGAAGTACAGGTCATAGAACCCCAAACCTGAAGGAAATCGGAAGAGGAGATTTTTTTTTTTAGAAGTTTTTGAATAGAGGGAGGAGTGGATTCGCCGCCGCGAGAGCCGTCGCAAGGAAGAAGGTTGTCCGACGTAGGATTTTTTGTCGTGATCTTAAATATTCTTTGCTTTATTTTGATCCACGGTGTTGATGTGAGGTGGTTGGTATGCCAAGGCGATGGATTGTTGTTCTTTCCATTCGTTTTTTGCTTTATATTTTGTTTTAGTTTTAAAGAAGCAATGCATTTGGTTTTTGACATTTTTGTTTTAAGTTTTGGTTAAATTTTTTTAACCCAAGTGTTGTTTTTGTCCGCACGACTTAAATGGTGAGTGGACCATGAGGCCCGCAAGAACCCCATCATACTTTTACTGCTATCAAACATTTCTCACCCCCATGTGTTTGATTTCTAGTATTTGTCAAAATTCTTATTGATTTAGCTTTTTAGTTTTTTAAGAGAGATTTTGAATTTAGATTTGATTCATTTTTGCTCATTCGGTCGATGACGATACCCCAAGTTATAACTTTGTCAAATTATTGACAAATAATAACAAACCCGAGACCATTTTCTTTTTTAACTTCTTTCATTTTTGATCTTTATCGATTTCTTGCTCATTTTGGTCAATGACAATTTTTAAGAGTTATTATCGGTCAAAATATTGATAGATGATGATTTATTCGAGACTAATCCATTTTCTATTTCGTTTTTTTTTCTCTTCATTTCATTTTTTTATTCATTTTATTGAATCTTTGAAATTTAGCATTTTTGAGCGATCATTATTAAGGTGTACACCTTAAATAATGTGTGGATCGACTTTTCGTCTTAGCATTCTCTTTTTGATAAAGAAATATTATAGGAATCTAGCATTCCGCGTGATATTTCCGTTGTTCATCCAAACATTTTTCTAATGAAAAAGGTGTTGTCGAGATCTAGCATCTCGGTAATACCCCGATTAATTGATTGTGAGGCCTACGTCTCATTTACCAAATAATTGTCATTCCTCCTATACTTTTCAAATCCAATCTCGTATTCTCGTTTCTCGTACCGCAAACTCTTTTCACACCCTCGATTCAAGTCAACATTTTTCAAAACACCTCTTTCGATTAAAACTCCGAAAGAAGGAGGTTCTTGGAATCTAGCATTCCTTGAATCTTCGAGTGAATAAATCTCGAGGCACGCCCTTTGAGTTGTTATTCACTCAACCTTTCGACTTTTTTTTTCAAACTCAAACATTTTCAAACGTATCCTAAGTCGAGTGTTCGTATGCATTCGCAAGCATCGACAATTCGCACACACTTCACAATTCCTCGGGGTTTCGATATTGGGGGCACCCTTAGGGACCAATATCGTTTCTCACCATCTAAACCCTTGACATGTCGTCAAGATGGTTCCATCTTCGATTAAATCCTCGACACGTCGTCGAGCCATTTTCGAACCAACTTCCATTGGCCTCGCATGCCATTTTTCAATCCGATCTTTTCACAAACATTTTTAAAACTTACGAAAGAGGGATATTCTCAGAATCTAGCATTCTTTGAATATTCGAATGAGTAACTCTCGAGGTGCGCCCTTAAGTTGTTATTAATTCATTCTTTCGATTTCAAAACATCAAACTCTTATCTTTAACATATTCAACCCAATTTCCGAAAGAATTGAGTTCTTGGGATCTCGCATTCCTTGAATTCTTGAGTGATAAGCTCTCGAGACACGCTCTTGGGTTGCTTGTCAGTCACTCCTTCGTTTCAAACTCAACTTCAAACCCAATTCAAATTTCAACTTTTCGTGGTTGTTACCACGAACTACGACTGCTCTGATTCTTCATTCTCGTCCAAATGTAAGATACGTAGGCACAAGATTGCGATAACCTTGGCGAGCTACCTCCCCTCCATTTCCCGTATCCTTTTCGTGGTTGTTACCACGAACTACGATTGCTCTGATTCTTCATTCTCGTCTGAATGTAAGATACGTAGGCACTAGATTGCAATGATCTTGGCGAGCACATTTCCCATTTTCTCCCCTATTCCACACTTCTATCTTCCTCCATTATTCCTTCCACACTTTCCCAACCTTTCCCGTAGTCGAACTACGACGCTCTGATTTCTCATTCTCGTCCGAATGAGCATACATAGGCACAAGGGCCCCAATCCTTGGCGAGCACCCTATCCTCTAACCACCCATCTCTCCTTTGCGTCTTTAACTTTTTGCCCTACCAATTCTACCTTTAACAACAAGAAGAAAACAAGTAAACCTAAACAACATTCCCTACAATTACTTTAAGAGGTTCCCGTCGAGTACGGCGAACGTGAGGGGTGCTAATACCTTCCCCTCACGTAACCGACTCCCGAACCTGGAACTTGGTTGCGACAACCCTGTTCCTATCCTTTAGTTTTACGAGGTTTTCTCGATATTTTCCTCTCCCGTTTATTCGGGAAAAATAAAGTTCGGTGGCGACTCTGTCGAACCGCATTTCCGCGCCTTTCGCGCGAGGGTCGTTTCTCCGAAATGTCTCCGTGATTTTTTCGAGGTGCGACAGAAAGGGGAGCACATTAGTAGCGACAACATGGAAATCTTGGAAGGTGTTTGGTTGAGCTGGTCAACTACCTTATAATCACTACTGTTGCACCCTAAAATTTGCTCAACCTATTTCACCTGGTTTATGTTTCAATTGCATTATCATTTGCATAGTCACATCATGTACATGGTCCAATCATTTGCATATCATAATATAGCAAGTCATCTAACAAGGGATCAAGTGCCATCCTTATCTAAAGAAGCACATCAAGGGGACTTATTCAAGTTTAAGACTATCCAAGTCATCAAGGAATGGGTTGAAGCTTTGAGGAGATTTGAATGTCAACAAGTGGGTTGCTCTCCTAACTTGAGGTGTATTGAGGGTCATAAATGGGGTATGGAGCATGGAGTTATGAATTTGAGGTGTGTATGGATCCCATGGGAGGCCTAGAGAGCCATATTGAAGCTTAGACAAGTCATGGCATCAAGTTCAAAAACCACAATTGAGGTGTGTACAAGTAGGGTTTCATCTGGGTAACCCTAAGACAAGGAGAGCAAGGAAAGGGCACCAAGACCTAGCTCTAGGTCATTGAATTCATGGATTGAGATGTTGAAGAATATGTATGAATGAGTCAAGATCAAATTCAAGAGAATCAAGAGTGGTTAGAGATATTTGATACAGGGTTCCTAGGGTAAAATCCCCTGTATAGCACTGGATTCCAAGCCACATAAGTCAAAATTCAAGTTTCAAATGGAGTCTTGGCCAACATGAAACTTGTAGAGCTTCTCAATATCTTTAATTTGAGTACTATAAGTCTTCAAGTAGATTTGTGGAACTCAAGTTATGGTTCTTGCAAGTTATGGGTCATCAGAGGACACTGAAATTTATCTGTGAAAGTCACTTGACTTCCAAGCAAATTTTTCCCATCAAGGAGTTTTCAAATGTATTATTGGCCAACATAAGAATTGTTAGGCTTGATCTTAGCTTTAATTTGAGTACTATAAGTCCTCAATAAGATTTGTGGAACTCAAGTTATGGTCTTGGCAATCCAGAGGTATTTTGGGAAAGTTGAATTATAGGTCATTTTCCAACATAGGTCAAAATCTCTATCTTCCACTCCTCAAATGGAAAAATGTCCAACATGAGATGTACTTAAAATGATGTTTTTGGGCTAGGTAAGAAGTCACGGGTGATTGTAAGGGCTTGTATCACAAAATTGCAAAAATGGCCTAAAATAAGGATGGATTTTAAATGAACCAAAGAGGAAAATTGAGATTTTTGAGGTATATGTCCAAACCAGTCCATATGACATACCAAATTGATTGGAAAACACATTTTGGAAACAATGACATTTCCACATTTTTGAGTTGAGGGTTAATTTCATGACTTCCTTTGTAAAGTGGTTGCTTACACCATAAGTAACATATGCAAAACCACTCTTTAGAGCATGACCAAGGCCTTAACCCTTGCTAATCCCTTCAATATGTCATCTAAGGAGAAATTGGATCAGAATGAGGTGCAAATACAAGCTGTTGTCTGAACTGTCATGAGAGTAGCATGAGATGAGATTTCCATGGCATGATATATTGAACTTCTCATTGGATCAATCAGAAGGTTCTAGAGCTTTCATACATGCTCTATATAAGTATTAGGAGTGGTTCAAGGCATTGGTTGGTGTAGATTGAGAGAGATTGGAGAGATTGAACTTTGAATTTGCACTTTGCAAATCCAAATCGGTTACACCAATTTGATCCATTTCAATCCAAATTTTTGCATTCAGAAGCTTGATCATATGTTGGTGATTGATTCCAGATAGATTGCTGACCAAGATTGTTGAAGAATCGTGAGATAGCACTTTAAGTTCATCTCTTGCAAGTCAGAATCGAATTTGGCAATTCAAGAAGATTCAACCCCAATTGATGCATACAGAAGCTTGGTAATTGATCATAGATCGTGTCTGGAGGATATTGAAGCTTAATTTGAAGCTTTTCTTGTTCTGTTCATCCAAGATTTGCAGGTATGTAAACTTCATTCTATGGCTTGATTCATGTAGAATTATTAGGTTTTAATAGGTTAGATGTGATGTAGAACATGGCTAGGTGCTTTCTGGTAACTAAATTCAATGTTTAGAGACAATTTTAGTTCGAGCACATTTTCTGTTGGTGGATGTATCTTGCAGTTCTTGGTGATTTAACCATAGTTAGATAGTTAGAATGACTCAGTCTAGCATGGTGATGATGTTAGGCATCTCAATTTTGAGTTTGGGGAGAATTTATGTTTGAGCATTTTCTGAACATTTCTTCGTGTTTTGAGGAAGAAGATGATTCAATGATAATGGAGGTTAGGGTTGAATTCAGTGTGAAAAAACGAATCAAATGATGTTATTAGGGTTGAGTTTTGGTGAGGATTAGTGGAGTTGCGTTTGGAGAAGATGAAGGTAGCAAGCTCTGTTCGTCCATGGTTATTTCCTCCCTCCAAATTTCAAAAGGTTGAAGATGACACCATCACCATTAGATCTAGGTGACACTTTGACTGGAATTAGCAACCAACGGCCAGGATTTGTTCTTCATTTGTGAAGGAATTCTGAGAATGATGAAGCGCACCATTTCACTAAATGATCTTGTCTGGGCTTAAGTGAGAACATGCTATGTACACCCCTGGTCCAAGACCCAATGGAATTTACACGTAGTTTACTTGCTATTCATACCAAGACTTTTCCATTTTCATTTGATTTTTCATTTCATTTTCTGATTGTGTTTGGGCCTAACGCGCGTTTTCCTTTTCACACCCCCTCCTGGGCCCAACTTTGGTTTTACACTACATATCACTTGCTATTTGTCACGCATGATTTTCTTTTTCTTATATTTTCTTCTCATTTTCACACATTATTTTAGGTTAATTAGAAAATTCATAACTAATTGAAAAATAAACATTTTTGGATGGGAATTTTTTCTATGTTTTCCTTAGGGTTTCTAGAACTCAATAAAACAATAAAAACATTAATTCCTGCATTTTTCATTTTCTGGCATATTTTACATCTTTTATTGCTTTTATTTTGCATTTATTTGATACTCCCACTTTCTGATTTTTGTATGAGCATTTCATTTTTAGTTTTAAGGTGATTCTTTTTGCTCTAGTTAGAGTAGAGACACATGCTCCCTTAGTGATTTTTCTCATATTTTTATGATGAAATTCAGGTTAGTTTTGAATAATGAACTTTAGGGTGCTAGGATTAGGGTTTTACAACACTTAGGTGTAGTTTAGGGCATAGTTTGGAGACTTAGGGTTTGATTTAGGCCTTGGGGTTTATGTGGGGTATAGGGTATATAGTTAGGTTCCCTTAGAAATTAATATAGGATTTTATGATGAGTATTACTATTTTATTTGATTTTTGCAAATTGTATGATGTTTGTGTGTTTCCCCCTTGCGCATTTGGCTTGTTTGCTTGGTTTGGGCTATTCTAATTGGGCTTGGGGCTTGAGTTTTGCTTGTTGGAGCTCATGAAGACATTGAAGATGATTGGAGACAAAGGATGGAGCTTGGAGCATGAAGATTCTGATCCTTTAAGATTGCTTTTGAAGACTTAGGAGATATGAGATATAGGGAGAGCTTTAGATTAGACTGATTTCTTCTTTCAAACATAGAGAGCTTCTTGTGCCTCTATTCTATCCCATGACACAAGGTCCCCCAAAAGAAGTTCCATCTCTCCTTAGGAGGGATGTAGAGCAATCTTTAGTTGGGTAGAACCTTGAGGATACTTTTTACTTGTTGTGTTAATATCTTAGTGATTTCCTTGGGTTATCATTAAGCCTTTTAACATTTCAACTTCATCTATTAGTTGATTCTCTTCTGGAGTGGTGGCATTGAAGATGGGAACCTATGAAGAATGAAGTTCAGTGAAGATTGGTGAAGATAAAGCCAGTGCCTGTCAAAGCTGGTTATCTGTTGGAGTTAGGGTCCTGCTGCTTTTTGAGGCTGCTTATTTGTTGGGGTTCAGTGCTTGCTAGATCTTGGAGATTTTTGGAGACAGGAGCTTATCTAAAGCTTGGGGATCATTAAAGAGTGAAGAGGGGATCTTGCTTGAAGTTGTTACTGTCAACCTGTTGTTGCTGTTAATCAACTGTAGCTGTCAGAGCTGTTGCTGTTTGAGTTGCTTACTGTAGGAGCAGGTGTTGCTGTCAGAGCTGGTGTTGGGTTTTATTTCTGTTTCTGTATTGTTGTTGGCTTGTCCATCTTGCCCCTTAGGTTTGAAGTGAAGCTGTTTCACTTTGCCTATTGTTTTCATAGGTTCGAGGTTGAATGGGACTCCCTTGCCTTGCTTGTACTGTTGCATCTCATGCATATTTACTGTTTACCGTATAGCTGTTTCTTTTGCTGTTTATCCCCTAGGATCTCTGATTTCCTCTGTGCAGGAGGGAATTATGACAGACGTTAAGTTTTAACCCATGCATGACAACATTAGGTTAGTTTTATTCCCTTTTAACCCTAGGTTTTTTAGAGTTTATTTCTCTTCCATCTCAAACAAATTCAAAACACAGTAACAAGGATAATCGATGTCGTACGCTACGAGCCTTAAGCTATTTGAGAGAGGTTTGCTGGAGGGCCACTCTTTAGTAATTTGATTGCTTAGGGTGTTACCCTTAGGGTGACATACGACGCCGTCACTCTCAAATCATAGTCTCCAGTGCTTCAGAGATTGCAAACAAACTAAAAAAACACTTCTTGTGTAAAAGATTGAAAACAAACATCAAAGTGTCATTTTTGTCCGCTTGGACTCTTAATCAGAAGAAACCTCTTTTCAGAAAGATAAAAAACAGTCAGACAAGTCTGTGTCTTCCGTGGCCCGAACTACGTTTGCTCTGATCTTTCATGCTGTATGAAAGTACGTAGGCATAGGATGTCGTATCCTAGCGAGCAACCTTCCCCCCTTTCCAGTAGGTAGGCGAACTACGTTGACTCTGATTTCTTGTTTCAGACGGGAATACGTAGGCATAAAGTGCGATACTTTGCCGAGTCATTTTACTTTCTTTTAACCCCATACTTTTAGAGTAGATAGAATAACAATCCGTACTAGAAAACAAGCGTGGATCCCGTCGAGTACGACGGACGTGAGGGGTGCTAATACCTTCCCCTTGCGTAACCGACTCCCGATTCTAGGAATTTGGTTGCGACGACCATTCCTTTCCCGTTTTGCGTTAGGTTTACTCTGAGCGTTTCCTTTCCCTCCGTTGGGATAAATAACGCACGATGGCGACTCTTCTGTCATAGCCGGCGCCGATTTTCGCAGTAGCGACAACTACTTCAAATGATTCATAGAAATTCTTCAACGTCTTCACCAGAATTTCCTTTTTGGGTAGAGGTCTGCCCCTGTTCAATTGTTTCCTGCTTCTCATTTGTATTATATAGTGGTGGTATGGGTGCAAAAATCTTCCCGCTTCTAGTCATTCCACCTGTTCCAACAATGTTCTCTACAGAGCTATTAGCTTTCACAACATCCTCCTCCATATTCTGCCCATTAATGTAAACATTTGGCTCATACTTCCAAGGGACAACCTTGGTGCTCTCAAAAGGGAAAGGATCAGGCATAGAGATCACTAACGGAGCGAGTGAAGGCGGAGACAGTGGGATCTCTACTTGAATGTACGGTATCCGCAGTGGCTCACGAGCTTGATTATATGGGGTCTAAACAGGATGCCAGTCATAATCACAAGGGATTTCCAAAGGCACATGAGGCTGATCACATGGAATTGTTTGTGGTACAACATCATATGGGATTTGCAATGGAACTTGGACATGACACCAATCTTCATCACATGGAATTGTTAGAGGCACACGAGGTTGATCATATAGAATCGTCTGTGGTACATAGTTCTGACCATATGGATTATTCAATAGTTCTTCATAATAAGAAAATTCCATCGGATCATAGGAAATATCAATCGGGACATATGGAATGTCCAGAGTTGCCACTTCTTCGACATTTGATATTTGTTCTATCAATATGACGCCTTGATCTAACAACTTCTAGATGCCCATCTTCAATTCATGACAGCTTTGAGGATCTTCTGAACATAGTTGACACTCCACGATGCATCCTAGGAAAATATTCATCAATAACAATTGTTCTTTAGCAACTGCAAAGGGGGTCTTCATCTTGTAAACTTCTGACACCAACTTCTTCCCTCTTGACTCTTCAATCATGTTTTTAGCATGGTTTGGCATTGGATTATTAGTCACATTAGGAGTGTTTTTGGTGAAATTGATGGTTTTTGAATCAATGAGACCTTGTACCACGTACTTTAAAGTTTTGCAATTTACGGTATTATGTCTGGGAGCTCCAGAATGAAACTCGCAATGGGCATTTGCATCATAGCCAGGAGGTAGGATAGCCGGGGGAACCTTCATCTCTCTCAACTGCACTAATGAACCCTTAAGCAAAAGTGGAAGCAACCTAGCGTATATTGTCGGAATAGGATCAAAACTTTTCTCAGGTCTCCTCTGTCCATGGTGACCCTGATAATAGATTTGACGTTGAGGCGCTTGCGGTTGGTAGGCGACTTGAACATCAGTTTGGGTTGCATGTATGGAGAGAGTTTGATTTGAAGTAACAACGTCCACATGATGATAAAAACCTTGATACGCCCTGGCTTTCCCCTTATCCATCAAGGCAACGCTCGTTTCCCATTCTCTTTTCCTTGCAAAACCATGGTGGGGCTTCTTAGATCCACCAGAAACTCCGTCAGCATTCTGAATCTTCCCAATCTTTATCATATTCTCGATCTTCTCACCAACCAATATAGAGGATGTGCGTCTAACCAAGTGTTCTAGGAAAGGACCTTGAAGGGTCCCCATGAACATATCTGTCAATTCTCTTTCAAGAAGTGGAGGCTGAACTCTAGTAGCTAATTCCATCCATCTTTGTGCATAGTCTTTGAATGCTTCACCATATTTCTGGATCAGGCCTTCGAGTTGTGTGTGATTAGGTGCCATGTCAGAATTATATTGGTAATGCTTCAGAAATGCCTCATCTAACTCTTTCCATTTCTTGATATACGTACCTTCCAACTGCATGTACCAATCAAGGGATTCCCCACTGAGGCTGTCTTGAGAGAAGTGCATTAGCAATTTTTCGTCATCGAAATAGGCAGCCATCTTCCTACAATAGGATCAGATCTGGGTTCGGGGACAGCAGGTCCCTTTGTATTTTTCAAAGTCGGGGACTTTGAACTTGAGTGAAATCTTAACACCGGGTACCAAACACATATCTGCGGCATCTAACCCAAAAGTGCTTGGGCCTTGTAGTCCTTTGACTATCTCTTGTAAGGCAAGTACTTTCTTTTCCAAATCAGTAGCCAGTGCTCCAAAGCGTCTACGGCCAAGTCACCGTGAGGGTTGTAGAAACCTTCGTGATCATCAAAATGGATTGGAGGGGGAACCACACCACCACCAGAAGTAGGGATTGCGCCAGCGCCAGTAGGAGTAGGGATTGTGCCAACAGGAGCAGGGGTTGCACTTGTAGGAGTAAGAGTGGCACTACCAGGAGTGGGATTTTAGCATGCAGTAGTAGGAATTGGAGTGTTGGTAGCGTTTCTCTCCACAACTTGTCTCATATATTCTTATCCTCTAGCTATAGCCTGGATGACTTCCATTAGCTGGCCCATCTGAGTCTTCATATGGGTCATCTCTTCCCTAAAACCGGCTTGATTCTGCTCAATCTGATTAAATTCGTAATCTTTGATTGCCACGAGTGTAGTAGGGATGTCAAAAAGTCAGCTTGTTTACTGCGAATGGAGGTCAAGTCTTTGTAAGTTTTGGTTGTGTGCTATGGAATGCAATATGATGCATGAATGCGTATGGAACAATATGTTATGCGCAAAGGTCTTAGTAACCTTGTTAGTTATTGTTAAGAATATAAACATTTTCCATTGCAATTAATCAGAAGAGACATAATAGAACAAAAACTTTTATTTCATTAAGGCTCGAGGCGAAGTTCAAATACAAAATATGAGATACACTTCTTAAAAAAATTACAAATCAACTCTAAAGGTGACTCCTTAGGCTCTGTGAACCGCCTCTAAATCTGTAATGAGTGTCGCTTCCGCGAAAATAAGGTGTCGGAAAAACAGAAGAGTCGCCACCTTTCGTTATTTATCCCTCAGAGCGGGAAAGGAAACGATCGGAAAAAACTGACGAAAAAGGTATAAGACAAGGTCATCGCAACTGTTGTCTGGGTTCGGGAGTCGGTTACGCAAGGGGAAGGTATTAGCACCCCTCACGTCCATCGTACTTGATGGGATCCATGTTTGTTGTGTTTACTGGACGAGTTGGTTTATCTATCTACCTATCAAGGCTGGCTTGAAAAAGAAAAGAAATGATTCGGCAAAGCGTCGCACTTTATGCCTACGTATTCTCATCAGAGAATGAGAAATCAGAGTCAACGTAGTTCGACTAACTACGGGTTACGGGGAAGGTGGCTCGCCAATACATCAGTATTGTGCCTACGTACTCTCAACAGACATGAGAGATTAGAGCTTATGTAGTTCGGGATAATACGGATTACGGGAATTCAGATTCATCTGTTTTATCGAGTAGGGTTAACAAATAGTTCCAGCAGTTAGGGACAAAGCCTGTTTGCGGTAGAACTGAAGTTTAACGACACTCTTTTCTTCAGAAAAGCTTCCTTTGAATTATGGACCCACGGGGCAAAAAGGTTTGAAGTTTGTTTTCTGTCTTTTACGGAAGAAGTGTTTTTTATTGTGTTTGCAATTTCAATCGCACTAAAGACTATGACCTGAGAGTGAATGCGTCGTATATCACCCAAAGGGTACCATACTAAACATCCAGACTGTTGAAAAGAAGCTCTCCAACAATCCTTTTTCAGATAGCTTAAGGCTCGTAACATACGAAAGAAATCATTCATGATTACTGTATCTTAAGATGTTTTGAGATGAGAAGAGAACAGGCTCAACTAATGGGAGACTATCAAGTCCTAATGTTTTCATGCCAAGGAGTCATCCTATAGTTGAAGTTTTGAGACAGGGAACTCCTAGAAATTATCATACATAGGTTTCAACCTAAAGTTCTATCATCACTTCCTTGTCAAAGGGAGATTCCTAAGGGATCATGTCAATGATAAACAGAAACAGATAAAGCATCAGCTTAAACAGTAACAGTAAACGACTGTAAAATGCATGCCATGCAAGTGAGGGAGGAAATGTGTGCGGGGCAGCAGCCTCCACAAGCTCATATCAACCTCAAGCCAGATATGAATAACTACAGTCATACAGAAGAAACAACATGCTATCAAGCAGAATATAATAAACTGCAATCATACAGAATAAATAACATGCTATCAAGCAAAATAAACCACACGGGCAAGGGAGCTGGGCTCTACCGAATATCCGCAAGCAAAGCCATACAGTAAAAATACAAGCAGAGGGAGCAACTCAACCTCTAGTGCAATCATGCTCCTAGATTACAGTCAGTTTAGATATGGACTTATTCTAATGCATCAAGCAAGTCAAACAAGGCACATCAGCACAGAAAAGAAAACAGACAAGAAAGCAGATCAACAACTCTTCCAATTCCGAGCTTCAGCTCTTCTAACAGCAACCTAGTCTTCAGACTTCAATCACCCTTCAAGGCTATCATCTTCCATAGCAAGTATCAACTTGCTTTTCCAAGCTTTCAATCCATCAAACCCAAGTATCAACTTGCTTTTCTTCTCCAAGCTTCAGCTCTTCAGTCAATTCCACCTTCAGGCTTCACTCTTAACTACAAGTATCAACTTGATTCCTTCAGGCTCTCCAAGCTTCAATGTAAGTGTCAACTTACTTTAGTCCTCAAGCCTCAGCTCTATACTCAATCTCAATTTAATCCTCTTCATAAGTATCAACTTAGTCTTCAAGCTTCAGCTCTCTTTGCTTTACCAGTATCAAGTTGGTCTTCTTCTCCTGAAAGCTTCAGCTTCTCAGAGTAATCTTCAATCACATAAAAGTGTCAACTTCATCCTCCAATCCTTTAAGCCTCAGCTCTTCACTCAATCTCCATCGGGTCTTCAAGTATCAACTTGTTCTTCTTGCTCTTCAGGCCTCAGCTGCTATGGCAATGCTCAAGGAATCATCCTCTTCCACACCCTTCAATGAAGTCCTCATCTTCAACCTCAAGCCCAACATCTTTCAAGATACTCAAACCAGAAGACAGTTGATTGAACAGGATGATAGGAAATGATAAACAGCTTACTGACAACCAAAGGAAGCCTGTAAGGGTTCATCATTATGAGAGACTGGTTCCCTCAAAGTTCTACTTCCCAGATAAAGCCACTCATCCCTCCAAAGGAGAGATGTGATTATCTTGGAAGGACTTTTAGTCATTGGGAGGAATGGAAGCACAAGATGCCTTCCATATTTGTGAAAGAAATCATTCTAGTTCTAAGGCTCTCCCTATGGCTCCTATTTCCTACATCTTCATCAGACACCTTCAGGCACAAGCAATTCCAAAGCTCCAAGCAACTTCAAGCATCCTAACCTTGTCTTCAACTTGTCTTCAATCTCAACCAAAGGCAAACAAAACACAAACCCTAGTCTAAGGGAACTAAAGAAGTTAGACTAGTTGAATTAGTGCCCTATAATCATCTAAAACTAGCACCTAAACTAAAATCAACCAAAAATAGGAAACTATCCTATAAATTTCTACAGAAAATCCTAAGGGATCCTAATTCAGTTAAGAACACCTCATACAAAAACCAGGGACTAAATCATCTATTAAGCCCTAAAATTAAAATCTAAACCCTAAGGTATCAACCATAAACCCTAAAAAGGAAGCACCTAAATATCAACCTAGAAAGCACACCTATTTTTACCACAAAAATGTGAGAAAAATGCTATTGGAGCATACATGTCTAATCTAATCACACACAAAAAATTAGGATCAAAATCATCACCACATGATCAAACAAAATTCCACAAAATTATGTATCAAACATAACCATTTTAATATCAATTAAAATATAAAATTCCCATAAAATCATAAAATGCATGAAATGAAAATATTTTTTCTCTAAAAAATAATGGACTCAATCATGAGTAAAATGCAAAAAGAATGGGATTAATTGGATTAAGTTTCAATTTTATATGATTTTTCCAAGAACCATGAATAAAATGAAAATTTAAAGAAAATCAAATAAAAATAACCACACGCCCGGTGCAAATATTAAACAGAATCAGTTCATTATGACAATTGGGCTCGCTGGGGGGTGTGGATAGTGGTTATTTCATTAAGCCCATGACCAACTAGTAAGTGAAACGCATCGTTTCACTTACTCAGACTCTCTCACAACTTCAAATTAAAACAAGGTCGTTGAATGAGCTTCTAGTCAAAGGTCCAACCAAGATCTGATGGTCCCAGAGTCATCTCCTACCTTTCAAACCTCTGCAATTTCGCGCCCAGCTCTGGCCACCACCGGTGGTGCTCCGGTCATCTTCCTCAACCCTAATTCTCTCTAGGAGCCTCCATTGCAAATGGTCAAAACATGAAACTTATCCCAAATCTTGTCACGAGTTCAACCATACCCTTTATTCAACCTAAATCCTCAAGATTCACCATATCCAAATCTCAACCAAAAATGGTAATGCACCTATTTTGTCACTAATTCTCAAATTAACTATCTGAAATCCATCCTACACCGTTCTACAATGCATCTAACACCTTAATTCATCTTGATTCTACCTAAATCATGCTAGAGGAAGAAAGTTACCAACCTGAAAATCTTGGATGAACAGATGCACTAAACCTCCAATTCAAGCTCTCTAATCTTTCAGACACGATCAATGAACCTTTTCCTTGCTTCTGTATGCAAAAGAACCGGTTGAAAGCTCCTAAATCCTGAAACCCGATGGTGAGTTGCAGGTGGAAAATTTTGAGTTCAAGAGCACCAATTAGCCACGAATTCTTCTTGATTATGATCTGGACTCAATCCTCAGTATCCATGGAAGAAGTTTCAATCAAGAAAATGGATGGAAAGTGAAAAATTTGGTGAAACCGAATTCAATTGCAAGCTATGAAAATTCAATATCAATCTATGCTCTCTCCTTCAATCATCACCAACCCTTGCATTGGATCAACTCTACTCAATATATAGATGAGGTTTGGATGATCTAGAACCCTCTAGATCCTTCTAGTGAGAGTTTCCACTTCTCATGTCATGAGATTTTCAAGCACATCTCATGATATGCATAATTCTGTTTGCAGCTTGGGATCAACCTCATTCTCTTTCAATTTCTCCCCTAGTGACATTTTGAAAGTGTTTAGCTTGCAAAGTTCCTTGCTCATGCCTTGATTTTGAGTTTTGCAAATCTCACTTAATATGCAAGTAGCTACTTTCCAAAGCAAGTCCACAAATTTAATCTCAACTCAAAAATGTGGATAAACCAATGTTCTTAAAATGTTTTCTAGAGTCAAAATGATATATTACATGCCATGGTTTGGATGTGTAGGTTGAAAATATCAATTTCCAACTTTGATTTATTTAACTTATGCCCTTATTTTAGGTCATTTTAGCAACTTTGAGATACAAGCATTTCCAACATCTCATGACTTCCTTACTAGCCTTAAAACATCATTTTGAACAAGTTTGATGTTGAACATCTTTCCATTTGAAGCTTGGAAATAGGAGTTATGGCCTTATGGTTGAAATGACCTGTAATCTCCAAATGACCAAAATACCCTTGACTTGTCAAAGCCATAACTTGAGTTCTACAAATCCTATCAAGGACTTCTAGTACTCTCTAGAAATCTAATAGGATAAGGAACAACATTCATGTTGATCAAAAGTCCATAGGAATCATCCTTCTTGGGCAAACGTTTGATGCAAGTTGGGTAACTTTCAAGGCCCCAGATTCACATACCTCAGATGACATGTAACTTGTCAAAGTCATAACTTGAGCTCTACAAATCCTATCAAGGACTTCTAGTACTAAAATTAAAGCTAAGAACAAGATTTACAACATTCATGTTGGGGGCAAGATGATATGACAATCACATCTTGAGCTAAATTGCCTTGAAGATAGGGGTCAAATTAGGGGATTTTACACTGTCAAGCCTTAGAAACCCTAGCTTGAAACTTCTGAGACTCTTCAATCATGATGAGTTGACCTTGGAATCATCCTTATAACATCTCGATGCATTAATCCATGATCACATGGCTTTTGAATTAGGTCTCAACCTCCTTCAAATCATCAGTTGACCTAGGGTTGACTCAGTCAAACCCTAACTGCACCACTCATGGCTGAGTCTTCTTAACCTTACATAATGACCTATCCAGGCTTCATGATGGCTTTCAAGACATCTCATAAGCTCTCTCAAGGCTTCAAGTCCACATTCCTGGCTTCAGAATCATCTGAGGAGCTCCCACAACTCTCAAGTTAGGAGGCACACACTCTTGGTTTCAACCACTCTCTCTAAGGATCTTTTAACTTCTCTGACAAGGATATCAACCCTTAGGCACTTGAATAGGCTTCTTAGCTAGCTTCATGGTCTTGTATAGCTCTTAATTTGTAATCATACCTCTTGATCTCCTGCATACATGTCAATGAAATGCAAATGATAATGCTAATGTGAATGAAATGAAACATGAGCTAGGTAAAGAAATGTTGGTCAAATTTTGGGGTGCAACAGTTGTCCCTATTCAAACGGCTTGAACCTGACTGGGTGAGAAGCGAACAGATCTAAACCAATCAAGGTGCGAGACGGTTGAATACCAATAAACCCGGAAATTTGCCAACTGCACAAGTACACGGTACTCTGATGGGAACAAATCTTCGAAAACTGGAATATTAGCTGCACGGCAGCTAGCTGGGGAATTGGTCACACGGTAACCGGTGATGCATGGTAGATCATGCCATAAGGCATCAGATCAACAATCAAGTTAATCATGCCGTCGGGCATTCAAAGAAATTTTCGGGCGTCAGCCGGACTTCATCAGTAAGTCGGGAATGGCATTCTCAATCAATCATGAACCGCTTGGGGATATTCAACTTCCGCCATGAGGCACTCCGCATCAGCTGAGAGAACTGCTTCGTCAATATGGTTGGACTTCAATCATCAAGTCTTCAAGGGAAGTTTCAGCTTCACTGTTCGGAAACCTGCTGGGGATGACACATCTCCACTTGGGATTCTGGAGAACTATCAAGTAACTCTGCTTCGGGGATCCAGAAATCATTCTGGGTAGGTCAACTCTGCTGAGGAAATCAAGAATCATCTTGAACAAATAACTCCGCGGGGACTTCAAGAATCATCCTGAACCCATAACTCTGCTGGAGATTTCGGGAATCATCCCAAGCAAACACTCTGCCGGGGATTTCAGGAATCATCCTGAGCGACCCTCTCTGGCGGCTTCATAGGGGATTTTAAGAATCATCTTAAACGAACGCCTTCACTGGAGAATTCAAGAATCATCTTGGGCAAACGACTTTGCTGGGGAATTCAAGAATCATCTTGAGCAAGCGACTATGCGGAGGAACACCTGCAAAACAAGAACGGTAACGACCTAGCTCATGTTTAGTATGCATATGCTTCGGCAATGGCGCAATGTTCCACACGGTGGAAATGCTATGCGTCTAGGATGAATGCTATGCAATCATGCAAAATGCTATGCAATCATGCGAAATGCTATGATCCCATCAGCAAAATAAATGCTGGAGGGGGAGTCCCCCTGTCAAGGAGAAAGAACCACTCTGGTGGGGGAAGGAATCATCCTGTCAAGAAGTCACGCCAATCTCAATCGGGTTCAGCTTGGGGAAGTGAACTTCAGTCGACTGCTGCAGGGGAACGAAGCTCTACGAGACCTTGGACCTGCTGAGGAAAGCGATGTCAATCGCGGAAATAAACTGCACGACATTCGCAACCAGAGCTTTCCGGGGTGTGACGGTTCCGGCGGGGAAATACAGCATCAGCTATTCAACACTCTACTGGGGAAAACCAATCGTGGCCCGAACTGCTTTCCAAGGACTCGGTTCTCTTGGGGGTTTGCAAACTCGGCTGGGGAAGAAGGAATCATCCTGCTTACTGGGGAGAGTACAACTCTGTGGGGAATCTCGATTCCACTGGAGACTTCAGTCTGGAACTATCAATTGCTGCACACTTCAACGAATAGTCTCCTAAGAGACCTGCACTTGTGACCCGGTGCTGGGGGATGAACACACGCTTCGGCGCTTGACTCAGCTGGGGAGATGCCGTTCCTTCAGGATACATCTGATTGGGGAGAGAATCTTCTCTGCCTGGGGAAACACATGTCAATGCTTACGATCTCACGTTCGGACTCCGCGGGGAGAGACTGCTGAACTTTGCTGGAGAAGAGGGAATCATCCTGCTTGGGGACGTATGCGGCGTACTGTCTGGTATATGCTACTCCTGTAACAACACAAATAAACAGACAAGATACCCTTCTCAAAGGGACCTATCAAGGTTATCATCCTGTGACAATGTTCGAGTAATTCATTGTTTCAACAATCAGTGGCCTAGGCCAGTAAGTTTATGCATGCGCATTTTGTCAAAAACATCGGCGTTCTTTTTCCGCAAACAAAACAGATAAATGCTAAACAAACAAACATAATTGCTGAATAATATACATTTTATTGATAGCGAACCCCTGAATGGGTAAAAATGTTTTACAACAGATGCAAGCTCCTGAAATGAGGCAGCCGTGCAAAAAAAGTAAAAACATAAATATACATCAGTATATACACATGTCGGCAACGAGGCGTAGACGAACACCATGCGTTGATCCCTCTAGGACCCACTCGACTTCGATACTTCTCCGACGCTTCAGCTTCAGAAGAGATTGATTCAGATGAACGGCCCTCAGGTCCTCCAAACCACTAAACAATGAAAGTCCACACGCGGAACGCAGTCATTTTCTTTTTTAAATCCCTAACTTTTGCCTGAATCGCCCTTCCGGGTTTTCGGTTCACCGGGATACCCTTTTTTGCCAAAGTCGCCCATCCGGGTTTTCGACTTCGCGGGTGTACATTTTTTCAATTTATATCCCTAATTTTTGCCCGAACCCTTTTCCCTTTTTGTGGTTCGCCGGGATGCCCCATTTTTGCCTGGATGCTCTTTTTCTTTCCAGCGGGTCATTTTTAAGCAAAGTATTTTTTAACTGCGTCCGCGTTCACCGGGGATGCAAAATCTTCACCATCCATCGTGGATAACAACACATCTCTTCCCGAGAAGACCTTGCTGACGACGTACGGACCTTCGTAATTGGGAGTCCACTTGCCCCGGTGATCGGAGTGTGGAGGAAGAATCTTCTTCAGGACGAGATCACCCGTCTGAAAGCTTCTAGGATGCACCTTCTTATCATAGGCTTTCTTCATTCGGCTTTGGTACAGATGACCATGTGCAATCGATGCTAACTTCTTCTCATCCATCAGGCTGAGTTGGTTCAGTCGGTTCTTAATCCATTCTGCCTCGTCGAGTTTCACATCAACCAAAACTCGCAAAGAAGGGATCTCCACTTCTAACGGTAGGACAACTTTCATACCGTACACTAAGGAGAAAGGAGTTGCTCCGGTGGATGTATGTACCGTTGTATGATAACCGTGCAGTGCAAATGGCAGCATCTCGTGCCAATCTTTGTAGGTCACAACCATCTTCTGAACAATCTTTTTGATGTTCTTATTGGCCACTTCAACGGCGCCATTCATCTTCGGCCGGTAAGGAGATGAGTTGTGGTGTTCAATCTTGAAACTCTGGCACAACTCCTTCATCATCTTGTTATTCAGATTCGAACCATTATCAGTAATGATCCGCTCGGGAATTCCATAACGACAGATGATATCCCTCTTTATGAATTTAGCCACCACCTGCTTGGTCATATTAGCATATGAGGCTGCCTCCACCCACTTGGTGAAGTAGTCGATAACTACTAGAATGAAGCGATGACCGTTAGTGCAGTGGGCTCGATCTTGCCTATCATGTCGATGCCCCACATGGAGAACGGCCACGGGGAGGACATGACATTCAAAGGGCACGGCGGCACATGAACTTTATCAGCATAAATCTGGCATTTATGACACCTCTTCGCGAATTTGAAGCAATCAGACTCCATCGTCAGCCAGTAGTATCCTGCTCTCAGGATCTTTCTCGTCATAGCATGCCCGCCGGCGTGCGTACCAAATGTTCCTTCATGGACTTCTTCCATGAGCATACTCGCTTCTTTCTCATCTACACATCTGAGTAGCATGAGATCATGGTTTCTCTTATACAAAACTCCATCAGGATTGAGATAAAAATTCCCAGACAGCCTCCTCAGAGTCTTCTTATCCTGGGTTGACGCTCCCGCAGGATACTCCTTAGTCATAAGGAAGGTCTGGATATCATGGAACCATGGCTTGCCATCGGAGGCTTCCTCGATCGCAAAGACGAATGCAGGTCTATCAAGACGAGAAAGGACAATTCTTGGAGCTTCATTCCAAAAATTGACTTTATACATCGAAGCCAACGTGGCTAGGGCATCAGCCATCTGGTTTTCGGCTCTGGGCACATGATGGAGTTCCACTCGATCAAAGAACGGAAGCAACCTTCTGGCATAGTTCATGTACGGCACCAAATTCGATTGGCGAGTCTCCCACTCCCCTTTAATCTGGTTAATCACGAGCGCCGAGTCACCATATACATCTAGGTTCTTGATTCTCAAATCAATTGCCTCTTCTAGACCCATGATGCATGCTTCGTACTCCGCTTTGTTATTGGTGACTGGAAACATCAGTCTCGCAGTGAACGGGATGTGGGATCCATGGGGAGTTGTGATGATTGCCCCTATGCCACTTCCATAAGAATTAACCGCCCCGTCAAATATCAATCTCCACTGGGATTTCCTATCTGGACCCTCGTTGGGCAACGGTTCATCGCAATCTTTCGCTTTGAGAAACATGATATCCTCATCAGGGAATTCAAATTTCATCGGCTGGTAATCCTCGATCGGCTGTTCGGCAAGGTAATCAGACAATACGATTCCCTTGATGGCCTTCTGGGGAACATACTGAATGTCATATTCCGTCAACACCATTTGCCATCTGGAAATCCTGCCCAAAAGAGCTTTCTTCTCGAAGACGTACTTGATCGGATCCATCTTCGAAATTAGCATGGTGGTGTGATTGAGCTTGTACTGTCGTAAAAGTTTGGCAGCCCAGGCTAGTGCACAACACGTCTTCTCCAGCATCGAGTAACGAGATTCACAGTCTGTGAACTTTTCACTCAAGTAGTAAATGGCATGCTCCTTTCTGTCCGTCTCGTCGTGCTGACCGAGAACACACCCCATACTATTCTCAAGAACTGTCAAGTACATGATTAGAGGCCGTCCAGCCACTGGGGGTATCAAGATTGGAGGTTTCTGCAGATACTGTTTTATCTTATCGAATGCCTTCTGGAAATCCTCGTTCCAGATAATCGCCTGATCTTTCTTTAGCAGCTTGAACATCGGTTCACACTTGGCCGTGAGCTAAGAAATAAACCTTGCAATGTAGTTTATTCTGCCCAGGAAACCACAAACTTCTTTTTCTGTTTTTGGCACTGGAATTTCTTGTATCGCTTTAATATTCGCAGGATCAACCTCGATGCCTCTTTCACTCACGATAAACCCCAGTAACTTTCCGGACCATACTCCGAAAGTACACTTGTTAGGATTCAACCTCAACCTGAACTTCCTAAGCCTCTCAAAAAGCTTCAGCAAATTGACCAGATGTCCCTCCTCCGTTTGGGACTTCGTAATCATGTCATCAACATAGACTTCAATCTCATGATGAATCATATCATGAAACAAAGTAACCATTGCTCGCTGGTAAGTGGCCCCTGCGTTCTTCAGACCGAAAGGCATTACCTTGTAGCAGAATGTTCCCTAGGGAGTGATAAACGTAGTTTTCTCCATGTCCTCCGGCGCCATCTTGATCTGATTGTAACCGGAGAAGCCATCCATGAACGAAAACACGGAGAACTGAGCTGTATTATCGACCAACACATCAATATGAGGCAGCGGGAAATCATCTTTAGGGCTCGCCCTATTCAAATCCCGATAATCGACGCACATTCGCACCTTACCATCCTTCTTCGGTACAGGCACTATGTTGGTGACCCACGGAGGGTAAGTAGTGACCGCTAAGAAGTCAGCATCAAGCTGCTTCTGCACTTCTTCTTTGATCTTAACGGCCATATCTGGTCGTGTCCTCCTAAGCTTCTGCTTAACGGGAGGACAATCTTCTCGCAACGGCAAGTGGTGGACCACGATGTCAGTATCAAGTCCGGGCATATCTTCGTATGACCAAGCAAAGACGTCACTATACTCGCTTAGCATCTCGACCAATCTCTGCTTGACATCCCTCTGCAATGCAGCCCCTATACTGACATTCCTGACAAGTTCTTCAGAACCCAAATTCACAATCTCGATCTCCTCTTCATGAGGCAGAATAACTTTCTCTTCTTGTTTCAACAAGCGGGCCAACTCTTCAGGAAGGTCTTCGTCTTCATCAATCTCTTCTTCGGCTTGATAGATCGGGCAATCGAAGTCGAAGTGAGTCGTAGAAGGTCCAGAGTTGATGTCATCTGTTATGTGGATCCTGCAATAACAAGGGTTAAGCTTAAAACAAGGATATGCAGGTTAGCACAAACCTCATTGCCATTTTATTGTTTTTCAAAACAAATA
Source organism: Lathyrus sativus (assembly GCA_963859935.3). Taxonomy (NCBI): domain Eukaryota; kingdom Viridiplantae; phylum Streptophyta; class Magnoliopsida; order Fabales; family Fabaceae; genus Lathyrus; species Lathyrus sativus. Next base: position 60,554,031 of record OZ012741.1, read on the forward strand.
TAAAACAGGAATACAGAGATCACAATATTTGAATACGAAGAAAAACACCTTTTGATTTATTGATAAAATGCATGTACATAATCAAACGAGGCCCTGACAATAAAACCACTATGCCCCGGGTAGGACATAGGGTTGTACAATGATTGGAAAAAGTAAATCATTACTCTTCGTTTGTCATCTGGATGATATCCTTGACGGACCAATTGTTGAGGCTCTCGCCTGGCTTGCTTGGATGGATCCAAGAGTCTAGGTCACAGTCGCTATCTCCGCTGTCTTCAGACACCGCGTTGACGCTTTCAAATATCACCCCGCCACTGGTAAACTGGATCGGCCCTTTACCTCGCGATGCACTGCTAGAAGAGGAGGCTTCAGCTCCAGGAGAATATCCCAACCCAAACTTGTCTTGCTTGTTAGGTATCTCCAAAATTCGCCCCCAGCCTGGGGTAGATCCGGCTTGAACAACGGCCCGGGCTTCCTTGAAGGAAGAGAGAGTCATCTCTGGCTTTTCAGTGATTGCAGGAGCTACGTCCTTGACTTTAATAGCTTCGAAAGCTTGGCATAGGGTTTCGTGGATTTCCCCATCCATCTCAACATACTTGAAGAACGACAAATGGCTCACCATTATGTCTTCCTCGCCACATACAGTCACAATGCTACCTCTGACAGCGTACTTAAGTTTCTGGTGCAACGTGGAGGTCACGGCACCCGCAGCATGGATCCATGGCCGGCCCAAGAGACAGTTGTAGGCAGGCATGATGTCCATAATGTAAAAGATCGCGTCAAATGTTTCCGGCCCGACTTGGATTGGCAACGTCACCTCCCCAAAAACATGGCATTTGGTTCCATCGAACGCTTTCACAACCAGATCACTGGGTGTGCAAATCACTCCACGAGTATCCAACTTCATCAATGCCTTCTTCGGAAGGACATTGAGCGATGACCCTGTGTCGACCAACACATGAGACATAATCGTTCCCCTACACTCTATCGAGATGTGCAGGGCACTGTTGTGGTTCCTCTCTTTCGGCGTCAGCTCTAGGTCAGTGAACCCTAACCCATTTCCAGCGTTCACGTGGGCTACGACCCCTTCCAACTGGTTTACCGATATTTCCTGCGGTACATATGCGGCGTTCAACACCTTCAGCAGTGCGTTGCGGTGTGCTTCAGAACACAGCAACAAATTCAGGATGGAAATCTTCGAGGGCGTCTGATGGAGATGATCCACGATCTTGTAGTCACTCTTTTTAATCAACCTCATGAATTCCTCGGCGTCTTTAACAAGTAGGTCTTTTTCTACCCCACGAGGGGTCTCTTCGACGACTTTACTCTTCCCTTTATCAGTTGCATCAGCTCTGTCCGCTTTATCCGCCACGACCTCAGGTGGTGCAAACACTCTTCCGCTGTGAGTAATACCACTGATTCCCGCAAGGTTCTCCACAGACGACCCAAACGGTTCTAGTTCCAACTTCTGTCCGTTGCAGTAGACTTCAACCCCGTAGTGCCATGGGACAACATTAGTGCTTTCGAAGGGTATTGGCCCAGCTTTGGTGATGGTAATTGTGGGCGTTCTGGGTGCAGAAATAGTTATCGTCTGGCGAGGGATGGTAATGGTGGCAACATCATCATCTTGCTTCAGCATTATCTCTCCCGATCCACTTTCGGCCCTCCGGCTAAACTGTAAAATCCCTTCAGTCATCAGACTTTGAATTCCCTCTATCAACTGTTCACATCCATCAGGACTTGTCGCACAGCCCATGCACAGTTCTCCACAACCTGGGAAGAAACCTCTTTTCATCAGCTTAGCTTTAACGAAGCTAAGCGGCGTCTTTAGATCTCTGACGTCAGTCAACAAATCCAAGTTCTCGTCTTCAATAATGGCGTTCACTCCACCTCCCCTATGATTCGGCATAGGGTTCTTCGTGACGTTTGGCACATTATCTGAGAAGTTGATGATCTTAGCGTCCACCATGTCCTGCACCTTATGCTTGAAGGCTTTGCAATTCTCTATTGTGTGGCCTGGTGCCCCTGAGTGAAACTCACAAGTTGCATTCGCGTCATAACCTAGCGGAGGTACCCCTGTCAAGGGAGCCAGGGTTCTTTTCTGGATCAACTGTAGCTGGAGCAGAGTCTGCAATAGTTGAGCGTACGACATGGGCGGTGTCTCGAGGTGACGGCTCGACAGAGGTGCCCGATTCTGATACTTTCTGTACCCTTGTTGATTCGACTGCTGCTGCTGCTACGGCTACTGCTGCTGTGGCTGTTGAACTGCCGGGATAGTTATGCTGGCCACCTGTTGGTGAGGGCCTTTACCCTTCCTTCGAGCGTTGGTCACGTCGCTCGTTTCTCCTTCCCGTCTTTTGCCACTATAAGGTTTCTTGCCTTCTCCAGCTGAGGATGAATCACCTTGAATTTTCCCCAGTTTGATCCCATTTTCGATGTGCTCACCCGTGATAATGAGATCTGAGAAGGTTCCGGACATACCTGCTGACCAATTTCTCATAATAAACCCCTGGGAGGGTGGCTACGAACATCTGCACAAGCTCACGTTCAACCATCGGCGGCTGAACCCGGGCTGCCAATTCACACCACCGCTGGGGGTATTCCTTAAACCCTTCGTTGTTCCTTTGCGACAGGTTCTGCAGTTGGACTCGGTTCGGGGCCAAGTCTCTATTATATTGGTAGTGGTGCACGAATGCTTCAGCAAGGTCTTTCCACGTGCGCACACTGGTAGGCTCCAGACTCATGTACCATTCGAGGGAGGGCCCGGACAGACTATCTTGAAAGAAGTGCATCAGCAACTTCTCGTCCTCAGAATGAGCGGACATTTTCCGGTAGTATGATCTCAGATGGACGCGAGGGCAAGTGGTGCCCTTCTACTTTTCAAAGTCAGGTACCTTGAACTTGGGAGGCACCTTGAAATCAGCAATCAGTCCCAACTTGGACATATCAACGCCCAGGGTGTTCTGGTTCTCGATATTTCTCATCTTATCCTCGAGCGCCTTGAACCTTAGACGTGCTTCAGCAGTCAGTTCCCCTTCAGCACCTCTCTGTGAGAACACATCGTCTTGATGGTCTTCTAACCACGGCTGAGGCCCATACAAGTTCCCAACACCTGCATTGCCGTTGCCCAGTCCAACATTGACATTAGCTTCAAGATTCCCATTACCGACGCCCGTCGTATTACCATTGAGTCTCATGTTAGCTATCACATTGTCGTCGGCACTGCCATTCCCCCCGGTCACGGGGACGCCGTTCTGAGGAGTTTCAACTGGTGGAGGGGTAGGCACGGTCCCACCATGGAGTACGCCATTGCTATCGACCCTTGAAATCAGAGGCTGAACCAAGGTTCTGAGCTGATCCTGGCCATTGGCGACCGCTTGCATGAGCTCCATGAAGCGGTCCATTCTTTCGCAGAGTTCCTGAACATCAGTTTGCACTTGCTCCATGATTCTGGTTTGATTTGCTCTGGTCGGATAGCGGTGAATAGGTCTCTGATCAATCCTGGAACAACCTGAAACACCCTGAAAACACAAAAGGGTTAGGAAAAAACGACAAAGTGCTCGTTATGCAAATGCTTCATGCAAATGCAAACGTGTGTCTGTGCGTTGGGGAGATTTCACCCGATCCTAGTGCCTGAGTGCCAGTGCTGATAATAAGAAGTCTGAGTCCAGTCATGGAAATAACATCTCATATATATGAAGAAAGCCCGTCAAGGCGGTAAACAATGTTAGTGAGTACAAGATGAATCAATAGCATGACCTCAGCCAACAAGCCTGGTGATGGCCAGCATACAACAATGATCAAACAAAAGGGACACAAATAGTCAAGCACGGCCACGGGCGCGAAACTCTTCTAGCAACCCCTTCGTTTCTGGATGATCAGGCCGAGTGAGCAACCCTTCGACGAGTAACTCTCTCTGCATAATGGTGCATTGAAGACCTTCGACCGAATCTTCCGATGCTCCTTCGCTGAAACAATCTTCTAACTTCCGCTTCTTGGATTCAAACATCAGTTTGCGCTCCTTCAGGTTAGCGAGAGCCCTGTTGAGCTGGCCTTCGGTGGCATATCTGCGAGCGGTTTCTTCATCAAACCTCTTCTCACTAGCCTTCACCTGGGCTTTCAGCTTGGAGATCTGTTGCATCAGCTTATCCTCCCGCTCTTTCCAGTTGGCTAGGGAGGCCTTCCAGTGCTGGTTAAACTTAGATATCCTCCTATACGCTTCATCCAAGTGTTGCTTCTTCGTGGCCAGTACATCGTTAACAGCTTTGAAGTCTCGACCCATGCGCTCGCGCTCAGCTATCTGCTTAGTCAAATCTGTCCCCAACTGGTTCACCAGCTCTGTCTGCCTCTTGAAGGAATGAACAACTTCGTTTCTCTTGCTTCTGAGTTGAGCCAATTCCTTCTCCAGTTCCTCATTTGCTCTCTTCACTTCATCTCGCTCAGCTAACACCTGATTATGTTGCTGAATGGGCACGGTGGTAGGCTCTTCAATCATTGGAGGGCTTTCTGGCTTGGCAGGAGGAAACAGCATCCCTATAGCATCTGCTCTGGCTCTGATCCACGTCATGTACGGAGCGTAGGCTTGGCTATTGCTTCTCCCCAACAATGGTTTTCCCCTCTTACTGATACCATTCAAAGCGCGTTGAAGCTTAGATAACATATCCCCCTCTAGAAGACCAGTGAGGTACAGAGATTCCTGCACCTCTTCATCCTTCGGCGGAGCTCTCAAAGCATAAGCAAACTGTCGGACCAGCAAAGACGGATTATAGTTTATACAGCCCTTCCTGCCTATCAAAGGCACGTTCGGAAACCCGCTGCAGCTGAAGATGATCTCAGTGCCCAACCTATCTCTGTCAAACCAGACAATATCCTCTGCAGATAGACTCATCAAACGCTCGGACCACTCAGCTGTGGCTGCAGACGAAGCAAAGGGACCCTTCTTGGGTAGGTAACTATCAAGCCATCTATAGAGCAGGGGCACACAGCACGAGACGTTCTTACCCCTTCTGTTCTCGTTTTTGTAGTGGATGGAATGGTAGACATCTCCTATCAAGGTAGGGACTGGATTCCCTGATGCAAAGATGCGGAAGGCGTCGAAGTCTACAAAATCGGGCATATTGGGGAACAAAATGATGCCATATATGCACAGAGCGAGGATGGCATTGAACACGACCCAACATCCGTCTTTGGCGCACTGCTGAGCTTTTCCCACCAAGAACTGCAAGGAGAAACTGGGAACCTTGTTCCAACTAGACAATACCAACTCAGAGGCATCCAGATGAAGTGAAGGAGCTAGACTAGCCAGATCAGGCTCAACATCCATATGAACAAAAGGCATCTGCCTCTTGATAGGCACACCTAACAAATCAGCATATTCCTCTAGTGTGGGTGCGAGAACAAAATCCTGGAAAGTAAAGCATCTCAACGGAGGATCGTAGAACTGCAACAGAGCGTGCAACCCATTCAACTCGAACGCAGAAGGTTTACGAACCAAACTGAGCAATTTGCCGTAAGATTTTCTGAACTCATCTTTCACAGAATCATCTGCTAAAGCAATCAAACCAGTCAGCTGAACCACATCAGCGAAAGGGAGCTTGTAAGCCACGGTCTTCCTCAGAGAACCCATAATAATACAGTAGAAGGCCAGAAATCCTGAATCGGGGGGGAAACAGTACCTGCAACACAGACACACGTTAATGAAATGCAAATGAGTATGCAAAGCAATGTAAACTGCAATCATGCAGCAGGAGATCAAGGCAACGGTGTTGTGGAGATTCTGTATCAACAAAACCATGATGCTGCTTTGTCAAGAACAACCACTATCTCTGATAAGAAGAAAACCCTGGTATCGGACCACAAATCTGCTCTGTCAAGAACACACACACATAGGACCATAAATCCGCTCTGTCAAGAACAAACATCTGATACAGGACCTCTGATACAGGACCAAAACTCTGCTCTGTCAAGAACACACATCTAATGATAAGGACCTCTGATACAGGACCATAAACTCTGCTCTGTCAAGAACAAACATACATCTACAGATAAGGACCTCTGATACAGGACCATAAACTCTGCTCTTTCAAGAACAAACATACATCTGCAGATGAGATCCTCAGATCCCAATCATAAACCTGCTCTGTCAAGAACAAATACATCTGATGATGAGAACCTCTGGTACCAACAAAACTGATTCACTATCAAGAAAACTAGGTAGTCTGAAGGTCAAAGTTTCCTGCAACAAACCCAACCCTGCTCACAGGTGTGGACCTAAACTGACACAAGTTCGGCATCATATGCGGTCATCAGCGTCACAGACATTCAAGAGGGGTGATACGATACCCAGAAGGTGTGGCATCACCAGCTCATGAAGCGGCCTCACTCGGCTGAATCCCAAATGATCGGTCCCCAGAGTCGACAATCCTCCAAACCAACAACCCCCTCAACCCAAAGGGTTGAAAAAGAAGTCAACCGGGAGAACCTCGTTTGAGCGTGGATTTCATGAGACACTAGTGCCTGCCAAGAAGGCACGCGCCCACTAATTTCCACAACTAATGCTATGTTCACTCAAGCCTGGGTCTGGCTTCTCACTCATCAGAATGCCCCTCCCACAACAACATAGATAATCATATCATACAGAAAATAAAATGCGGTAAATAAAAATGCGATAAATAAACACAACCTAACAAGTAATCATACAAGCGCTAGGATTGACTCGCCTAGGGAACCGGAGAACCAGAGATTCTGGGTTCGTCCCCAGCAGAGTCGCCAGCTGTCGCTTCCGCGAAAATAAGGTGCCGGCAAAACAGAAGATTCGCCACCTTTCGTTATTTATCCCTCAGAGCGGGAAAGGAAACGATCGGAAAAACCTGACAAAAAAGGTATAAGACAAGGTCATCGCAACCATTGTCTGGTTTCGGGAGTCGGTTACGCAAGGGGAAGGTATTAGCACCCCTCACGTCCATCGTACTCGATGGGATCCATGCTTGTTGTGTTTACTGGACGAGTTGGTTTATCTATCTACCTATCAAGGCTGGCTTGAAAAAGAAAATAAATGACTCGGCAAAGCGTCGCACTTTATGCCTACGTATTCTCATCAGAGAATGAGAAACCAGAGTCAACGTAGTTCGACTAACTACGGGTTACGGGGAAGGTGGCTCGCCAATACATCAGTATTGTGCCTACGTACTCTCAACAGACATGAGAGATCAGAGCTTACGTAGTTCGGGATAATACGGATTACGGGAATTCAGATTCATCTGTTTTATCGAGTAGGGTTAACAAATAGTTCCAGCAGTTAGGGACAAAGCTTGTTTGCGGTAGAACTGAAGTTTAACGACACTCTTTTCTTCAGAAAAACTTCCTTTGAATTATGGGCCCACGGGGCAAAAAGGTTTGAAGTTTGTTTTCTGTCTTTTACGGAAGAAGTGTTTTTTATTGTGTTTGCAATTTCAATCGCACTAAAGACTATGACCTGAGAGTGAATGCGTCGTATGTCACCCAAAGGGTACCATACTAAACATCCATACTGTTGAAAAGAAGCTCTCCAACAATCCTTTTTCAGATAGCTTAAGGCTCGTAACGTACGAAAGAAATCATTCATGATTACTGTATCTTAAGCTGTTTTGAGATGAGAAGAGAACAGGCTCAACTAATGGGAGACTATCAAGTCCTAATGTTTTCATGCCAAGGAGTCATCCTATAGTTGAAGTTTTGAGACAGGGAACTCCTAGAAATTATCATACATAGGTTTCAACCTAAAGTTCTATCATCACTTCCTTGTCAAAGGAAGTGAGATCCTAAAGGATCATGTTAATGATAAACAGAAACAGATAAAGCATCAGCTTAAACAGTAACAGTAAACGATTGTAAAATGCATGCCATGCAAGTGAGGGAGGAAATGTGTGTGGGGCAGCAGCCTCCACAAGCTCATCTCAACCTCAAGCCAGATATGAATAACTGCAGTCATACAGAAGAAACAACATGCTATCAAGCAGAATATAATAAACTGCAATCATACAGAATAAATAACATGCTATCAAGCAAAATAAACCCCACGGGCAAGGGAGCTGGGCTCTACCGAATATCCGCAAGCAAAGCCATACAGTAAAAATACAAGCAGAGGGAGCAACTCAACCTCTAGTGCAATCATGCTCCTAGATTACAGTCAGTTTAGATATGGACTTATTCTAATGCATCAAGCAAGTCAAATAAGGCACATCAGCACAGAAAAGAAAACAGACAAGAAAGCAGATCAACAACTCTTCCAATTCCGAGCTTCAGCTCTTCTAACAGCAACCTAGTCTTCAGACTTCAATCACCCTTCAAGGCTATCATCTTCCATAGCAAGTATCAACTTGCTTTTCCAAGCTTTCAATCCATCAAACCCAAGTATCAACTTGCTTCTCTTCTCCAAGCTTCAGCTCTTCAGTCAATTCCACCTTCAGGCTTCACTCTTAACTACAAGTATCAACTTGATTCCTTCAGGCTCTCCAAGCTTCAATGTAAGTGTCAACTTACTTTAGTCCTCAAGCCTCAGCTCTACACTCAATCTCAATTGAATCCTCTTCATAAGTATCAACTTAGTCTTCAAGCTTCAGCTCTCTTTGCTTTACCAGTATCAACTTGGTCTTCTTCTCCTGCAAGCTTCAGCTTCTCAGAGTAATCTTCAATCACATAGAAGTGTCAACTTCATCCTCCAATCCTTTAAGCCTCAGCTCTTCACTCAATCTCCATTGGGTCTTCAAGTATCAACTTGTTCTTCTTGCTCTTCAGGCCTCAGCTGCTATGGCAATGCTCAAGGAATCATCCTCTTCCACACCCTTTAATGAAGTCCTCATCTTCAACCTCAAGCCCAGCATCTTTCAAGATACTCAAACCAGAATACAATTGATTGAACAGGATGATAGGAAATGATAAACAGCTTACTGACAACCAAAGGAAGCCTGTAAGGGTTCATCATTATGAGAGACTGGTTCCCTCAAAGTTCTACTTCCCAGATAAAGCCACTCATCCCTCCAAAGGAGAGATGTGATTATCTTGGAAGGACTTTTAGTCATTGGGAGGAATGGAAGCACAAGATGCCTTCCATATTTGTGAAAGAAATCATTCTAGTTCTAAGGCTCTCCTTATGGCTCCTATTTCCTACATCTTCATCAGTACCTTCAGGCACAAGCAATTCCAAAGCTCCAAGCAACTTCAAGCATCCTCACCTTGTCTTCAACTTGTCTTCAATCTCAACCAAAGGCAAACAAAACACAAACCCTAGTCTAAGGGAACTAAAGAAGTTAGTCTAGTTGAATTAGTGCCCTAGAATCATCTAAAACTAGCACCTAAACTAAAATCAACCAAAAATAGGAAACTATCCTATAAATTTCTACAGAAAATCCTAAGGGATCCTAGTTCAATTAAGAACTCCTCATATAAAAACCAGGGACTAAATCATCTATTAAGCCCTAAAATTAAAATCTAAACCCTAAGGTATCAACCATAAACCCTAAAAAGGAAGCACCTAAATATCAACCTAGAAAGCACACCTATTTTCACCACAAAAATGTGAGAAAAATGCTATGGGAGCATACATGTCTAATCTAATCACACACACAAAATTAGGATCAAAATCATCACCACATGATCAAAGAAAATTCCACAAAATTATGTATCAACCATAACCATTTTAATATCAATTAAAATATAAAATTCCCATAAAATTAGAAAATGCATGAAATGAAAATATTTTTTCTCTAAAAAATACTAGACTCAATCATGAGTAAAATGCAAAAAGAATGAGATTAATTGGATTAAGTTTCAATTTTATATGATTTTTCCAAGAACCATGAATAAAATGAAAATTTAAAGAAAATCAAATAAAAATAACCTCACGCGCGGTGCAAATAGCAAACAGAATCAGTTCATTATGACAATTGGGCTCGCTGGGGGGTGTGGATAGTATTTATTTCGTTAAGCCCAAAACCAACTAGTAAGTGAAACGCATCGTTTCACTTACTCAGACTCTATCACAACTTCAAATTAAAACAAGGTCGTTGGATGAGCTTCTAGTCAATGGTCCAACCAAGATCTGATGGTCCCAGAGTCATCTCCTACCTTTCAAACCTCTGCAACTTCGCGCCCAGCTTCGGCCACCACCGGTGGTGCTCCGGTCATCTTCCTCAACCCTAATTCTCTCTAGGAGCCTCCATTGCAAATGGTCAAAACATGAAACTTATCCCAAATCTTGTCACGAGTTCAACCATACCCTTTATTCAACCTAAATCCTCAAGATTCACCATATCCAAATCTCAACCGAAAATGGTAATGCACCTATTTTGTCACTAATTCTCAAATTAACTATCTGAAATCCATCTTACACTGTTCTACAATGCATCTAACACCTTAATTCATCTTGATTCTACCTAAATCATGCTAGAGGAAGAAAGTTACCAACCTGAAAATCTTGGATGAACAGATGCACTAAACCTCCAATTCAAGCTCTCTAATCTTTCAGACACGATCAATGAACCTTTTCCTTGCTTCTGTATGCAAAAGAACCGGTTGAAAGCTCCTAAATCCTGAAACCCGATGGTGAGTTGCAGGTGGAAAATTATGAGTTCAAGAGCACCAATTAGCCATGAATGCTTCTTGATTATGATCTGGACTCAATCCTCAGTATCCATGGAAGAAGTTTCAATCAAGAAAATGGATGGAAAGTGAAGAATTTGGTGAAACCGAATTCAATTACAAGCTATGAAAATTCAATCTCAATCTATGCTCTCTCCTTCAATCATCACCAACCCTTGCATTGGATCAAATCTACTCAATATATAGATGAGGTTTGGATGATCTAGAACCCTCTAGATCCTTCTAGTGAGAGTTTCCACTTCTCATGTCATGAGATTTTCAAACACATCTCATGATATGCATAATTTTGTTTGCAGCTTGGGATCAACCTCATTCTTTTTCAATTTCTCCCCTAGTGACATTTTGAAAGTGTTTAGCTTGCAAAGTTCCTTGCTCATGCCTTGATTTTGAGTTTTGCAAATGTCACTTAATATGCAAGTAGCTACTTTCCAAAGCAAGTCCACAAATTAAATCTCAACTCAAAAATGTGACTAAACCAATGTTCTTAAAATGTTTTCTAGAGTTAAAATGATATATTACATGCCATGGTTTGGATGTGTAGGTTGAAAATATCAATTTCCAACTTTGGTTTATTTAACTTATGCCCTTATTTTAGGTCATTTTAGCAACTTTGAGCTACAAGCATTTCCAACATCTCATGACCTTCTTACTAGCCTTAAAACATCATTTTGAACAAGTTTGATGTTGAACATCTTTCCATTTGAAGCTTGGAAATAGGAGTTATGGCCTTATGGTTGAAATGACCTGTAATCTCCAAATGACCAAAATACCCTTGACTTGTCAAAGCCATAACTTGAGTTCTACAAATCCTATCAAGGACTTCTAGTACTCTCTAGAAAGCTAAGAGGATAAGGAACAACATTCATGTTGACCAAAAGTCCATAGGAATCATCCTTCTTGGGCAAACGTTTGATGCAAGTTGGGCAACTGTCAAGGCCCCAGATTCACATACCTCAGATGACCTGTAACTTGTCAAAGTCATAACTTGAGCTCTACAAATCCTATCAAGGACTTCTAGTACTAAAATTAAAGCTAAGAACAAGCTTTACAACATTCATGTTGGGGGCAAGATGAGATGACAATCACATCTTGAGCTAAACTGCCTTGAAGATAGGGGTCAAATTAGGGGATTTTACACTGTCAAGCCTTAGAAACCCTAGCTTGAAACTTTTGAGACTCTTCAATCATGATGAGTTGACCTTGGAATCATCCTTATAACATCTCGATGCATTAATCCATGATCACATGTCTTTTGAATTAGGTCTCAACCTCCTTCAAATCATCAGTTGACCTAGGGTTGACTCAGTCAAACCCTAACTGCACCACTCATGGCTGAGTCTTCTTAACCTTACACAATGACCTATCCAGGCTTGATGATGGCTTTCAAGACATCTCATAAGCTCTCTCAAGGTTTCAAGTCCACATTCCTGGCTTCAGAATCATATGAGGAGCTCCCACAACTCTCAAGTTAGGAGGCACACACTCTTGGTTTCAACCACTCTCTCTAAGGATCTTTTAACTTCTCTGACAAGGATATCAACCCTTGGGCACTTGAATAGGCTTCTTAGATAGCTTCATGGTCTTGTATAGCTCTTAATTGTTAATCATACCTCTTGATCTCCTGCATACATGTCAATGAAATGCAAATGATAATGCTAATGTGAATGAAATGAAACATGAGTTAGGTAAAGAAATGTTGGTCAAATTTTGAGGTGCAACAATGAGCTCTCCCATTGTTTCCTTGCAAGACATCACAAAGTCGAACACAGGGACATGAGTGTTTTCAGGAGTCATTACTTGATCAACCACCTTCAATTTTTCAGGGATTTGTTGAAGCACAAAGTTGGATAATCCCGCCAGGTTCGCAAATTTATTCTTCCATTCAGCATAGAGAATTTGGAGATTGTTGCTGATGTTATCTATCATGCAGCTCTAGGTATAGCTCATCATAGATTCCATCCTTTAACATCTTGATTTCGTCAATAGCCCTACCCGATTGGTACTCTGCTTGTATGAAATCTCGCTGCGCATTCTCCTTTTCCAATAATTCACGAGCTAAATGATCCATGCAACCTTTGATAACGCCTTTTAGCTTGTGAATCTAGGCTACAAAGCTTTCTCTTTCATCTTTCGTCATCTGGGTGTTACAGCACCGGCTGCATGGATCCAAGGACGACCTAGTAAAGAATTGTACGCTGGATAGATATCCATCATATAGAATGTAATAATGAAAGTGTGAGGTCCTATTTAAATGGGGAGATCAACTTCCCCTATCACAGTCCTTCTTGCTCCATCAAAAGCTTTCACTATCAATGAATTGGGCTTTATCATCAATCCTTCGATGGTCAGTTTGGCCAAAGAATTATTTGGTAAGACATTTAAACATGATCCAGTATCTACCAATACCCTTGACAAAACAACATCAACACATTCGATGGAAATGTGCAGAGCTTTATTATGATTCTTCCCCTCGGGGGGCAACTCTCCATCATTGAAGCTTAGAATACGCGTTGAGGCGATATTTGACATAACTCCTTCAAATTGCACAACAGATATTTCCTGGGGAACATGAGCAGTCTTTAAAAACTTTATCAATGACTCCTGATGGAAAGGGGAGCACATTAGTAGCGACAACATGGAAATCTTGGAAGGTGTTTGGTTGAGCTGGTCAACTACCTTATAATCACTACTTCGAATGATTCGTAGAAATTCTTCAACGTCTTCACCAGAATTTCCTTTTTGGGTAGAGGTCTGCCCCTGTTCAACTGTTTCCTGCTTCTCATTTGTATTATGTAGTGGTGGTATGGGTGCAAAAATTCTCCCGCTTCTAGTCATTCCACCTGTTCCAAAAATGTTCTCTACAGAGCTATTAGCTTTCACAACATCCTCCCCCATATTCTGCCCATTAATGTAAACAATTGGCTCATACTTCCAAGGGACAACCTTGGTGCTCTCAAAAGGGAAAGGAGCAGGCGTAGATATCACTAACGGAGCGAGTGAAGGTGGAGATAGTGGGATCTCTACTTGAACATACGGTATCTGCAGTGGTTCACGAGCTTGATTATATGGGTCTGAACAGGATGCCATTCATAATCACAAGGGATTTCCAAAGGCACATGAGGCTGATCACATGGAATTGTTTGTGGTACAACATCATATTGGATTTGCAGTGGAACTTGGACAAGATGCCAATCTTCATCACATGGAATTGTTAGAGGCACACGAGGTTGATCATATGGAATCGTCAGTGGTACACGGTTCTAACCATATGGATTGTTCAACAGTTCTTCATCATAAGCAAATTCCATCGGATCATAGGAAATATCAATCGGGTCATATCGAATGTCCAGATTTGCCACTTCTTCGACATTTGATATCTGTTCTATCAATATGACGCCTTGATCAAACAACTTCTAGATGCCTATCTTCAATTCATGACAACTTTGGGGATCTCCAAAACATAGTTGACACTCCACGGTGCATCCTGGGAAAATATTCTCAAATAACAAATTATTCTTTAACAACTGCAAAGGGGGTCTTCATCTTGTAAACTTCTGACACCAACTTCTTCCCTCTTGACTCTTCAATCATGTTTGTTGCATGGTTTGGCATTGGGTTATTAGTCACATTAGGAGTGTTTTTGGTGAAATTGATGGGTTTTGAATCAATGAGACCTTGTACCACGTACTTTAAAGCTTTGCAATTAACAATATTATGTCTGGGAGCTCCAGAATGAAACACGCAATGAGCATTTCCATCATAGCCAGGAGGTAGGACAGCCGGGGGAACCTTCATCTCTCTCAACTGCACTAATGAACCCTTAAGCAAAAGTGGAAGCAACCTAGCCTATGTTGTCGAAATAGGATCAAATCTTTTCTCAGGTCTCCTCTGTCTTGGGTGACCCTGATAATAGCTTTGATGTTGAGGTGCTTGCAGTTGGTAGGGGACTTGAACAGCCAGTTGGCTTGTAGGTATAGAGAGAGGTTGATTTGGAGTAACATCGGCCACATGATGATAAGAACCTTGATACGCCCTGACTTTCCCCTTATCCATCAAGGTAACGCTCATTTCCCCTTCTCTTTTCCTTTCAAAACCTTGGTGAGGCTTCTAAGATCCACCAGAAACTCCATCAGCATTCTGAATCTTCCCGATCTTTATCATATTCTCGATCATCTCACCAGCCATAACTAAACCTTAGAATATACAGGATGTGCATCCAGCCAAGCGTTCTAGGAAAGGACCTTGAAGGGTCGCCATGAACATATTTGTCAATTCTCTTTCAAGAAGAGGAGGCTGGACTCTAGCATCTAAGTCCCTCCATTTTTGTCATCGGAATAGGCAGCCATCTTCCTACAATAGGATCGAATGTGGGTTCGGGGACAGCTGGTCCCTTTGTATTTTTCAAAGTCTGAGACTTTCAACTTGAGTGGAATCTTAACACCGGGTACCAAACACATATCTGTGGCATCTAACCCAAAAGTGCTTGGGCCTTGTAGTTGGTGCTCCAGAAGCGTCTACGGCCAAGTCGTCGTGAGGGTTGTAGAAACCTTCGTGATCATCAAAATGGATTCGCGGGGGAGCCATACCACCACCTGGAGTAGGGATTGCGGTAGCAGGAGTAGGGATTGTGCCACCAGGAGCAGGGGTTGCACTTGCAGGAGTAAGAATGGCACCACCAAGAATGGGATTTGAGCGTGCAGCAGTAGGAATTGGAGTGTTGGTAGCGTTTCTCTCCATAGCTTGTCTCATCTCTTCTTGTCCTCTAGCCATAGCCTGGATGACTTTCATTAGCTGGCCCATCTGAGTCTTCATATGGGTCATCTCTTCCCTAAAAGCGGCATGATTCTGCTCAATCTGATCCATTAGTAATCTTCGATTGCCACTAGTGTAGTAGGGATGTCGGAAAGTCAACTTGTTTACTGCGAATGGAGGTCAAGTCTTTGTAAGTTTTGGTTGTGTGCTATGGAATGCAATATGATGTATGAATGCGTATGGAGCAATATGTTATGCGCAAAGCTCTTAGTAACCTTGTTAGTTATTGTTAAGAATATAAACATTTTCCATTGCAATTAATTAGAAGAGACATAATAGAACAAAAACTATTATTTCATTAAGGCTCGAGGTCAAGTTCAAATACAAAATATGAGATACACTTCTTAAAAAAACTACAAATCAACTCTAAAGGCGACTCATTGGGCTCTGCGAACCGCGACTAAATCTATAACGAGCTCTCCCATTGTTTCCTTGCAAAACTTCACAAAGTCGAACACAGGGACACAAGTGTTTTCCGGAGTCATTACTTGATCAGCCACCTTCAATTTTTCAGGGATTTGTTGAAGCACAAAGTTGGAAAATCCTGCCAAGTTCACAAATTTGTTCTTCCATTCAGCATAGAGAATTTGGAGATTTTTTATTATGTCATCTCTTTGAAGTACCGCAGCTTCCGCTTTACGACAACTTTCTTCCCAATAATGGAAATAATCCTGTAGCTCTTGGTGTAGGTCATCATAAATTCCATCCTTTAACATCTTGATTTCCTCAATAGCCCTACCCAATTGGTACTTTTCTTGTATGAAATCTCGCTGTGCATTCTCCTTTTCCAATAATTCACGAGCTAACTGATCCTTGCATCCTTTGATAACGCCTTTCAGCTTGTGAATCTAGGCTTCAAAGCTTTCTCTTTCATCTTTCTTCATATGGGTGGCTATTCTTACATCATTTTGTAAGTCACTGACCTTTCGCCACACTTGGTCCAATTTTTCATTTTGGTGATCCAAGTTTGCATTGGCACTTTTAAGTGCTCCACTCACCCATTCTTTCTTTCCTTTCGCTTCCCTAGCCTTTTTCTTGCTATCCTCAAACTTTTCTTTCAACTATTTGCTTTTGTCTTCCCAAGCTTCGCTTTTCTGCTTAGTCTCATTGAGTTGAATTCGGAGCTGAGTGTTCTCATCCTCAAGCTCTTGGACTTTAGACTTAAGTTTCTCCATGTCTTCGGGCTAGATCGATTCACGCTCAGAATTCGGTGGGAAAGTAGATGCATCAAAGACAAAAGGTAATCTGACTTCTTTTGCTCTCTCTTTCACCCATTTAACATAAGGTTCACGAGCAATGAGATTCTTACTCCCATTGTTTGGATTGCTTCTTATGATTTTTATCCACACCCTTCTTGCCTTTCTTACATCCGGATCATTTGGGTCGACCGTATTGACAAGGAATGACACCAAATCTTCTTCTCTAGGAGGACCATCCATGGAGTGTCTAAACAGTCTTTTGAGTAACACCGGGTTGTAATTGAGGCAACCTCGTGTTCCCAAGAGAGGCACATCGGGAATTTCTCCGCAAGAAAAGATGATATCTTTGGTTTCCCACTCCCTCTTGTACCATGTAATGGAACTAGCGGTGAGCGAAGCGAATCTTTGAGGCCATGAGAGTTTCTCGGAAGCGAAAAGACCTTTTCCAGGCATTTGGGTCCCTAGTCATTTATGCAAGAGTGGGGCGCAATAGAGGAACATTCCACCTTCTTTTGTATGTCTGGTATGAAGCGTATGATAGAAGTCACCTAGGAGAAAAGGAACGGGGTTTCCAGTCAAGAAAATATCCACAACTACTTGGTCCACAAAATTTTCCCCATTTGTAAACATCATAATTCCATAGACCAAGAGTGCCAAAACTGAACCACATATTTCCCATTTCTCTTCTTTGGCATACTTCCATATTTGTTCTTCTAAGAATTTCATCGAGAATCCCCTAGCTCCTTTGGGTGCCCAATTGGCTATCACGTCTCCTGTGGGAATCCCTAAGGCAGAAGCCACTTTCTTCAAAGTGAATTCTTCTTCGAGCTTCGGAAAAGGATTGAGATCTTTGATGGAGAGGTTCAGAATCTTCACGAATTCTTCCAAAGTGGGAGCTATTTGAAAATCAGAGAAGGTTAAACAATGGAGAGAAATGTCATAGTACTGGGCCAAGGCTGTGAGGGCTTCAAATTCTATCATCTCTTTCAATAAATCTAAGATTCTCTCATAAGAAGTGTGAAATTTATTGTGCTTGATGAGGGTGATCTTGGCACTTAGAGCTTTCAGACTGTCAATTGAAGGATCTTTGTATTTGAAAGTGAAAGTACTTTTTATGTTAGTCTTCTTATTTAGTTTCATCGTCCCTAGATTCACATTCATCATGATTGTTTCTGAAAAATGCTTATATCTGCAACAAGAACAAGACACTAAGAGCTTTGTTTTTATGAAGTATTTATGTATGAGCGGATGCATAAATGGAATCCAACCACATGGGTTCATAAGTCTGAGGTATGTATATGGTTGCTTTATCAATAGGTTCTCACAAGGTGTGATCTATGATTTAATAGGGGTCCCAAAGTCATGGATTCATATGACTGTTCATTATACACGACATGAATATATCGGAGGATGACTCCATCATATGAACCTCTTTTGGGTGAGGTCCACGTATCGAACCATGCGAGAAGAACTTCTTGGAGACCCATACTATGAGACCATTGACACTGGATTCTAGACAAGGATTTCAGAGTCATGGACTTCCTTGACTGTTTGTTACGTATGTCAGTCATTTCCAGGCAACAACTCCATCAAGAAAGTCTCTTATGAATGAGATCTTCATATCGAACCTCGTGAGAAGAGCTTATTGGGGACCCATGCTACGTGACCATCAATCTTAGTTGGCCAATGGTTTAAGATTCTAAAAGGTCTTTAGAGTAATGGATTCCCATGAAAACATTGATCAAACATGCCAAGAGCTTGACGGTTGTCATCATTCTCAAAAGAATCTACTCTAAGTGAGGTTCTCATATCGACTATCACGAGATGAGCCTCTCGGAAGCCCATACTACTCAACCTCTCCTATCTCAATTTTAACACTCTAGACTCGGGTATAGAGTCTTTCCCTCAAGTTTTCCACCAATGATTCCAACCCATACCACAGCCATGAGATCCATATAAGATGTGATACAATTTATATAAATAAGGGAAAGTGATAAGGCAAGCAAATAAAAAGAAACACCCAAACACACGAAAAAAAAACCTAGGTAAGTCTTGACTCGCTTAGGAGTAATCCCCAACAGAGTCGCCAGTTATCGCTACGTGAAAAATGACACTGAGTCGCCACTGGATTTTATTTATCCCAAGGAGGGAAAGGGAAATAACGATAAAACCTTAGGGAAAGAGCATGGTCATTGCAACCAAGTGTTAGGATTCAGGAGTCGGTTATGCGACGGGAAGGTGTTAACACCCCCTCACATCCATCGTACTCGATGGGAACCTTCTAGTTTGTTTAACTTGAATCGATTTTTTAATCTAAAAGTTTGCTTGCTTAAAATAAAAGAGGGGTTGGTTTTTTATTAGAGTGCTTGTAACGCCCCGATTCTGAATTTCCTTTATTTTGAGTCCTTTCTGATTTAATTAATTGAATTATTATTTTAAATGTGGAATTGTGTGTTAATATGTTATTTGTGCATATTGTGCTATTTTTGCCTACTTTGAGAGTTTCGGGTAAAAATAGACCGGAGGGTATTTTGGGCATTAGTAATTATGTTAAGTGGATATTTTATGAGAATTGATTAATTAGTGTGTGGAAAGAATTTGAGAGGAAAGAAAAGAGAATATGAGTATATGAGAGAAAAAGAGAAAGTTAGTAAGATAGAAAGAAAAACAAAGGAAAGAAAGGAAGAGAAGAGAAAGAGGAGAGAAAGAAGAGGAAAACCTAGAACTTCAAGAAATCATTACTAAAGCTTTCGATTGATCGGGTAAGGGTGTGAAACTTTATTATTCTATCAATGTGTATAATCATGTATGATTTTGTTGGATTGTTTTGGATTGTTGGTAGTTTTTCTACACTTTCCATTTTAGGTTGAATCTGGTTTAATCGATAGAAATCTTTGTCTAACAGTTAGAATCGTGATTAGATGACGTAGATTAGTCGATATATGTTAGACTAAGGCTACTGGATATGAGTTGGAGTTCATCGGGTGATTTTATCGGTGGTTTTGGATTCTGAACAGCGGGGGGAAGTGGAAATCGCAGACGCTCGCTAGCAGTTCGCTAGGCGAGCAGGTCGCGAATGGTCGCTGGTAGTTCGCTAGGCGAGCGCGCAGCGAACGGTCCCAGACTTGGGACATAATGGTTTTAATGTCCCTCGCTGGCAGCGAAGGGAGTAGCGAGGAGCTCGCTGGAGGTTCGCTGTGGCGAACGGTGTAGCGGACGAGGTCTGTAGCCTCTGTTCTTGCTCGCTAGCAGTTCGCTAGGCGAGGAGGTAGCGAACGCTCGCTAGCAGCTCGCTAGGCGAGCGTGTAGCGAATGTAGCAGGATGAATTTCCCTGTTGCATGGTGCTGCCGTGGCTTGGGGTTTCGGTTGCGATCGACCCTTCTCTGATTTAGTAGTTTATATGCTGGTTTATGTTGTGCTGTGGGTAGCCGTATGGCGTGAATCCTAGATTATGAATTGTGGCCGTTTGGACAATTATGTGCATTGTTTAGCCTGATTAAAAATCTATGATGTTTGTATGAATATATGCGATGAATGTGTAGAATGCATGAGTATGTTTGTAAACATGTGTGCATTTCAAGAGTGTCATGAGTCATGTTGCATGTGAAGCATCATGGTATGCATTCTTGTGTCGATTGATTCCTCGGTGAATCTGCAGAACCTCGTGTGCCCTTGTGGGGTGTGAGCGATGGTTAATTATTGATTCCTCGGTGAATCTGCAGAACCTCGTGTACCCTTGTGGGGTGTGAGCGATGGTTAATTATTGATCCCTCGGTGGATTTGCAGAACCTCATATGTTACGATGGTTATCTTGATTCCGCGTAGAATCTGCAGAACCTCGTGTGCCCATGTGGGGTGTGAGCGATGGTTATTTGGTTCTTCAATTGAACCTGCGGAAATGAGTCGGTACCGCATTTGCATCTGCATAGAGTCGTGTGTCGGTCTCTATGAGTTGCATGTTGACATCCTGCATGGTGCATGGTGAATGAACATAATTGTAAATGTTTATATGAATTGCTGATGATTCGCATGATTGGTATGCTTGAAGACACATGTGTGTGTGAATATATGAATATGTATGTTTTGTGTGTTTATGAACCGATATAAGCATTGTTGACGCATATTGTATATGCATGATGTTCTATTTGTAAATAGATAATGTGAATACATTGCGAGGTACGGTATGACGAAGTGAGTTGCGGTGAGAATGCGAAATACGTATATTGCGTATCATGTATATTAATATGTTTGTATGCATTGTTATTATGATATCGTTTCTCACCCTTCTGTTGTTTCTTTTAATGCTCTATGAGGCATTGCAGATTAGATTGCTGGAGGTATTTTTGTGAAGCGTGGCTTTTTCCCTTTTAGTCGGTCGGCTCTAATATGTAGCACCGGGTAGATAGGATTTATTTTTGATTCTTTTGTGATACATCTGAGTATGTATCTGCTGTTGATATGTTTTGTAAAACATGATGAATGATAACTGTATATGCGAATTCATGTTTGGTGAATTATGAAATATTTGGATATTTCCGCCTTTGTTCTAAATATTTCTTGTGGGTGTTATCCCGATGTTGCATATCTGTTGAGCAGGTGTTGTATGAGTTGGACTTTTTATGATAATGTGATATTTCCCTTTTATGCCATGTTGAAAATGTACTCTGATGAAATTTTAAATTTATGCCTAAATGATTAATTGTATTATTTGGGGGCATAGAAAGGGGGGTGTTACATTAAGTGGTATCAGAGCCAGTGTTGAGTCAGTTGTATCTGTCTCGCTATTTTGTTGGTTGAACGGTTGTTTGACCCTGTTGTTATTTTTGAGAATAATCAGAATATGGCTGGTCGTAATGACAACGCGATGGCTGCGACATTGGAAGCTATGGCGCGAGCGGTGCAGGGTGCGCCAAATGTGAATGCTAACGATGAGTTTAGAAAGAATCAACTACCGGTGTTCAAAGGAAGGTTTGATCCGGACGGTGCTCAGATTTGGCTGAAAGAGGTCGAGAGGATCTTCAGAGTTATGAATTGCGCTGAGAGGAACAAGGTGAGACTTGGGTCTCACATGCTGAGAGAAGAAGCCGATGACTGGTGGGTCAGCATAAGACAAATTCTTGGAGTTGATGATGAGGAAATAACTTGGGATTTGTTCCGCACTGAATTTTTGAGGAAGTATTATCCGGAGAGTGTGAAGGGAAAGAAGGAGATGGAGTTTCTAGAATTGAAACAAGGGAACATGTCCGTGGTCGACTACACGGCTAAGTTTACGGAGTTGGTGAAATTCCATCCTCACTATGATGCGGTGGCGGCGGAATTTTCCAAGTGTATTAAGTACGAGAACGGCTTGCGCCCGGAGATCAAGCAAGCTATGGGATATCAGAGGATTCAAAGATTTTCGGACTTAACCGAATGCTGTAGAATTTTCGAAGAGGATAGTAGGGCTCGTTCTACTCACTATAAGAGTTTGAATGAGAGGCGAGGGAAGCAACCAGTAAGGAGTGGGCCTTATGTGACGCCTGCTGATAAAGGCAAGCCTAGGGAACACTTTGTCAAGAAATCCGGAGGAGGGAGTTCTGGTCCCGTTAAGTGCTATAGGTGCGGCGAAGAGGGGCACAAATCTTTTGAGTGTAAGAAGGCTGGGGAAAAGTGTGCTAACTGTGGTGGTCTCGGTCATGCTACAACTGAATGTAGAAGGAATGTGATTAAGTGTTTTAACTGTGGGGAGGTTGGTCATATTAGTACGAAGTGTACTAAGGCAAAGCAAGCTCCGTCAAGCGGGAAGGTATTTGCATTAACGGGTGCAGACACTACTAATGCAGATCGGTTGATTAAAGGTACATGCTTTATTAATAATATGCCTTTAGATGCTATTATCGATACCGGAGTGACTCATTCGTTTATTTCTTTCGAGTGCGCTAAGCGTTTGGATTTGTGTTTTTCTTCTTGTGGTGGTGATATGGTTATTGAGACGCCCGCTTTGGGGTTGGTAACTACGTCTTCGGTATGTTTGAGTTGTCCCTTGACCATGTATGGTAAGGACTTTGTTATGGACTTGGTGTGTTTGCCATTAGAAGGACTAGATGTGATTTTGGGTATGAATTGGTTGCAGTATAATAGAGTTCGTATTAATTGTTATCACAAGTTAGTGAGGTTTCCATCTTTGGGAGAAGAGGAGGAAGAGAGTTTCCTATCCGCTAAAGAGTTGAAGAAACTTTTGGCGGATGAAGCTCAAGTGTTCTGTTTGTTTGCGTCGCTGTCGGTAGAGAATAAGGTTGAATTGGATTTGGTTCCAGTGGTATGTGACTTTCCAGAAGTATTTCCGGAGGACATTACGGATGTACCGCCAGAAAGGGAAGTTGAGTTTTCGATTGATCTAGTTCTCGATACTAGACCGATTTCGATGGCACCGTATCGTATGTCGGTATCGGAGTTGGTAGAGTTGAAGAGACAATTTAATGATTTATTGGAAAAGAGATTTGTTAGGCCGAGTGTTTCTCCTTGGGGTGCACTGGTATTGTTGGTAAAGAAGAAAGATGGGAGCATGCGGTTGTGTATTGATTATCGGCAGTTGAACAAGGTGACTATTAAGAATAAGTATCCGCTTCCTAGAATTGATGATTTGATGGACCAATTGGTTGGTGCCCGTGTTTTTAGTAAGATTGATTTGAGGTCAGGTTATCACCAGATTCGTGTTAAAGGAGAAGATATTCAAAAGACGGCTTTAAGGACACGGTATGGTCATTATGAATTTTCTGTGATGCCATTCGGAGTTTCTAATGCGTCGGGTGTGTTTATGGAATATATGAATCGTATCTTTCATGAGCAGTTGGATTATTTCGTAGTTGTGTTTATTGACGACATTTTGATTTACTCTAAGTATCAAGAAGAGCATGAAGAGCATCTGTGAGTTGTGTTGCAAGTTTTGAAGGAGAAGCAATTGTATGCTAAGTTACCCAAGTGCGAGTTTTGGTTATCGGAAGTGAGTTTTCTTGGGCATGTTATTTCTGGTAATGGTATTTGTGTTGATCCGTCCAAGATTGATGCGGTAATGCAATGGGAGGCTCCTAAGTCGGTGACGGAGATCCGAAGCTTTTTGGGCTTGGCCGGTTATTAACGGAGGTTTATTAAGGGATTTTCGAAGTTGGCACTTCCGTTGACTCAGTTGACTTGTAAGGAAAAGACTTTTGTTTGGGACATTAATTGTGAGAAGAGTTTTGTTGAACTTAAGAGACGGTTGACAACGGCGCCGGTTTTGATTTTGCCAAATCCGACGGAATCGTTTGTGGTTTATTGTGATGCTTCTTTGTCCGGTTTGGGTGGTGTTTTGATGCAAGACGGTAAAGTTGTGGCTTATGCTTCAAGGCAATTGAGAGTGCATGAGAAGAATTATCCTACGCATGATTTGGAATTGGCGGTCGTGGTCTTTGTTTTGAAAATTTGGAGGCATTATCTCTATGGTGCGAGATTTGAAGTTTTTAGCGACCACAAGAGTTTGAAGTATTTATTTGAACAAAAGCAATTGAATATGAGGCAAAGGAGGTTGTTAGAGTTTTTGAAGGATTATGATTTTGGTTTGAATTACCATCCGGGTAAGGCAAATATTGTGGCCAATGCTTTGAGCCGGAAGTTAGTGCATATGTCTACATTAATGGTGAGAGAATGGGAACTTTTAGAGAATTTTAGAGATTTGAGTTTGGTTTGTGAAATGACGCCGAGAAGTGTGAAACTTGGTATGTTGCATGTTACGAATGATTTTCTAGCTACCGTTCGTGAAAAGCAAAAGTTGGATTTGAAATTTGTGGATTTGATGATGAATGAGAATGAGGACTTTAAGGTTGATAATTTTGGAGTTTTTAAATTCCGTGGTCGTATTTGTATTCCCGACGATGTGGATTTGAGAAAGATGATATTCGAGGAAGGACACCGGAGTAAATTGAGTATTCACCCGGGTGCGAATAAGATGTATCAAGATTTGAAGAAAATCTTTTGGTGGTCCGGATTGAAGAGGGATGTAGCTCGGTTTGTGTATTCGTGTTTGACTTTCCAGAAGTCTAAAGTGGAACATCAGAAGCCTAGTGGTTTGATGCAACCGTTGGATATTCCGGAATGGAAATGGGATAGTATATCAATGGATTTTGTTACGGGTTTACCAAATATGCAAAGAGGTCACAATGCTATTTGGGTGATTGTTGATAGGCTTACTAAATCTGCTCACTTTATTCCGATTGATATTAGTTATCCTTTGGAAAAGTTAGCCGAGATTTATGTTCGGGTGATTGTGAAGTTGCATGGAGTTCCCAAGAGTATCGTGTCGGATAGAGATCCTAGATTTACTTTGAGATTTTGGGAAGGTTTCCAAAAGGCTTTAGGTTCTAAGTTGAGATTGAGTTTGGCGTATCATTCGCAGACGGATGGCCAAACTGAGAGGACGATTCAATCGTTAGAGGACTTGTTGCGTGCTTGTGTGCTCGAGCAAGGTGGTGTTTGGGATAGCTTTTTGGCATTGATTGAGTTCACTTACAACAACAGTTTTCATGCAAATATTGGTATGGTACCATTTGAGGCTTTGTATGGTCGGAGATGTCGAACACCTTTGTGTTGGCATGAAACCGGAGAGAGATCGGTAGTTGGACCGGAAATGGTACAACAAACGACGGAGAAGGTGAAGTTTATTCGGGAGAAGATGAGAGCTTCCCAGAATAGGCAAAAGAGTTATCATGACAAGAGAAGGAAAGATCTTGAATTTCAAGAAGGTGACCATGTGTTTTTGAGAGTTACACCGGTTACGGGTGTGGGTCGTGCTTTGAAGTCGAAGAAGTTGACTTCTCGTTTTATTGGTCTGTATCAAATTATTGCACGAGTTGGTGCGGTGGCTTATCGTGTGGCGTTGCCTCCGAGTCTTTCGAATTTGCATGATGTGTTCCATGTTTCGCAACTTCGGAAGTATGTTCCGGATCCGTCACATGTGATTCCTGTGGATGAGGTGGAGGTAAGAGATAATCTTACGGTTGAGGTTTTACCGGTTATGATTTTGGACCGCGAAGTTAAGAAGTTAAGAGGCAAGGATATTTCGCTTGTAAAAGTAGCATGGGGAGGTGCTGTGGAAGGCAATATGACTTGGGAATTGGAGAGTAAGATGCGTGAGTCGCATCCTGAGCTGTTCGAATCAGGTAATATTTTCGAGGACGAAAATTCCTAAGTGGGGGAGAGTTGTAACGCCCCGATTCTGAATTTCCTTTATTTTGAGTCCTTTCTGATTTAATTAATTGAATTATTATTTTAAATGTGGAATTGTGTGTTAATATGTTATTTGTGCATATTGTGCTATTTTTGCCTACTTTGAGAGTTTCGGGTAAAAATAGACCGGAGGGTATTTTGGGCATTAGTAATTATGTTAAGTGGATATTTTATGAGAATTGGTTAATAAGTGTGTGGAAAGAATTTGAGAGGAAAGAAAAGAGAATATGAGTATATGAGAGAAAAAGAGAAAGTTAGTAAGATAGAAAGAAAAACAAAGGAAAGAAAGGAAGAGAAGAGAAAGAGGAGAGAAAGAAGAGGAAAACCTAGAACTTCAAGAAATCATTACCAAAGCTTTCGATTGATCGGGTAAGGGTGTGAAACTTTATTATTCTATCAATGTGTATAATCATGTATGATTTTGTTGGATTGTTTTGGATTGTTGGTAGTTTTTCTACACTTTCCATTTTAGGTTGAATCTGGTTTAATCGATAGAAATCGTTGTCTAACGGTTAGAATCGTGATTAGATGACGTAGATTAGTCGATATATGTTAGACTAAGGCTACTGAATATGAGTTGGAGTTCATCGGGTGATTTTATTGGTGGTTTTGGATTCTGAACAGCGGGGGGAAGTCGAAATCGCAGACGCTCGCTAGTAGTTCGCTAGGCGAGCAGGTCGCGAATGGTCGCTGGTAGTTCACTAGGCGAGCGCGCAGCGAACGGTCCCAGACTTGGGACAGAATGGTTTTAATGTCCCTCGCTGGCAGCGAAGGGAGTAGCGAGGAGCTCGCTGGAGGTTCGCTGTGGCGAATGGTGTAGCGAACGAGGTCTGTAGCCTCTGTTCTTGCTCGCTAGCAATTCTCTAGGCGAGGAGGTAGCGAACGCTCGCTAGCAGCTCGCTAGGCGAGCGTGTAGCGAACGTAGCAGGATGAATTTCCCTGTTGCGTGGTGCTGTCGTGGCTTGGGGTTTCGGTTGCGATCGACCCTTCTCTGATTTAGTAGTTTATATGCTGGTTTGTGTTGTGTTGTGGGTAGCCGTATGGCGTGAATCCTAGATTATGAATTGTGGTCGTTTGGACAATTATGTGCATTGTTTAGCCTGATTAAAAATCTATGATGTTTGTATGAGTATATGCGATGAATGTGTAGAATGCATGAGTATGTTTGTAAACATGTGTGCATTTCAAGAGTGTCATGAGTCATGTTGCATGTGAAGCATCATGGTATGCATTCTTGTGTCGATTGATTCCTCGGTGAATCTGCAGAACCTCGTGTGCCCTTGTGGGGTGTGAGCGATGGTTAATTATTGATTCCTCGGTGAATCTGCAGAACCTCGTGTGCCCTTGTGGGGTGTGAGCGATGGTTAATTATTGATCCCTCGGTGGATTTGCAGAACCTCGTATGTTACGATGGTTATCTTGATTCCGCGTAGAATCTGCAGAACCTCGTGTGCCCATGTGGGGTGTGAGCGATGGTTATTTGGTTCTTCAATTGAACCTGCTGAAATGAGTCGGTACCGCATTTGCATCTGCATAGAGTCGTGTGTCGGTCTCTATGAGTTGCATGTTGACATCCTGCATGGTGCATGGTGAATGAACATAATTGTAAATGTTTATATGAATTGCTGATGATTCGCATGATTGGTATGCTTGAAGACACATGTGTGTGTGAATATATGAATATGTATGTTTTGTGTGTTTATGAACCGATATAAGCATTGTTGATGCATATTGTATATGCATGATGTTCTATTTGTAAATAGATAATGTGAATACATTGCGAGGTACGGTATGACGAAGTGAGTTGCGGTGAGAATGCGAAAGACGTATATTTGGTATCATGTATATTAATATGTTTGTATGCATTGTTATTATGATATCGTTTCTCACCCTTCTGTTGTTTCTTTTAATGCTCTATGAGGCATTGCAGATTAGATTGCTGGAGGTATTTTTGTGAAGCGTGGCTTTTTCCCTTTTAGTCGGTCGGCTCTAATATGTAGCACCGGGTAGATAGGATTTATTTTTGATTCTTTTGTGATACATCTGAGTATGTATCTGCTGTTGATATGTTTTGTAAAACATGATGAATGATAACTGTATATGTGAATACATGTTTGGTGAATTATGAAATATTTGGATATTTCCGTCTTTGTTCTAAATATTTCTTGTGGGTGTTATCCCGATGTTGCATATCTGTTGAGCAGGTGTTGTATGATATGGACTTTTTATGATAATGTGATATTTCCCTTTTATGCCATGTTGAAAATGTACTCTGATGAAATTTTAAATTTATGCCTAAATGATTAATTTTATTATTTGGGGGCATAGAAAGGGGGGTGTTACAGTGCTCGCCAAGGATTGTGACCTTTGTGCCTACGTATCCTCACTTAAAAGAAATGATGAATTAGAGCTCCGTAGTTCGGAGGCTTGAGAAATGATTGTTTGTTGGTTGATTTTATACCTTGAAAAAGGGTTTTCGGATTGATGCCCTACGACGAAAAGAAGTTTGATCAGTTGATGTTATTTTTAGGTTTTTGAGTAGAAATTTTTCATGATTAGGATCACACTAAAGACTTTGGGTAGAGATGAATGTCTCGAATAACCAAGTCGAGCGCCTTGTATTCAAAACATTCGGAATGAGTGTAGAGGGTTCCATTCTCATTCCTTCTCCACCACTTTAAAGCTTATGGCGTATAACCCTAATCGTATCTTTATTGTTTTTTTGGATTTTTATGAGAAAAATACAACTTGATGTTGGATCAAGGGTTTTATTGTTTGTAAAAATATTTGAAGCGATGCAAACAAGGTCGATGGTGAATGCACAAGGCGGTCAACTTACAAGGGTGAAAATAACTCGATAAAATCGAGAGTTTGTTTTTAAAAATAGTGTTTGGAACCAAAAGTCAAGAATGACCGTAAGCATCCACATACAATGGCCGTACAACCACATCGAGTTAGTCGGCTTGAAACAACACAAAACACAAAAAAAAGGCATGAAAACGGCAGGGAAAGTTCGCTGAGCAAACCTTGCAGCGAAGCTACCCAAAAACAACATGAAGTTCGTTGTGCAAACTTCCTAGCAAACATGCACTATTCACAAACAGAAGCGAAATGGGCCAAAGTTCGTTGTGCGAAATTGCCTTTGTCGTGCGAACTTGCCAGCGAACACACACTATTCACAAACAGAGGCGAAAGGGGACAAAGTTCGTTGTGCGAACTTGCCAACGAACCTGCCCTGAAAAAACATCAAGAAGTTTGTTGTGTGAACTTCATGCTTTTTGCCCAGAATACACCTTTTTTCATAGAAACACAGGGATAAGGGGCAAAGTTCGCTGTGTGAACTTGCCAGCGAACATGACAGTATTTTTTAGTTTTTTTCAACTCATTTCATTATGAAAACTAACATATGTTCTCTCCTTTTCTTATACTTTTTCCACACAACATAGATCACTCTTGAGACCTCATTACAATATATACAACAACAATAACTTAAGAGAAAAATAAAACATGCAAGATATATAAAGAGATAAAGGTTTTAAAGGAAAGATACCCAAGAGCTACTCTTTTCATTCTAATCACCAATGACTTTTGTTGGCTATGTTCTATGGTTCACCTCCTTCTTTTGGTTTTCTATCACTCTCTTGTTCTCTCAATGGTTTTTTCTTTCTCACTCTCTTTTTTTCTGTTTTTTCTCAATGCCTCTTGCTCTCAATCTCTCTCTATGTGTTTTTTTTTGTCATTTTTTCTACTGTTGTTGCTTTTCTTGTATACCCAAAGCATTAGGGTTTGCACATGTTTTTAAAACTTCAGAATTTCTACACTTAGAAATGTCCAAAGCCCCTTTCTTGGTGTACCCTTTTGCTCTAGAAATATTACTTTTTATGCTGCAGTTTTGCTGCTGTACCAAAGCAATAGAGCTTGCACATGCTTCAAGTTTCTGAATTTCTATGTTTGGAAATATTTATTATCACTTTCTTGGTCCAGCCCCTTTTCTTTCTATTTCTAGCATGCTGCTTTTTTTGCTTTTGCTGCTGCACTTTCCTAGTGCTGTTTTTCTACATTGTCTTCCTTTATTCACTTGTTCTTGGGTTGTACTTGTGGTTCATGCCTCTCCCCTTGACAGAATTTTGAAGTTCTGAATTTTGGCATGTAAGTGAAACAACATGATCTAGTTCCTCAAGTTTTATGACATGGTTTATTTGGTTGGAATAATTTAAAAATGCCTTGAATTTGCCCATGAATAAGCATAAATGGTTTTGCTTTTGAAATGCTCTAATGTTGAATTAAACCTTAATTATTTTCCTTGGATATTTGTGGGTTTAATTGGTTATGAATTATATGTAGCACATGGATATTTGATGGTTCATGAAGGGTACCATAACATGAAATTAGTTAGAAACTTGAATTAAGATTAGAAATAACTTAATTTTCTAAGCATTGCTTAAAGTTGGAAAATTTTGCAACAAATGTGACATTCTTGTAAATGTCATGAAATTTCATTTTGTAACATTCTTGAATCTAATCTTGAATTCATGAATTTTGAATTTGGGATGGTGGATTTCCCTTATACCATTATTTGAAATGGATGAAGTTTTGAATTAGGCCTTGCACTTCATGTTCATTAGGAATATTGATCTTGAATATCCTAATATTATTCAACTAACTTCTCCTTGAAGGAATCTACATGAGTAGACTTTCCAACTTGAACCAAACCTTAAATGATGAACCTTTCTTCCATGTAGCTCATGATAGGCAATTTATCTTATTTGGAATGGAAAACAACAAACCGACCAAATTCTTACCTTGTGAACCCACACGCTCGATATACAATAGAACGATGCATGATATGACGAATATAGGGTATGAAAGGCTAAAGGAGAAAATGAGGGTGTGGCACGTCTGACTTCCTTTCCTTGTTTGACCAACAATCAGTAGCGAAGTGGTCAAACTTCTTACAACAGTAGCACTGGATCTTCTTCTTATCATACCTCTCTTTTCCCTTCTAAGCATTCTTCTGCCTATCAGAAGTTGAGTTTTCTGACTTCTGAACACCATCAGATCTTCTCCTGACTTCTGACTAGGACTGCTTCTGATGCTTCTTACCAAAATTTGCCTTCACAGCTTGCTGCTCTACTTCTCTTTTAGAAGTTCTCTCAGTCAGACGTAACTCTTGTGCTTCTATACTGCTTTGCAGCTCTTTAATTCTCATGATATTTAGATCCTTAGAATGTTCTATTTCTACCACAATATAATCAAACTGAGGAGTAGGGATATTAATACCATTTCAATGATTATTTGATATTCAGAAAGAGTTTCTCCACAAGCTTTCATCTTATTCGTGATCATAATCACTCTAGAGATGTGCTCAAATACCTTCTAGTTGTCCTTTATGTTGAGATTCTCATACTGCTTTCGTAGAGACTGAAGCTTCACCTTCTTCACTGATACATCACCACCGTAACACCTTACTAGTGTGTCCCACGCAGCGTTCGCTATCGTCGAATCAGCGATTTTCTCAAACACATTCACATCCACACACTGATGGATGTAGAACAACGCCTTCTGATCTTTCTTCCTCACATCACGCTGAGTATTTCTCTATGCATCAGTTGCATTTTATAGAAGTGAAACTAAAACGTAACCATCGTTGACGAAATCAAGAACATCTTGAATGCCAAACAACACACGCATCTAAATCATCCAAAGATTCCAGTTCTTCCATCGAACACTGGAAGCTTGGTGCTCAGACTACTGTGTCAAAGTCTCTTAGATCTCATCAAACACAGTGTTTCCCAATCCCGCAGAATCAGAAAATGTGATTCTGTTACGATTCTGTTCAAGATTCAACACGAATTCAAGAAACGAAATCAATTACACAACGCCTCACCGTTTCACTCGTGTTTTCTGTGGATCCGAACCGGGGCTTTAGATACCAATTGTTAGTGTACTAGGTGATGAAAACAAAAGAAATGAGAGAATATTTATTGCTCTGCAATGACTACTACAAAAGTTGTAAGAAAGATGATGATAATAAATGACAGCTACCACTAATCTATTTATACACAAATACTAGGACCATATAAGCAACATACTGAAATACTAAATTACACTTCAATAATTACTTCTATCAACTTATTATAATTATTCTCCACCTTCAAATTATTTTTCTTATTTTTATACTTAATATAAATTATAACCACTGCAATTTATTTATTTTTATAATTTTTTATTTTTATGTTTATTACATTGTTATCTATATCATGAAGAAGTAAAAAAAAAAATAGTAAAGACTTTGTACCAAATGGTTATATATATATATATATATATATATATATATATATATATATATATATATATATATATATATATATATATATATATATATATATATATATATATATATATATATATATATATATATATATATATATATATATATATATATATATATATATATATATATATATATATATATATATATATATATATATATATATATATATATATATATATATATATATATATATATATATATATATATATATATATATATATATATATATATATATATATATATATATATATATATATATATATATATATATATATATATATATATATATATATATATATATATATATATATATATATATATATATATATATATATATATATATATATATATATATATATATATATATATATATATATATATATATATATATATATATATATATATATATATATATATATATATATATATATATATATATATATATATATATATATATCTTCGTAGGATCCCACAATACCACACCATTGCCAATATTCATGCTTAATTATCTATAACATAGGCCAACAAAATAATGGCTTTGTTTGGCGTTGTAGAAATTCTTTTGGCGATTATTCTTTTCACTACAATCCATTATTGGAAGTTAAACATAAACACACCTATAGCAAAGTGGCCTTTAATGGGAATGCTACCTGGTCTCTTATACAACATATCCAATATCCATGATTACATAAACTCAATACTAAAACAAAATGGAGGAACTTTCATTTTTGAGGGACCATTGCTAACAAACATGAACATCGTTTTCACTGGTGATCCCATGAATGTGCAGCACATTACTAGCACAAAGTTTGAAAACTATGTCAAAGGAAATGATTTCAGAGAGATCTTTGAAGTTCTTGGAGACGGAATTTTCCGGTCTGAGTCTCACATATGGAAGTATAACAGAACCCTTCTTCATTCAATTTTCAAGCAAGAAAGCTTTCAGGTATTTATTCAAAACACCATTGAGAAAAAAATTTATAGCCATCTTCTTGTATTTCTTGATCATGTTTGTAAAAAAGGGTTGCAAGTGGATTTGCAAGATGTTTTTCAAAGGTTAACTTTTGATAATATATGTTCTATAGTTTTAGGGTTTGATCCTATTTGTCTTTCTATTGATCTCCCTGAAATTGTTTTTGAGAGAGCCTTTAGTCAAATAGAAGAAACATTTTTATATAGACATGCAAAACCAAAATTCTGGTGGAAGTTGCAGAAATGGCTTCGAGTTGGTGAAGAGAAAAAATTTATTGAGAATCAAATAATCCTTGATGAAATGTTATATTCAGAAATCAAATCTAAAAGAGTTCAAAATCAAAACCAACAAAAACCTGACTTGCTAAATACCATTATGAATGAAATGGGAGATGGACAAAATCTTATAGATGACAAGTTTCTGAGAGACACGGCAATTAATCTTCTTGCAGCTGGAAGAGACACTATCAGTTCTGGCCTTACTTGGTTTTTCTGGTTGGTAGCAACACACCCTTTTGTTGAAGCTAAGATTCTTGAAGAGATCAAAGAAAAACTACCATCAAGAGAAGATGACAAGAAAGATTTAGGAGTGGAAGGGCTTAGCAAGTTAGTTTATCTACATGGAGCAATATGTGAAGCCTTAAGGCTTTATCCGCCGGTTCCTTTTGAGCATAAATCTCCATTGAAAGCTGATGTGCTTCCTAGTGGACTTGAGGTTAAGGAAAATGCAATGATAGTGTATTCTCTATACTCGGTTGGAAGGGTGGAAGAAATATGGGGAGAAGATTGTTTGGAATTTAAGCCAGAGAGGTGGATTTCTAACAAAGGAGGGATAATTCATGTACCTTCTTACAGGTTCATTGCTTTCCATGCCGGACCAAGGAGTTGTTTGGGTAAGAGTATAAGTTTCATTGAGATGAAAATGGTTGCTGTAGCAATATTGTTGAATTATCATGTTCAAGTGGTGGAAGATCATCCTATAATCCCAAGTGTTTCTGTTGTTTTGCATATGAGACATGGCTTGAAAGTTAATATTAAGAAAAGATTAATTTGAGGATTATAAGAGAACTGTTTTGAGAATAACTGAACTTGAACTTTGTTCAGATGTTATATGTAATGTTTGTTTGCTTTTTTAATTCTAGAGTATAAGTTTTTATCATTGTTGCGTTTTGAATGTAATGAGTATTTGAATAATGCTCATGAATATTTTAAGGTTATTTGTTAGCTGTTTTCTATTTTAGTTCATTGTTTATTCCTATTTATGAGAGAAAAATTCATTTTGCATGTTGAACATGTTCTAGTATCTTTGGTTTACTATCTTAAACGTGTCTAACTTTAGGTTTCCTATATTATAGTTATGGATTTATTTGCTTAATGTTTTTTTAAAGTTAGGTAGGAAACTAGTTTTTCAAGAGGATTATATATGATATTTATACATATATGTTTCATGCACAATAAAGACATAACACAAACGACAAGATTCATAAAACACAAAGGACTAGATTCATAATTACGTGGGACTAGTAAAGTTCACACGGACCATCGATTTCTTTAGATTGGATAGTGATGTTTTTGCTAGAAATGGTTTATTGTTTACTATGTTTTTTTTACTATAAATAATATATGTAGTATTAATAAAGTGCTTAACATTGTTGCCATGCTAATGGAACTCAATGGGACCACATGAACAAAGGAGTTGCATGAGCAAACTGTAAGCTAGATTGAGATTCGGCTTCCCTTTCTATAATTTATTTATTTATTTTCCCTTTATAATGTGAAAGATTCTTTGTATATAATTTATGAGTGCATTATTTACTTTGAAAGATTCTTTGTATATAATTTATGAGTGCATTATTTATTTTTCATTTTATTTATTACGAAGGGTAAAATATAATTTTACGAGATTCGAGCTCAGTATCTAACTTTAGGTGGACAAAATTCTTAATCATTGGGTTAGTGTTACTTTTGTTTATAATGTTTACATATTAAATATATATTACATTATGTTAGTAAAACTATATATCATCATGCGTTGATTTCAAGTAATGTTTATCTCAGCATAGAAGTCGATATTGTGGCAGTTTGCAAGTAAAGTTCAGAGCATTGTAGCTTTGGTTTTAGTATGAATTTCTTTCATACTATGTTTGATTCCTTTCGTTCCAAGTAATTGAAGTCAGAGGTGGTATTTTAGTTTTTTTTGTTTCGAAGTAATGGGGCTTTCCGAACTATATGTTGTAGCTTTTTTTCGTTTGTGGTAGTCTACACCTGTATTTTGTGCGTTTATTCCTGGGTGAGTCAGGTGACATTATTATTTTTTCTAAACTAAATCTCAAGTTAGGTTATCATCACATTAGAATTAAGGAGAAAAACAAGGAGAGAAGAACAACCAAAAATGGATTATCAAGCTGTTCGGATATGACTTTGAGATTAAGTATTAGTCACAGAACGAAAACAATGCAAGAGATGTACTATTTAGGCATATGCAATATAATTTCATTTCCAATGTGCAATGTGATGCATGGGAGGGACTAAAAGAAGAAACCCATGTTGATGGGAAATTGAAGAAAATAATACGAGATGTATTAGTAGATCCTAATCGAGATCAGGGTTATCGGTTGAAGACTGGAAGACTCTATCAACAGAATTATACTTTTAAGTAACTCACTTAAAATTCTTTAGATTTTTCATGAGATGCATGACACAACCGTTGAGGGCATTATTGTTATTTCAGGACTTATAAGAGAATTTTTGGAGTAGTCTATCAGGAAGAGAGATGCATAACACAATAGTTACATGAGATGCATGACACAACAGTTGTGCAAGCCTGTGTGAAGTATGTTAGAGGAACAAATATCAAACTCTCAATCTAGGGGTCCTTTACAACCATTGTCTATTTTTATATAGATATGCACTGATATTTTGAAGGATTTCATTAGGGGTTGCCTAAGGCTACTGGAGTGTATAATATCATGATGGTGGTGGAGCTATAGAAGAAGTATGCAAATTTCATTTCAACGAGTCACCCTTTCACATCATTGGAAGCAAACCAAAGCAGTGGATAAAATGGCTGGAATATTGGTATAATACCAATTATTATGCTTCTTTGAAAAACACCTCATTCGAGCATTATGTAAGAACCCCATTAATTCTGATTAGAGGGGTTGTAGTATCAATTTCTGTTGCCGAAGAAGTCAATAGGACGACTGCTGGCAGGAATGATGTGTTAAAGGAAATGCAAGAACAATTTCATAAATCTCAATATAAAATTAGAAACCAAGTCAACAAACATAAAAGAGAAGGGGAATATCAAGTTGGTTATTTTGAAAATGTAATATATAATTAACATGTAAATATTATAAATAAAAGCAACATTAACCCAATGATTAAAAATTTCGTCCACCTAAAGTTAGGTACTGAGTTTGAATCCCCTTGGTAGTAAAAATTAGAATTTTTTTAAAGTTTTACCATCCAAAACAATAAAATTATCTTTTACCCCCTGTAATATGGACGATTTTGATTTGCCCCCTTGTAATATATATATATATATATATATATATATATATATATATATATATATATATATATATATATATATATATATATATATATATATATATATATATATATATATATATATATATATATATATATATATATATATATATATATATATATATATATATATATATATATATATATATATATATAAAATATATATTAAAAAAATTAACAAATTAAAAAAGATAAAATAAAAAATGCTACGTGGAATTTAAAAAAAAAAAAAGCCAAATAGTGCACTCATGGGCTATATATAAAGAATCTTCACATTACAAGGGTGAAATAAAAAAAAATTCTTTTACAGTGGGCAAAAGCGAAACTCACTTACATTGTAGGGGGTGTTGCATATTGAACCCTTTAATTAATTATTACATATCGTATTATTTCATTTTTTTAATAAAGGTGAATGATTTGAATGAGAAAATAAAAAATAAAATAATCATACAATGTTGACGCACTTCATAGTTCAATGGGCATCCGCTTATATGCATAGGTGTCACGGGGGCATGTGAAAGTGGCTTTTTCTTGATGGTTGGATGAATGGAAATCTAAAGAAAAAAAATCCTAAATATCCATCCAAGTAGTTGAAATGTGAATGCTTAGCTAATCGTTTCAACATTTGATCAATTAATAGGAAGAAAAAATGATCTTTGCAAATAGCTTTGTTTCGTTTTCTATAGACGGTACATCCTCCATTCTGTTATCATTCTGGTTGCTACTAACTCTCCCTTGTCATTCTTAATGACTGTCAACCCTCCTTAATGATTGTTGTAAAATCCTTTTCTATCCCACAAATATAATGGCAAATCAATCCTATTTATAAGAGTAAAATATTGAATGCAGTCAAATCATCTCAAAAGGGCGCACATTTCTCAATAATTCAAATATAGTCAATACTTCGTAAACAACGGGCTTTCTCAAAATTACTCAAAATATTACCTAAAAGGCAGCGGAACTCAAAAAGGAAAAATCCAAAGTTTTCCTTGCGCAACAACATAATCAAAATAACAATAATCAATAAAATATGGTTTAACTCAAAGACCCTAACCCAATGTTACACTATTAGAGCAAGACCCTATACGCCAACCAGAATGGCCAACGACCCAAAAAATTCAAAAAGTCCTCGACGACATCCACATCTAAACCTGATCATCTACACGTTACCCACGTGGAGGCAACATTCAAACAGGCAGGATGAGTAAAATGATTCATAATAATCAATATAGGAATCAATATATAAAACAGGTGTCATTTTCAAATTCAACATCATCATAATCATCAAAGAAACACCAAAATCCATAATATCATAAATTACACCAAATTGCCACATAATCATCAAGGAAACATCGTCATTTTCTGCTACGTTCTCTAGCAAGTTTGCCGTGCAAGTCTGGGACGAATGTTCGCCGTGCGAACTCGCGATTACAGCAAATCGCTGTTACGCACCACCAGCAAAACCAGCCCAATGGTCCCTACGATTTCCTTCCCCATTGCCCCAAAACATCGCCAAATCATTCCTAAGGTATTACGGCGATAACGACACAAAATCTATGATTTATTAGGTCAATCCCGTATCATATTTACGCCTCCAATTCCCATAAAATACTTACAATTTTCTCACATTCATTAGAGTTCTCATAATCAATTACCCTATACGGTTAAAACCTCAACAACAGATTTTGACGACGAAGGCCTAACTTCCGTTACTCCCAAATCAGCCTGAAACCTATCAGACCATCAGTTAAAATCCCTCAAACTCATTAAATTCACCAGAAAGGCAACGTTTCAATACTCAAAATCCCTAAAACCTTAAATCGGCTTTAAACAAATTGAATCACATTAATTCCCATAAATTCTTATAAATACCCCAAGGTCATCATAGTTCTCACAATCACTTACCCTACAGGGTTAAACAACTTCAAAAACAGATTTGGCCACGTAGGCCTAATTTCGTCAAACTCAAAACCCTTTAAATCCTTAAATCAGCTTTAAATACATTGAATCATATATCGAAAACAATGAAGTCAATACTCCCCATACCTTAATTTCTGACTCTAATCCTTTCTCCTTGATTCTTGGAAACCTCTCGAAGATTTACCTCAATTTTCTTCCTCAGAGCTATGGCCTTTAAAATTCGGGTATGCAGATCTCAGATGTCCTAAGAGATGTTAAGAACATTGATCTCTGCTAAAACATACCAAGGACAGAACATGAGCATTTTAAATTACTTTAAAAATTAACAGTGTCATGACATCTGTTGTAACATCTACAGACTGACAGAACAATTTATCTAACCATTTAAATTGAGTAGAATATTAAATGCAGAAAGATAAATAACTCAATGAATTGTTAACCCAACTCGGTGCAACATCACCAACATCTGGGGGCTACCAAGCCAGGAAGGAAATCCACTATCAGTAGTATTAATTCATAGCTAAACTCCCAGTAGACAACCCCTCACTTAAGCCCTACCCAGTGCAACTTCTACCAAGGAAACTTCTAAATATGAGACCCCTATCACTCCCCTCAATCACAATAGTGATAACAACAAATGAATAAGCTTTAGAAGACACTCTTCAAAGACAATACTCAATCTTGCTTAACAGCTTCAATCACGGACAATACACTCTTGTTTACAAGCTTCGAGTGGACAAATTACAATTAACAACCTAGTCCAATTCATTCATTGATCAATGAGTGAATGGCTCACAAAACTAACACATAAATATGTCTACCAAGATGCATCAAAAGATACAAAGGGTGACTTACAAAGTCACATACACAAGAGACTCTCAAAATCCTAAACCCTTATTTTGCATCCAAGATCTTCTTGTTGTGAATGCTTGTCTTCTGCTAGATTTTTCGCCTCCTTAAATAGCAATGAGAATGGGCTTGGGTTGTGCCAAAAGTAACAGCAGGAAGAGAAGATTTCAATCTTCATAAACTGCAACAGATTTGATTTGATCAATCAAATATAATCATATTGTTCTTCCAATCTTCAATCAATCTTCTGATAATAACTCCATATCAAATCAAATCTGATCCATAATAAGTGTATCAAAAACGCCTTTAGAAAACCAACAAAAGCACGCAGGTTCTACACCAGAATAGTGCAGCAAGCTTGCTCAAAAAGATATGGACACACAAACATATTCATGACAGACAGATGTCACGATATCCTATATGACACCTTGTGATTACACCTAGTTTTACCAAAATGCATGCCAAATCAAATCTTCTCATTGTAAATCTTCTGCAGAATCTTCTTCATAAAAATAGAATCAAATATTTTATAGTTTCCTAAAAAGTCTCAATGATCCTTTTAATGAAGTCCAATTAAATCTGCACTTTGTTCCTAATAAATCTCTTTGAACTGCGCATACTGATGAGGTATATCCACGAGGATCTCATCAAACCAAAACACTTATGTCAAGAGATATAAAATAGCAGCGCCTGCTGTACCAGACAAAGATGTCATGACATTTGTCTCGACATCTTGTTTGAAACACATGACAGTAGTATTGTCATAACATTTGATGAAGATGTTATAACATCTTACTTAACATCAGTGTAGAATCATGTTTTACCAAAATTTAGCCAATTATAGAATCATGGAACTAACAATCTCCCCCTTTGGCAAATTTTTGCTAAAGCAACCAAACCATGATAAATCAGCAACAACAGTAGTTTTATTAAATACATCCAACCTTATAAACTATCATGCTCCCCCTTAATAATTGCATTCAGCAAGCAATAACAACAATGTTGGTCAACATGTCAATACATGTGACATAATATCAGGACAACAGATAACATTACACTTTACTCCCCCTTTTTAGCCAAAAATTGACAAAAATTGGAGTAAATGCACACACATATAAACGTGGATGCACACATATAAGCTCATAACACATCAATTAGAGCCAAGCCCAAAAACTGAATCATAATCACCATGCTTCAAAGCAAGACTCAGCTGACAAACTGCATATGGTGTCCGGATATCCTAGTCTGACATCTCACAATCTCCCAAGAGATACACAAATATTCTACAGAGAAAAATAAATTCTCCCAGACAATACCCAATGTTGTTTCCTAGGTCATTCATCAGAAGCAAACACGGTCCTAGTTCAAACCAACAACCTCACAAAGCCAGACCCAAAGTCACATTATCAAGGTAAAAATTACACCGGACAGCACAATGTCAGGACATCAGATAGGTACACAACTCCCTCTGTCATGCATAATCAGCACTTCCCCTAAAAGAGAAAACACATGAAGAATCACTTCAACATCTTCACACACTGGAAACACATGCAACTCTACACCCCTTGTTTCACAAACCACACTATCAAGTTCACCATGAGCTAGAACACAATATTCCACCTGTTGCACCCCAAAATTTG
This sequence comes from Lathyrus sativus, assembly GCA_963859935.3. NCBI lineage: Eukaryota > Viridiplantae > Streptophyta > Magnoliopsida > Fabales > Fabaceae > Lathyrus > Lathyrus sativus. The sequence continues at coordinate 60,595,188 of OZ012741.1, forward strand.
ACAAACTCTTCTTTACCTAGGTTGTGTTTCATTTCATTCACATTAGCATTATCATTTGCATTTCATTGACATGTATGCAGGAGATCAAGAGGTATGAGTACCAATCAAGAACTTTGAAGATAGCCAAGAAGGTTATTCAAGTGTTCAAGGGTAGATATCTTTGTCAGAGAAGTCAGAAGATTCTCAGAGAAAGTGGTTGAAACCAAGAGTGTGTGCCTCCTAACTTGAGAGTTGGGGGAGCTCCTCAGATGATTCTGAAGTCAAGAATGTGGACTTGAAGCCTTGAGAGAGCTTATGAGGTGTATTGAAATCCATCATGAGGCCTAGATAGATCATTGTGCAAGATTAAGAAGACTCAGCCATGAGTGGTGTAATTAGGGTTTGACTGGGTCAACCCTAGGTCAACTGATGATTTGGAGAGGGTTGAGACCTAATTCAAGAGCCATGTGATCATGAATTGACACATTGAGATGTTATAAGGATGATTCCAAGGTCAACTCATCATGATTGATGAGTTTGAGAAGTTTCAAGCTACGGTTTCTAAGGCTTGACAGTGTAAAATCCCCTAGTTTGATCCCTATCTTCAAGGTAGTTTAGCTCAAGATGTGATTTTCATCTCATCTTACCCCCAACATTAATGTTGTAGAGCTTGTTCTTAGCTTTAATTTGAGTACTAGAAGTCCTTGATAGGATTTATAGAACTCAAGTTATGACTTTGACAAGTTACAGGTCATCTGAGGTATGTGAATCTGGGGCCTTGAAAGTTGTCCAACTTGCATGAAACTTTTGCCCTAGAAGGATGATACCTATGAACTTTTGGTCAACATGAATGTTGTTCCTTATCTTCTTAGCTTTCTAGATAGTACTATAAGTCCTTGATAGGATTTGTAGAACTCAAGTTATGGCTTTGACAAGTCAAGGGCATTTTGGTCATTTGGAGATTACAGGTCATTTCAAGTATACGGCCATAACTCCTATTTCCAAGCTTCAAATGGAAATATCTTCAACATCAAAATTTCTTAAAATGATGTTTTAAGGCTAGTAAGAAGGTCATGAGATTATGGAAAGGCTTGTAGCTCAAAGTTGCAAAAATGACCTAAAATGAAGGCATAAGTTAAATAAGTCAAAGTTGGAAATTGATATTTTTGACCTACACATCCAAACCATGGCATGTAATATATCATTTTGACTCTAGTAAACATTTTGAAAACAATGGTTTAGCCACATTTTTTATTTGAGGTCTAAATCATGGACTTGCTTTGGAAAACACTTACTTGCATATTAAGTAACATATGCATAACTCAAGATTAAGGCATGAACAAGGAACTTGGCAAGCTAAACACCTCTAATATCTCACTAGGGGAGAAATTAAGAGTGAATGGGATGAATTCCAAGTTGTTTGCAAGGGGTGTACATGTCATGATAAGTGATTCAAAATCTCATGACATGAGATGTGTAAAATCTCATTGGAAGGATCTAGAGGGTTCTAGATCATCCAAACTCCATCTATATATTGAGTAGAATGAATCCATGGCAGAGGTTGGTGATCATTGAAGGTTTGAGCATAGTTTGAGATTGAGTTTTCATAGCTTGCAAGTGCAATCGGTTTCACCAAATTCCTCCATTTCCTTCCATTTTCTTGATTGGTTCTTCTTCCATGAGTATCAAGGATTGATTCCAGATCATTTCCAAGAAGAATTGGTGGCTAGATCGTGTGGGAGCAAGGGATTTTCAGCACCTGCAACTCCTCATCATTTTTCAAGATTGAAGCACTTTCCATTGAATCTTTTGCATACAGAAGCAAGAAGGAGGTTCAGTGATCGTGTCCAGAAGATTTGAGAGCTTGAAGTGAAGATTTCGTGCGTCTGTTATTCAAGAATTTCCAAGTTTGTAACCTTCTTCCTATAGCATGATTTAGGTAGAATTAGGTTGAATTAAGGTGCTAGATTAGTTGTAGAATGGCCTAGGATGAATTTCAGATGGTTAATTGTTGAATTAGAGACAAAATAGGAAGATCACCATTTTCGGTTGAGATTGGGAGATGATGATTCTTGAGGTTTCAGAAGGAACTAATGGCATGATTGAGTTCGTGGCAAGATTTGGAGTGTGTTTCATGTTTTGACCTCTTGGATTGGAGGCCTCTAGGAAGAACTAGGGTTGAAGGGGGCGATCGGAGCTCCACCGGCGGTGGCGGGAGCTGGGCGCGAAGCTCAGAGCTTTGAAATGGAGAAGATGAAGTTCTCACCATTGGATGATGGATTGACCATTGACTGGGAGAAGATCCAAGGGCCATGTTTTAATTCTGACTTGTGAAGGATTTCTAAAGGAAACGCTGCGTTTCATTAACTCAGGCGTTTTGGGCTTAGTGAATAAATGTTATCCACACCCCCCAGTAAGCCCAACCCATGTTTTGAACTGAATCTGACTACTATTTACACTGCGCGCTTCATTATTTTCATTTGATTTTCATTTAATTTCCATTTAATTCATGGTTTTTGTAAAATTCATAACTAATTGAATATTAATCCAATTCAACCCATTATTTTTGCATATTACTCATGATTGAGTCTATTATTTTTTAGAGAAAAAATATTTTCATTTCATATAATTTCTGATTTAATTGGAATTTTGTATTTTAATTGATATTAAAATGTTTATGTTTGATGCATATTTTTGTAGAATTTTGTGTGATCTCATAGTGATGATTCCTGGCCTAATTTTTTGTGTGTGATTAGGATAGACATGTATGATTCCCTAGTAATTTTCTCACATTTTTGTGATGAAAATAGGGGTGATTTCTAGATTGATACTTAGATGCTTCCTTTTTAGGGTTTTAGGTTGATACCTTAGAATGTAGGGTTTAGTTCTAGGTCCAAATTAATGATTTGATCTTTGAAACTAATGTGATAGAGTCATGATTGACCTAAGTTCCCATAGATATTTTTGTAAGATTTTACAATTGATTTTAGTATTTTAGTTAGGACTAACTTTAGTACTAGGTTTTAGGTGATCCTAACCAACTATTTCAACTAGTTTAACTCATTTAGTCCCCTTAGATTAGGGTGTGTGCTTGGTTTGCCTTGGGTTGAGATTGAAGAGAAGTTGAAGACAAGGTGAGGAGGCTTGGGGTTGCTTGAAGTTGCTTGGAGCTTTGGATTTGTTGGTGCCTGAAGGTGTCTGATGAAGATTAGGAGATAGGACATAAGGAGAGCCTTGTAGTTAGAATGATTTCTTTCTTAAACATGGAAAGCATCTTGTGCTTCCATTCCTCCCAATGACTAAAAGTCCTTCTCAGATATTCACATCCCTCCTTTGGAAGGATGAGTGGCTTTATCTGGGAAGTAGAACTTTGAGGGAACCAATCTCTCATAAATGATGAACCCTTGCAGGCTTCCTTTGGTTGTCAGTAAGCTTATTTATCATTTCCCCTCACCCTGTTAAATCAAGTGTCTTTTGATTGGAGTATCTTGAGAGATGTTGGGCTTGAGTTTGAAGATGAGGACTTCATTGAAGAGTGTGGAAAAGGATGACTTCTTGAGCATTGCCATTACAGCTGAAGCTTGAAGAGCAAGAAGACCAAGTTGATACTTGAAGATCTAGTGAAGATTGAATGAAGAGTGAGGAGTTCCTTGCTAGAAGAAGATTGAAGGATGAAGTTGACACTTCTAAGTGATTGAAGACTACTCTGAGAAGCTGAAGCTTGTAGGTGAAGAGAAGCTAGTTGAGACTGGTAAAGCAAAGAGAGCTGAAGCTTGGAGAAGAGAAGATAAGTTGAAGCTTATGTTGATGGGTTGAAACCTGGGGAAGCAAATTGATATTTGTCATGAAAGAGGATAGCCTTGAAAGGTGGTTGAAGTCTGAAGACTGAGTTGTTGTTAGAAGAGCTGAAGCTTGGAGTGGAGAGAGTTGTTGATTTGCTTTCTTGTCTGTTTTCTTTTCTGTATTGATGTGGCTTGTTTGATTTGCTTGATGCATTAGAATAAGTTCATATCTAGACTAATGTAATTTAGGAGCATGATTGCACTAGAGGTTGAGTTGCTCCCTCTGATTGTATTGTTACTGTATGGCTTTGCTTGCGGGTATTCGGTAGAGCCCAGCTCCCTTGCCCATGTGGTTTGTGTTTGCTTGATAGCATGTTATTTTTACTGTATGATTGCAGTTTACTGTATTTTGCTTGATAGCATGTTGTTATTTCCTCAGTGTGATTACTGTTACTCATATCTGGCTTGAGGTTGAGCTGAGCTTGTGGAGGCTGCTTCCCCACACACATTTCCTCCCTCACTTGCATTGCATGCATTTTACAGTCGTTCACTGATTATCTGTTTACTGTTTAAGCTGATGCTTTATCTGTTTCTGTACCATTGATATGATCCCTTAGGACTCTCATTTCCTTTGATAAGGAAATGATGATAGAACTTTAGGTTGAAACCTATGCATGATAACTTCCAGGAGTTCCCTGTTTCAAACTTCAACTATAGGATGAATCCTTGGCATGACAACAGTAGGACTTGATAGTCTCCCCGTAGTTGAGTCTGATCTCTTCTCATCTCAAAACAGCTTAAGATACAGTAATCATGAATGATTTCTTTCGTACGTTACGAGCCTTAAGCTATCTGAGAAAGGATTGTTGGAGAGTTTCTTTTCAACAGTCTGGATGTTTAGTATGGCACCCTTTGGGTGACATGCGACGCATTCACTCTCAGGTCATAGTCTTTAGTGCGATTGAAATTGCAAACACCATAAAAAACACTTCTTTCGTAAAAGACAGAAAACAAACTTCAAACCTTTTTGCCCCGTGGGCCCATAATTCAAAGGAAGGCTTTTCTGAAGAAAAGAGTGTCGTTAAACTTCAGCGCCAACGCAAACAGGCTTTGTCCCTAACTGCCGGAACTGTTGTTTAACCCTACTCGATAAAACAGATGAATCTGAATTCCCATAATCTGTAGTATCCCGAACTACGTAAGCTCTGATCTCTCATACCTGTTGAGAGTATGTAGGCACAATACTGATGTATTGGCGAGCCACCTTCCCCGTAACCCCTTGTAGGCGAACTACGTTGACTCTGATTTCTCATTCTCTTATGAGAATACATAGGCATAAAGGGCGACGCTTTGCCAAGTCATTTTCTTTTCTTTTCCGACCAGCCTTGATAGGTAGATAGATAAAACCAACCTGTCCCTTAAACACAACAAGCATGGATCCCATCGAGTACGATGGACGTGAGGGGTGCTAATACCTTCCCCTTGCGTAACCGACTCCCGAACCCAGACAATGGTTGCGACGACCTTGTCTTATTCCTTTTTTCGTCAGGTTTTTCCGATCGTTTCCTTTCCCGCTCTGAGGGATAAATAACGAAAGGTGGCGACTCTTCTGTTTTGCCGGCACCTTATTTTCGCGGAAGCGACACCACCCTCATAGAGACATACAATCACAAATTGCTTGAAACCACACACAATCTTGATAAATAACTAAACTATTACAGCAACACATCTAAGACAAATAATCAACTCCCCCTGTCAAAGATAACCAGTGCTCTTTTTCCAGAGGAACATTTTAAGATGAATGGGAAACATAAGATGCATCTTCATGCCCTCAAGAGTTCACTCCTTATCCAACACACCTGCTGAACACATTTACTCACTGTACCATTACTCCTTCTGACAGGAACAATAACCACTCACATGATAACCCATGATCACCATCATGCTTACTGTGAGAACATACTAGGATCACCATCCAATAACCAACAAACTCTTGGATTGAGACCAAAATCTCCATTGATCCCCCTTTTCCTGAACCCATCCATACGCTGTCCAAATTCCTCCTGAATCTCAAAGTCGTAGGTATCCATGTTACTCGAGATAAAATCCAACTGACAATGGAATGCTTGACATTCCTCAAAGAGATATACAGAATCTCTTAGTTTGTTAGCTACTCAAGATGTTATTCACACCTGAAAGACATCAAACACATGCCCCAAAACTTCTCAGCTTGCCAAACTGATCCACTTCTCTCTAGCATGACTTGTAGTAGAAGCAACCTCCTATCCACAAGCTTTTTACCTCAACATGAGTCAAAAAACTAGATAGAAACCCCATAATCCAAGACAGTCTTCGTCTCATCATTCTCCCGTACGATAAGATGGAACACTTCTGATTTAACTAGTGAATATTCACTTTCATATAACACATTAGAACCTAGACTTTCATGCAATCAACCAATGATCCACTCCAGTCTTGTACAATACCTTCACATCATATTCCAAGACAGTCCTTTTACCTCATCATTCTCATGTATGACAGGATAGAGTACTTCTTAGTCAAGATGTGAGTCACAAGTTCCACAATAGAACTTCAAGTCCTTGTTCAAGGAAAAACAAACGAGATGATGTTCTAGCATCAATTATGACATATCACAGACACAACATCCAATGGTTCTTGATATGCCCACAACTGGACCTACTACTTCCTAGTAATCCAACTAAAGATCTTTAGAGAACACAAAACTTCAGACAACCAAAGAGAGAAAAAACTATCATACATCTCCAAAAGAAGGTAATCTTCCATAAGTAACTTAGGGCTTCTAACACAAGCTCTAATGTATGAACAGAACCAGAACCTTCTTCGATCTTCAACCAACTACCCTTTTGCACAAGAGTAATTAGATCTAAGCACACTTCTTAAAATCACATTAGAGACCAACCAAATGCCATGGTTTGGTTAATCTCAGCTTTCTTCAGAGCTCTAGAACATCTTCTGATCCACCAATGAAACCTAATATTCAAGTTACATATCCTACTTGCTCCATTGCAAGGCATCTTAGAAACACCAAGACTTGGACCTGTAACATCTACTCCTTCTCGCAGCTCCCGCAAACTGCATGAGATAGACCTTTTTGAAGCATTAATTCCATTTATTTATGAGATGATCAACTTATCTTACAATGATGTGCCAAAACATAAATTAAGGACCTGAAGTTTTCAGCTTGATATCACAACATCTGATCAGACATCCAGTTGGAGAGTTCAGACTTTCATTCTGCCACTTAGAATAACCTCGTCCATATAACAGAATAAGAGTTCCATGTTCTCATAGACTTGAGTAATGATATCAAGTTTGAATAGACAACCTTCATCCTGTATTTCTGCACAAACACCTTGATGGATATTTGCTTTAAGAACTCATATTCAGAGAAAACATACCAAAGCTTGATTCTTCAGAGAAGATTAGCCAAAAAAGATAAGGAATCCCACTTTCCTTAAGTAGAGAGTTCTTCAGAAAGTCAGAGATAACTGCCACCTATCCTTGACCTCCAAGATGAGCAAGGTCACGAGCTCTTAAGCACTTAGATCAGAAATAAACTGACCCAAGTAGTGCTATCACCATCACCATATTCTAGAAAAGTTTCTTGCTAGGAAACTTCCTAGATAAAGAACAGATGCTTCTAGTAGAAACTAGAACACACCTGATGCACTCCAATACTCCTAGATTAGAAATAAACATATCTAAGAAAAATTTATTCATCTTCACTTCCATCAGCATTATATTCTAGCCTTAGTTTCTTGCCAAGAAACTTACTATAATAAAGACAGATCCTACCACACATGTGTATGGTACCAAGATCATCAGCTATATCTCCTTTGATATAGTGATTCAACAGGATTTTGCAAAATTCCTGCTGATGGAATGTCTCAACATCTGGTTGAACATTAGATCCTTGAAGTAGACCAAACAGATCAAGGGCCAGATACTTTTGCCACACCTTGATCATCAACTAAGGATAATCCATTAAATATTTGTGAATATCTCAAATAACAATGAATCTTAAATCCTTATAATAAATCCTTCTCTGAACTTCAGCAATCTTGAACTTCATGCATAACCAATTAAATACGTGTGTAGTCCACAAATAGTAATTGATCTTAAATACACATAACTTGTCGAGAAGACCATCTGATAGATATTTACACTTCAGTAATACCAAAGGTATTCTTTAGTATATGTATCCTTAATGTTGAAACATCAAGGTTGACACCCTTGACTTAACCTGCCTATGACTTCCTCTTGTTAATAGAGCTCTTGCAAATCATGAATGGTGAAAATAAATCACCTCCCATTATAACATCTATCAGCACCAGAGATCCATTTTCAGCATGATAACCAGATTATCTTCCTAAAGGAGCTCTTCTCTTCAAATTGACTTCAAGGTACCTTATAAAACCAAACTTCCAAGTACGAAACAAACAACTCTCTTCATTCCATTGCTCCCGATGTTGGAATGACTAGAGCTTTCAAAAACGTTGATATCTTAAAGAACAGAAGTCAATAATCAAAATCTTTCACCATCTTTCTTTAATCACAACACTGGAATAATAGGACTGCCAGAGTTCTTCCATCAGAAAAATATGCAGCGGAACCTCCAAAAGAACATTTTCAACATGCTCGAAATAGGATGTCAGAACATCTTATAGGACACATACAAAAGAAATAGCCACTCCTCCTGCAGTTGTTGTAGAAACTCCTATATCAGATAACACAACAGAAGATACACATAATCCTTCAAAATCAGGAGTAAACATAATCTCCCCCTTAACTTCATAAGCAGCAACTCCTCAAGAACCCATTAGCACCCCAAACATTTAGCTAGATCAGCAAATCAACTACAACTTCTCCTTGTTTAAAGCACCAGAAAGTATGTCCTAAGATCTCATCCCGAACAGACAGGATACCTGCTCTGATACCAATTGAAATACGGGTATGCAGATCTCAGATGTCCTAAGAGATGTTAAGAACATTGATCTCTGTTAAAACATACCAAGGACAAAACATGAGCATTTTAAATTACTTTAAAAATTAACAGTGTCATGACATCTGTTGTAAAATATGCAGACTGGCAGAACAATTTATCTAACCATTTAAATTGAGCAGAATATTAAATGCAGAAAGATAAATAACACAATGAATTGTTAACCCGGTTTAGTGCAACATCACCTACATCTGGGGGCTATCAAGCCAGGAAGGAAATCCACTATCAGTAGTATTACTTTATAGCTAAACTCCCAGTTTACAACCCCTCACTTAATCCATACCCAGTGAAACTTCTACCTAGGACACTCCTAGATATGAGTCCCCTCTCACTCCCCTCAATCACAAAAGTGATTAAAATAAATGAATAAGCTTTAGACGACACTCTTCAAAGACAATACTCGATGCATCAAAATATACAAAGGGTGACTTACAAAGTCACGTACACAGGAGACTCTCAAAATCCTAAGCCCTTATTTTTCACCCAAGATCTTCTTGTTGTGAATGCTTGTCTTCTGCTAGGGTTTTCGCCTCCTTAAATAGAAATGAGAATGGGCTCGGGTTATGCCAAAAGTAACAGCAGGAAGAGAAGATTTCAATCTTCATAAACTGCAACAGATTTGATTTGATCAATCAAATCTAATCATATCATTCTTCCAATATTCAATCAATATTCTGATAATAACTCTATATCAAATTAAATATGATCCATAATAAGTGTATCAGAAACGCCTTTAGAAAACCACCAAAAACACGCAGGCTCTACACCAGAATAGTGCAACAAGCTTACACAAAAAGATATGCACACACAAACATATTCATGACAGACAGATGTCACGACATCCTGTAGGACATCTTGTGTTACACCTAGTTATACCAAAATGTCTTCCAATCAAATTTTCTCATTGTAAATCTTCTGCAGAATCTTCTTCATAAATATAGAAACAAATATTTTATAGTTTCCTAAAAAGTCTCAAAGATCCTTTTTATGAAATCTAATTAATTCTGCACTTTGTTCCTAATAAATCTCTTTGACCTACGCATACTGATGAGGTATATTCACAAGGATCTCATCAAACCAAAACACCTCTGTCCAGATATATAAAATAGCAGCACCTGCTATACCAGACAAAGATGTCATGACATCTATCTCGACATCTTGTTTGAAACACATGACAGTAGTATTGTCATAAAATTTAATGAAGATGTTATAACATCTTACTTAACATCAGTGTAGAATCATATTTTACCAAAATTTAGCCAATCATAGAATCATGGAACTAACAACCTCTATTTCTTCCCTTTTCACGGTCTAAGAAGAATGAATCCTAATTCCCTCAAAATTCCTTTTTGTTAAATGAATAACCCAAAATCCATATTTATCAATACTTCATACCAACCACCGCAAATCACCAAAATTACGAATATTGCTATTTAAATAAATTAAATAAATATTCCAATAAATTTGGGGTGTTACAACTCTCCCCCATTTAAAAGAATTTTTGCCCTCAAAAATTACCTCCAGGAAACAGAGTCGGATATGACCCCCTCATCTGATCCTCACGCTCCCAAGCCCAACTTTCTCCAGCTGGTCCTCCCAAAACTACCTTTATCAAAGAATTCTCTTTACCTTGCTGTTGCTTCACCTCTCGTTTATCAATCCGTACTTGCAATGCATTAATAATCAAATTATCTCTCACTTGTACATCATCCGTTTGAATCACGTGTGACATATCTGGAATGTACTTCCTCAATTGAGACACATGAAACACATCATGAAAATTCAAAAGCGACGGCGGTAAAGAAATATGATATACTACTTCTCCCACGGTTTGCGAAATCTGATACGGACCAATAAAACGCGGTGTGAGCTTTCGAGACTTCAAAGCTCGGCCAACACCAGTTACCAACGTAACTCTCAAAACACGTGATCTCCCTCTTGAAATTCAAGTGCTTTCCTCCTCTTATCATGGTAACTCTTCTGACGACTCTGCAAAACTTTTATCTTTTCTTGGATCCACTTGATCTTTTCAGTCGTCTCTTGCGCAATCTCAGGTCCGAGTACAACACTCTCGCCTGACTCATACCAACACAATGGAGTCCTACACTTCCTTCCATACAAAGCCTCATACGGTGCCTTTCCAATACTAGAATGATAATTGTTGTTGTAGATAAACTCAATCAACAACAAATGACTATCCCATGATCTACCTTGATCCAATACACAAGCTCTTAACAAATCCTCTAAAGACTAGATAATTTTGTCTGTCCATCTGTCTGCGGATGATTGGCAGAACTCAACCTCAGGTTAGTACCCAAAGCTGTCTGCAAACTCTCTTAGAACCTCGATGTGAATCTCGGATCTCTATCAGACACAATACTTGAAGGAATACCATGCAGTTTCACAATCTCATCAATATACAATTCGGCAAGCTTCTGCAACGAATAATTGATCCTCATCAGTATAAAATGAGCCGATCTAGTCAATTTATCAACAATTACCCAAATTGAATCATATCCCTTCAAAGTCCTCGGTAGACCTGTCACAAAATCCACAGAAATGCTATCCCATTTCCACTCCATAATATTCAACGGTTGCATCAGACCCAATGGTCTTTGATGTTCAATCTTCGAGTCCTGACAAGTCTAACCAGCATACACAAACTCAGCCACTTCTTTCTTCATCCTTGGCCACCAAAACAATTTCTTCAAATCCTAGTACCTCTTCGTAGCACCGGGATGGATACTCAATCTACTTCAATGTCCTTCCTCAAGAATACACTTTTTTAAATCAAAAATATCTCGAACACAAACTCTATCATGACATCTCATGATACCATTTTCATTAATCCGAAAATCATCTCTTCGACTTTGATTCATCAAACTCAACTGATATACCAAGTTAAATTAGAATTCTGACCTTCTCGAATCTCATCAAGAATACCACTAGTAACCTTAAACATACCAAGCTTAACTCCATAAGAAGTCTCTTCACAAACCAAACTTATATCACAAAATTGCTCAATCAGTTCTAACTCTTTTACCATCATCATCGGTATATGCGAAGATTTTCTACTCAGTGCATCAGCTACCACGCTTGCTTTATCCGAATGGTAATTCAAACCAAAACTATAATCCTTTAGAAGTCCCAATCATCTTCTTTGCCTCGCATTCAATTCCTTTTGATCAACGAAATACTTCAAACTCTTATGATCACTAAACATCTCAAATCTCAAACCAAACAATTAATGCCTCCAAAGCTTCGACACAAACGCAACAACAACCAACTCTAAATCATACGTCAGATAATTCCTCTCATGCACTTTAAGTTTCCTTGAAGCATAAGCTAAAACTTGTTAATGTCGCATTAACACACCTCCCCATCCCATCAATGAATCATCACAATATACAATAATGATTCTGCCAGATTCGGCAAAATCAAAACATGAGCTATTGTTAGCCTTCTCAAAAGCTCTTGAAACTTTCTTCACACTTAGCTTGAACCTTCCTAGTCCACTGTGTCAAAGACAAAGATAACTTAGAAAATCCTTCAATAAATTTTTGATAATAATCTACCAACCTAAGAAAACTTCTAATCTCAAAAAAGATTTTGGAGCTTCCCATTTGATACAACTTCAACCTTCAACATATCAACCACAATAACTCTACTCGAGATCACATGACCAAGGAAGCTCACTTCCTTCAACCAAAACTCACACTTTGACAATTTTGCATACACTTGCTTCTCTTTCAATGCTGATAACACAATTTTTAGATGCTCAGCATGATCCTCTTTACTCTTCGAATATATCAAAATATCATCAATGAACACAACCACAAATTTGTCCAAATAAGGACGGAAAATCCTGTTCATATACTCCATAAATACATATGGTGCATTAGTCACACCAAATGGCATCATAAAATACTCATAATGTCCACACCTTGTTTTAAAAGCAGTCTTCTGAATATCTTCAACCTTCATACGAATATGATGATACCCAGATCTCAAATCTATCTTACTGAACACACTTGAAACAACCAACTGATCCATCAAATCATCAATCCTTGTAAATGGACACTTATTCTTGATAGTCGCCTTGTTCAATTGTCTATAATGTACACAAAGCCTCACAAAACCTTCTTTCTTCTTATTAACAAAATTGGTGCACCCCACGGTGACACACTCGGACAAAAGAACTCATAGTAATTCATCATACATTCATTTAATCACATAGGAATCACAGTTATACTCATAGTAATTCATCATACATTCATTTAATCATATAGGAATTACAGGAATACTCATGGTAACTCGTCAGAAAAATCACAGCATCAAAACATCAAGACATCCCTGAACCAGAACATAATTCGGGAAACTCTGTTACGTTCGCTAGCAAGTTCTCCGTGCGAGTCTGGGGCGAATGTTCCCCGTGCGAACTCGCGATTACAGCAAATCACTGTTACGCATGAGCAGGAAAACCAACCCAATGGTCCCTATGATTTCCATCCCCAATGCCCCCAAACAACCCCAAATCATTCCTAAGGTATTACGACGATAATGACATAAAAGCTACGACTTATTAGGCCAATCCCGTATCATATTTACGCATCTAATTCCCATAATATCCTTACAATTTTCCCACATTTATTAGAGCTCTCATAATCAATTACCTTATACGGTTAAAACCTCAACAACAGATTTTGGCAACGAAGGCCTAATTTCCCTTACTCCCAAATCAGCCTCAAACCTATCAAACCATCAGTTCAAATCCCTCAAACTCATTAAAATCACCAGAAAGGCAACAACAATTGAATACTCAAAATCCCTAAACCCTTAAATCGACTTTAAACACATTGAATCACATAAATTCCAATAAATTCTTATAAATACCCCAAGGTCATAATAGTTCTCACAATCACTTACCCTACAGGGTTAAACAACCTCAAAAATAGATTTGGCCACGAAGGCCTAATTTCGTCAAACTCAAAACCTCTTAAATCTATAAATCAGCTTTAAATATATTGAATCATATATTGAAAACAATAAAGGCAATACTCCCCATACCTTAATTGCTGACTCTAAGCTTTTCTCCTTGATTCTTGGAAACCTCGCGAAGCTTTGCCTTAATCGTTTTCCTCAGAGCTCTGGCCTCTATTTCTTCCCTTCTCACGCTCTAACAAAAATTAATCCTAATTCCCTCAAAATTCCTCTTTTTTAAACCTAACTTTGGGCCTTAAAATGGGCTTTCCAATTTCACCCTCACCAACTCCTCCTCAAATGTCCATTTTGCCCTTAATTCACTTATATTTATTTAAATTAATAATAATACTAAAATATTATAAATAAATAACTCAAAATCCATAATTCTCAATACTTAATACCAACCACCATAAATCCCAAAAATACGAATGTTTCTATTTAACTAAATTAGATAAATATTCCAATAAATTTGGGGTGTTACAATTGTCACTTATATATTTGAAAGTTATAAGTTCTTTTGATATGGAACTTAAAATTTTGTCCGCATGTAGTCTATAATGTATATATGTTTACACCTAAACTAGATGTTGCAAGTATACTTTCATGAGTCATGCATTGTACTAGTCTGACATAATGAAATATGTTGATAAAGCTGCAGATTTTGGTCTTGAGCATTTTCACTTTGAAATTTGATGTTTTATTAGTGATTGGAAAGGTTTGGTTGATGAGAAGTGCAATTAGGTGACTGTTTCTGCTTTGAATCAAGTCGTTTTTCATGTTGGAGCTTTAGCAATGCATAAGTATTGTTTGTAATTATAGCATGGAAATTTGTTGTAGTACATTATCTCTTATTTAGTTTATATTCAATAAATCATTCATGAATATTTATTTATCAATACATTAACATTACTGTAGTGTTATATTTGTAAAGGCCCTAATAAGGACGAGAGTTTGGCAGTCCCAATCAAAGTGGCATTGAAAACCATTGAAAACCAAGCAAAATCACATGTGCAGATTAATACATGGAAACCCATTGAAAACCACGACTCTATGCCCTTTCCCAACTTTGAATTCCCCGTGATTGATGCAGAAGAGGAAAATGCAGAAGAGATTCCTGATGAGATCTCCTAGTTGCTTGAGCATGAGAAGACTATTTAGCCTTACAAAGAACCATTGGAAGTGATCAACTTAAGTTCAGAAGAAAATAAAAAGGAAGTGAATATTCGAGCACTGCTTATTCTTACTGTTAAAGAGAGAATGATATAACTGCTTAGAAAGTACGTGGATGTGTTTGTTGGTCGTACCAAGACATGCCAAGGTTAGATACAGACATTGTGGAGCATCATTTATCGCTGAAGCCAAAGTGTCCACCAAACAAATAGAAGTTAAGGAGGACTCTCCCAGACATGGCTCTCAAGATCAAGGAAGAAGTGCAAAAATAGATTGATGCCAGTTTCCTTGTTATATCTATACATCCTAAGTGGTTGGCCAACATAGTGCATGTTTCCAAAAAGGATTGTAAAGTTTGCATGTGTTTCAATTACAGAGATTTGAACAAGGTCGGTCCAAAAGATGATTTCCCTTTGCCACATTGTCGCTACTGCGAAAATCGGCGCCGGCTGACAGAAGAGTCGCTACCGTGCGTTATTTATCCCAACGGAGGGAAAGGAAACGCTCGAAGTAAACCTCGCAAAAAACGGGAAAAGGTATGGTCATCGCAACCAAAACCTGGGTTCGGGAGTCGGTTACGCAAGGGGAAGGTATTAGCACCCCTCACGTCCGTCGTACTCGACGGGATCCACGCTTGCTTGGGTTGTCTAAAGGATGCAAAAACAATCTATCTACGGCTGCTAAATCTAAACGGAAGGGAACTGACTCGATAGAGCGTCGCACTCTATGCCTACGTATTCTCAAGAGAGAAAGTCAGAGTCAACGTAGTTCGGGACTACGGGGAAATTGGCTCGCCAAGACCTCGCGTCTTGTGCCTACGTACTTCCACACTGCATGGAAGATCAGAGCTTTACGTAGTTCAGGCTAACTACGGCTAGGCGGGGTATTCTCACACAGCAGTGAGAAATCAAATGGTTTCAAAGGTATGGGAACCTATGGAAAAAACTACGGTCTGGTCTCAAATGCACTCGGGCAAGAGAGAAAAAGGGTAACATCAGTCGTTAGCGGGAAAGTCTCGATCGCACAGCAGCGAGAGAACAAAAGATTAGTTGTTAGTGTGCTCGCTAGGATATCGCATCCTATGCCTACATATTCTCGTCTGGTACGAGAAATCAGAGCAGTTGTAGTTCGGCTACTTTCGGGACCACAGCTCAAATCTCATTTTATTAACATTCTGAAAAATGGTTACAATGATTGAATACTGAAAATAAACCCCTAGGAAATACTATCCTATTCATCATGGAAAAATCGAATGAAAAATAGTCCCCTAACAAGTGGACGTCTAAACTTACCTCTAAAAGGTGAATAAACTCTATGAAAAAAATGTACTCAAAAAAATATTAAATCTACCTTAATATTTTTTCTCCATATTTCTTTTCCCTTTTCTCTTTTTTTTTTTTCAAATATTTTTCATATATTTTTTCATATTTTTTCTATATATTTTTCATATTTTTCTATATATTTTTTATGCATATTTCTTTTTCTCTTTTATTTTTTCAAATATTTCTTTTTATATATTTTTCTCATTCTTCTTCTTTTTTTCAATATCCTTTTTCTCACTTTTAATATTTCTTTTCTATTACATTTTCCATACTATAATAAAGCAACCAAAAACATGTAAGAAAATAGAAAATAAAAAAAATACAGGGAGGGGGTGTAATCTATTACAGGGGTGTAGTCTGCAGGAAAAAGAATGGGCCCAGCCCAAAGCAATGCACAAAAACAGAAACCCAGGGGGGGGGGGCGAATGCTGAAACGCAGGGGGTATGCAGTAAAACCAATGGGCCTGGCCCATAGTTCAGCAAAGAACATACGGAGGGGGGGAGAATGGAAAATTGGAGGCGTGTGAACCGAAAAACCAATGGGCTTAAGGCCCAATCCAACACACAACCCTCTCCCTCTCACGCCTCAAACCCTAACCCTATTCCCAATTCACTGTTCATCTAGGAGCGCCGTTCCCCCATCTTCTCAGCTCTCTCTTTCGTTCTCTCCCACCGCCGCCGGTACTTCATTTTCGGCCTTCACGTCTCCATCTCCCTATTGCTCCTCACAACTCTTCTTCCACTATCATCACCTGCAAACAAGCCTTAAAAATTGAATCCTCAAAATCACGGCGCTCACCATCTCTCATTCTGAGTAAGCTTCGAAGCTTTGAAGCTCTGATGAACATTCATGGCGTTGGATGTACAGATGATGGAGAATACTTTCCGAAGCTTTAATTTTAGTACTATAACTCATCCATTGGGTTTATAGGACTCAATTTATGATACCATCAAGTTATAGGTCTCAGATGAACATATTTTTCAGTCAACAAAAGTAAACTCACTTCCAAGGCACATTTGACCTAGAATCATATTTCTTCTCAACTTTTGATGACATGAAATTTATTCCTCATGATCTTAGCTTTATAAAAAGTCCTATAAGCCCTTGATATCATTTGTGGAACTCAAGTTATAAATCTTGCAAGGCAAGGGTATTTTGGGAAACTTTAATTATAGGCCATTTTCATTATGGGTCATTCTCATGCACTTAAGTACTTCAAATGGAACTTCAACCAACATGAAAGTTTATCCAAATGACTTCAATTACATTATAAAACTCAAGATTGGAATGAATTATGAGTGATTATGGACATTGGGTGTGAAACTTCAAGTGAAAATGAACTTAAAATCATGATTCCAATTGAATTGGTTATAGGTCTTTTTCATGCCATGTTTTGATCCAATTTTGTTCACATTACTTCAACAAGTAAGATGCACCAATTTATTTTGGTCTTTACTAGAAAAATCACGTGGAATTTCAAGTTACTTCACAAAGAAGTTTGTCTTTCAAACTTGCTAAATGGATCACCAACCAAGCCCATTTCAATCCTAATGTAAAGTTCAAGTTGTTATCCAAGCTAATTCCATGTGTGTAGCAAGCAGTTTTCACGTATGCATGAGCACATGGCAATTTTTGGGCATTTTGCAAAATCAGCCAAACATGGCTTCGTGGGCCTCTAATTCACATCCAAATCCATCATATATAAGCTCTATTTTCATTTTGGATGCTCAGAAGCGCATATTTATGGAGAGAAAAGCAAAATCTTATTTGAAATCGGGGAGAAAAATTCAAAATCGTGAATCTAAATTCAGAGCAATTTTAAAGCAAATTGAAGCTACATTCTTCTTCCTCAAGTTGTTTGGAGTGGATCTGCACCTTTTGAAGCAAGCAAGCAAGTTTTAGAAGCACGAACGGAGTGTCTTCGTTAGATAATCTTCATTTCAACTTTTCTCTCATTCTAGAGCTTGTTTTAAGATCATGTTGGTTGCATCAGAAGCCCTACCTCGTGTAGGCAATGTTTGAGTGTTTGATTTCCATGTTTGGGGAAGTTTGCAGATGTGCACTCCAAATTTAATCCATTTGAATCTCTTTATCTAAGCATGTTTAAAACCAATGGAATACGGTTTTGGAATGCACATAAGTTTATCTTCATTTTGGTATAAGATTTGGCAAGTTTTGTGGTGGTTTGTTGACCTGAACTCCGACTACCTCGCCGGAGAAGACGAATGGAGCAAATGCTCCGGCGTCTGGTTCAAACATAGGTGAAGGTGATGTGTCTTGCATTGACTTGATCAGATGAACGTCCCAGATGCGTTTGACTTGCACGCGTGGCTCTGTTGACTGCCACATCAATTAGTGATGCGTAGCATTTTGATCATTGGATCAATTCTGAGAGGTTTGGGCCTTGGTTTCTCTTTTCACCCCTACTCTTTTCAACCCATGCGCATGTGAACTAGATCCCTTTGGTATCTCTAATTGCTAATACACCCTCCCTTGTTTACTTGCATTTTTATTTCTTTATTTTATTTATGTTTTGTTTTATTTTGTTAAAAATACTTCCAAACATTATAAAATTTAACCAAAAATATTTTCTAACACTTTAATATGTTATTTAATTTTTCATAATTTGTAATTTCATTTTCCATTTATTTTTCAATTTAATTTGAATTTAATGAGTGGAAGTGTTTTTAACTTGTCTTTCATTTGTTCTTATTTGTTCTTGTTTGATTTGGTTGACCAATTGAAACCACTAATGAATGAGACTTCCTCCTCATTTTGATGATGAGTTTAGGTGTCTTAGAGGATGGTTTTGGTCAATGTTTAGATTCTTTTTGGTTGACTTTCATTTGCTTTTATTTGACGCTCGACAACCCTCCTTCAAAGTGTAGCACCCTTAGTGGATCAATTCCTTTGGTGATGCTTTGATTGGACTTTGGTTGTGTTGCTTTGGCCTCTAGTTGCCAACATCTTTGTGAGCTTTGTGCATTTATTTGGCTTTTATTGAATCATTTTCCTATTTTTGGTGTACCTTGCAATTCAAGTCACCCTAGGAATGGTTCACACATACTAGTTGACCTAGTTCTTGTGGCAAATAAACCTTGTGGATCCCATATGCTTCCAACTCCTCTTGATTCACATTTCTAACATGTTGAAGTGGTTGGTTACAAATTTATATGTCCTAAAGTTGGTGGGTTTATGTTGTAAGTTGCATTTGTTTAAGGCTTTCCATTTGATGTTGAATGTTGAAAGTGTTTAGAACCTAGGTTCTTTACCGTGCCTTATCTTGCAACTTGCTTTGGCTTGCTTTCTTCTTCATTTTCCAATTCTCTTCTATTGTTCTCACTTCTGTCCTAGGATCCTGGGGACTCATTCAAGTTGATTTGGTGCTTTGGATTTTCACTTTGAGTTTGAGTTGGGATGAGAGGCCACTTTGAGAACTTTCTTTTGGTTTCTTTCTTGCATGATCATTGTGATGTTTATGGTTGAGATTTAATTTGATGTGGCTTTCTGACCAAGCCTATTCTCCCATCCTCATCTTGGTCATGTCTTCTTTTATTTCTTATTTGCTTACCTCTTGGTTTAGTGATTGATGTGCAAATGGTGTTAGGAATTCTATTTCTCCCATTTCATCTCACTTTTGGCTTGAACTTGTTTAAGTTCTCTTGTTTGCATCTCTCACTTGTTTTGCATATTTTTGTTTGCTTGAAGAGGTTGAGATGTGCTTGTGGTGGTTGTTACCCCACACCTTTTTCCTCCCTCTTCTTCTTTGTGTTGCATTGCATGTTTGCATCCTTATCTTCTTTCTCATTTATGTTTGATCTCTCTTTCTTCTTTCTTCTTTTTCCATGATCCCTTAGGACTCTCATCCTAATTAATTTGGGGTGAGATAGACCTTAAGTTCAATCCAAGCATGACAACATTAGGGTAGTCTTCCCTTTTCATCTCAATCATAGGTGTACATTGCATGATAACATTAGGTTGAGTTTAGTCTCCCTTTTAAAGTGTGTCTTCTCTTCTCACCTCAAAACTTCTTCAAAACATCTAATAAAGGATAATGAGTGTTGTACGCTACGAGCCTTAAGAATTTGGGAAATGATGATTAGGAGGCCTCCTCTCAATTGTCTAGAATGTTTAGCGTATATCCTTTAGACGATATGCGACACATTCACTCCTAAGTCATAGTCTTTAGTGCAACATGAATTACAAACACAATTCAATTCATTTCTTCTTCATAAAAGACTCAAAAACAAACATCAAACTTTGTCATCCTTCGGGATTAATGGAAAATCATTTTCATAAAGAGAGTTTTGTTAACTCCTGGTTCTACCGCAAACAGGTGACGCCTAAGTCTCCAATGGTCGAGCAGTATACACCTAACTTCTAGAACTAAGTTTTAACCCTACTCGGGTAAAACATTTGAACCAATATGAGGTCATGTTAGCCTTAACTACATTTTCTCTGATTTCTCGTGCCAGACGAGGATACGTAGGCACAAGACGGCGATGTCTTGGCGAGCAAACTTCCCCACCTTCACCCGTAGATTTCTGAACTACATTGACTCTGACTTTCCTATTGCACAAGGGAGTACGTAGGCATACTCTATCGAGTATATTTTCTTTTCTTTTGTCCCTGTGGCCTGTAGCTTAGATAGATTAACACCCTTTTAGATAGATCACAAGCGTGGATCCTGTCGAGTACAACGAACGTGAGGGGTGCTCATACCTTCCCCTTGCGTAACCGACTCTCGAACTCAATATTTGGTTGCGATGACCTGTCTTCTCCCTTTTCCGTAGGTTTTCTCTGATCGTTTCCTTTCCCTTTCTTTGGGATAAATAACGAACGGTGGTGACTCTTCTATCCTTGTCGGCCCCTCTTCGCAACGATACGACAACTATATCAAGCTTCTTCAACCTCCGACCATCATCTCAACAAGGTAGTTAGAAGCTCTAATTCGCTTCAAACAAGTTACCACCATGTAGATATTGGCTTGCTGGTCATTTCTCCTAACGTATTTGATGTTGATTGCTTGTATTGATCATTTAATTTTTATTTGAGTGTTCATTTCCATTTCTTCATTTCTCCAAAATTATCCTCTCTCCTTTTCAATAAATGAAAATGGAGGACGAACTTGAGTTTTCCTTGATGAGACGGTCAGAATGGATTAGGTCTCATGACCTGAAGTAACTATTTGCTAGAGCTCCAGTTAGAGTTTACCGGAGAAGATGACCAGAGAGGCTGAGAATGATGACCTGCGTGGCACCACGTTGGAGATTTGAAATGTTTTCATTTATTGGATTTAAATGTCATATGATGTTTTGCCTTGCACGTGTTCCATAATCTCAAGTGTGTTGAATCTTCAACTTTAATTAATGAGTCTTGATCCAACATGCCTTGTTTTTTCTCTTTTTATTATTTTCTGATTTTATTTTAAATTTGCATTAAACTTCTAAAATTCATAAAAAAATAGCTACATTAATAATTTTCACTCCAATTTTTTTCCAGAGTTTCATAAAAATATTTCTTATTTTTTGAGCATTTTTGTGCATTTTTATTTCATCGTTTGCTATTTTTCATGATTTTATTCTTTTTGCATATGTTTTAAATAGTTTAAAAATATTTTAATGCATTTAAAAATTCTAAAAAATTTTGAATATGATCCTTGAGTTGTTTCTGACTTTCTGGATTTTTATTTATCAATTGTGATCTTGTTTGATGAATCTTTTGTATTTTCATTTTAAAAATTATTTAGATGAACTAATTCATTTTATTGCATTTTGTTATTGATGGACCTTTGTTGACTTCTATTTGACTTGAATCTTGGTTGATTTGGTCAAGTTTCATTAAGCTCAATGGATCTTGGGTGTTGATGGGGTGAAAACCCTAATCCACTAAAATGGATTATTGATCTTGATGATAGTTTGACCAATCCTTAAATTCAATTTGTTGTTTTGGTTTCTTTGCTTCCTCTTCTTCATCTCCCTTCTCTTTTTCTTTTGGTTGATGAAAATCTTTAACATCATGGAACATTTTGAAGTTCTTGATTAAGATGAGACCACTCCTTTTTCTTTTTGTGTGGTAAGCTTTAGGAGAATGACTTATATGTCATTTCTCTAGCTTGCATTAGCACAAATATTGTTATTGATCGACCTACCATAGTATGAACATCCTTATAGGTTGCGCTACAATTGCTTAATATAACGCTAAATTTGTATGAACTTCCTTATATGCCTACCATTTTTGTAAGTGAGATTCTCAACCTCTTATTCTCCATGGTATTATGTGAAATAGATTGGATCCTTTGTTACTAAATGGAGATGTTGGCATAATTGTAATTTTATCCATGTTGGATCCCTTCTCTTGATAATGTATAAGATCATGTTTTCATGCTTGTGGATGTTTAATTGAGTGTTCTCCAAAAAATGACAAATTTGACTTTCTTTTCTAATCAATAACTTACTAATATTTACATTAATTGTCATTTACTTTATGCTTTTTACTTATTGTCATTTACTTTTATGCTTTTATTTTAGCATTTAATATCATATTATCATCTTGCTTTTTTCTTTGTCCGCTTGGACTTGTGTTTATGCTTATGTTTTTTTTTTTTTTTATTTTATCCATTTGAACTTACTTTCTCTTAACGCACAGTACTAAAAAATTCTCATTTAGTGACCGAATTAGAGACCGAAACAGCTTAAAAATAGGTCGCTATAACATTTAGCGACCAAAAACGCGACTACCAAAATTTTTTTGGAAAAATTCTAGTCGCTAACCTTTAGCGATGAATTTAGTGATTGGTTTTCAGTTGTTTAAAAACCAAAATTAAAACAAAAGTTTTTGCTCAAATGGGAATCGAACCACTCAGCCACTTCATTTTAGTTGTTAAATTTACATTTAAAGTGTATATAATATTAATGAAATAGAAATTTCAAATATTATTTAAAAAAATTTTTACACTAATTATTATTAACATTATATTTGTTTTTAATTGATAAATTTTAATGATTTAATTATTTCTATACATATATGTTTTATTTGTTAAAATAATATAATTGTGAAATTTTGACTAAAAATTAAAAATTAAAAAAGGAGAAAATTGGGAGGGAGGTAACTTAATAATAAAAAAACAAAAAATTGTTAGTGACCGAAATTTCGGCCACAAAATTTTTTTATGAAGTAATTTAAATAAAAAACAATTATTTGAGACTGAAAATTATGATCACTAAATCTAAGTCGCTAATTCCGTGGCTAATTCAATTTTGTGACCGATTTAGTGACTTTTAAAATTTTACTAACAAGATGTCAAATTTTGGTGGCTAATTCGGTCACTAGAGTGACCAAATTTTTTCAGTCAATAATTTGGTCACTAAAAGCGATTTTTCTAGTAGTGACATTAATAAATACCAAAACCCCTAAAATTTTGGTTACTTCCATTGACTTGATGTTACTACCCTTTACTTTATTGAGGAGTTATGGACTTAGAATTAAGATCTTGACATTGGCTTGGAAGTACATCTTAAGACCTATTTGGTTATTATTAATTTCATCTAATGCTTCCTTGAGACTTAATCCATAAGAGGGAAATCTTGATTGACTTATGTCATGGGGCTTGTTATCTTCTCTTAGTTAGATCTTTCTTTTTCCTTACCTTTTATTTTATGCAATAGGCTAGAACCACTTTCATAATAAACCTTGACTTTTGTCAAGTGATTTTCAAACTTATTTTCTTTAATAAATGCTAAGATATCTTAAGCATATTAAACAATTTCAAAAGACTAAAAAAATACATAAACTCATTCAATTATTTTGTGCCTTTGTGCACTTTTTCTTTTAAAACTTTTTCACAAAGTTTAGACATGAGTATTTAAAGTTGAGATGTAATTCTCCTATCCCGTTGCATTGATGGTAAATATTTTCTATTTGTGAGAGTTAGTGGCATACTTGTTGATTTATATCCAAGTTGGAGCCTTTCTCCTTGTGATGCAAAGTTCTCATTACTTGTGGGTGATTAGTTGTAGTACTCTCCTTAAAATGAAAACTTGCTTTTTCATTTATAATTAATAAAAACAAACCATATTTGTTATTTTTCAACAAACTACGAGGTTTTGATCCTCCATTACACTTTGTGGGTACGTATGAACGAGGTTCAGTGTTAGTTCCATGATTCTATGATTGGCTAAATTTTGGTAAAACATGATTCTACACTGATGTTAAGTAAGATGTTATAACATCTTCATCAAATGTTATGACAGTACTACTGTCATGTGTTTCAAACAAGATGTCAAGACAGATGTCATGACATCTTTGTCTTGTACAGCAGGCGCTGCTATTTTATATCTCTTGACACAGGTGTTTTGGTTTGATGAGATCCTCGTGGATATACATCATCAATATACGTAGGTCAAAGAGATTTATTAGGAACAAAGTGAAGATTTAATTGGATTTCATAAAAAGGATCTTTGAGACTTTTTAGGAAACTATAAAATATTTATTTCTATTTTTATGAAGAAGATTTTACAGAAGATTTATTGTGAGAAGATTTGATTGGAAGGCCTTTTGGTAAAACTAGGTTAATCACAAGATGTCTTACAGGATGTCGTGACATCTGTCTGTCATGAATATGTTTGTGTGTCCATATCATTTTAAGCAAGCTTGCTGCACTATTCTGGTGTAGAACCTGAGTGTTTTTGGTGGTTTTCTAAAGGTGTTTCGGATACACTTATTATGGATCAGATTTGATTTGATATAGAGTTATTATCAGAAGATTGATTGAGGATTGGAAGAATGATATGATTAGATTTGATTGATCAAATCAAATATGTTGTAGTTTATGAAGATTGAAATCTTCTCTTTCTGCTGTTACTTTTGACACAGCCCAAGCCCATTCTCATTGCTATTTAAGAAGGTGAAAACCCTAGCTTAAGACAAGCATTCACAACAAGAAGATCTTGAGTTCAAAATAAGGGTTTAGGATTTGGAGAGTCTCTTGT
This sequence comes from Lathyrus sativus, assembly GCA_963859935.3. Lineage (NCBI taxonomy): Eukaryota > Viridiplantae > Streptophyta > Magnoliopsida > Fabales > Fabaceae > Lathyrus > Lathyrus sativus. The sequence goes on from OZ012741.1 coordinate 60,620,459, forward strand.
GTGTGTGACTTTGTAAGTCACCCTTTGTATCTTTTAATGCATCGTGGTAGACATATTTATGTGTTAGTTTTGTGAGTCATTCACTCATTGATTAATGTGTGAATTGGACTAGGTTGTTAATTGTAATTTATCCACTCAAAGGTTGTAAGAAAGAATGTATTGTCCTTGATTGGAGCTAATAAGCAAGATCAAGTATTGTCTTTGAAGAGTGTCTTCTAAAGCTTATTCATTTGTTATTATCACTGCTGTGATTGAGGGGAGTTAGAGGGGTCTCATATCTAGGAGTGTCCTAGGTAGAAGTTGCACTGGGTAGGGATTAAGTGAGGGGTTTTAAGCCTGGAGTTTAGCTCTGAATTGATACTACTGATAGTGGATTTCCTTCCTGGCTTGGTAGCCCCCAGATGTTGGTGATGTTGCACCGAACTAGGTTAACAATTCATTGTGTTATTTATCTTTTTGCATTTAATATTCTGCTCAATTTAAATGGTTAGATAAATTATTCTGTCAGTCTGCAGATGTTACAACAGATGTCATGACACTAGTAATTTTTAAAGTTATTCAAAATGCTCGTGTTTTGTCCTTGTTCTGTTTTAGCAGAGATCTATGTTCTTAACATCTCTTAGGACATCTGAGATATGCATACCAGAATTTCAATTGGTATCAGAGCAGGTATCCTATCTGTTCTGGATGAGATCTTGGGACATGCTTTCTGGTTTTTTAAACAAGGAGAAGTTGTAGCTGATTTGTTGATCTTGCTAAATGTTTGGGCTGCTGATAGTTTCTTGTGGAGTTGTTGTTTATGAAGTTAAGGGGCAGTTTGTGTTACTCCTGTTTTTAGAGGATTATGTGTATCTGTTGTTGTGCTCTCTGATATAGGATTTTCTACAACAACTGCAGGAGGAGTGGTTGTTTCTTCTGTAGGGTGTCCTATAAGATGTTCTGACATCTTGTTTAGGGCTTGTTGAAGATGTTCTTTTGGTGGTTCCGCTGCATATTTTTTTGATGAATGAACTCTGGTAGTCCTTTTATTCTAGTGTTGTGATTGAAGAAAGATTATGGAAGGGATTCTATCAGTAGAGGAAGTCATAGGCAGGTTGAGTCAAGGGTGTCAATCTTGATCTTTCAACATTAAAGATCCTTTTACTAAAGAATACTTTTGGTATTGCTGAAGTACAAATATCTGTCAGATGGTCTTCTCGACAAGTAGTATGGATTTAAGATCAATTTCTATTTGTGGAATACACCAGTATTTAATTGGTTATCAATATTGGTCAACATTGTCAAAATTCAGATGGTTCATCAGGTGGATGATCCAAGTTAGTCTTCTGGAAGAAGGATTCCTTATAAGGATTTAAGATTCATTGGTATTTTTGTTATTCACAAAATTTTAATGGATTATCCTTAGTCAATGATCAAGGTGTCTCATCAGTTGTTGCTCAAGTATCTGGCCCTTGATTTTTTTGGTCCTCTTCAAAGATATGATGTTCAACCAAATGTTGAGTAGAGATTATACAAAATATTGTTGATTCAAAGAGTGATTCTCTGAAGCAAAGGAGATGAAGCTGATAATCTTGGTATCTTTTACATGTGTGTGTGCATTCTTCCTTAGCCTGGACCTACAGAGACACACAATTTATCTAGAAACTTTTATGGCAAGAAACTTGTCTAAAGAAGTAAAGTTGAAGATTTCATCATCTTGATGAATTGACCTTGGATCAGTTTATTTCTGATCTAGGTGTATTGGAGTGCACTAGGTGTCAAGGGTAAGTGGTAGTTATCTTTGACTTTCTGAAGAAGTCTCTACATAAGGAAATCGAGAGTCCTTTTGTAAAGATCTTTTGTGACTAATCCTCTCTGAAGAATCAAACTTTGGCATGTTTGGGTTTTCTAAAGAGGAGTTTCTGTAGCAAATACATTTCAAAGGATTTGTTGTGGTATAGAAAAGCAGAATACAGGTTGTCTACTCAACCTTGATATCATTAATCAAGTCTATGTGAACATGGAACTCTTGATTTGATAAGAATGATGAGGTTCTTCTAAGTGGCATAATAAAGGACTGAATTCACCAGCGAGATGTCTTATCAGAGGTTCTAACGTCAAGCTAAACTTTAGGGTCTCAGTTGAAGTAATGGTACATCATTTGAAGATAAGTTGATCTTCTCGAGTACGAATGGAATTAATGCTTCAAAAAGGTCTATCTCATGCAGTTTGCGGGAGCTACGAGAAGGAGTAGATGTTGCAGGTTGAAGTCTTGATGTATCTAAGATGCCTTGCTATGGAGCAAGTAGGAGATGTAACTTGAAGATCAAGTTTGCTTGGTGGATCAGAAGATTTCTAGAAAGAAGCTGTGTAAATTAAACAGTGACATTTGGTTATTTAAGAAGTATGCTTGGAGAAAATTACTCCTGTGCAGAATGGTAGTTGTTTGAAGACCAAAGGAGGGTCTGGTTCTGTTCATGTCTTAGAGCTTATGGTAGAATACCTAAGGTTGACTGCCTTCTTTTAGGAGAGGTATGATAGTTTAAACTCTCTCTATGTTCTTTGGATTTCTCATTGGTGGAACTGTGCTCTCTGATGATTGGATTACTATTCAGATAGTAAGTCCAAGTGGTTAGTGTATCAAGAACCATTATGTATGATGTCTGTGATTAGGATGTCCAACTGATGTTAGAACATCATTTTGTTTGCTGAAATTGGGGTTCAGATTGTCGAAGCTGATATTCACTAGTTGAATCCGAAGTGTTTTAACTTATCATATGGGAGAATGATGAGGTAAATAATGTCTTACATTATGGGGTGTCTATCTTGTTCTCTGACTCAGGCTGAGGTAAGAATACTTATGGAGAAGTGGCTTATTCTGCTGCAAGTAACTCAAGAAAGAAGTGGAGCAATTTGGTACCTTCTCACTGTATGAGCATGAATTTGGTCATGAGATATAATGTGGTGATCTTGGGTGTTTCTTGCTGAAAGGAGCATCTTTTATAAAAGATAAGGGGAAAGCTTCTGTCTGATGGGTGTACTATTGTGGTACACAGGTTGCTTGTGGTTCAAGCAGTAAGTGAATGTGTTCAACAGGTGTGTTGAACAAAGATGAGCTCTTGAAGACATGAAGATGAGTCTTATGTTTTCCATTCACGTTAAGGTGTTCTTCTGGAAAGAGAGCAATTATTATCCTTGATATGGGGAGTTATACTTCCATCTAGGATCTGTTTCTGCAATAGTACAGTTATTTCTCAAGATTGCTTGTGGGTTCAAGCAACTTGTGATTGTATGTCTCTATGAGGATGGACAGTCAGACAAGATGATGTGACATTATGTTACCGTTCTAGCTCATGGTGAACTTGACAGTGTATTTTTTTTGTTCTGTCATTGGGTGTCGATGGATCAAATCAGATTTGTACAAGCTTATTGGAAGTAATATAAAGGTAAGAGCATTATGATCTGGCTTTCACTGAAGGGATTTTGATCAGCAGGTTTATGGGCCTATATCCAAGTGTTTTGTCTTGTATTTATATGTCTGGTGAAGATGAAGACCAAGACACCATCAGCTCTGATTTTGTGCATATGGAAGTCAAGGAAACATTTCTAGGACATTCACCCTGACACCTTGGAGTTTTTTTTTCAAAGCTGAATCTGAGTGATCTTGCAGATAGTTATGTCTATCCTGCTACTACCTATACTATTAGGTTTGGTTCTAGAATGGTTTGTGAAATAAGGGGTGTAGAGCTGCATGGGCTTCTAGTGTGTGAATATGATGATGTTTAAGTAAGTCTTCATGTGTTTGGGTTCTCTCTTTTAGGGGGAGTGTTGATTATGCATGACAGGGGGTGTTGTGTACTTGTCTGATGTGGAAGCTGCATTGGTGTAGCCTGTACAAAGTTTGCTGATTCTCAGGCAAGCTTGTGTTCTTGGACCACTGGTGAGGTTGTAATGTCAGACAAGATGTCTTGACATTGTGCTATTTGGTGTACCTTTTTACCTTGACAATGTGACTATGGGTATGGCTTTGTGAGGCTGTTGGTTTGAACTAGAACTATGCTTGCTTCTTATGAGTGACCTAGGAAACAACATTGGTTATTGTATGGGAGAATATATTTTTTCTCTGCAGAATATTTGTGTGTCTCAAATTGGGGATTTAAGAACAATTGTTACTTGTGGCCTTAGTAAGTAATTAAATGATAATCCTTTTGTTTGGCATGTCAAAAGTGTCACTCCTAAAGGTGCAGCTTCAAACAGTGCAATAACTCAAGATTCAATGACTATGTTCATGGGGTAAAGCTATGTTGAGATTATACTATGAAGGGTGTTTCTCATCATGTTGAAGCATGGTGTATGATTGCTTGTCATGAAAATGGTCATGGTGAAGAATCGTTTTGTCCCAGCTATTGATGGTCCCGTGTAAAAGGATAGTAGATAGAAAGTAAAAGGAGAAGTAGTTTATGTTCATGACTTGGTGCTTGTAGTCGGACTGATTGATGAAGGAATCATTTCTTAAGGTGCTTAAGAATAACTATTGTATTTGTAATGTCAGACAGGATGTCTGAACCTTATGTCTCTAAGGAAGCTACATGAGAGTTTATTTCTCTCTATGATTTTCTGGTGCTTGTGAAGTTACTGTTGTGTCCCTCTGAGACCTTCATGTGTATCTTAATGAAATGTATGGACTACTATGGAAATAATAAGTCATGTGGTTGGTGTCTTAAGAACCAAGGTGAATGGTAAAGGAGTTGATGTCATACTTGATGGCTTAGAATCAGGATTGATTTTACAGTGGTTGAGTGAGTTAAGTAGGGGGATTTAAGTCCTTGTCCATGGATTGTTGTTGTAGTGGTAAAATCTTTATATTAGTTGGGGATCAAGCCGTTTGTGTATCGCTTGGGAGGTTATGAGATGTCAGAATAGATATTCGCACACCATGTGCAGTTTGTCAGATGAGTCTTACTTTGTAGCATGATGATTCTGTTTCAGTTTTTGGGTTTGGCTCTGATTGATGTGCATCTAATTTTATATGTGTGTACACTTACTCCAATTTTTGTCAATTTTTGGCTAAAAAGGGGGAGTGAAGTGTATTAATGTTATCTGTTGTCCTGATATTATGTCACATGTATTGACATGCTGATCAACATTATGATTGGACTTTGCTACTGCTAAGGAAAACATAGTGTGTTGTTATTCCTTGCTGAATGCAACTATTAAGGGGGAACAAGATAGTTTGTGAGACTGGATGTAAAACTACTGTTGTTGCTGATTTATCATGGTTTGGTTGGGCTGGATGTATTCGATAAAACTACTGTTGTTGCTGATTTATCATGATTTATCATGGTTTGGTTGGGGAGATTGTTAGTTCCATGATTCTATGATTGGCTAAATTTTGGTAAAACATGATTCTACACTTATGTTAAGCAAGATGTTATAACATCTTCATCAAATGTTATGACAGTACTACTGTCATGTGTTTCAAACAAGATGTCGAGACAGATGTCATGACATCTTTGTCTGGTACAGCAGGCGCTGCTATTTTATATCTCTTGACAGAGGTGCTTTGGTTTGATGAGATTTATTAGGAACAAAGTGCCGATTTAATTGGATTTCATAAAAAGGATCTTTGAGACATTTTAGGAAACTATAAAAAATATGTTTCTATTTTTATGAAGATTTATTATGAGAAGATTTGATTGGCAGGCATTTTGGTAAAACTAGGTGTAATCACAAGATGTCCTAAAGGATGTCGTGACATCTGTCTGTCATGAATATGTTTGTGTGTCCATGTCTTTTTGTGCAAGCTTGATGCACTATTCTGGTGTAGAACCTGCGTGTTTTTGGTGGTTTTCTAAAGGCATTCCTGATACACTTATTATGGATTAGATTTGATTTAATATGGAATTATTATCATAAGATTGATTGAATATGGGAAGAACGATATGATTAGATTTGATTGATCAAATAAAATCTGTTGCAGTTTATGAAAATTGAAATCTTCTCTTCCTGCTGTTACTTTGGGCACATCCCAAGCCCAATGTCATTGCTATTTAAGGAGGCGAAAACCCTAGCTTAAGAGAAGCATTTATAACAAGAAGATCTTGAGTGCAAAATAAGGGTTTAGGATTTTGAGAGTCTCTTGTGTGTGTGACTTTGTAAGTCACCCTTTGTATCTTTTAATGCATCGTGGTAGACATATTTATGTTAGTTTTGTGAGTCATTTACTCATTGATTAATGTGTGAATTGGACTAGGTTGTTAATTGTAATTTGTCCACTAAAAGCTTGTAAGCAAGAGTGTATTGTCCTTGATTAAAACTATTAAGCAAGATCAAGTATTGTCTTTGAAGAGTGTCTTCTAAAGCTTATTCATTTTTGTTATCACTGTTGTGATTGAGATGGGTCTCATATCTAAGAGTGTCCTACAAAGAAGTTGCATTGGGTAGGGATTAAGTGATGGGTTGTAAACTGGAAGTTTAGCTCTGAATTTATACTACTGATAGTAGATTTCCTTCCTGGCTTGGTAGCCCCCATATGTAGGTGATGTTGCACCGAACTGGGTTAACAATTCATTGTGTTATTTATCTTTCTGCATTTAGTATTCTGCTCAATTTAAATGGTTAGATAAATTGTTTTGTCCGTCTACATATGTTACAACATATTTCATGTCACTGGTAATTTTTAAAGTTATTCAAAATGCTCGTGTTCTGTCCTTGTTCTGTTTTAGCTAAGACCTATGTTCTTAACATCTCATAGGACCTCTGAGATCTGCTTACCAGAATTTCACTCAGGAAGTCTTGTCAAACAAAAAATTAATAAAACATACTTCTCTTCTCACCTCCCCAATCTTTTACATGCAAACCCTTTCTCAATCCAAAAAGCTTAGATATCTTAAAGAGGTTCCTAAAGAGTACTATAGACGTTTTGAGTGCTAACACCTTTCCTTTGTGTAACCAACCCCCTTACCCTATCTCTGTTTATCTATTCTTGTTTTAGAACTCCTTTAGATTTTGTTTTCTATTTTTCCTTTCCTTTAGATAAAATAAAAGTGTTGTGGAGAATCTTGTTTTGCAAGTTAATCAATAGCTTATATTCACTATTTTTACCGCTACACACACATTGATATGTTGGTAGAGAATACTTCTAAATTCAATATCTTCTCCTTTAAGAATGGTTTTTATGGCTATAACCAAATTAAGATGGCACCCGGGGATATGGAAAAAAATTCATTACAGCCTAGGGAACACTCTGTTACAGAGTGATGCTCTTTGGTTTGAAAAATATGGGTGTAACATATCAGAGAGCCATGACTACTTTTTTCCATGATATGATGCATAAAGAAATAGAGGTCTATGTGGATGATATGATTTTTAAGTCAAAGGCTGAAGAAGATCATGTTGAGTATTTGTTGAAGTTGTTTCAACATTTCATGAAGTTTAAACTCTGCTTGAATACTAATAAATGGACTTTTGGTGTCCGTTCAGGAAAATTGTTGGGCTTTATTGTCAGCCAAAAAGGTATTGAGGTAGACCATGATAAAGTCAGAGCCATTCAAGAAATTCATGTGCCTAAAATAGAAAAACAAGTCAGAGGATTTCTCGAACATTTGAGTTACATCTCCCGATTTATATCTAATATGACTGCCACTTGTGGGTCAATCTTCAAGTTTCTTCGTGAAGACCAAGGTTGTGCATGGAAAGAGGATTGTCAGCATGGTTTTGATAGTATCAAAGAATATTTGCTTGAACCTCCTATTTTGTCTCCTCAAGTGGAAGGAAGACCTTTGATTATGTATTTGACGATGCTAGAATAGTCTATGGGTTGTGTTCTTGGTCAACAAGATGAAATTGTTAAAAAAGAATATGCAATTTACTATTTGAGAAAAACGTTCACAGATTGTGGGTTTCGGTACTCAATGCATAGAAAATAATATGCAATTTACTACTTGAGCAAAACATTCACAAATTGTGAGTCACGATACTTAATGCTTGAAAAGACATGTTATGCTTTGGCATGAGCTGCTAAACGTTTGCGCCAGTACATGATTAATCATACCACTTGGTTGATATCCAAAATAGATTCTATCAAGTATATTTTTGAAAAGCCTGCTTTGACTAGAAGGGTAGCCCGCTGGAAAATGTTGCTATCTGAATATTACATTGAGTATCGTACTCAAAAGGCAATCAAAGGAAGTGTTTTGGTTAATCAATTGGCTCACAAACCAATTGATGATTATAAACCTATCAAGTTTGACTTTCCTGATGAGGATGTTATGTATCTAAAATAAAAAGATTATGATGAACCATTACTTGAAGAATGAAATAATTCTGAATCTCATTGAAGTTTAGTGTTTAATGGAGCTGTTAATGCTTATGAAAACGGAATTTGAGCAATCATTATCACTCCTCATGGTTCTCAAATACCATTTACTGCAAGATTGATGTTTGAATGTAAAAACAACATGGAAAAGTTTTAAGCCTGCATAGTGGGTCTTGAAGAGGCCATTGATTTAAGGATTAAAACTCTTGATGTGTATGTGGATCAAGCCCTAATGATTAACCAAATTAAAGTTGAATGGGAGACTCATCAGCCTGGCCTAATTCCTTATAAATATTATGCAAGGAGACTGCTCACCTTCTTTAACAAAGTTGAATTTCATCATATACCTCGTGAAGAGAATCAGATGATAGATGCTCTGGCCAATTTGTCCTATATGGTTAGAGTTAATCATTGGAATGATGTGCCCAAGAGTAATGTTATGCACCTTGATATATCTGCTCATGTGTTTGCGGCATGAGAAGTAAAAGATGATAAGTCGTGGTATCATGACATCAAATGTTTTATCTAGATTCAAGAGTACCCACTTGAGGCATCAAAGAAGGATAAGAAGACTTTTAGAAGGTTGGCTGGCAATTTCTTCTTGAATGGAGATGTGCTATATAAGAAAAACTATGACATGGTCTTGCTCATATGTGTGGATAGACACAAAGCATACATGTTGATGAAAGAAATTGTTGAAGGATCCTTTGGTACCCATGCCAATGGATGTGGTATGGATAAATGAATGTTAAGAGTAGATTACTATTGGCTGGCAATGGAATCTAACTGTTTGCAAATATGTGAAGAAGTGACGTAAGTGCCAGATTTATGTTGATAAAAGTCATGTGCCTCTGAATCTTCTCAATGTTATCTCATCTCTACGACCTTTCTCTATGTGGGGGAATTGACATGATTGATATGATTGAGCCCAAGGATTTGAACAGACACCATTATATTTTAGTGGCCATTTATTATTTTACCAAGTGGATGGAAGCAGCCTCGTATGCCAGTATGACCAAGCAAGTTGTGGTCAGGTATATCAAGACTCAAATTATTTTTTGGTATGGAATTCTAAGCAAGATTATCACTGATAATGGGTCAAATTTGAACAATAAGATTATGAAAGAGTTGTTTGCTGATTTCAAGATTGAGCATCGTAATTCTTCTCCCTACAAACCAAAGATGAATTGGGCTCTTGAAGCTGCAAATAAGAACATTAAGAAGATTATTCAAAACATGGTTGTCACATAAAAGGACTGAGATGAGATGCTCCATTTTTCTTTGTATGGGTATCGTACATCCGTTTGCATTTCAACGTGGGCAACCCTTTTCTGACTTGTATACGATATTGAAGTAGTGCTCCCTGTAGAGGTTGAGATCCCATCAATGCGAGTCTTGATGGAAGCCAAGCTGTCTGAGGCTGAATGGTGTCAAAGTAGGTATGATTAGCTGAATTTGATTGAAGAAAAGAGAATGATTGCCTTGTGTCATGGCCAGTTATATCAACAGAGAATGAAGAAATATTTAGATAAGAAGGTCAGACCTCGTGTGTTCAGAGAAGGCGACCTCGTGCTAAAAAATATCTCTTCTTATACCACTTATTCTAAGGGAAAATGGGTTCCTAATTATGAAGGCCCATATGTTATTAAGAAAGCCTTCTCTGGTGGTGCATTAATTCTTGCAACTATGGATGGTGAAGAGTTCACTTTCCCTATGAATGTCGATGCAGTCAAGAAATGCTTCGCCTAAAAAGTAAAAGAACAACTTGCTAAGTTGAAAATCCTAAAGGGCGGCTTAGGAAAAAATAAGTGTCCTGGTGCGCTAAAAACTCGAAAGGGAGGTCCTGGAAAAAGTTTGAGACATAAACAAAAATAATACTCCCCGTAGATTGAAAACCCAAGAGGGAAATCTAGGAAAAAGTTAAGGATTATGGAAAGTAACTGCATCAGGCCCGACTTGATCACTTGAAGAAACATTGTTCATTAAGGATTCCCATCCTCGTCATTCTCGACAAAAGTGTAAAGCACAGTGGAATTCAAGGTTGTTAGGGAGAATAGTGGGCATTGCATTTCAGTGTAACCTTTTCCATGTATTCACCATTTTCCAACTATGTAATGATCCATGGAGTCAACCCATTTACGGACTAGCATTCTATCAATAAAAATTGGGCCTTTGTCCCTTTCTTTGCAATTCTTATATTTGTTTCTGTTTTGTGAAATTTCGTTTATTTTTTATAATCATTTTTTAAACAAAGTAATTAATAATGATACTTTTGAAAACTACAAAATGTTTTCCTTTGATTTTTGAACGTTAAAAGGAAGGTCAACAGTTACTCCAAAGAAGGGTAAGATCTCAAAGTGTGGAACTCGATTTTCTCTCAAGCAGAGTTTGTTCTTGTTGGTGGTATTTGATGATAAGCGCTAATTCAGGTGTTCTCTAGTCTAGTATTGGGTTTAGCACCCCCGTTTGAATCATAGAGTTGGGTTCCCCCAGTTAATTCTTGATCTAGATTTTCCCAACGGAGTATGATTCTCTTGTCTAGCCATGTTTTTTATCAAGCAAGTATATATGTGTTGAAGAATCCTCAGCAGGTTTCATTTCCCCTATTGTGTTTTCAAAAATATCCCTCATTAAGAAATATTTAGATAGTAGTCAGTTGTTGGGTGTTCTCTCAACCTGTGTTGGGTTTTAAAATCCCATATAGGTTGATTTGTTGCTACGATGTTAACTTCTTAAATTTTCCCCTGCAAGTTCAGGATGTTTCTCTTAAGATTGTTGATCCTCATAAAGTTTTGCTTTGTGATCGTCAGCAGTTCCATATTATTCCATAGCAGATTGTTGCAAAGGTTGTCTTTTGGAAGATTCCTCCTTCCACCCCCTTAGCAAAGTTAATGCAAATGTTATCCCTTTCGGAGGTCGGTATCTCCATAAGAGCTTTGCTATATATGCTCCTCGATAAGTATTTGTCATACCCCAAATTTTTACCTTAGATTCCATCATCATTCTAGAAGCATCCCGCATTGCATGGCTAACCATAACCTTGTACAAGTTGCCTTTTGTGCTTATTCCCATGAATTATGGTTTTGCACCAAGAGAATCAAGTGGAATTTTATTTGATTAATCAATGTATTGGATTGATCATAAAGCTACCAAGTGTGCCTACACTCAAGAGGAATATCTCCATAAAAAACCAAGTGTGAATTGATATTTTTACAAGTTAAATGAAGCTCAATTTCATCTGGCCCCAAATTAGGGTTTTATTAGGAAAAGTCAATTGTGCCTTTGAGTTTTAACCAAAGCATGATCCCAAGCCTTGGGACATGATTCAAGACACTCAAATACATTCTTGGAGTCAATCCATGATGTTTTAAAGATTCAAAAATTCAAGATCATTGAAAATCACACAGTTGAATTCATCTGATACACAAGCTTTATTTGACAAAGTCAACCCTTTGACTTTTGGGATTTTTGGTCAAAATTGAAGTCCTCAAGCCAAATTTCATCAATACATGTTTGGTCAATAAGTTAGAGCATGAAAAATCAAGAATTGGAAGGTTTCTTACAAAAGGGCAAAAGTGGAAGGAACATGAAATTTTTCTAATTGTGGGAAAAACAATAATTTTGTTCCAACTTTGAGAGGTCATAACTTTCAATCTAGACCATCATTTTTTTGTGTTCCAAAGATCAAATTGAATCCCTTATAACATACTACAACTTTGTCAGTTTGAGTCAATCTTGAAAAAGGGTTTAGATTTTGAGTTATGGAGCCATTAAGTTGTGAAAAATCTTTCAACATTTAGAAAAATTTTCAAAGGCAGTTTTGTTCATCAAAAGTACCAAACTTTGGAGCCAGTTTTCACCATGATCCATTGAAAATCAATAAATGCATCTAAAATGAAAGTTGTATAACATGTTTTGGGCTTTTCAAAAAGTAAAAGAACTCCTCCATAGCATTTTTGAGCTAGGAGTTTTGAAGAAGGGAAGTTGGTCATCCATACTTGAAGTTTTGGCCATTTTCATGTCAAGTGCAAGTTGCAAAACCAAATCAATTCTGCAAAATCCTTGTGACGGCCTATTTAACTTACAAATCTCACTTAAGTCAGAGAAGTACACTTGCTTTTGGTGTATTATCTAACTGATTATGACTTTGTTCAATGCTTCATTCAATTTTGGGCACAAAGTTAACACTTCCATTCCATAAAGTGCCTTTAATCACAAAAGTAAAGTTCTTGAGCCCATACTTTGTTTCTTCTTTACCCTAACTCCTCTATGGATTAGAAGTAATCTTCCAAAAGTTCCAACAACACTCTCATACTTGTATTATGCATTGGAACTCCAAAATTTCACGAAACTACACATTGATTTCAACAAAGCTAAGTGAACCATACCATTTGCAATTCTGTAGAGCAATGAACCTCAATATTCCCCTATATATAGAGGATCATTCCAAGCCTCTAACACGCAACAAAAACCTCAGCATTCCTCCCTCAAAACCTCCTAAACCAGCACAAACTCACCATCTGCCTTCTTCACACCTCAAACCATTAATCCAACCTTTAAAACACATCACAAACCATCCCTTGAAGGTGTCCAAACCTTCATCTTCTTCAAAAATCATCAAAACCTCATTTTGTTGACTTTTTGCATTTTCAAAGCCAAAACCCTACCCGAACCATTTTTAATCATTCTAACACTTCCAACACGCCATATAAAACATCCCTAAACTGTTCCAAACCTTGTTTTGCTTCTATTACTTCAGTTACTTGAAGTTCCCTCTTGGTCACTTTTGGTACTTTTGCAAGAAGGAAGCACATTATGTTCTAGCTGGTTTCCTTTGGTTCCAACCATATTAAAGCTTCATAGGAGGTATAGTGAAGGTGTTCCAATAATCCAACAAGCCCTATAACATCTTTGGAAGATTTTGGCTTCTTCCTTCAAGAGGTATGTTTCCTCAAACTTGGAAGTTTATAAACCTTGCTATTGTTTGATATGCCTTGACCACGAATATGATTGTTATGTTTTATGTGACGCGTTTGAACCATTTTTAGTTGTTATTCATGACTGTGTAAGAATGTTCCATAGAACTTTAACAAATGACCATTATGGATGTTGCTATCGTGTTTTAAAATGGAAGCACTTTTAGCCAAAACAAATTGTGCCACTAAATTTCTCATGAAAAATTAAACAATTTTAGTTCTTGCAAATGATAAAAATTGATGAAGATGACCAAAGCCAACCATGGTGCCTTAGGTCAGATTTCTGGTCATGGTTAGGTATTTTTTTTTAATTTGTGGCGGTGATACGATGGATGTATCACCATCCTAGTAGTTATGACCTGCACGTCTTTGTACCTTTGACTACCAGAACTGGGATTCGAATCCACCTCGCCCTAGTTCTTTTTTATTTTCGGGATTTCCAAGTGTGTTTCAAATATATATTGATGTTTCTACCTATAATCACAAGTCACACGTTGGAACAATTGGTTTTGTTTTAAAGCCTCAGCCAACCCAGTGTGGGTTCAACATCCATGGGGACCATATCCCTTATTTTTGCCAATTTTTCTTTTCATTTTGTTCACAAATTCAAACTATCATAACTTCTTCATTTTTAATGATTTTTGGCCCATTATTTTTGCAAAATGTTCATGATTTTGTCTAGTTTATGTCTTTGAAAATAAATTTCCAAAAATAATTATTTTTGTTGCATTTATGCATGTTTAAAGTATGAGATATATTTAGGGTTTCTTAAGTATCATTTTGATTCTTTTAAATAATGCCTTGCCTTTCCTTGCTCACATAGACTTGTATGAACCATATACATCATGTATAAACTTTGTATGGTGTTGTGAACTTGTACCTTATGTTTTAACTTGAGTTTAATACCTTTTTAAGGTATGTTTACATGTAAAAGTGTATGATAAAACTTTGTTCATACCATGAGACGTTTTGCTTGATCATTTGTCTTAACATGTGACTTTCCTCCATTTTTACATGACCTTGATGTGTGTATATACCTTTGTTTTGATAATACCATGGTTTAAGTGTTCTTAAACACTTGTTTTTGTCTTAAACATGCCTTTGTATACATGTTTGCTTGTATGAACCTTTGTGATGTTTCCGCTTTGTTCAAGACCATGTTTGAACCCTAATATACATGTTTGGTTGTTACTTATTTGTCTTAAACATGTTCAACTTGTATCCATGCTTAAATGTACAAGTAATATCTTAACTTTTTCACATGATGTTTACATTTTAATTTGTCATATACATGTATGCTTCCATGACATCTCTTGTATGTGTGTGTATCTCATCCACATGTTATTGTCATAAACATGTCCCTTTGTTCAAATATGCTTTGGTTGTTACCTTTACTTGTCTTAAGTTGTATTCATGATTAAGTGTTGTTAGTAAACCCTAATACATGCATGCCTTAATTATGCACTTAAACTTCTCACCCATGATACTCTACTCTTATTAGAACTATATCTAATATTTGTTTTAGATGTTGTAGCATCTTTATTTGAATGTACTTACCTTGGTTGTCACCATTTTGATTTGAAAATTCTTTAAACTTTGAATGTTCTTGGTTGTTACCTTGTCCTCTTATGACTTTGTCAAGTATTTCCCTTAAATGTTGTGACATCCACCTTTATGCTTTAACCATGTGCTTTATCTTTGTCATGTTACCATTAAAATCATGTTTGAATGTTACTTTGAATTGATATCATATTTTAATATCATACTTGTTTATCTCATCCATACTTGTTCATACTTCCTATAACCTTGTTAAGTTATTCCCCCAAGTGATGTTAGTTTGTTAGCTTCCATCCTTAGTTGCCTCTTGTTTCCTAATCCAAGAGAAAGAACACTTCTATTCACTCAATTTCATAGGTAGCTTAGCAATACCAATTCCCCCTTGACCTTGTTAGAGTCATTAAGATATTTCAACTTAGACTTAGGGTAGAACTTAGGACTTTTTTAACTTTGTTAAATCAAGTAATTGTTAAGACCATAACACTTACCACCCCATTTGAACCATTATCATAATCAAGTGTTCATTCATCTTTAGTAAGGTGAACTAAAAATTCTCTGATTCCATCCTTGTAAGGAAATGTAGTCACAAGACCGTGAAGTTTTGGCGAGCATACTTAATGACTAAGCCCTTAGGATCCTATCTACACTAGAAAACCCCAAACACAAAACACTAGCAAATAATAATAATACTAGCAACAACTTCCTATAGATTACTATAGATGCTTAGGATCCTAACACCTTCCCTAGGTTTAACCGACCCCTGAACCCCACAATCTCTTAGCATTGTTATTACATTGCGAACTTAGGGTTTTAGCAATCTTTACCCTTTCCCTTTGCTAAATCAAAGTTCGGTGGTGAATATTTAAAGATTTGTGATTTAAGTTAATCAATAGCTTGATATCCAATTCTCACCGCAACATCAGTGGCGACTTCACTAGGGAAACCCAAGAGGGTTAAGCTTAAATTGCTTATATTTGTTATTTTGTTTGCTTACTATGTGTTTTATTGTTCCATGGGTTGTTACCTTGTGTGGTGAGATAAGTCCCGACCTTGGACTTGAGCATAGAAATAATATAGAAAGGTGGTACATTCAACGAGACTTATAGGGAGTTTATTCCCAACCAAGCTAACTTGAGAAATCACCACTCAGTCGAGGTACTTTTGAGGATAAGTATTGTTGATTAAGAGATTGTGAAAATAATACTATTTCTTGATTGAGCCTACAAAGCTGAGAACCTTTAGACACCTTTAAACCCACTTGGCCTTGTTAGGAACTTAGTGCAATAACTTTGAGGGTGTAGACCCAAAATAGTTGATACATGATTGTAATACCCCAAATTTTACCCTCAGATTAGTTGATTCATGTTGCATAACATCTCACTTTTTTTGCACCAGCTAACTGCTAACGGGTTATATAGTCTTTTTGTTTGCAGGAATCACATCTGGTACACTTTAGTTGTTGAAGGGCAAAAGTGTCATTTATATGCTGTTTGCTGACCGTTCGAAGACGAGCCGTCGCCAGGAATCCTTTGAGTATTTATAACTTCCATTTCCGAGTTCCTTACCTTTGGTGAAGAGAAACAACAATTCACGGTAATTTTGGCGCCAGGAGTTTGAGATACAGAAATTAATTTAACGAGTCGAGACGTTGTCGCCAGTGGATTTCTGAAACATTTATTTTGTCATTTGTGTTTGATTATGTTGAGATATCAATTTGGTTTGGTTCAAGTCAGGGTAAGGATCAGTTCTGCGGAGTTCGGGTTCAACAGGCATTTATTTTCCGTTTCTTCTGCTAACTGCCATTTAAATTCTTAAAAGGAAAGCAGTATAAACTTCGACTCAAGTTTGGGTGCATTATATCTGTTTAATTGCAATCTTTGGCCGAGTTGGTTCAGGATATTGGATTTAGTTATCAAAGGCATAATTTGATTTTTTAATGCGGAGTATATGTATGTCTTTAGCGTTAATTGGATTGTGTGCTATGGCCATTGTCGATCCTATTATCATGTGCGATATATCCTAGGAAATACTGGATTGGTTTCGAAGGTTATATTAGTTTTAAATAAAGCAGTAAGTGTTAGAGACATAAGTGGGTTCGAATATTATTTTGGAATTTATTTGGTGAAGATAGTCCATTTGTTTAAGTTTAATCAAGTTAAATTATAATTGATTAAATTTATTTCAAGAGCGCTTAATTGTTGGAATGTATCGGAGGTTCTTCAGCAGAGTCGATTAGTATGATAAAATTACAATCAGACAAGTTGGATAAGAATATTATTGACTTTTGTTCATAATATTTTTAATACAATTTTACAAAGAGGAAGATGATTTTTAGTAGAAATATTATTGAATTTTTATTCATAAATATTTTTATTATAAATTACAAAGAATAATAAAATACATGTTCCTAAAGTCCTACTTTCGGATTTCATGTTCGAATTCCCAATTGATCTCCATGCCAAGTAATTCGCCTGACTTTCCTTCGTACCTACACACAGACAAACAAAAACAGAAAAAAGAAAGAGACTAAAGTTAGAATTTGTTCGACACCCTCAGAGTGGTTTCATCATCGGGTGTCGGGACGGCAACGACAAATGTCGAAGCCAGCTCCCAAGACGATTCCCGACCTCGGTAAATCCAGGCAACATTTATTCTTAAGGCAACCGGAAGAAGAGAAAAAGAAGTGTTTTCGCGAAAAGTGATTATGTGGATACGCACTTTTGAAAAAGTGATTTTTTCAGCCAAACAGATTTCAATCCAAAATCAAAAATCCAATTTCCTATCAAGTAAATCATCTGGATATCCCAATCAGATCCGGATCCAGTTCACCATCATCCAAGAATCACAAATCCGCAGCCAAATATGGATAAACCAAATCCAAACCAGATCCGAAAATGAACATCTGAAAAAAAGACCCAATCCGATATCAGAAATAATCAAATCCATAAATAATCAAATCCAACAAATCTGAACTTAATCAAGTCCGAATCATAGAGCTTCCCATGGGCTCAGGTGAACATCACTGCCCAAGTCAGATAAGAAAAGCGCTTCCAAATCAGAATCATTTCAGAGATTGAAATTAACATCTGAAATAATCAGAACTAAATCACATTTAACCAAATCAAATCACCAAGTTAATAATGTGAGATTCAAAATCCAAGCCCGCAAAGGAAAAATGGGATATAAACAGATATGAAAAAGGGACGAAACCCTAACAGTGATAAGAACCAAAAACGGTCGTGAAAACCTAACAAAAAAAGAACGAACTCACCATCAAAAGGGCGGCCGAAAATCACCAGAAGCATCTAAAACCCTTAAACAAACATCGCAAACCATCATCGTCCAACAAATTCACCAAAGCGAAAAAACCCAGCGGAAACGGAAACGCTAACAGCGGCGGAAAGACCTGGGGCCTCATCGCGAATCGTCATCATCACGAGTATCATCCAGATCCGCGAAGTAACAAGCGAAGCCAGCCTCAGAATAACCTCATCATCGACCAAGGTTCCAAGCCATTTTTCACTCGTCGTCGAGAACCTGCGGCGGCCGTCAGCTCACTTGGAAGCTCATTACCACTTTGCAAGCCACACTATCCATCGGCGAAGGGCAAGGATTGTTACCGACACAAAAACGTAATCACCCGTTTTGATAATTTGTTTTCTCTTTCTGTTGTGTGTTCAGGTACCAATAAAGAGAGAAATCATCACAGACATGCAGAAGGAGACGCGTGAGAATGATAGAGAGAAGAAGGGAATCCCCTTTGCTATATCAGTGCCGCCGCGGATGGAGATTAGGGTTCTGAACCCTAATTTTCAGTTTAACCTTTTATATGGTGATGGATCGGGTCGGGTCTGGGGTTAGTGGCCAGCCCGACCCATTTGTTTTTTATTTTAATTATTCTGGTTTTTTGTTGTTTATTAACCTTAGTGTTAGGGGGTTGTTCTTAAAAATTAAAACTTTTTTTAATAATTAAAACTAAAATAAACTTCCTTTTTTTAAAAAAAAAAGCAAAGTTAACTCTTTTTTTGTTATTAAAGTTTAAAATTATCTTTTTAAAATTAAAACTAACAAACCTTCTTTTTAAAAGAAAAATAGAAATTAACATTTTTTTAAATTAAAACTTTATTTTCTAAAATTAAAATCAACGAACTTTTTTAGAAATAAACTTTCATTTTTGAAAAAAAAAATAAAAACTAAAATTCTTTTTTTAAAATTAAAACAAAAATTTTTTATCCTTTTAAGATTAAAACTTAAATAATTTTTTAGAGTAAAATCTCAACCTTCTTTTTCTTTATGTCCATATTTTTGCAACGTAAATATAAAAACTTTTTCTCCAAAATTTCCCATTCCAATCCCAGTTGATTTCGGTTTTATCGGATTGTTATTATTAACATCGTGTCCCGGCTATACGTGAAATTGTTACTAACTTTTCCTTTGTATTTTTATTTATACTTTCTTTAACATCACAATTATTATTATTATCCACATCCCATTATCACTTGTATATTATCACCATCTTCACTGTGTATCAACTTCACTGTTTATCCATTATTTACCGTTAATTCACTTCTGAAGGATTAGGTCTAACCGTTTGACCGTCGTGTCAATAGTCCTCACCTTTAACCTTTTCAAACCCTAATAGCCTAGGCGTCCCGCCGTGGACGTAAACGCCCTTTACCCTAGCTTTAGGTCAAAGAGTCGCTGTACTCTGTTTTAGGGTTTACCGCCGCGGAATCCCTAATTTAACCCTTATTCTAATTAAAAATTTCAACATAGAGATAGGAGTCTCCGCACTCCACGTAAGCGTGTCCTTAAGGTACGTTTATCCCCATTGAAACCTTGACCACAGTCAAGACGTTTCTAACCTCCTTTTCGAGGGGAACTACAATTACTCTGATTTCATTCCCGTCAGGATATGTAGGCACAAGATGCGACGTCTTGCCGAGTAAACTTAGAATTAACCCCTTAGGTCTTTTCTTTAAATTTTAACCCTTTGTATATACTTTAAAATATAATAAAGCAAAAATAGTAAACTTGAACAAAAGGTTCTTGTAGAGTACTACAGAAGTTTAGGGTGTTAATACCTTCCCTAAGCTTAACCAACCCCTGAACCCTAGATCTTTCCCCGCATTGTGTTTACGATGTAAAAATAGGTTTTCCCTCTTTTGACCTTTTCCTTTGGATAAATCAAAGAGCGGTTGTGATTCGAATTGTGATTCAAATTAATTAATAATTTGATATCCTATTTCCACCGCAACAGAAAATGGCAACTTCATTGGGGAGAGTTCTAACTTTTAAGGGTTACCCCTATTTTGTTCATTGTATGCTATTTACTTTATCATCTGTTGTATGTATATATCTTGTACCTTGATTGGGGTTTGGTTCCATGTGTTGTGAGATAAGTCCTACACCCGGACTTGAGTGACATTATTATAGGATAGTGATATATTCGACGAGGCTTATAAGGGGTGAGTCCCGACCAAGCTGACTTGAGAATCACTGCTCAGTTGAGACCTTTTCGAAAATGGTTCGGTTGAACGAGTGTAGTCGTGAAAACTTTTACTATTTTCGATTGGTGTCGATGATATTGAGGACCGTAGTACCTTAACACCACCTTGGCCTTATTTAGGACGTAGTGCGGGAACTGTGTGTGAATAGTCCTACAATGGTTGTAATGCGATACTACACTCACAAGAGGTTCTCTTGAGAATATTATCGGCCCCCAAGTGAGTCGGAAGGTTGATAATACCCGAAAGATGGACTGATGACATTGGGCACTTCTTTAGAACCTTGTTCTGCAGGTACAACTAACCGATAGTACATACCTTTTAGGGATGGGTAGACCTTGACTCCGCTCACGTTCCTTCAACCTAGGACTTTGTGTGTTTGTGCATTGCATCCATAAAGCATCACATTGCATTACATTTCATGGAATTCAAACTTTGCCTATGAAAATTGCGAGATACCATGGATTACGATAGGAAAAATACTTTGAAATATTCTCTTAAGGGTCTTAAGTTGAATGACCCAAGGAAGTTAGGAGTTCGATTCAAAATCAAGAAGGATTCCGAAACAAATATGGGAAGTTGCTATTTTGGCTAAAGCGTCAAGTAGACGAAGGACTTCTTTCTATTTTGCTACAGTTCCAAAATCCGAATTATCTTTGCCTTGCGTTCCCAAATTATCAGTTATTAGAAGGGCACTCTCACTTAGTTAGTTCGCCTACTTTGGATGGATCTCTTTTCCCTTTATTGGAGAAGGACCCTAAAGAGCAAGACATTGTTAGAGCCGTATGCTTGAAGGTATCCGATATCAAGGGTAATATGATCACCAAAAATTGTGAAGATTTTTCCAATGTACCCCTGCTTGGTTTTGATGGAGGATTTATTTTCCTCTGACTCTCGATCTACCTTTTGAAGATAGGCTCATCCTAAAAAAGGCCCAGCTAGAAGAACAGAGCAAGGGGCAGAACAGGAAGCTTCCTTAGGGTCATTATTAGCTTTTATTTAGCTATTATGCCAGGACTTTTCAAAGAATCTTATTTGTAATCCATCTTCAAATTAATAAATAAGGTTTTGGTATTCCACGATGTTCGTAAATCTTTGAATTCTATGAAATCTTCATTTTGCATCTCGCATCCTCGCATCATATTTTGCATTACATTTATCTTTCGGTTTCTCATTGTCGGTTCTCTCACCTTCCAACCCTTTTGTCACCCTGAGTCCTCTGCATCAGTACAACACCAGAGCCCAAGCTCAAAAAATGATGGAAGAACAAGCTCAAGAGATCAACCGCGTCAGCCACGAACTCGAAGATCTTTGAGGAAGTGTGGGGTAGATTATGGAGATGCTACAAGCTCTTAATGCAAGGATGGGCACTCAGCCTACTATTGTCTCTGAGAGTACCAATACGGTTGCAGATCCTCAACTGGCCGTTACAGTTGAGAACATACCTCCTCATGGTCTTCGATCCGGTTTGGTGCGTCCTATTGCTCAACCAGTTCAGCAAGGTGGTCCTCCAAAGTTCAAAACTCCGAGCTTCGACCACCGTAAAAGAGCTACACGTCCGAGGAATCGCTTGATGGCTGCTCATCAACCTCAGCAGAGTTATGTTCAAGGTTATCCGGTTCAGTTTGCTCAGCAACCCTATATAGCTACTGTTGTACCTTCTTTCAATCAACAGTTTCCTACCTATCAGCCTGTGCAATCGGCTCCAACCTACCAGCATCCAGTTTATCAACAACCTCCTGTTGGTTATCCTGTACAAACTCCTGTCAACTGTTAGCAAGCGTCCAATGCTCCTGCCTATCAACAGCCAAAGAGACAAGCACCTCTCCGAAATGGACCGAACAGGAGACAGTATAAGCCTTGTCCGCCGATTCCGATGACTTTCACCGAGTTTTATCCTTTATTAATGCAACAAGGTCTGGTTACAACTCGAGCTTTGGGTCCGCCTCCCAATCCTTTACCTTCCAATTACAACGCCGCTTCTCATTGTTTATTTCATGAGGGTGCGCCCGGCCATGATTTGGAAAGTTGTTATGCTCTAAAGAACATTGTTAGAGAATTATTGGAAAATAATATTTTGTCTTTTGATGATCCTCAGCCACAGGTCAGGATTCCTCCCGAGGTTTTCAACATACCTCAGTCAGTTACTCCTCCTGTGAATCTGCCGAAGCAGGTGGTTATTCAAAAGCATGGGCTGTATCGCAATAATCCTCAAGATGATGTGACCATGGTCAATGAAGAATTTGAGAAAGTTATTCTGAGTGAAGTCTTGCAGATGGGTATTGAAACAATGACAGATATAGTTGGGGCAAGCATGATGGTTCGCAATGATGTCATTGAGGCTCCGCCAAAGGAAACCATTGTCACCATGCCAGTTTTGGATACCAAGACTTCATAAACATTTAGAAGGACTTGTCCGACAGTTCATTTGTTTATTTATATCTATTTTTCTTTGATTCAGCATAATTAGCATGTACGAACTTGTTTATTTTGATTAATTAATGCAATACATATGTTTGTCTTGAATAAATCCATTCGTATTCACTTATAAAAATATTTTTTTCATAAATTTATAATCCCAATGTTACCCGATCTCTTGCTTTGATAGAAAATTGGGAGGAGGATGATGAGCCAAAAACATCTGATTTCTTGTCGTATGCTTTCGATTGAAACCTGCTGATGATGTAAGGCATTGTTTCAAATCCCAAACACTGGATACATAAGGACGATAATCCCTCTTTAACCCCTTTAAGCCTTGAAGTAGGAGTTCTTTTCTTTTCCAAATTAAAACCCTTATTTTAACATGGGGCAGGGTAGTTTTCAGTTAAACCGGTCGAGCGCGCAGACTCTTAGAAAGGAGGAGCGAATCTTCGAGGACCTATTCTATCCCTAACATCTTAGGAAGTTATAAGTCAATGACCATACCTCTACTACTAAAAGAGTGGGGCAGCCACCAACCTTTCAAAAGAGTCATACGACTTAGTCAACAAAAATAAAAATAAATAAATAAAAAAATTATATATAGCCCACTAAGTCACAACCTATGAAGGAAACTTAGGCAAAATTGGGGCATCCCGCTGGACTCCAATGTCAAATCTCAAAGACGCCGTCCAGGCAAAAGTTAGGGAATAAAAACAAATAAATAAGGGATTACAATAAAGAATCCCCAATAAAGAACTAAGTCGTGTGACCGTGCACCAAAAGAAATAGGTGAGTGACTGTCGTTGTCCAAAGCCTTAATGAGTTCTCAACCATAACAAATCTGATTGAGATATGAGTGTCCGTATCCGGTTAACTGAACATAGGATTGGAGAACATCACGAAGAGAGGGGTGGGTACAACATAAACTTTGAGCCTTTATCCTTTGTTTCTTAAACCGTGAAACAAGCCGCGATACAAGCTTTAGAAGACCTAATTGAAGTAGGAATTCTTTTTGCTAGCATACTTGACGAGATAGTGTTTCCTGACTCCTATGAGCTATGCTCGATTTACCGTTGGCATTACAAATTAAATTCATATCCTAACTAGTGACTCAATCACGAGTTACTGCGATATCTTTTTCAAGATAAAAACAAAATTTCAAGACAAATATACATGTTGCATTAATAGTTTCAGGATTAGCATTTCATGCGTGTTGGTTTTACCTGACGTCTCAGAAACCTACATATGAATGTCGAAGATCCTGCTAAACAGGGGCAGTTGGTCCCCAATTCACTTACTGATGCAAGCCTGACAACTCAGTCATAACACGGTTGATCCGTTCCAGTTACGTCGAGATCTGATCGATCCCTCCAAGAGTATGAAAACATTGGGGCAATTTAACTCCATGTTCTCTGTAAAATCCTCTTGAGATGACTCTTCTTCGCAAAGCAGGTACTCTGGGGCAAGATACTTTTCAAAATGGCGACTACTACACAGTCCATTAAGATCAAAATAGCTTGTTTCACGACACTCCGATGGACCTTACTCCCGGTGGTCTTCATTCCCTAGTAGATCTCATCGTTGCAGAAGTACATTTAAACCATTGTGTCAGTCCCCAGAGAGACTTTAAGCCGACACAGTCCCCAGTGTGACTTTAAGCCAACAACATTCTGGACCGAGCCGGTAACCTTTAGTAATCTCCTAGATAATAGAGATCTGGCCAGCGTCTTCCCAGTGATAGTCCCCAGCGAGACTTTAAGTTGACCATACTTTGGGATCCGTTCGATAAATCCTCAGTGATTCTCAAGACTGCAGAGATATCCTCGATATCCTACACGTGATATATGTTCTTGAACCCCTCAGTGGAATTACTTGGTCCTCAGTGAAATTGCCTTACCTTCGTCAAGAATGTTCCCCAAGAGATTGCCATATCCTCCCCCAAGAGGTCAAGATACTTTCCCCAGGAATGTCTGTTGATTTCTCCCCAGTAAGTTTGACGAACTCTCCTCAGGGAAGTTTTGATATCTCTTATCCCAAGGAAGCCGAGGTATTATTCTCAGGAAGTTGCTACACCTTCATTCATGAAGCTGCCTAGCTCCACATCTTCCCCACAACGGATATTTGTTTTATCCCCGGAAGTCTCTGATCTTAAGATTTTCTTTGGCTGATTATGATTCATGATAGCAATCCCTCACGTGAAGTCATGACATCATATCTCCATAATAGAGATCAAGGATCCCCAGTTGAAGTCATGATATTGTACTCCCAAGGTGAAGTCGTATCGTATCCCCATGTAGAAGTCATGGTATTTTCTCCCCAAGGAAGTTAGAACTTTGAAGCAGGATTTGGTTCTACCATCAACTTTTCCTATACTCCAATAGACGTACTGTTGCAGAGGTCGCTAGGGTAATCCCGTCGAGATGTTTATTTCATCTCATGTTTCCTCCTCTCGCATGTTTTGTCAGCATATGCATAAGTATACTCATCGTATGACATTTTCATACACATCGACATGCGCATTAGCATCCACGTGTTTGTTGTTTGTCGTCATCCTTTGTCGTTACCGCCGAGTAACTGGGTTTGTCCGCTCTCTCCAAGTAGATCGTCAACCCTAAACAAAAAATACTCATTTGTTTCCAGTTTCCCCACCGAGTTCAACCCTCGTGGACGATGGTTATTTCACTTATCTTTTCGCGCTAGGATAAGGTAGTCCCCATCATAGATTTTCCCTTTCTAGTCTTCAGCCTTTTTGCAATACCAGGAGCTACATTCCATAATAACTCATCATCAGATGGAATACTCTTAAGGTCCACCACATTATTAGAAATATTTACCTTCTCCTTGCCTTGAATAGAACTATTTGTTTTGTCTTCCATACCAGGGATACCAGCATCTTTATTTGCAACATCTTCTACTCTTCCTTCTTTGAGAACAGAGCTAGCAAGCTTGTGCAGATTATCTGTGTTAAGGTTCTTTTCAGAAGGAGAGACATCAACATCTTTGTCTTCTTCACCTTGGCCAACAGCAGTACTTGGAGTAGCATCCATGCGAGACAGAAGGGTTAAAATCCCAGGTACATTATGGACACCATATACAACCTTAGTCACTAACTTCCTAATGGCTCTATCTACATAAGCACTACCCTCTTTGTTCTTCATTTTAGTAGTAGAATCAGCAAAGGTATCAGAAGATTTACCTTAAGAAGTCTATTTTGAGTCGCTTGCATGAGTGGGTGTTGACTTGGACGCTTCTGTATCGTGGCATGGGTCCATGGCAAGAGGGGAAACATAAAGAATGTCCTCAAACGAGATGTTCATAGGTTGAGCCTTTGTTTTGGAATCAGACCTAGAAGATTTTGATGAAGTTGAAACATGTTTAGGAGACATTTTGAGGTTTTTGCGAGTGGGAGAATATGTTTCAATCAGAGGTTCACGCAGAGAGTGGGAATCAAAAAGAAACTCTATGGGGGTATGGGAGTTGAACGAGTAGTTGGAGAGAAAGAAGTGATTAGGGTAGCGTGTGGTAGTGTCCTTAAACGTGGTTTGTAATAATGAGTGATGTTGAGAGATCTTTATTTTTGGAAAATACCACCCCTCTTGAATGATATTCCCATTAAGCAATAATTGCTATAAATCTTCATAAATGCAAATCCCTAATTTCCCTCTTAAAGTTTCAAACTGGCTAGCATCCAATGCCTTATCGAAGATATCAGCCAACTATTTTTCTGTAGTAACATGCTCTCGGGTAATGATTTAATCTTCAACAAGCTCCCTTATAAAATGATGACGGATATCAATATGTTTGGTTCTGCTGTGTTGAATAAGGTTTTGGGATATGTTTATAGCACTTAGGTTGTCACAATATAATTTCATGACATCTTGTATGACATTATACTCAGTAAGCATTTGGTTCATCCACACAAGTTGAGAACAGCTACTCCCAGCAGCTATATATTCAGCTTCTGCAGTAGATAGAGAGACACAATTTTGCTTCTTGCTGAACCTAGATATGAGATTGTTCCCCAAAAAGAAGCATCCTCTTGATGTGCTCTTCCTATCATCAGCACTTCCAGCCCAATAAGCATCACATAGCCAGACAACATACAACCATATCCATGCGTGTACAACATCCCATACTCACTTGTCCCATTAATATATTTCAAAATCCTCTTGACTTGATTGATATGACTCACTTTGGGTTCAGCTTGATATCTAGCACAAAAACCCACAACAAAGGCAATGTCAGACCTACTTGTTGTAAGATATAACAAGCTTCCTATCATGCTTCTATAAAGACTTTGATCCACATTAACACCCTTCTCATCTTTAGACAACTTAAGATGGGTAGGTGTAGGTGTTCTCTTGTGGCTGGCATTTTCCATTCCAAACTGCTTAACTATATTCCTGGCATACTTACTCTGAGATAGGAATATAGACTCCTCCATTTGTTTTACTAGCAACCCAAGAAAATAAGTTAACTCCCCAACAAGGCTCATTTCAAATTCAGACTACATTTGCTGAACAAAATATTGAACCATCTCATCAGACATCCCACCAAACACAATATCATCAACATATATTTGAGCAATCATGAGTTTTCCTCCTTCTTCCTTGATAAACAATGTCGCATATATGCCACCTTTAATGTATCCATTATCAACTAGAAACTCTGTTAGTCTTTCATACCATGTTCTAGGAGCTTGCTTCAGTCGATACAGAGCTTTCTTCAACTTAAAAACATGATTAGGAAAAGTTGGATCAATGAATCCCTTAGGTTGTTCCACATAGACTTCCTCATTTAGGTAACCATTTAAGAAGAAATTTTTAACATCCATCTGAAGCAGCTTGTTTTTCAGAATGCAGGGAACTCCCAGAAGCAATCTGATAGATTCAAGGCGAGCTACAGGAGAAAAAGTTTCATCAAAGTCAACCCCTTCAATCTGAGTGTATCCCTGTGCAACCAGTCTGGCTTTATTCTTGGTGACCACTCCCTTTTAATCAGACTTATTCTTGTAAACCCATTTAGTTCTAATCACATTTGTTCCTTCAGGCCTTGGCACAAGATCCCATACTTCATTTCCCTTGAATTTCCCCAGCTCTTCTTGCATGGCATTTATCCAGAATTCATCAGTTAATGCTTCCTTGATGCTTTTTGGCTCAATCTTAGACACAAAACAAGAACTTGAAATGACTTCTCTGTATCTAGTAGTAATCCCTTTATTTAGATCACCTATGATGAGATCCATAGGATGGTCTTTCTGAATTCTGATAAAGGGTCCTTTGTTAACTGGTTCAGGTTAAATATTAGCAGGATTGGGATCATTGTCCTTGTTTGCAGACTCAGATTTCAAATGCCTGTTAGAACTCGTAAATCCAATTCTCGTAGCTCCAGTTATGATCCGAACAATGGACAAGTATCAAATAACTACTAAAGATGAAAATAAGCTGAGAAAATAGATTAAAGGCAAACAAAGACTTAGTTCTAAAAACATAATAAAACAGTCAAATAGACAAAAAATAATTAACGAAATGACTAAGTAGAAACATAAGAGAATGTGCTTTAAAGTGCACTGATCAAATTCCCCCACACATGAACTTTTGCACTCCGAGCAAAATAGTATCAAGACTCATGAAAAACAATAGCATTTGGATACTCATTCTAGGCTACAAACTCTTCTTCGGTCGAGATTGCATCAATATGTACTAATTATTCACATTAAAGATATTGTAAAAACACAAATCCTCAATTGTGCAGTCATAAACCTCCTTCCTATACAAACAAATCCGAATCATGTTATTATGCTTAAACCTAACTTACTCATCCTCCCTTTTGCTCTCTTTCATTCTAATACAATCACACTAAGCCTGTTATCTATTCACACACATGGTAAATAAGTCTGTTAGTGACTATAATCCATATCTTGTCAACAGTTAAAAATTAACCACTATAGCAACTACAATATTTTTTTTTTCTTTTTTTGAAGGTTTCACAATCGTTAGCCTAAGTGACCGAGTGAGGGTCACCTAACTTAAAAGGCGGTTTTCTATTTAGATTTTTTATTAAGCACGGGGTCATTCACTTATTTGCATCAGCTTAATTATTAGTGTATAGTGTATGATTTCTAGATGGTGTTGACTGCTAGATAAACTACTTACGAACTATTAAATTATGGGAAATCAAGGCTATATTATAACAAGTATTTAAATCGATTTCAATATTCGGGAGACTTAAGGGGTTAAAACGGTGTCGATCTTATGAGTTTTTCTCAAGTCTCCACAATCTAACCTCATATAGCATAAAAATTTCAAAAGATGCATTGTGTTTCTAATAAAAAAGAATATTTTTTTATTTTTTTATTTAAGAACAAAACAAAACAAACTAAATAAAAAATGGTTCCCTCCCCCACACTTAAAAAATGAACTGTCCTTAATGAATTGACATAACTATTAAATAAGAGTGAGATAAAGGAAATAGCACACCCAAGGAGTCAAGGCGGATAGGTGATAACATAAGCATCCTTTCCTAGAGAAAGATCTTCTACAGACTCCTCTCCCAAAGTGGAGATGTCATAAAGTGACTTGGGCTAGCATCCATGAAACTTGAAATTTTTATTAGTGTCTTCCCCTTTTATTCCAAGATCACAGAAGAATCTCTTTTTTCACAACATCAAGAATCAAAGGATTAAGGGGCTGCCTCACTAATTTTCTTCCATCTTCAATTGTGGTCCATCCAATTCCCTTATGATGTTTCTTTAAAACCTCCAAAAGCTTATTTTCTTGATCAAATCAAGGTTAGAAGAATTCATAACAGGTAGTTTTTCATTCCTCTCTAAATAGGCATATTTTAGATTCTCCGGAATAGGTTTAAGCTCTAAGGAAGAAGGTTGTTCAATGGAAGGCATGGTATGGGCAAGATGGGATATCAAAGGTTCAACTGCATAAACGACATCATGAAAAGCATCACCCTGCTGTCGCACCTTGAGAATTCATTCGAACATAAGACCCTCGCGCGAAAGGCGCGGAAATGCGGTTCGACAGAGTGCCACCGAACTTTATTTTTCCCGAATGAAAGGGAGAGGAAAATATCGAGAAAACCTCATAGAAGCGGAAAGAACACGGCCGTCGCAACCATATTCCTGGGTTCGGGAGTCGGTTACGCGAGGGGAAGGTATTAGAACCCCTCACGTACGTTGTACTCAACGAGAACCTCTTAATTCGAGTTGTGATGGATGTTAGCTAAGCTTAATTCTTCTCTTCTCACTACTAAGTACTAAACGATACTATAAAGGCTAAAGACGCTAAGGGGGAAGGGGATGGTTAGAGGATAGGGTGCTCGCCAAGGATTGGGGCCCTTGTGCCTACGTATGCTCATTCGGACGAGAATGAGAAATCAGAGCATCGTAGTTCGACTACGGGAAGGATGGGGAGAATGGAAGATGAAGGGAATTGTGCTCGCCAAGATCATCGCAATCTTGTGCCTACGTATCTTACATTCCAGAGTGAATGAAGAATCAGAGCAGTCATAGTTCGTGGTAACGACCATGAAAGAAACGGGTTTGAATTGGTTTGAAGGTGGGTACAGATAACGATTACTTGAAGCTTAAGAAAGACTTCTTGGACCCAAGTAATCGGGAGAGTGAACGAAAGACTTGGAACTCTCTCTTTTTAATCTTGAAGATAAGTTTATGTTTGAAAGGGTGAAGTTGAATTAATGATGATTACTTGAAGCTAAAGAAATACTTCTCGGAACCAAGTAATCGGGAGAGCAAACCAAAGACTTGGAACTCTCTCTTTTCCATTGCAAAAGAAGGTTGTTTGGATGGGTGAGGTTGATCGGATGATGACTACTTGAAGCTTAAGAAAGGCTTCTCGGACCCAAGTAGTCGGGAGAGCGAACCAAAGACTTGGAACCCTCTCTTTTTCATCGTGAAAAGAAAGTTGTTTGAGTTTGAAATGGTGTTTGGAAGGATGAGTAGTTGAAGGATGATTGAATGTTGTCGAGTTGTTAATGTTATTTAAAGGCGTCAATTGCTCACACACGAATAAGATAACTCGCATATAAACAACTAAAAGCAACATCAAAGACTTGAACCTACTCTTTACACCTTGAAAAGAATTGAATAGTTGTTAATTGATTGATAGTTTGTTATGAAAATCCACTTGACGTAGAATCAAGGGTTTGACTTATTATCGCGTGCAAAGTGTGTAATGGACATGGTTTGAAAAACGGGACCGACTTGACTTACACATCAAGGGTCAAATTGTGCAATAGGTTGATGGCGAATGCGTATGAGCAATCGACTTACAGGGTGTTTGAAAATGGCTCGATGATGAATCGAGAATTAGTTTGAAAATAGTTTGATCCGCTCTAGTCCCTATGGGTGCTCCTAGAAGATAAACTAATAATCAAAGAAATGCAAAACATACATCGGAATGGGAGAGGGGTACATGTAAGTTACACGGGATTGCACGAAATAAAGGGGTCTCATTGTCAGGTAGCCCAAGAGAAAGCCGTGTGTGTGAATTGTGTCCTAAACTACGCCTTGAGCAAAGTCGGGCACGACTCAAAATTAGGGTTCCTGCAAATAACAAATGATACAACAGTCCACCAATTCGGCTTTTAGGATTTCGATAATTTATTATGTATTTTCGATTATGGGTGAATGAGAATAAATAATGAGTATGACAATATGAATATAGCAAGATAATATAACAATAATATTCACAATAATATTTAACGAAAATTAAAGTTATTGGTTAGTTTAGTGAATCGAATCGGGACACGAAAGAATAAGATCTCGTCTTAATCGCAAACATAATGCCGATTAATTGAAGGTAGCCTATCACGATCACAAAGTACAGAAAATGACCCCAATGGTCATTCACCATAGATTTGAAATCAAGAAGGTTATCAACTTCGATACGCGACGCTTACGAATAAAATACTTCATCGATCCAAAAAAATTTGAAATAAAATTGAAAGAGAAAAGTGGTCTCGGATCCTTTGTTTCACGCCAATAATTTGACGGCTAAATGGTGGTAATCTCGTCATCGACCCAAAAGGATAAAAGTAAAATAAAATGCTCAATAATAAATGAGAAAAATAAAAGAAAATCTAACCCTAAAATGTGTAAACTCTAAACTTAAATTTTAAAAAAATAATTATAAAGTTTTTTCTAGAAAATTATATGTACATAAAATAAATGAGATCAAAAAATATTTTTCTTAAAAGAAAATAAATCTAAAAAAAAACTCAATATTTGAAATTTATTTTTTTTAAAAAAAGATAGAAAAGATGGGGGTGTGCAGATGCTAGGAGTTGGGTGATGACTAGAAATCGACTAGAGTCATCATGGGCCCAAGGCCCATTCGTCTATCCCTTACCAAACCCAGCGACCACAGACAATGAAAAAAAACGTGAGGAACACAAACTAACTAAACCTAATTCACTCCTCTTTTAAAAACAATATAAACCAGCTTGACAAAATATTTAAAAAAAATAAAAAAATAAAAATAAAAAAATAAAAAAACATTCACAATCGGTTTATCAAAAGAAGCATAACACAAATCTTCCCTGTCATGACATCAACTAGAATCACGGTGAATCAAGATAAGTGGAACCAATCACACTCTCACCCTTCTCCATAGATCTCGCGCAAATTATTTCAATACGGGTTGGGTTGCCTCATTTGTCGAGTCTCAAACACTCTCGGTTTGCTAGATCCCACGCTCTCAGGTTTTGATTAGGCTTATTCACCAATCTCTTCTTCTATTTTGAGATTTAGTTTGTGTTTTGATGGGTCTTTACGATTTGGTGGGTTTATTGTGGTTGAAAATGGTGGAGGCTTGAAAAGGGATTTTAGGGATTAGGGGTTTGGATAAGGGTTAAACGGGGTTATGGGTTTTACTGTTTCGCAAAATCACCGTGTTTTTGTAGTTTGTTGAATGGATTTGAAGAACAGTTGTTGAAGGAGAGATGTCGGATTTGGTGGTTGTTTTGGGAAGGTTTATGAGAATGGTTGGAGGTTGAAGGTTGGAGAGGAGATGAGTGATATGAAGATGGAGATATTTCACGGAAGGTCTTCTTAGGGTGGATTGGTTTATGGAAGATAGGGGTTTGGTTCGATGAAGGGTTTCGAATGGTTATGGGTTTTGAAGTCTGTGAAGAATGGGGTTTTTGGGATTGAGATGGGTTTGGAAGAATTGTTTGAGGTGGATGTTGATAAGATGGAAGAAATTGGTTTTGAGATGGTGGTTTGAAGTGAGACGGTGGTTGCTGATGAAGCTTTAAGTGGTTCGTTTTGGTTGTGTTGCTGAAAAGAAACAGGTTTCACGAATGGTTTGGAGGTGAGAGTGGTTTCAAGGTTTTGTTAATGGTGATTTAAGCTGGAATGGTGAAGTAAAACGAGTTTGAAGGTGAACATGGTTTGGTGATGGTGAGTTTACTGCATCTGTTGATGAAGAAGCATTGGGAGAGCGACTAGGGATTTCTCATGCAGCCTTCCCTCATGGTTTTATATGGCAAGAGTACCTGGAGGATTGAGGTGAGGTTGTGCCCTTGTAGTACGACTCACTCCATCTCCTCTTTTGTCTGTAGTGAGGTAAATACTTTTTACCACAACACCATATTATCCCTGATTTTGCTGCTAGTAAAATGTGATTTTTACTGTCTGTTATTTTATTTGAAAATGATGCAGGGTACGATGTTGAGAAGTGGCAAGTTGCATTCCAGAAGCAAGTCAAATTTCAGAGTAAAAGTTTTGCAAACTCCTTGGTAATTTCACTGGTAGTGACAACTAGATCAGCATGTCCATGTTTCATTTGAAGCACCTGTTAGTGACAACTAGATCAAAGTCCATGTTTCATTTGAAGCACCTGTTAGTGACAACTAGATCAGCATGTCGGCAATTCTTATTTCTGTGTAACGCAACTTCGCACCACTTTTAGTGTAACAACTCATGTATTTTCCTTCGATGTTCTTGTTTTGCTAACATCTGATTTGCTTGTGATAGAGTTATCGCTACTAGTTTCGCCTCATCCCAAAATTCCTTATTGTAGCATGTTAGTCGCTTCACCAACTCAAACAAATCAAAAGAGGGTGCTAAAAGCTCACACAGTTATTTCTATATTTCAAAGATTTCGACTAGCCATTTGGTCATGCGGTGAATGAGAACCAAACCATCAGCAAAAATAAGAAAACTGTGGTGAGTTTTTTAGACTTCTTCAGCTGACTCTTTTCCTCATCTTCTGAGATATTCATGATATCCCAACTTCTAACTGTTTTGAGGGCTATGCATTCTGTTAATTTCAGCCCTTTTGCTTCATCAATGGCAGGTGGTAATGATACAATCTTCACCTGAGAAGATCACCCTCTACTACCTAAGTGATTCTTTGCAATTCTACGGGAACCAGTATTAGAGCTTTCGTAAATTGACTTAATGCAACCGTATCCGCCGAAATCACTTTGGTTTGTCTTGGTAGGTATTACTCTAGAATCAAATTCATCTCATCATTCTCTATTTATAGTTTTGCAAGTCCTTTTTGTTACTCATGGTTTGTAATGCTACTGATACGCGAGTTGGTAGGCTCTGTACGACATTGCGAAACGTCGCGGCTTTAATGGTGTGTGAACGGTTCGTTCTTTCCATTTCGTGCCGGTTGGAGCAGTTTATGCAGAATGAATTGTGGTATTACATAGGCTGGTGGGTGTTTGTTCTTCTTTTGTGAGCCATAAAGGTTACGACTTTTGTCGTATGCGTATAGCTGTTTGCCTTTTTGCAAAAATGGTGATAATACATGCTGTGATTGAGTAATAAACTTTTGGGAGATGGGTGACTAGATATTTGGGTATACATCTCTAGAGCATCAACAGGAAACAAAGTTGCAGGGATCTGTCACTACTTTGAAACTCGGTATGAAGACTTGGCGCGGTGAAGAACAAGCTCCAACACTATGAATTAATCCACCTTTCCCCACTCTGAATTAATCCACCTTTCTGTACCACTCAGCACTCGAAGACCTCGTAATAACAAGCAGCGACATCAAAGTTTAAACTCTTAATCTTTTGTCTTAACTTATGATACCACTTTCAAGGGTTGAATTTGAATGTACTGTTCCCTTTCTGTAACCTCAAATTTGTATATTTATTGAAACCAATGATTTACTATAATACACAAAAACTATTCAACAAAAGTTCATAATAGAGCTTGGACTAAATCCTGAGGCAAACTATCCAAGGCTTGGTCATGTTTCAGCGTGACGTTATGACATCATCCTGGCTTAAAGTCTTTGGAATCAATACAAAGGAGAAAAATGTGACTGTATTTTTAAGACATCTCTTAATCTTTAAAACTACCTTAAGTATGTCTTAAAGATAATCATATCCTAAGCTTTGCAAAGCCTCCAATTATAATTAGATATTTTGATGCAAGATTTGAGTTTGTTTATTTTTCAATTCAAATTGAATCCCCTTGTTTAAACACAAATTGATGGCCTCTTAGGAATCATCTGTTATCGGCCAGAACTTCCATGTGAGCTCACAAATACACTTTAAGATATAAACACCCTCATTGATAAAATCGCTCCTGGAAGCACGTCTAAGAACCATGGCCTTGTAAACAAACTAAACACTCTTTTAAACATGTATTGATCATGCCAAGAGCTCTCTGAAGCGAATTTCAATATAATCTGAAACGTGAAAAGATTCCAGTCTTGTATCTTAATATTAACTTAGTCGTAAATCCACAAAGCTCGAAACAACCCCTCCAATCACATCTTATAGAAAACAACTGAACCAATTGAAACAAAGTAGGTCACCTTGTACCATGACTTCAACTTGAAATTAACTCATGCCTTATAATTTAATGCATAGAAAGGTTACCGATCCACATAACCACTTGGTATAAGGAAATCTCAAAAGGTAGGACAAATTTGGGGTATGACACCTGCAAGGCAGCAATAATCTCAGCGTAAATAGAATGTTAGTGTCGGTACATGAATCACAAGAGTAAGTATCATCAAAATCTGCTAATGATGGAAAATCAGACAACAATTTAGAAGAAGTATCATCAACTAAATCAGAAAGAAACTTATTTGGATTTACTAGTGTTTGGGTAGGTAGTTGGATTGATTCTTAAGCTTGCTGCATGGCATTCACTAAAGTGGCAAGTTGTCAAATCTGAGTCTGCAAAGCCTGAATACTAGAATATGTTCGTTGCTGAAACTGGAGATCATTTATAGTCATTTTCTTGACAAGGTCTACTAGTGAAGGCTCGGAAGGTGTAGAGCGCACAATTTGGAATTCCTTCAGATGCTTATTCGAATCCTTACCTGCAAGAGTATTAAACCTTGGCAACAAGTGTATTAAATCAGATTCCAATTCGAAGGGTACAGTAACAGTAGGATATTATGTACATAAATCAGTATAATTCATATTATGCGCAACAAGTTATCTAAGAGTTCTTTGATTTTCTATATTAAATTTAATATGAAAAAAAATCAACAAAGAAAGAGAAAACACATAACTACTTCAGCAATGCAGCAACAATTAGGAAAATACCAACAATGTCCCCATTAAGAAAAAGAATGGAAAACAAGAAAAGCAAAAAAAAAATTTAAAAATTATGAAAATATAAATAAAAATCAAATCAGAATAAATCTCTACAAAATACTTCAGATTTTTTTGAAAATATGAAAATATAAAGTAAATCAAATAAAATAGGAAAATAAGGAATTTGTGATTTTTAAGGCCAAAATCATTTAGAATTATATTCTAAATGAGTACTGTTCGCGATTTGTTTTGAATTTTCTAGAAAAAATTCTGAGCAAATCGAAACAATGGCTTCTAAACTCACCTGTTAAGCTGGAATACTTACCATTGAAATCAACAAGACTCTAAAAATCAACAAGCAAAAACAAAAAAAAACATAAAACAAAAAACTCTAACAAGACTCTAAACTAAAATTATATAATTGGCTAGCATCAACAAGAATCCCCAACAACGGCGCCAATTTGAACCGATGTCGCGCATAAATAAAATAAAGAGTGGGTGGTTACTCGTTGTTTTGCTTTTCTTTTCATTTGCTCGTGTGTCAGCATTGTATTGCATTCTGGCATCATAAAGCATCATTTAGAATTCATTGCATTTTAGCATTTGTCCTTTTACATATCATCGTATCTAAGGGACAAAATTTTCTGTTTGCTATATTTAAATACCTTTCACTACGATTCTATGGAGATTGTCATCTCTCATTGCCATCAGGTGGAGATATTTAAATAAGGGAAATTGTTATACCCCAAATTTTGACCCATAGATCACATCATCATTCTAAGAGCATCATCATTTGCTTATCTAACCTTAACCTATTTCAAGGTTGTCTTTGTCAAGATGCAGATGAATTAAGGTTCCATACGGTCAACAATCGGGATTTCTATGGTTTGATTAGTCAATGTCTTGGATTGGTTCTCCATGAAATAAGTCCCCACATCATCAAGGATACTACATTGGATCAAGTATGAATCCAATTTGAGGTTGCCACCCAAAGAATAAGAACAGTGTAGTTCAGGACCCCCGATTAGGGTTTCTAATCAGGAAAAGTCAAATGTGGTTTGAATTTTGATTTAAACGGTACTCCAATTATAGAATCATGATCTATGAAGCTTATAAGACCCCAGGGAACCAAAAACACCAAACAATGGATCCGGAGTTTTTTGATTGTTCGATTCGTCTAACTGAAAAGTCAACTCATTGACCAACAGGGTTTTGACCCAAAATTGAATGCAATTATGTTCCTAATGTTATATTACTTCTAGTCATGAAGTTTTATGACCATTGGATCAATAATTGAAGAGTAATAGAAAAGTCGGGAAATTAGGGTTTTGAAAGGGGCAAGACCATAACTTCCTAACCGCACATCCAAATGGAGTGGTTCAAAGCTTGTTGGAAAGGTCTTGGGGAGTCCTACAAAAGTTCAGCAGTGATCCATTTCAAAAAATGAATAGATTTGGAGTTATGATCCAAAACAAGTCAAGAGGGAAAAATACTTAGTGAAATTTCTTGGTTTTGGCACTTTTCAAGTCATGTTTTCAGCCAACTTCAAAAGGGTGTTTGACCTAGTTCTACTTGGAGTTTGAAAAAACACAAAACATGAAAGTTGTAGAGCATGATGAGGGATTTCCAAAAAGTACAAATGAATCCAAACATTTGTCAAAACCTGTCAAGAATTTCTTTTCCACTATAAATAGAGACCTCCTCAAGGTATCAACGCACAAGAACAATCTCACAAAACCAGAAAGAATTCATCAAGAAACTAGTTACACTTTTCTTGAAATTCAAGCAAGAACCTTCAAAATATGTCTTGGATAGATTTCTTGCCAAATCCATTTCCAAGCATTGAGATTCACTAAAAACCATCTGCACAATCCACAAATGATGTTTGGAAGGTGTTCAAACCTTTAAATCAATCCAAATTTCCATGTTTCCAAAAGTCAACTTTCAATCTAGCAAACTTTGACATTTCACACAAAACTAGATAACACCTTGCTCAAACCTGTTTTAATCATCTCAACACTCCAAACACCTTTGGTTTGAGGTGTACTAGCTGTCAAAAACATCTAAGAACCTCTGCATCACTTGTTCTTGGATCTGTCACAAGGTTTCCTTCCTTTTCTTCAAGTGCAAGAAAGTTGTTGGTTCATCAAGGAATTATTGGATATCAGCTGGAACAACTCTTCAAGGTTTTCCCTACTAAATAGTTTGCTTGGAGGTCTACAAGAGGTTAGCAGTCACTACCTCGTTCATGGACTGTCATGAACATGCATAGTTTGCTTTGGTTGAAATGTGTTTTAAAAATAAATGCAGCTCATATATGAATCTGTTTTGCATTGTTTGTTTTGCTCACCATTATGTTTAAACATCTTGTTAATCATCACACAATGTTGTACTACTATGTGTTAACTTTTGAAACTCCTTAAGACACTGCTCCATGTCATGTATGAACATTGAGAAGATTGGTTTGCAACTGTTATTGGATATGGATGTTGGATCTGAATGATGAACTATTCTACTTTTGAACATTATTGTTGGTTCTATTTAGTCTAGGCATGATGCTTAGATTTTGGTGATTGATCATTTGCATTTGAGGACTTGATAGGTTATGCTCAACACTTGCTCTTGTTATGCTTGGCATGTTCTATTTGAGTTTAGTTTAAGTCTATTTCTATTTTGATTCAAAACTATTTTGAGTATGTTTATGCTTGTATCATGTTGTGTCTTGTTGTATTTTGATGTGAATCATAAGTGAATGTCAATCATAAACCATTGTTGAACATATACTACAAGGATCAGGTTTTGGTTCAATCATTTTGCTTTAGCTACCTATGTAATGTTTCTGATTCTGTTGCAACCTGTCATGGAAGCCTTTAAATTCTTAAGTTTTCTTGCTATCAGTTTAAATCAAATTCTTAGATGTTCAATCCATGATGTGTTATGTTTGAATGAGTATTGATTGAAGTTTTGATAGTGTTGGTTCTGCCACAATCAACTTTGCCTTTTCAATCCAAAATGAATTTTGCAACTCATATGCCATTATCTATTCTAGCACAATTTTGATGTATCTTTCTGCTCAAACCTTGCATATACCATGTTTAGAATGTGTGCAGATCATCTATCTGATCCAAGCTTGCTTGCATAGAACTCAAAATTTGAAAATGCATCTCAAAACCATACTTATGCAGTTTCTATCGTGTTTTCATTTGTGAGCATAATTTGAGAAAACTGAATGCACCATTGTTTTCCTTGTCAAAAATCACACAAGATAGACCTAAGATTTGCTAAAATTCATGATGTTTTGACTTGTTTTAAAGCTTCACGTTTTTGACATGTTTTGCTTGTTTTGTCCTGCTTGGAATGTTTCCCAGAATCCACACATTGAAGTATATATTGCACTAGGGTGGTTTGATACATTGGATGTATCACCACCCCAGTGGTCGTGACCTATGCGCTCGCGTACTTGCCTTGCCCCTAGTCCTTAGTTTGATCCGTGTGGAGATAAACTCTTTTAGCTATTTTTTCATTTTTCCATGTTTTGGCATTTATTCTTCCTTCTCCATGATCGATCACACGCGTGCACTAGCTAAATTGGCAAAGTTTTAGACTGATGACCCAAGGGTTGTGGGTTCAATACCTACCATGTGCACTCCTTTATTTTTACCACTTGGTTTTTTTTATGTTTTCTTCACAATTTTGAAAATCATATAACTTCTTCATTTTTTTCACATTTGTGATCCATTCGTTTTGCAAAGTTTTCCTGATTGTGTCTACTTTCACATAGTGAGAAAAGAATTCAAGGATTTCATCCTAGAAATACTTTAACCCACTTGAAAGACATGTTGCATTTTATGGCTTTCACCTTGCTTCTTGTTGAAACTATTCTCAACTTCTTCTTAATTTAATCTTGTGAGAATTGGTTATACTTTATTTATACATGTTTTCTAACTTGTTTGATTGTTTTAATTGGCTTGACTCAAGGTCTTATCTTGTTCAAATCTTTGTTTTTGATACATCTAATTGATTGACATTGTGAACTATGTTTATGAATAATGCTACCTATTGATGTTGTAACCTCTCGAGTGTGTTCTTCATGTGTCTTCTACTTGTCTAGAAGTCTTGTTAGAACTATAATATGATAGGGTTTGCTTCATTTTTGTTGTAACCATGAACTTGTATGCTTCCCTATGAAACTTTGAACTCCTTACTTGAATTGTTGTACCATTCCTTGTATGCTTACTTGTACTTGATTGTCATCAATGCATAGTTGTTGGTCTCATGTTGTTACATTTTATTCCCTTTGATCCCTATAACATGCTTGCCTCAAGTTGCAATACTTGCCTTTAAACATGTTTGAATTACATGATCTATTTGTCTTGGTGGTTGTTACATGCTTGCATTTTCTTGGTTGTTACCATGCTCTTTCATACCTTCATCATGTTTGAATGAATGCCTATTTTCTTTATAGATTTGTTAAGTTATTCCCCAGTGATGGAACTTGTTAGTTCTCATCCAGTTTCCTCTTTTCCCTATGTTGCAATGAAAATTGAATATCAAGCTATTGAATTAACTTGAATCTTAATTCTTTTACAACCGAATTTTAATTTATCCAAAGGAAAGGTCTAAAGAAAGAAAAACCCTTTTCGCGATGTAACAACAATGCTAAGAGATTCGGGGATCGGGGGTTGGTTATACCTAGGAAAGGTGTTAGCACCCTAAGCATCTGTAGTACTCTACAGGAACCTTTTGTTTGTTTGTATGCTAAGTTTGTTAAATGTTTGCTATGGATTGGGAAAAAAAAGTGTAGGTTAAAACCTAAAGATATATACACTAAGTTTGCTCGCAAAGATATCGCATCTTCTGCCTACGTATCCTAACTAGGATAGAATCATAGCAACCATAGTTCACCTCACTAAGTTTGAAGAACACTTGATTGTGATCAAGGTTCCAAGGGGAACAAACATGACAATGCTTGTTTAGAGTTTAAGGAAACTCTCCAGATCAAGTTGAACACTTAAGAAAGGGAAGTAAGTAATCATGACGATGATTCTTACATAGAGTTGACAAACTCTATCCTAGGTTCTAGTTGAAAGAGCACTCCTAACAAGGGTGGGCTTTGTAGACTTAAGAAAAGTCTAAAGAACAAGTTCCACTTAACTAAGTGTATGAATGACTTAACGAAGTCAAGGGAGAGATGAGTTGTTTATGACACAAGGGTCAACGGAAAGACTTTTCCTTTGGAAGGAGAGAGAGGAGGCAACTTGGATGAGAACTAAAAAGTTCTGTCTCTTGGGGAAGAAACTACTTAATAAAGTAATAAATATTCAAACCTGATGAAGATGAAAGCATGGTTACAACCATATGAAGCAAGCATGTTAAAGGTATCAAATGTAACTACAAAATATGCATTGATGACGATCAAAGCAAATAATCAAGCAAGAAATGTGACGAC
Organism: Lathyrus sativus; assembly: GCA_963859935.3. Lineage (NCBI taxonomy): Eukaryota > Viridiplantae > Streptophyta > Magnoliopsida > Fabales > Fabaceae > Lathyrus > Lathyrus sativus. The sequence continues at coordinate 60,662,213 of OZ012741.1, forward strand.
AGATCAAGCTTAAAATAATTTCTCAGAGGAAACAAAATAACTCATGGTAACAACCCAAAGAAAATAATCCTATCATGTTATCGCACCCTCATTTTCACCTTTAGCCTTTATACCCTACATTCACCATATCATACATCGTTCTATTGCATATTGAGCATGTGGGTTCACAAGGTACGGATTGGATCGGTTTGTTATTTTCCATTTTTAAATGAGATAAATTTCCTATCATGGAATACATGGAAGAAAAGGTTCATCACCTAAGGTTTGATCTAAGTTGGAAAGTCTACTCATGTAGATTACTTCAAGAACAAGTTACTTGAAAATATTGGGATATTCAAGATATATATTCCTAATGAACATGAAATTCAAGGCCAAATTCAAGATTGTTTCATCCAATTTTGTTTCAAATTCTTGATCAAGTGGAGTCCAAATTTGCAAAGCATGAGTCAAGATCACAAGTCCATAATTCAAGACTTCATCCATTTCAAGTTTGATGGTTCTAGGGGAATCCATCATGAATTCATGAATTAGAGACAAGAATATTACCAAGAGAAATTTTAATGACATCATAAGAATGTCATCTGTTGCAAGATTTCCAACCCTAAGTAATGTTTAGAAATTAATTTATTTCTAATCTTCATTCAAGTCTCTAATCAAATTCATGTTATGGTAATGCCACACCAAGTCCACATTATGCTTACAAACATCCAAGAAATATGCAAGAATTAAATCAAGATTGGAATGTTTTAAGACCAAGCTTATGCATGTTTAATCATGGCAAAACAGTCCCATGCAAGAGATGATAAGTTTCTTCATGTCACAAGATCACATGTCACAAGACAAAGGGAATAACATGTGACAATGCTTCTACATATCAGAATTTTCAAAATGCTGTCAAAGGTGGTAGCATTGACCACAAGAGTTGTCCAAGCACAAGCCAACAAAATGGGTGCAAGGCACAATGTGCTGCAGAAAAAACAACATAGGCAAAGTGCAACAGCAAAAATGCAGCATAGCTCTTGCATGGAAATGGAAAGAAAGAGAGTGACATGAGGAAATGTGGTAAGAGACACTACTTCATGAAAAATCTGATATGTGGGAAGAAGAGAAAACCCTAGAGGGAAGAGATAAGAAGGAGGGGGCTGTAAACAAAGATTCATTCACTCTTCATTCATTCAACATTTTACACACATTGCAAACCAGAAAAATAGAGAGAGCAAGAGAAACCTTAAAAACCAGAAAAATAGAGAGGAAAAAAACTAGAAAAAAGAGAGTGATATAGAAGCATAAGAGGACCATTAAGTAACATAATCTTCATAATATAGAGTGAAGAGTGGAGAGCACCTCCAACAAAAATCAGTGGAGGACTTGCAATAAAGATAGAAAGCTCTTGGGTATCCATTTCAAACCTTTCTCTCTTTACTTTTTGCTTTTATATTCATTTGACTTCCTCTTTTATATGTTGTTGTATTGAGTATATCATGTAAGATTCTAAGGGGACCAAAAAACCATTTTTGAGAACTAATAGAAAGGAAACAAAACCATAAAAGACAGCAAAAAAACAGCAAATATTACATTTTCCGCTTCAAGTCGCGCCGCGACCCATGTTTGCGGCGCAAACATGCCAAAATCAGAATGAAAATTTTCCCAATTCACGGCGCGAACACCCTTCGCGGCGCGAACATGCAAAAATCAGAATGTTCACTTTTCTCAGTTCGCGGCGCGAGCACCCTTCGCGGCGCGAACTGATCAGTTTGTTTATGTTTTTTTACTGTTTATGCTTCGTGCCGTTTTTTTTGCATGTCTCGATTTTTTTAGCCGACTAACCCATATGTTTGTATGGTTTTAGTGTGAATATTGCTATTGTCCTTGTTGACTTTTGATTCCAAAAAAGAACATTTTTCAAAAGCAAACTCTCGATTTTATCGAGCCATTTTCAACCTTGTAAGTCGGCCGCCTTGTGCGTCCGCCATCGACCTTGTTCGTATCACCTCAAATACTTTTTACAAACACTAAACCTTGATCCAACATCAAGTGATCCTTTTTCTTATAAACAATCCAAAACACAATAAAATATACGATTAGAATTATGCACCATGAACTTTAAAGTGGTGGAGAAGGAATGAGAATGGAGTCCTCCTACACTCATTTCGAATGTTTTGAATACAAGGCGCTCGACTTGGTTATTCGAGACATTCATCTCTATCTAAAGTCTTTTGTATAATCCTAGTCAAGAATAAATTCTTCACAAAGAAAAAACCTAAAAATAACATCAACTCATCAAACTATTTTTCTCCTTAGGGCATCAATCCGAAAACCCTTTTTCAAGGTATAAAATCAACCAACAAACAACTATTTCATAAGCCTCCGAACTACGGAGCTCTGATTCTTCACTTCTTTTAGGTGAGGATACGTAGGCACAAGGGCCACAATCCTTGGCGAGCACTAAAATAAATAAACCAACCCCTCCTTTCCTTAAGCAAGCAAACTCTTAATAAAAACACCCATTCATGCCAAATAACCTAGAAGGTTCCCATTGAGTACGATGGATGCGAGGGGGTGCTAACACCTTCCCCTCGCATAACCGACTCCCAAACCCTAAGACTTGGTTGCGATGACCACATCCTTTTCCCAAAGGTTTTATCGCTATTTCCCTTTCCTTCCTTGGGATAAATAAAATTCGGTGGCGACTCTGTGTCATTTTTCGCGTAGCGACACATGTTGACTAACATAAAGGAAAATGAATATAAGCAAGTTCATAAGATAAACAGACATGGTGAGAAAGAAAGTCAACAAGACGTGGGGTAACGACTTCAAAACGTACACAACTTCCAAGTGGTTAAGAGGCATTGAAATTATAAAAAACCATGAAATTTTAATTTATCACATGAAAATAGACATTAAAAGGAACACAACACAAAAAGAATGAGTGAAAAATGATAAAAGGTGAACAAGTTATAAAAATATGAAATTAGTGAAAAATATGAACAAAATAAAACAAAGGACTAAAAAAAAGGGTCATGGTGGGACTTGAACCCTCGCCCTTGGCTTCTCAAGCAGTACTTAGCCACTAAGCCACTACACGCACGTGTGAGAGAGAAAGAAGATAAAGAAAATGGAAAAAAGGCAAAAGGGCTGATGGTGAAAGGCGCGCAATGCATGAAAGTGTCTACCACTGGGGTGGCTATACATCCGAGTGTAAATGCCACCCCATTAAAATATATGGGTAACATGACAAAATAATTATGGGCAAAAATGCAAAACCAACAAATATGCAAATGCGTGAAGGTTTCAATCTCACTCAAAACTCCATGGATTTAGGCAAAGTTTAGGTCTAAATTGTGTAGAATTTTATGAGGAATGCAATGGTGGTGTCAGAATTATGGGATCAAGCTTCCAATTAAAAATTCGATAAGTGATACATATGGATGTTTGAAATGCATTTTGAGGTTCAACTCATGTCCCAATCATTTTTAGATCAAATCAAACACACACACACATTATAAACATGTTGAGGAGTGAATGTGAGCACAAGACTGAGTTCAAAACAGTCTGTGGTGAAAAGTGATAATCAGGTTGCAAATTGACATATGAAATGCCATAGGATGTTCAGTTCAGGTTTAATGCACAATTAAGTCAAGTAAATCACATACACACATTACAAATATGTCCATGAATGATTTTGAGCACAATGATGGTCTCAAACAGGCTGTGATGGAAAATGATGTTCAAGCTGCCATTTGGTATTTTGATGTATACATAAAAAGTTCAGAACAACTTCTAGGCACATCTAGATCAAACCAACACTTCAAGCAAGTTACAAACATGCATACAAGTGATCTCAAACATGTAGACAAGTTGCAAACTGAATTGAAATAAAAGTGACCTCTTCATGGCAGGAATGACATGTGAAATGCAAGTTGGAAGTACAAAACACATTGTAGGCATATTCAGGTCAATCAAATACAACACACAAACTATATACATGCTAATGGATGATTTCAGACACATAGATTAGTCACAAGACAGTTGGAATGAGAATGACTTATTAGATGCAAAATGACATATTGAGATGCAAGTTGAATATCAAAACAGGTTCTATGCATATTCAGACCAACAAAACACAACACACAACTTCAAAATATCACATAGGGTGTGTCTAAACCTTAAAATTGTTTACAAACAACATGGATTTGAAAATCAAATAGCAACTGCTCAAACATTCATATATTGGCAATATTTGGATCAAAATTGATTTGGAACAGTTGGAGGTGCAAGGGAATGTATTCAACAACTTTCAAATGATATAACAAAGGAGTCTAGCACCTAAAGTTGTCATGAGATGCATACAACAAGAATATGACCAACAAAATGCATTTTCAAACATGATGAAGCCAGGTTGTTATGACAGAGGAATGAGACAGACAGAATGGGTTGATTCATGAATATACAAATCTCATATGTTACTAGAGATCCAACTATGAATGAATTAACTTAAAACTAATCAAGCCACATAAAGTGAAGTGTGTGTCCAAGTGATTTTTCAAAACTGTTTGCAGCAGATGGTACAAACATGGTTCAGTCACAACCAAATGGTCTCACAATGATAAACATCACACACACATCTCATAAATGCAGGGAGGAATGAGTTACAACTCAGAAATTGAACATATTGCAAGCATTTAAGGTCTTGGCATGTTCATGGTGGTTTTGGCTTGAAAAAGAGCAGTTTGAGAGTCAAATAAGAAAATAGGTACACATGGCTCAATTCAAACATCCACACACCTTAAACTCATGAATATAAGTGAGTTACAACTCAAAACCACTAGCATATACAAACAGCACAACAAATTGGTATGTTGTGGCAGATTTTAGCATAAAAATGCAATTGAAAGTGAAATTTAAGGAATTGTGAGATCAAGCATGAATAAACCAAATAAATCAAGTATACACATCATAAATATGGTAAGGAGAGTGCTTTAACTTCAAGAAAGAGTATATGTCAGTTAGAATGGAAATTGGTATGCTATGATGAAAAGTGAAAAATATGTCTTGGCAAGACTTGTGCCAGCAGGTGATTTTTTTAAAGCAGTGAGTTTTCAGCCAAGATAACAATATTCACACATCATAAATATGTCAAGGAAAATGATCATGCATTTAAATCAAACTCATAACAGTTTGCAGCAGAATTTTGATATGCTGTTGGAATGTGAACAGTTTTGTGAATGACATATAGCAGCAAGTATGTTTCATGACAGTTTGAGGCAAATGATATCACACACCAATTTCAAATAGCTAGGACAATGATTCAATGCACATAAATCAAGTAGACATGGATTGAAACAGAATGTGATGTATTGGTGGTATCAATGATGTTTGAAATGTAAGTGAAGTAATGACAAGTTAGTTTGAACACTTAAGAAGTTTTTTAGCACATAGACACCACACACACCCTCAAAATAGGTAAACAAATGAGTCCACAATTTTAAAACCAAGCAACAAACTGATCCAAACAGAAATGCTATGTAAAACCACATTTGACAGCAAAAATACAAAATTCCATGACAGTTGGGGTGCTTTTTTCAAAGATGGTGAAACTCATGCATAAACAATGATGTATTCTTATTATATACATGATAACAGATGTGCTACAATAAAAAAATAGTCACACTTCAATCAACACAAGGTTTGGCATATTGGATGTGAAAAACAGTGGCAAAACCAAGTTTATGTCAAAAATATCAATGTTATTCTTATGGTCATTTTTTAAACAAATGGTTGGAATATAACATGAAACACAAACCATCATCAACACATCATTCATAACCATAACACATTAATAAAGACAGCTACATTGCAATCAACTTTTGGCAAAAATAGTTTGGGGACAGCATGAGTTTGTTTTCAACATATGACCTCAAATTTGTATAACATGGCAATGTAATGTATGAGATGAAGTTCAAAGTCACATACCTCTTGTAGACACTCTTGATCAAGAAATAGAATAAAGAAAACCAGAGAACTTCAAGTACCACCTAGCTTTGGAGCTTTCTTCCTTTGAGACAAAATGCAACCATTGTGATAGCTTGAGCAAATCAACTTCCAGCTGATGTTTGATGTTTTGGACAGTTGTAATAAGATACATGTGAGGTGTTTGGATGGTTAAAACAACTGAAATAGACCTGGTATGAGATTTGGCTGATTTTGAGTATAAGGTCAAACTTGCTTGGTTTGAGATTTGACTTTTGGGAGAATGGTGTTTTTGGGTGGTTTAAAGACTTGAGCACCTTCTACACAACATTTTGTGGATTGTGTAGATGGTTTTTGGAGGTTTAAAGTGTATGAAAATGAGTTTGGTGGCTGAACTGTCCAAGACAATTTTTGGTGTTTTTGGGTGATTTTGAGATTTTGGAAAAATGAAGTGAGAAGGGAAAGAAGGAGAGCTTGTGATTTCTCTGGTTTTGAGAAGGACTCTGGTGTGTGGAATGAGGTAGAGGAGTGCTCTATTTATAGGGAAAGTAAGGGTGAGGACAGATTTGGGAGGTTTCCTTCCTAAGAGAGAAAAGAGGAAAATTGGATTCAAATCCTTCAAAAGGTGTTTCTTGGCTTTGAGGTAATCTGAAGTCAGGTGTAATGATGGACTTAGAGGTGGATGAAGTGAGGCTAGGATGGTAGGGGCATGGTTGCTGCTGATTTTCACTTTTTCACCTTTTGTATTTCTTGAATTTTTTAATGCAAGTTGCATTTGCAACTTGCAAGCCACTTGCATAGCTTCCAATTTTCACTTCCTATGCATTCTTTTCATAATTCTACACTTCAAAACATCTAAATATTAGAAACAACAAGATCCAAGGGCTGATAATGGTCCATCTTGATGAAAATCTCACTTGTAGAAAAATCAGATTTTGTGCTTCAAGTGTGACAGTCCCAACTTCACTAATCCATAACTCTCAGCTCGCAAATGCCATTGATATATTTTAGTACTTTTTGGAAAGCCCTCAAGTAGCTCTAAAACATTTATGTTTTCATGAATTTCAGATTCTCAAAGAAGCTTGGCCACAAAGCCTCTCAAAGTTGCTGAAAAACAAGCTTAAAAATGAAATTTCTCTAAGTTATTTTCCCTTCTTGAAATGAATTTGATCATAACTCCAAATCTATGCATTTTCTGACCATGGACCACTTGGGGACTTTTGTAGAAATTGCCAAGAGCTTTCCAATGAGCTTTGAACCAACTCAATTGAATGTGTGGTTAAGGAGTTACAGTCTTGCCCCTTTCAAAACCCTAATTCCCGACTTTTGTGATTACGCCTCAACCCTTGATCCAATTGTCATGAAATTTTATGGGTAGATGCAATATGTCATTAGAAACATTTTTGATTCACATCTTGAGGTCAGATTCCTTATGACTAAAGAGTTGACTTTTCGGTGAACTGAACGATCGATCGGTGGCTACCGAATCGAATGTTGATGCTTTGGACCTTTTGAGGCTTTGAAACTTCTTGAATGGACTTTACCAAGCCATATGAACATTATGGACCATGATCCTGTCATTGCAACACCTTTTAGATCAAAAGTCAAACCACAGTTGACTTTTCCTACTCGAAAACCCTAATCGGGTATCCTGAACTTCACTGCTTTTGATTCCTGGGTGTCAACCTCAAATTGGATTCATGCTTGATCCAATGGAATATTCTTGATGATGTGGAGACCCAATCTCAAAGAGAACCAATCCAAAAGATTGATTGGTCCACCCTCGAAATCTCGATTTCGGCTGTACAAAACCCTGATTCTCTTGTAACTTGACAAAGACCACTTGAAAAGGGTTAAGGTTAGATAAACATGGGAACATGCTCCTAAAATGATGTTGGAGATCTAAGGGGTCAAAATTTGGGGTATGACAGTTGCCCCTATTTAAATATCTTTCACTAGATGGCGGCGAAAGATGACAATCCTCGCGGAATCGTAGTGAAAGGTATTTTAAATATAGCGAACCAAAAATTTTATCCCTTAGATCCACTGGTATGCAAATGGACAAATGCGGATATGCTATGAACCTAGATGATGCTTTATGATGCTTGAATGCAAGACTGATACAGACATGCGAGCAAAGATAAAAGACGACAATACAATGAGTAACTACTCATGGGGGACCCAAGACACTGGGGAAAGATCCAAGGCAAAACAAACAAAATAGTTCAATCGTGAGTAAAGATGCTTCTCATGGGGGAATCTTTCACACAGGGGACGTAAACTCCAACAGGGGAGACAAAACTTCATTGGGAAAAAGGAGACAACACTCCGCTAGGGAAGAAGGCAATTCTCCACCGGGGAAATGAAAGAAAAGAGACGCAAACCTCACTGGAGATAATCAAATGAGGAATTTCCTATAACGAAGAGTTCGAACGGGATCTTTAGGAAAAACAGAAAAACAGACTTTGCAAAGTGATAGCAAAATGGGACAAGATCGCCAAAGACAATTGGACTTTCAAGCAATGCCAGTCACCACTGGACTTTAACAGAAAACGCCAGTCACCACTGGACTTTAACAGAAAACGCCAGTCACCACTGGACTTTAAAAGAAAACTGCCAGTTACCACTGGACTTTAAGTGAAAGCTGCCAGTCACCACTGGACTTTAAATGAAAGTTTCCAGTCACCACTGGACTTTAAAGGAAAGCTGCCAATTACCACTGGACTTTAAAGGAAAGTGTCAGTCACCACTGGACTTTAAAAGAAAGCTGCCAGTCACCACTGGACTTTAAAGGAAAGCTTCCAGTCACCACTGGAATTTAACAGAAAATTCCAGTCACCACTGGACTTTAAAAGAAAGCTTCCAGTCACCACTGGTCTTTAACAAGAAATGCCAGTCACCACTGGACTTTAACAAGAAATGCCAGTCACTACTGGACTTTAACAAGAAATGCCAGTCACTACTGGACTTTGACAAGAAATGCCAGTCACCACTGGACTTTAACAAGAAATGCCAGTCACCACTGGACTTTAACAAGAAATGCCAGTCACCACTAGACTTTAACAAGAAATGCCAGTCACCACTGGACTTTAACAAGAAATGCCAGTCACCACTGGACTTTAACAAGAAATGCCAGTCATCACTGGACTTTAACAAGAAATGCCAGTCACCACTGGACTTTAAAAAGAAATGCCAGTCATCACTGGACTTTAACAAGAAATGCCAGTCACCACTGGACTTACTGGGGATCTCACCAAAAGATGTGGGACAATTGCTTTACAAGCCAAACTTTTTCAAACAAAGATAAATAACCAAAAGAAATTCCTCAACTCCTCAAGGATATTCCATTTAATACAAAGAGAGGTTGTTACCACAACACTACTGGAGAAGGATTTTTCTTCGAATAGGATCTGTAAACAACTCTTCCTGGGGGTATAGTGCACGATAAGTGTACAACCAACGTAGATTTGGAAGCCACTTCCCAGGGATCAAAGTTCAATTTAGGAAAGAGCTAGAAAGAAACGGTCAAACAAGACTCCAACCATTGAGGGTTGAACTCAAATGGGAATTTATCTTATCCAAGCGTGGGAAAGATAACTGAAACAACCATCATCCACGAGGATTGAACTCTGTGGGGAAATTAGAATTGGCGGGCAGTTTATGCCTAAGGGATGACAAATTTATTGGAGAGAAGAGACAAACCCAATCACTTGGTGAAAAACACCAAAGTGAAACAGGACCAGGTGATAACCGGAGATAGCAAAAATGCACGGATGCTATGCATATGCTTTATGCCATGCTTATGTTTATATTGATAAAACAGACGAAACAAAACAGGAGATGAAATAAACATCTCGACACAAATACCTAGCCAACTTTACCAGATGGACCATCACTGGGGATGATCATGTAGAATCAACAACTCTACTTCAAGGTGACCACCTTCTTTGGGGAAAATATTACTCCACTCAAGATACAACACCAAGCTTTACTTGAGGGTCTGGAAGAATGAGTCCGGTTTCTTTGTTGAAGGAGGAACCCATGGGAAACTTCCAATATCAACTGAAGTAACGACTTACTGGGGAACTTCCAGAAGACGCCATAAGAACCAAATAGCTTTGTACCCTATATTGCATAATGATCATCACAACGAGTAATGACCCTTGTAACCAATGATCTCTCAAACTTCTCTTCCCCAGAATACATGGTCTGTGAGAAGAAATCGCCAAGAGGATTTTACAAAAGAATTGACATACAAGATGCCCCAATATCTTCAAACTCTGAGAGATTCACGAATCTCGGCATAACTGCCCCAGTTTAACTGTCTTTGAGAGATTAATCTAATCTCGACTTGATTGCTTCTGATTAACTGGTCTAGAGTGGTCGGCCTTTGAAAGGAGCTAAGAAACAACTTGTTTATAAGACCCCAAACGACGTGCCCCAGAACACATGGGGTGCAAGAAGAAATCACCAAGAGGATTTTACAGAAGAATTGACATAGAAGATGCCTCAATATCTTCAAACTCTTGGAGAAGTTCACGAACCTCGACGTAACTGCCCCAATTCAACGGTGCTTTCCCCACAAAGTCTCGGACTAGAAGTAACAACTGAGGAACAAACTTGCCCCTGCAACAGAGTTGCCCCAGACTAAACTGTTCTTTGAGAGCTTCATCGGCTTCTGACCTGCAGTCGTGACAAGTGATGAACAAATCTTTTAGCTTGGTTGCCCCAGGCTAAGCCTCCTTTATCAAATCAAATTCCCTAGCTGACATCGTTTGTTGGGATTCCTTTGACATTGGATTGTCTAGCAAACAATATTTTTCATTTAGAAATTGGCAAATTTCAATGTAAAATTCATGCAATCTTTTGAAAACATTTTGATGAAACACACGCGGCGGAGTGATCAAACGATCAAAGTGAAAGCGATCCAATCATTTTACGGATGATGGATACAGTGATGAACACACACAAACATCAAAGATCATTTAGGAGTAATGTTATCCAACCTTGCTGTAATATGCTTTCAAAACAACCTTACCTCAATTAGGTCTTTTAAGGGTTGTAACGTGGTTTGGTTCACGGCTCATGAAACAAAGGATAAAGGCTCAAAGTTATTTGTCCCACCCATTCTCCATGATGAACTTCAATCTTACGCTCGGTTAACTCAAACTATATATTCAGGTTCCCATAGGCTTTAAGAATTGAACTGATGATAGTTGGTGATGATTCAAAAATCTAGGGTAGTCACAACTCCCTTACAGTATTTGATAGCTTTTTGCTAATTTGAGGATTTCAAAGTGAAATTTTTAAAGGTTTCCTCTTTTTATTATCCCTTACTTTTTGCCTGAACTGTTTTCTTTTGGATATACAGTCAGTGGGATGCCCCTTTTTGCCTAAGTCTCCTTCATAGGTTTTGACTTAGCGGGCTTTTCAATTTTTTTTTCTTCTTCTTCTTTTTCTTTTTTGAAAACGGAGGTGACTACCTAGTTTAATGGCTACGGCGGACCACCATCATCTTTTGAACTTCGACACTTATTTATTGTGTGCGAAGGAAAACCTGAATGCACCACTTTTAAAGTGTCTTATATGCATATATCTCCGAGTTAACTGAGAACTACCCACACCAGGTTTGAGATTTAAGGTTTGTTTTTGTAGAGAAAGAAAACTCCTACTCCTAGGCTCGAAGGGGTTAACGAGGGATTATCTTCCTTATTTCCTCGGTGTTTAGGGATTGAAACAATGCCTTACATCATCGGCAAAGTTAAATTGAAAGCATATCAACAGCAGTTATGGATATAGTTCTCATCATCCTCCCCAATCTTTGAACAACAGTTTAGTAAAGAAAAGAAATTTTTGCGTTGTTTTTTTTTGGTATTTCATAACAATGAAAGGAAAAAGAAAGAGCGAAACGAATGGACTTAATCAAAAGATGCACAAACATTTCATTAATATTTCCAATTCAAAATGAACAACAGCTTACAAGCAATTCAAATTAAACAACAAGGGAAATACAACTGAAAATACTGAAACAAACAGAATACAGCCAGCTTAGGAGATTTGACTTAATAACTTCAGTTTCCAGACCCAAACAGGGGAACACCTCTATCACTGATTACTTGCTCCTTGTGGTATAGAACCTTGAGAGGCCTCGTAGGTCCTTTGTCCTTTGCTTCAAGAGCTGAGACACTGGTACTTGGTTTACCTTCTTGAGGTTTTAACAGCTCCAACAAACTTTGCACCTTCAACCCAAAACCTTTGCACTCTTCCACCAAATGCCCCATTGTCCCAGTATGGTACTTGCATTCAACTTACGGGTGATGTTCTTCAAAGATAAGTTTTTTGTCATAGACTAGCTCTTGCACCACAAATCCTAACGCCAAACAAGTGTCTAGTTCATGTCCTTCAGCCCCTTTGTGAAACTCGCAAGTCAAGTTTGCATTATGCCATGGTCCTGGCACAAGGTTAAGAGCTCGTGGAATCACCAACGAATTCTGAATTAGTAGCGGATAAAGCTTACTTAGCGGCACAGGAACTGTCTTGTAGCATGCCTTGTTCCTTTTGACAGGATTCTTCTTATTCATGTTCTTGCTTCGAGAACTTTGAGGGGAAACAACCAATTGAGGTGCTCTTTTGGTAACCACCTGACAAGGATGACGTTTTGGCGCAGGCCCAAATACTGGTTGACGATGGTCTGACCGTTGAAGCTTAGGAGGTTCTTGAGCTGAGAGAGTCACCGGAAGTGATGGACTTACGACCTCTCTAGGCACAATAGGGGGAGAATACCCTTCATTCCTCATCAAATTCTGCAAAGTCTCCAAAACCCAATTCATCTGACCTTTGAGGATCCTGATTTCCTCCTTCAAGGCTTCTTGCCCTTTCAAAAGCTCGTTCATCGTTTCCATTGGTCAAGAATGCGTGCTAGGTATCCCTCTAGAGACAGGAAGGGAAAGATGAGACTCAAGGCTGAAAAATACAAATGCAAATGTGACAACACGCTCATGCAATACAAAAAGTTTCATGGAACTCAAAATATTTACAAACATCAAGATTAACCAAAAACTTCTTCTCATTAACCAACAGTTTGAATTACAACATGTCAGTACTTCTTACAAGAGTCTTAAACAGAAAGCTAAATAAAAGCTAACAAAAGTCCTAAAGAGGTTCTCTGGATAGCTTCGAGTTGAGCTTTTTGATCTCTTCTTCCATCCGAGCCTTCTCGAGGATAAGCTTCTCCATAATTAGCTTCTACGGAGTCACCTGAGGACTAAGTGAAGATAAATCATCTGATACTTTCCTCTTCTTACAAGAGAGTACTTCCTTATTCTTCAGCTGTAGTGGTTTCTCGAGCTTTACATTTTCTTCGACAACCACAAGATCTTGTGCTTCCAAGCATCCTCTTACTCAAAGCGATTCCTAAATGTGTAGCCTTAGCAATGTCTTTCTTCATAGGGTCTTTCTCCATGATTGGAAAAGGAGACCTGTCAAGAATGGGCAATCCAACCAAAGATATGGGTATTAGTTGATAATCAGAAAAGTGAAACAATGATAGACTGGATCAAGAACTAGAGAAACATGGAGAGATAGTCCATTATCCATCTTTATCTTCAATAATACCAACAGTTTCTCATATACTCTTGAATCCTTTTGGATCTGTCACCAAGGTATTCAACCTCTTTAGGTCATCCAAGTTAAGACTCTTGTAAGTGTACCTTAAAATTTCTTTCTTTTACTGTCCATAACAACCTTGATGTTTACAAAAAAAAGTCTGAGTTCTATGAAACTTTATGATATGATGTTTATGAATGCAAAAGTGCACAAACACAGGCAAATGCAACGATCACACATATGCACAAAAACACAAGCCTGGGTTTAAAAGACGAGCGTGGATCCAAGGTCTACCCATCCCCAAAAGATGTGTACTAGGGATTTCAAACCTGTAGAGCAGGGTTCTAAATGGCTCCCAAAGTCATCAACCCATCTTTCGGATATTATCAACTTTCCAAATTACTTGGTAATCGATAATATTCTCAAGAGAGTCTCGTCTAAGTGTAGTATTGCATATCAACTATTTCAGAAATACTTCCTTATAGCCATCGCACTACGTCCTAGTAAGGCCAAAGTGGGGTAGAATGTAATCTAAAAGTCCACAGTGTCATGGGCTCCTTCGTCGAAAGTAGCATTGTTTTCACGAATACTCGATTAACAATACTAAATTCTCAAGAGGGCCTACACTGACCGGTGGTTTCTTAAGTAAGCTTGGTCGGGAATCAACTCCCTATAAGCCTCCTTAAATATACCACCATCCTATCATAATCGCACTCAAGTCCGGGTATAGGACCGTTTCACCACTCAAAGGTCCCAAAATCCAACACATAAACAAATATATGCAAATATACATGTCAATCAAATATTCACAAATATAGCACATAAACAAACAAAATAGGCTAAACTCTCAAGTTTTAGGTCCCCAGTGAAGTCGCCATTTCTGTTGCGGTGAAAATTGGATATCAAGCTATTGAATTAACTTGAATCTTAATTCTTTTACAACCGAACTTTAATTTATCTAAAGGAAAGGTCTAAAGAAAGAAAAACCATTTTCGCGATGTAACAACAACGCTAAGAGATTCGGGGATCGGGGGTTGGTTATACCTAGGGAAGGTGTTAACACCCTAAGCATCTGTAGTACTCTACAGGAACCTTTTGTTTGTTTGTATGCTAAGTTTGTTAAATGTTTGCTATGGATTGGGGAAAAAGTGTAGGTTAAAATCTAAAGATATATACACTAAGTTTTCTCGCAAAGATATCGCATCTTCTGCCTACGTATCCTAATTAGGATATAATCAGAGCAACTGTAGTTTACCTCACTAAGTTTGAAGAACACTTGATTGTGATCAAGGTTCCAAGGGGAACAAACATGACAATGCTTGTGTAGAGTTTAAGGAAACTCTCTAGGTCTAAGTTGAACACTTAAGAAAGGGATGTAAGTAATCATGACGATGATTCTTACATAGAGTTGACAAACTCTATCCTAGGTTCTAGTTGAAAGAGCACTCCTAACAAGGATGGGCTTTGTAGACTTAAGAAAAGTCTAAAGGACAAGTTCCACTTAACTAAGTGTATGAATGACTTAACGAAGTCAAGGGAGAGATGAGTTATTTATGACACAAGGGTCAACGGAAAGACTTTTCCTTTGGAAGGAGAGAGAGGAGGAAACTTGGATGAGAACTAAAAAGTTCCATCACTTGGGGAAGAAACTACTTAATAAAGTAATAAATATTCAAACATGATGAAGATGAAAGCATGGTTACAACCATATGAAGCAAGCATGTTAAAGGTATCAAATGTAACTACAAAATATGCATTGATGACGATCAAAACAAATAATCAAGCAAGAAATGTGACGACAGATCAAGCTTAAAATAATTTCTCAGAGGAAACAAAATAACTCATGGTAACAACCCAAAGAAAATAATCCTATCATGTTGACTAACATAAAGGAAAACGAATATAAGCAAGTTCACAAGATAACAGGCATGGTGAGAAAGAAAGTCAACAAGACGTGGGGTAACGACTTCAAGATGTACACAACTTCCAAGTGGTTAAGAGGAATTGAAATTATAAACAACATGAAATTTTAATTTATCACATGAAAATAGACATTAAAAGGAACACAACACAAAAAGAATGAGCGAAAAATGATAAAAGGTGAACAAGTTATAAAAATATGAAATTAGTGAAAAATATGAACAAAATAAAACAAAGGACTAAAAAAAAAGGGTCATGGTGGGACTTGAATCCACGCCCTTGGCTTCTCAAGCAGAAGTACTTAGCCATTGAGCCACTACACGCGCGTGTGAGAGAGAAAGAAGATAAGGAAAATGGAAAAAAGGCAAAAGGGCTGATCCTCCTCAGGGATCGAACCCAGGTCTCAATGGTGAAAGGCGCGCAATGCATGAAAGTGTCTACCACTGGGGTGGCTATACATCCGAGAGTAAATGCCACCCTATTAAAATATATGGGTAGCTTGACAAAATAATTCTGGGCAAAAATGCAAAACCAACAAATATGCAAATGCGTGAAGGTTTCAATCTCACTCAAAACTCCATGGATTTAGGCAAGGTTTAGGTCTAAATTATGTAGAATTTTACGAGGAATGCAACGGTGGTGTCAAAATTGTGGGATCAAGCTTCTAATTAAAAATTCGATAAGTGATGCATATGGATGTTTGAAATGCATTTTGAGGTTCAACTCATGTTCCAATCATTTTCAGATCAAATCAAACACACACACACACATTATAAACATGTTGAGGAGTGAATGTGAGCACAAGACTGAGTTCAAAACAGTCTGTGGTGAAAAGTGATAATCAGGTTGCAAATTGACATATGAAATGCAATAGGATGTTTAGTTCAGGTTTAATGCACAATTAAGTCAAGTAGATCACATACACACATTGCAAATATGTCCATGAATGATTGTGAGCACAATGATGGTCTCAAACAGGTTGTGATGGAAAATGATGTTCAAGCTGCCATTTGGTATTTTGATGTATACATGAAAAGTTCAGAACAACTTCTAGGTACATTTAGATCAAACAACACTTCAAGCAAGTTACAAACATACATACAAGTGATCTCAAACATGTAGACAAGTTGCAAACTGAATTGAAATAAAAGTGACCTCTTCATGGTAGGAATGACATGTGAAATGGAAGTTGGAAGTTCAAAACACATTGTAGGCATATTCAGATCAATCAAATACAACACACAAACTGTATACATGCTAATGGATGATTTCAGAC
Organism: Lathyrus sativus; assembly: GCA_963859935.3. Lineage (NCBI taxonomy): Eukaryota > Viridiplantae > Streptophyta > Magnoliopsida > Fabales > Fabaceae > Lathyrus > Lathyrus sativus. Next base: position 60,678,984 of record OZ012741.1, read on the forward strand.
ACATAGATCAGTCATAAGACAGTTAGAATGAGAATGACTTATTAGATGCAAAATGACATATTGAGATGCAACTTGAAGATCAAAACAGGTTCTATGCATATTCAGACCAACAAAACACAACACACAGCTTCAAAATATCATATAGGGTGTGTCTAAAACTTAAAATTGTTTACAAACAACATGGATTTGAAAATCAAATAGCAACTGCTCAAACATTCATATACTGGAAATATTTGGATCAAAATTGATTTGGAACAGTTGGAGGTGCAAGGGAATGTATTCAACAACTTTCAAATGATATAACAAAGGAGTCTAGCACCTAAAGTTGTCATGAGATGCATACAACAAGAATATGACCAACAAAATGCATTTTCAAATATGATGAAGCCAGGCTGTTATGACAGAGGAATGAGACAGATGTGCTAGAATAAAAAAAATAGTCACACTTCAATCAACACAAGGTTTGGCATATTGGATGTGAAAAAGAGTGGCAAAACCAAGTTTATGTCAAAAATATCAATGTTATTCTTATGGTCATTTTTTTAACTAATGGTTGGAATATAACATGAAACACAAACCATCATCAACACGTCATTCATAACCATAACACATTAATAAAGACAGCTACATTGCAATGAACTTTTGGCAAAAACAGTTTGGGGACAACATGAGTTTGTTTTCAACATATGATCTCAAATTTGTATAACATGGCAATGTAATGTATGAGATGAAGTTCAAAGTCACATACCTCTTGTAGACACTCTTGATCAAGCAATAGAATAAAGAAAACCAGAGAACTTCAAGTACCACCCAGCTTTGGAGCTTTCTTCCTTTGAAACAAAATGCAACCTTTGTGATAGCTTGAGCAAATCAACTTCCAGCTGATGTTTGATGCTTTGGAGAGTTGTAATAAGATATATGTGAGGTGTTTGGATGGTTAAAACAACTGAAATAGACCTGGTATGAGATTTGGCTGATTTTAAGTATAAGGTCAAACTTGCTTGGTTTGAGATTTGACTTTTGGGAGAATGGTGTTTTTGGGTTGTTTAAAGACTTGAACACCTTCTACACAACATTTGTGGATTGTGTAGATGATTTTTGGAGGTTTAAAGTGTATGAAAATGAGTTTGGTGGCTGAACTGTCCAAGACAGTTTTTGGTGTTTTTGGGTGATTTTGAGATTTTGGAAAAATGAAGTGAGAAGGGAAAGAAGGAGAGCTTGTAATTTCTCTAGTTTTGAGAAGGGCTCTGGTGTGTGGAATGAGGTAGAGGAGTGCTATATTTATAGGGAAAGTAAGGGTGAGGACAGATTTGGGAGGTTTCCTTCCTAAGAGGGAAAAGTGGAAAATTGGATTCAAATCCTTCAAAAGGTGTTTCTTGGCTTTGAGGTAATCTGATGTCAGGTGTAATGATAGACTTAGAGGTGGCTGAAGTGAGGCTAGGATGGTAGGGGCATGGTTGCTGCTGATTTTCACTTTTTCACCTTTTGTATTTCTTGAATTTTTTAATGCAAGTTGCATTTGCAACTTGCAAGCCACTTGCATAGCTTCCAATTTTCACTTCCTCTGCATTCCTTTCATACTTCTACACTTCAAAACATCTAAATATCATAAACAACAAGATCCATGGGCTGAGAATGGTCCAACTTGATGAAAATCTCACTTGTAGAAAAATCAGATTTTGTGCTTCAAGTGTGACAGTCCCAACTTCACTAATCCATAACTCTCAGCTCACAAATGCCATTGATATGTTTTAGTACTTTTTGGAAAACCCTCATGTAGCTCTAAAACATTTATGTTTTCATGAATTTCAGATTCTCAAAGGAGCTTTGCCACAAAGCCTCTCAAAGTTGCTGAAAAACAAGCATAAAAGTGAAATTTCTCTAAGTTATTTTCCCTTCTTGAAATGAATTTGATCATAACTCCAAATCTATGCATTTTCTGATCATTGACAACTTGGGGACTTTTGTAGGACTTGCCAAGAGCTTTCCAATGAGCTTTGAACCAACTAAATTGGATGTGTGGTTATGGAGTTACGGTCTTGCCCCTTTCCAAGCCCTAATTCCCGACTTTTGCGATTACTCCCCAACCCTTGATCCAATTGTCATGAAATTTTATGGGTAGATGCAATATGTAATTAGAAACATTTTTGATTCACATCTTGAGGTCAGATTCCTTATGAGTGAAGAGTTAACTTTTCAGTCAACCGAACGATCGATCGGTGGCTACCGAGTCGACTGTTGATGCTTTGGATCTTTTGAGGCTTTGAAACTTCTTGAATGGACTTTACCAAGCCATATGAACATTATGGACCATGATCATGTCATTGCAACACCTTTTAAGTCAAAAGTGAAACCACAGTTGACTTTTCCTGCTCGAAAATCCTAATTGGGTATCGTGAACTTCATTGCTTTTGATTCCGGGGTGACAACCTCAAATTGGATTCATGCTTGATCCAATGGAATATTCTTGATGATGTGGAGACCCAATCTCAAAGAGAACTAATCCAAAACATTGACTGGTCAACCCTCGAAATCTCGATTTCGGCTGTACAAAACCCTGATTCTCCTGTAACTTGACAAAGACCATTTGAAAAAGGTTAAGGTTAGATAAACATGTGAACATTCTCCTAAAATGATGCTGAAGATCTAAGGGGTCGAAATTTGGGGTATGACACCCTATTCCAAAGGAAAGTTTCTCCTTATTAGTTCTCATCCAGTTGCCTTTTTCCCTTTTGCTTTAAGTCTAGAAGACCTACCCCTTGTTAGGAGTACTCCTCAACTAGAACTTTAAGATAGAGTTTGTTAACTCCATGTAAGAATCATGGTGATGATTGTTTACCTCCCCCCTTGGCTTTTGTAAAAGTCAATATCCTTTGAGTGTAAAACTTAGAAATAGAAAGTTTTGTTAAACTCTATACAAACATTATTATGTTTGTTCCCCTTTGAACCTTGATCATTATTAAGTGTTCATCTATCCTCAGTGAGGTGGACTACGGTTGCTCTGATTCTATCCTAGTTAGGATATGTAGGCAAAAGATGCGATATATTCGCGAGCAAACTTAGAAACTATCCTTAGGTCTTTACCTGCAACTTAACCTTATACCCAATCCAAAGCCATATCAAACATTTAGCAAGTATTGGTATACAAACATACAAAAGGTTCCTGTAGAGTACTACAGATGTTTAGGATGTGAAATACCTACCCTAGGCACAACTAACCCCCGATCCCCGATCTCTTAGCGTTGTTGTTACATCGCGCAAAAAGTCTTTCTTTCTTTAACCTGTCCTTTGGATAAATCAAAATTAGGTTGTGAATTTAATGAATTAAGATTCAAGTTAATCAATAGCTTGGTATCACGATTCTCACCACAACACAACAAACTAAAGAAAAATTTTATGGGGATTTTAAGTTTCGATTTATAAAACAAGAGATAAAGTGATTATCAATTAAGCTAAAACGACTAATCCTACTGATTTGAATTCCAACTTATCATCGACTATTATAACACCAATCCCTAAGCGGCTTTGATCCTATTCGATTATGAGATCAATTAGACAAGCGCTTATCAAAATCAAATGAATTATGTTCCTATTTACCAAAATTAAGCAAACGGTTAAGAATATGACGAGTTAACGAATTAAGCAAACGATAACATGCAATTAAATTTAAGAACATGCATACAATCGAATTTTATCAATTCTAATCCTATGAACAACAATCGATTATGCAAACAATTGCAATCAAATTAAGCAAATGCGTAACACCCCAAATTTTATTGGAATATTTATTTAATTTATTTAAATAAGAATATTCGCATTTTTGTTAATTTTCGGGGGTTTGTTGTGGACTACTGAGAATTATGGATTTTTGGGATTATTTATTTAAATAATAGTGCATAATATAAATATATTAGTATTATTATTAATTTAAAAAAATATAAGTTAACTAAGGGCAAATTGGACAATTGAGGAGGAGTTAGTGAGGGTAATATTAGGAAAGTCCAATTTTGAGGCCCAAGGTTAGGTTTACCAAAAAGGGAATTGTGATGGGATTAGGATTCATTTTGTTAGACCGTGAAAAGAATTGATGTAACACCCCACTTCCCAAAATCAATTAAATTAATAAACATTATAAATAAACAAAATCAGAGTTCCAATTCTCCCAAGTGGGATATCACATAAAAACAACGTTTCCTTATAAAAAGGTTTATCTCCAACTTCAGCGGAATATTAAATAATAAAATTCAATAAAAGTTTGATACGTTCACAGGGAAATAAAATATCAGTTCAACATAAAACAAATAAAAACGCCCAAGTCCCGTGCTACGTATCAGAGCATCCTAGACTCGACAATCACACCAATATCCAAGCTAGCTAAGCACCTGGATTATCTGTACTTCCGAAGAAACATAGACCACAACAACAACAAAGGGGTGAGAAATCATGATCAAAAATATAATGGTAATGTAATACATGTAATAAGGCAGTAAAACACACCAACACATCAATTATTCACCCCAACAACACCATATAACGAACCTACTGTTCAAATTACAATATAACATATTATAATGCAAAATGCAACTCAACACCATGCATGCGGTACCGACTCGTTGGTTCATTCAATCGAACCTGGATAGATCACTTACGCTCCTCCTGAGACATGATCTATCCCCCACCATTCTCCACAAAGGAGTACGGATGAATCACTTACGCTCCTCTTGAGACATGATTCATCCCACCAAAACACCATGATATGCACACACCAATGCATAACTAATATATTTAGGTACTCAACGTGCACACGATCCTCCTGATCATATCATCATACATCAATGCATATATGTACAGATATAACATACACCAACACCATATAAATCAACCAGATAGTAAACAAGTTCATACTTTAACACCCAGATATAAACATATCCCACCACTCGGGGGTACGCGATCCTACTGATCTCTACATACATATACATCAACTAATTGTCCACCAGTCATTATTACGGGAAACGTGCACTATCACCAAGTACATAAGTTAGTTCCCACACTCATCATTCTTACAGTGCATCAAGGCCAAACTGTACCTATCATCTCAACTCAGATCCTCAGTCTATTCTAGTACTAATCTTGCACATTACCGTAACCAATAGGCTTCTAATTCCTATTCCCAAAATCATCACCTACACCCTTTATCGATACCTCAAAAGCCACACAGAATTTTCCCTAAAAACTGTAAAACACCCTATATGCCCTATATGCCAAATCATCCCAAAACACCAATTCATTAACGATTACTATATAATTAACAACAATCATCATCAATCATAACATAACAATATATATTATCATATATATCGATCAATTTCCTACGGGGTTAAGGAATCCCCAACTATCCTATACATGTATAAACCATTCCCAATCAAGTTTCTCCCCCCTTACCTTGTTAATCGGTTGATCGATGAAAGAATCCTCCAAGGTTTGGCCAATTCTGATTTTCCCCTGTTCCTTCGTTCTTCGCTCCCTTTTCCGTTCCCTTTTCCGTTCTCTCCTTTCTATCGTTCTTTTTCCACTTTCTCTAACTTCTCACAAAGTATCGTAAAACTCTAATCCCTCACGTTTCTATTTTCATTCTCTAATCCCAATAATAATAATAACTTAATAATAATAATAAAAAAATAATAATAATAATAATATTAATAGTAATAATAATCCTATTATTATCTCACCAAAATAATAATAATGTTAATAACTTAATAAAATAATAATAATAATAATAGTAATAATAATCCTATTATTATCTCACCAAAATAATAATAATGTTAATAACTTAATAAAATAATAATAATAATAATAATAGTAATAATAATCCTATTATTATCTCACCAAAATAATAATAATGTTAATAACTTAATAAAATAATAATAATAATAATAGTAATAATAATCCTATTATTATCTCACCAAAATAATAATAATGTTAATAACTTAATAAAATAATAATAATAATGATAGTAATAATAATCCTATTATTATCTCACCAAAATAATAATAATGTTAATAACTTAATAAAATAATAATAATAATAATAATAGTAATAATAATCCTATTATTATCTCACCAAAATAATAATAATGTTAATAACTTAATAAAATAATAATAATAATAATAATAATAATAATAATAATAATAATAATAATCTATTATTATCTCACCAAAATAATAATAATGTTAATAACTTAATAAAATAATAATAATAATAATAATAGTAATAATAATCCTATTATTATCTCACCAGAATAATAATAATGTTAATAACTTAATAAAATAATAATAATAATAATAGTAATAATAATCCTATTATTATCTCACCAAAATAATAATAATGTTAATAACTTAATAAAATAATAATAATAATAATAATAATAGTAATAATAATCCTATTATTATCTCACCAAAATAATAATAATGTTAATAACTTAATAAAATAATAATAATAATAATAGTAATAATATTCCCACCAATATCAATATTATACACTATATTATTATATTCACCAAAACACCACCAATAATCCTCCCACATTAGGGACACCCACCAAACATCACCAAATACACCCCCACCAAAGGGCACACCAACACATAATATTTAAAATAATAATAAAATGACTAAATAATTAAAATGGGTGTTACAACTCTCCCCCACTTTAATTATTTTCGTCCTCGAAAATTACCGGATGGAAATAGCTCCGGATACGCTTCTCGCATCCTGCTTTCCAACTCCCAGGTCACACTGCCTCCTGCAGCACCTCCCCAAGCTACCTTCACCAAAGGTATCTCTTTCCCTCGGAGCTGTTTCATCTTACGGTCCTCGATCCTCAACGGCATCGTCTCAACAGTAAGATTCTCCCGAATCTGAACATCATCTCTCTGAATCACATGAGATGGATCAGAAACATACTTTCGCAATTGCGACACATGAAACACATCATGTAGATTCGACAACTCAGGCGGCAACGCCACCCTATAGGCCACATCACCAACTCTTTGCAAAATTTCATAAGGTCCAATAAACTTAGGATCCAGCTTCTTGGACTTCAATGCACGACCCACCCCGGTCATCGGATTAACTCTTAGGAATACGTGATCACCTACACAAAATTCCAACTCTTTCCTCCGATTATCATGATAACTTTTCTGCCTACTCTGAGACACTTTCATTTTCTCACGAATCATCTGAATTGTCTCTGTAGTCTGCTGTATAATTTCTGGTCCAAGCACCACATTCTCACCAGTTTCATACCAACACAGAGGAGTCCTACACCTCCTCCCATACAAAGCTTCAAACGGTGCCATTCTAATACTCGAATGGTAACTGTTATTGTACGTGAACTCAATCAATGGTAAATGAGTATCCCACGCACCACCCTCTTCTAACACACAAGCTCTCAACAAATCTTCAAGCGACTGAATAGTCCTCTCCGACTGACCATCAGTTTGCGGATGATAAGCTGAACTCAATTTCAACTTAGTTCCCAGAGCTTCCTGCAAGCTCTTCCAAAATTCCGAAGTAAACCGTGGATCTCTATCCGACACAATACTGGACGGAACACCATGTAACTTCACAATTACCCGAATGTAAATCTCCGCCAGCTTCGTCAACGGAAAACTAATATTGATCGGCACGAAGTGTGCAGACTTCGTCAATCGATCCACAATCACCCATATAGCATCAAAACCTCTCGCCGTATTCGGCAAACTTGTCACAAAATCCATAGTAATGCAATCCCATTTCCAAACCGGAATCTCTAATGGTTGCATAAATCCAGAAGGTCTCTGGTGTTCCACCTTCGACTTCTGACATGTCAAACAGGCATACACAAATTGAGCTATGTCTCTTTTCATACCAGACCACCAAAATAATTTCTTCAAATCATGATACATTTTCGTAGCTCCCGGATGAATACTCAGGCTACTACGATGTCCTTCGCTCAAAATTGACTTTTTCAATTCTTCATCATCTGGTACACAAATCCTGCCTCTAAATCTCAACACACATGTACTATCCAACTTAAAGTCACTATCGGAGTCACTCCCTACTCCAGGCATCAAATCTACCAATTTCACATCCAACTCTGATTCTCTCTAATCATATCCAAGAAGTCATTATTTACCTGCAACATACCCAACATTACACTATCTGCAGTAGTCTCACAAACCATGCTCAAATCTCTAAACTGTTCAATTTACTCAATTTCTTTCACCATCAGAGCTGCCATATGAACTGCTTTCCTACTCAAAGCATCTGCCACTACATTGGCCTTTCCTGGATGATAACTCAAACGGAAGTCATAATCCTTAAAAAATTCCAACCATCTTCTCTGCCTCATATTCAGCTCTTTCTGATCAAACAGGTATCTCAGACTCTTATGATCACTAAACACTTCAAATCTTGAACCATATAAATAGTGTCTCCAAATTTTCAACACAAAAACAACCGCAGCTAATTCAAGATCATGAGTCGGATAATTTCGCTCATGCACTCTCAATTGCCGCGATGCGTAGGCTACTACTTTACCATTCTGCATCAGAACCCCGCTTAATCCCATCTTAGACGCATCACAGTACACCACAAACGGTTCACTCGGAGTCGGTAACACTAAGACCGGTGCCGTAGTCAATCTCTTTTTCAACTCTTCAAAACTTTCTTCACAAGCAGCATCCCATACAAAAACTTGGTTCTTTCTCGTCAACTGAGTTAATGGCAACGCTAAATTAGAGAACCCTTCAATAAACCTGCGGTAATAACCGGCTAACCCCAAAAAGCTTCTAATCTCTGTCGCTGTCTTCGGCGGTTCCCACTGCAATACTGCACTTACTTTTGACGGATCCACCGCTATTCCATCTTCAGATATTACATGCCCTAAGAAACTTACTTTCTTCAACCAAAAATCACACTTTGACAGTTTAGCAAATAATTTATTTTCCTTCAACACTTGCAAGGCAATTCTCAGATGTCCTGCATGCTCTTCATCAGATTTAGAATAAATTAATATATCATCAATGAACACTACAATGAACTGATCCAAGTAAGAATGGAAAATTCTGTTCATATACTCCATAAATACTCTCGGTGCATTAGTCACTCCAAACGGCATTACAACATATTCGTAATGTCCATATCGAGTCCTAAAGACAGTCTTCTGAACATCACCTTCCTTTACTCTTATCTGATGATAACCCGATCTCAAATCGATCTTACTGAACACACGAGCTCCCACCAGCTGATCCATTAAGTCATCAATCCTAGGTAGAGGATACTTATTCTTAATAGTCACTTTATTCAATTGACGGTAATCGATGCACAGACGCATACTACCATCCTTCTTCTTCACCAACAACACCGGAGCTCCCCACGGCGATACACTTGGTCTAATAAACTTTCTTTCCAACAATTCTCCAATCTGAGACTTCAACTCAGCCGATTCCACTGCAGACATCCTGTACGGCGCCATAGAAATAGGTCTCGTACCAGGAACAAGATCAATACCAAATTCTACTTCTCGCGTCGGAGGCAATTCCGTAATGTCGTCAGGAAACACCTCTGGAAATTCATTCACCACTGCTAATTCCTCCATTGGCACTTTGTTATCCATCGATAAAGTTGCAAATAAGGCAAACACTCTAGTTTCATCTTCCAACAAGGCCCTCAATTCTTTATTAGACAAAGAACTTGCCACAACTTCCTCTTCAGGGGTCAGGAACAACAATTCCTTCCGAAAACAATCGATGTAGACTCGGTTGAACTCTAACCAGTTCATACCCAGAATAACATCCAACTTACCAAGTGGTAGACAAATCAGATCCACTCTAAATTCTCTACCGAAAATAGTCAGCGGACACTTCAGGCATACCAAAGAAGTAGTCACTGAACCTATAGAGGGTGTCTCAATAGTCATCTGTACCTCCAGAGTGGACGGCACTAAACCTATCCTCTCCACACAATCTACAGAAATAAACGAGTGCGTTGCACCCGTATCAATAATAGCAATCAAAGGAATATTATTGATAATACAATTACCTTTGATAACACGCTCATCACTGGCAGCTTGAGTCCCTGCCAAGGCAAACACTTTTCCACCAGCCGGAGATGTTTGAGGCTTCTTCGGCTTCTCACAATGTGTACTGATATGACCCTTCTCACCACAGTTATAACAGGTCGGCATAGTTGCTCTGCAATCAGCTATCACATGACCTGGTTTCCCACACTTAAAACATTTCTTGGCCTCATTAGGACAGTCATTAGCACGGTGCCCCATACCACCGCACCGAAAACATTTCCCTTCAGACGATGCTCTCCCATCTCTAGGCTTCTTATCAACAACAACTTTACGTTTTCCCTTATCAGCAGCAACACTATAAGGAGTACCACTAAACCTCTGCTTACCCTTGCGGTCATTAACAGCTTTGTAGTGCGCAATCCTTGCTCGGTTATCATTATCATAGATTTTGCTCCTGCTTACTAGCTCAGGATAGCTCCTGATCTTCTGACAAGCAATTCCCAACTTAATCTCTGGACGCAGTCCATTCTCAAACTTTAAGCACTTAGAGGTCATTGCCCCTTCCACATTATAGTGGGGACAATACTGCACCAGCTCCTCAAACTTGGCAGCATATTCTGCTACAGTCATGCTACCTTGCTTCAGCTCTAAGAATTCAATTTCCTTAGCGCTTCGGATATCTTCCGGGAAATACTTCTCCAGAAAACCTTTCCGAACCACCTCCCAAGTAATGGTAGTTCCAGCAGCTTCCAACCTTTGGTGACTATTGTCCCACCAGGCTTCAGCTTCACCCTCCAACATGTGAGTACCAAACCTCACCTTTTGCTCATCGCTACATTCCATAGTTCTGAAGATCTTCTCAATTGCCTTCAGCCACTTCTGAGCAGCTTCGGGGTCCAGAATTCCCCCTTCGAACGTTGGCGGCTTGTTGCTCCGAAACTGCGCCAAACTCCTGAATTGGGCATCTGCAGTTTGATTCTGATTAGCAACAGCCTGTGCCATTGCTTGCATAGCAGCAGCCAATGCAGCATCGTTCCTTCCTGCCATACTGCTCCAAACAACAACACCAGGTTTAAAAGATATTCAACTACATCATAAAGGACAGACTCAACTCGACTCAACAACACTGGCCGGACGGACCGACCTGCTCTGATACCAATTGTAACACCCCACTTCCCAAAATCAATTAAATTAATAAACATTATAAATAAACAAAATCAGAGTTCCAATTCTCCCAAGTGGGATATCACATAAAAACAACGTTTCCTTATAAAAAGGTTTATCTCCAACTTCAGCGGAATATTCAATAAAAGTTTGATACGTTCACAGGGAAATAAAATATCAGTTCAACATAAAACAAATAAAAACGCCCAAGTCCCGTGCTACGTATCAGAACATCCTAGACTCGACAATCACACCAATATCCAAGCTAGCTAAGCACCTGGATTATCTGTACTTCCGAAGAAACATAGACCACAACAACAACAAAGGGGTGAGAAATCATGATCAAAAATATAATGGTAATGTAATACATGTAATAAGGCAGTAAAACACACCAACACATCAATTATTCACCCCAACAACACCATATAACGAACCTACTGTTCAAATTACAATATAACATATTATAATGCAAAATGCAACTCAACACCATGCATGCGGTACCGACTCGTTGGTTCATTCAATCGAACCTGGATAGATCACTTACGCTCCTCCTGAGACATGATCTATCCCCCACCATTCTCCACAAAGGAGTACGGATGAATCACTTACGCTCCTCTTGAGACATGATTCATCCCACCAAAACACCATGATATGCACACACCAATGCATAACTAATATATTTAGGTACTCAACGTGCACAAGATCCTCCTGATCATATCATCATACATCAATGCATATATGTACAGATATAACATACACCAACACCATATAAATCAACCAGATAGTAAACAAGTTCATACTTTAACACCCAGATATAAACATATCCCACCACTCGGGGGTACGCGATCCTACTGATCTCTACATACATATACATCAACTAATTGTCCACCAGTCATTATTACGGGAAACGTGCACTATCACCAAGTACATAAGTTAGTTCCCACACTCATCATTCTTACAGTGCATCAAGGCCAAACTGTACCTATCATCTCAACTCAGATCCTCAGTCTATTCTAGTACTAATCTTGCACATTACCGTAACCAATAGGCTTCTAATTCCTATTCCCAAAATCATCACCTACACCCTTTATCGATACCTCAAAAGCCACACAGAATTTTCCCTAAAAACTGTAAAACACCCTATATGCCCTATATGCCAAATCATCCCAAAACACCAATTCATTAACAATTACTATATAATTAACAACAATCATCATCAATCATAACATAACAATATATATTATCATATATATCGATCAATTTCCTACGGGGTTAAGGAATCCCCAACTATCCTATACATGTATAAACCATTCCCAATCAAGTTTCTCCCCCCTTACCTTGTTAATCGGTTGATCGATGAAAGAATCCTCCAAGGTTTGGCCAATTCTGATTTTCCCCTGTTCCTTCGTTCTTCGCTCCCTTTTCCGTTCCCTTTTCCGTTCTCTCCTTTCTATCGTTCTTTTTCCACTTTCTCTAACTTCTCACAAAGTATCGTAAAACTCTAATCCCTCACGTTTCTATTTTCATTCTCTAATCCCAATAATAATAATAACTTAATAATAATAATAAAAAAATAATAATAATAATAATAATAATAGTAATAATAATCCTATTATTATCTCACCAAAATAATAATAATGTTAATAACTTAATAAAATAATAATAATAATAATAGTAATAATAATCCTATTATTATCTCACCAAAATAATAATAATGTTAATAACTTAATAAAATAATAATAATAATAATAGTAATAATAATCCTATTATTATCTCACCAAAATAATAATAATGTTAATAACTTAATAAAATAATAATAATAATAATAATAGTAATAATAATCCTATTATTATCTCACCAAAATAATAATAATGTTAATAACTTAATAAAATAATAATAATAATGATAGTAATAATAATCCTATTATTATCTCACCAAAATAATAATAATGTTAATAACTTAATAAAATAATAATAATAATAATAATAGTAATAATAATCCTATTATTATCTCACCAAAATAATAATAATGTTAATAACTTAATAAAATAATAATAATAATAATAATAATAATAATAATAATAATAATAATAATCTATTATTATCTCACCAAAATAATAATAATGTTAATAACTTAATAAAATAATAATAATAATAATAGTAATAATAATCCTATTATTATCTCACCAGAATAATAATAATGTTAATAACTTAATAAAATAATAATAATAATAATAGTAATAATAATCCTATTATTATCTCACCAAAATAATAATAATGTTAATAACTTAATAAAATAATAATAATAATAATAATAATAGTAATAATAATCCTATTATTATCTCACCAAAATAATAATAATGTTAATAACTTAATAAAATAATAATAATAATAATAGTAATAATATTCCCACCAATATCAATATTATACACTATATTATTATATTCACCAAAACACCACCAATAATCCTCCCACATTAGGGACACCCACCAAACATCACCAAATACACCCCCACCAAAGGGCACACCAACACATAATATTTAAAATAATAATAAAATGACTAAATAATTAAAATGGGTGTTACAATTGAGGCCAGAGCTCTGAGAAGGAAGATTTGAGGGAAAAGCTTCGAAAGGTTTTTTGAAAGATTTGAGAAGGCTTAGAGTCGACAATTAAGGCATGGGGAGTATTACCTTCATTATTTTCAATGTGTAATTTCAATGTATTTAAGGCTGATATAAGGGTTTGAGGGTTTGAGGCAGATTATGAGATAAAGGGAATTTGACCTTCGTGGCCTAAATCTATTATTGAGATTTTAACCGTAGGGATTTATTTGGGTTAAGGGAAATTAGGCCTTCGTGGCCAAAACTCTGATTTGACATTTGCTTAACCCCGTAGGGAAATTGGATAGTGAGAAACTCTGATGATTATGGTGTAGTGGTAGGGATTTATGGGATTTAGAGCGTGAATATTATGCGGGATTGGCCTAATAAATCATAGGTTTTGTGCCTTTATTGCCGTAAGAACTTAGGGATGATTTAGGGATGTTTTGGGGGCACTGGGGAAGTGAATTGTGGGACTTTTGGGTTGATATTAGGTCCTGGAGCGTAACAGCATTTTGTTGTCATCACGTTGTTCGTACAGTGAACGATTTCGTCCCAGACTCGTACTGCGAAGAATCCTTCGCACAGCGAAGAAACTCGCCTCAGACTCCCACAACGAACTTGCTAGCGAACGTAGCAGAGTTTCGTGAATTCTGATTTTGTGCAGTGATGCCTGTATGTTTTGATGCTGTGATTTCTTTGACGAATTAATATGAGTATGACTGTGATTTCAATGTGATTTGTACGTGATTATATGATGTTTTCTATGATGTAATGATTGATGAACTATGATGATATTTCCATGAGTTTTGATGATTCTATGATGATATGATTTTTGATGATGATAATTATGATGAATGATGGTGCACCTATGATGTTATTATAAGGATGATTATTGATGTGTGCATCATGCATTCATGTGCATCCGGACTTCGGTTCAGGGCCTTGATTACTTTGGCTTCAATCCCATTGTGTGGATGTGAGGTATTTTGATGTGCTCCGGTTCTCGAGTAGAATCGATCCTATTGATGGGGATCTATGGAGGGTTGATGGCCCAGTGTCCATCGAGCTATGATGATTGGTACCACATGCATTGAGTCTTGTTGCATTTGCATTTATGAGATGATTTTGAGTAAATTATGATGTTGTGGCCTTTGATGTCCATTGATGAATATCATGTTGAATATGAAAATGACGCCATTTGATATGTTGATTTCCTGCATTAATTATTATGAATCATTTTACTCACCCTGCATGTTTGAATGTTGCCTCCTCGTGGGTGACATGCAGATGACCAGGCTTAACCGTGGATGTCGTTGAGGACTTTTGAAGTTTTGAGTTGTTGGCATTTTGGTTAACTTAGAGGGTCTTGCTCTGATAGTGTAACATCGGGTTGGGATCTTGAGTTAAACCATGTTTTATTGTGTTATTTTGATTATCTTTTTGTATAAGGAAAACTTTGGGATTATGCCTTTTGAGTTCCGCTGCCTTTCTGAAATTTTTGATATCTTTTGGGAAAACCTGTTATTTGTGGAGCCTTGACCTATTTTTGATTTAATTGGGAAACGTACGCCCTTTGAGGTGATTTTTATTGAGTTTAATCTTTTACTCTAATATATGTGATTATTATGCCATTTACTTGTGGGGTAGAAAAGGGTGTTACATTAGTGGTATCAGAGCAGGTTGGTCAGTCCAGCCAAGTTTTTATGTTGTTAGTCCCCTGTCAGTCAATAGTGTAGGAACACTATTGGATGAGTTGTTTTATTCTAACCTTGTTGGTGGTTACAGATGGATGAAATAAATGATCATGCTATTGGTGATGCGCTGGAATCACTTGCCTGAGTGATGGCCCAGAATGGTGGACCTCTAGATGATTTTCGTGCTTCAGGAAAGTTCCAGAGGAACAATCCGCCGACTTCTGTGGGCACTCATGATCTTGATGGTGCGCAGAAGTGGATGAAAGTGATTGAGAAGATTTTCCGAGTTATCGCATGCACTGATGCTCAGCAGGTGCAGTTTGGTATGTATATGCTAGCAGAGGAAGCTGAGGACTGGTGGGATAACACTCGTCAGAGATTGGGAGGTGCTGGCATTTCAATAACTTGGGTTGTTTTTAAGGAAGAATTTTTGAGGAAGTATTTTCCTGAAGATGTTCGGGGAAAGAAAGAGGTGGAATTCCTTGAGCTAAAACAAGGGAATATGATTGTGGCTGAGTATGTGGCAAAGTTCGAGTCTTTGGTAAAGTTTTGTCCACATTACAACCGTGCTGACGCAAAGATGTCAAAGTGTCTCAAGTTCGAGAATGGATTGAAACCAGAGATTAAGCAAGGAATTGGGTACCAACAGATTCGTTGATTTGCGGAACTGGTGGACAAGAGCAGAATTTATGATGAGGATTGCCGAGCTCGATCTACTCACTACAAGAAGTTGAGTGAGAAGAAAGAGAAAGGTTAGTATAGAGGGAAACCGTATGTGACTTCTGGTGATAAAGGGAAGCAGAAGGCTTCAGATGGGAAGAAGTCAAGTGGGAGAGCAGCTACTGCTCCAGGCAAGTGTTATAAGTGCGGCGAGCAAGGTCACCGTGCTGAGGTTTGTAGGGTGTTGAGATGTCATCGTTGTGGCAAGAGAGGTCATAGAGCTACTAACTATAATGAAAAAGCTCCGACATGCTCCAATTGTGGAGAGAAGTGTCATATCAGTACCCAGTGCCAGCAACCGAAGAAGACCGCTACTGTTGCTCAGAGTGTTTGATTTGAGCGGTGCAGAAGAACCCAAGATAGATAACTTGATCAGAGGTACTTGCTTTATTAATGATGTTGAATTGATTGATATGATTGATACTGCTGCTACTCATTCATTTATTTCGCTTGAATGTGCTAAGAGGTTGAATTTGAAATTATCTTCTATGATTGGGAGTATGGTTATCGATACCCCGACTAATGGTTCCATGACTAATGCGTTAGTCTGTTTGAGTTTCCCTTTGACCATTTATGATAAGAATTTTGTGATAGACTTGGTCTGTCTACCTTTGCATCAAATTGATGTTATTCTTCGAATGAACTGGTTGGAGTACAACTATGTTCATATCGATTGCTACAACAAGGCTGTGAGGTTCCCAGAGTTTGGTGATGGTGGAGAGCTGATGTACGTATCTGCCAAGCAAATAGAAGAACTCTTGGAAGATGAGGCTCAGATGTTTGCATTGTTTTCATCACTTCAAGTTGATTATGAAGCAGTGAGTGTGGAGCTACCAGTTATTCGGGAATTTCCAGAGGTGTTTCCACACGACATGAATGACTTACCTCCTGAGCGTGAGGTGGAGTTTACTATTGATGTGATATCGAGCACTAGTCCTATGTCGATGGCTCCTTATCGAATATTTGCATCTGAGTTTGGGGAATTGAAGAAACAGTTGGGAGAGCTGCTTGAGAAGAATTTTATTCGATCGAGTGTTTCTCTGTGGTAGCATGAGATTGTGTGTGGATTATCGGCAGTTGAATAAAGTAACAATCAAGAATAAGTATCCGCTTCCGAGGATTGATGATTTGATGGATCAATTGGTGCGTGCTTGCGTGTTTAGCAAGATTGATTTGAGGTCTAGTTATCATCAGATTCGCGTTAAGCCTGATGATATTCCGAAGACAGCTTTTAGGACGAGGTATGGACACTATGAATATATTGTGATGTCGTTTGGTGTATCTAATGCACCTGGTGTATTCATGGAGTATATGAATAGGATTTTTCATCCTTATTTAGATCAGTTTGTGATAGTGTTCATTGAGGATATCTTGATATATTCTAATTCCGAGGAAGAGTATGTGTAACATCTAAGAGTGGTATTGCAGGTTTTGAGAGACAAGAAGCTTTATGCCAAGTTGTCCAAGTGTGAGTTTTGGTTGAAGGAAGTGAGTTTCCTTGGCCATGTGATTTCTAGTGGAGGAATTATTGTTGATCCATCGAAAGTTGATGTTGTGTTGCAATGGGAGACTCCAAAGTCTGCTACTGAGATTCGAAGTTTCCTTGGATTGGCTGGTTATTATCGCAGGTTTATAGAAGGTTTTTCAAAGTTGGCATTGCCATTGACTCAGTTGACTCGAAAGGGTCAAGCTTATGTGTGGGATGTTTCTTGTAAGATGAGTTTTGTAGAACTCAAGAAGAAGTTGACGACTGCTCTGGTGTTGATTTTGCCAAACCCGAGTGAGTCTTTTGTAGTGTATTGTGATGCATCGAAGATGGGTCTTGGAGGCGTATTGATGTATGTAATACCCCAAATTTTACCCTTATATTTAGTCAGTCATTTCGCATAGCATCTCATCTGTGCATCTGCTAACCACTATCAAGTCATGGAGGTATTTGTTTGCAGGATTGGTTCCAGGGGTATTTTGGTCATTTTACGTGGATTCCGCTAATTCCTTGAAGACGGGCTGTTACTGAGCTTTGAGACACTCGAGACACTATTTCTGAGGCATTTATTTATCACCGGGTTTGATTATATCAAGGCGCCAATTCGATGTGTTCGGTATTGAAATTTGTCGAGCACAACTGGATTTAAGACCTATTTTATCGCTCATGGTTTATTTCCAGAGCACTTCCGTTTCTGTTAATAAGGCACAGTTTAATTGGGTATTATTGGATTGTTTCTCATAGCATTTGGACAGTGGAATTCAATTACGGGCAATGTTATCGTTGATGCTGAATCTGTTGTGATTACGGCACACATCCGTGTTTGGTTATAAAGTTGCTGGCTAGAATTTAAGTTGGAATGCAAGTGAATTTAATCAGGTGATGAGATTAGGACTACGGGCGAGACAAGTACATAGACAAGAATATCACTCGTGAATATTTATGGTTTATGACTAGGTTAATGAATTTAAATATTTGTGGATTTATTCACAAACGTTTATAATTTATAACTAGAAATAAATATAAATAAATTCAAAGCTGAACGGTCATGGATATAAATGAAGTTCTGGAATTTTTATTTCATAAAGGATATCATTATACAAAAAGGAGTAAATCGTTTCACATTTTGAATTGCTGTAAAATTACAGATGTTACTTCTATCCTAAAAATCCTAAGTCCTAAACATCCATTGGTGTCTTCATGATGTTCATCCATTGAACATTACTCCATGCTCCTCCGATCAACCTGCACATCAAAGAGAAACAAAACAGAATGCAGGAATGGGTTAGAAATTGTCTTCGACACTCTCAGAACAGCGTCATCACTGAGTGCCGGGAGTGGCACAACCGAAGCTGCGTCCTACCCCCGTTACCGATCCGCGCCATTGGCGTCAGATCAGGTGATCCCTGTTCTTATCATACGGGACAACCGAGAAAGGTGAAGAAGTAAAAGAAGTTCGGGCCGATAAATGATTAACTGAAAAAGATCTATGCCATCATCGAATAAATCCCATTTGGTTTCCAAACTGATACAAGGGTAAAACAGCACGGCAAATTCGGACTCAGACCCGGATGCCGGCAGGTCTGAATCACTTTGTGTTCAAAGTTTTTCCAACACCTGAAATTCCACAACAGCATCAGTACAAAATTGATAACAGAACTCAAAGCCAAAACAGTTCATAAGCTGCATAAACAAAACAGCCACAGGTAATTGGAAATTCAAACTGAAAGTGCACAACCGAAGCAATCAGAGACAGCCAACATATGGGCTCAGTCGAAGAACAACATCATGGCCCTGTCGTCATACAACGCAATCAATTTGCGAATCCAAAGCATCACAACCTTAGGCACCAAATCAGAGCTAAGCTGCATCAGGCAACTGGTGTATCAACACAAATTATCAACCATCAGGGAAGCACATCAGCAACATCAATATCTGCAAGTCCCACAAGAGGTTAAGAACAATTTCAATATCAAGCATCACGAAAAACATAAGAACAGTACTACTGTAAGATATCACAGAAGGACCCAACTGCGGGAAACCTGAATCAAGGCACCAAGATAAGCACCATAGGAAAAAAAAACAGACATTTGCAAACCATATCAAAGAGGCCAAGACTCATCAGCAGCAGGACAGGAATAATCACACCAAACAAAGCACAGAAACAGCCCAAATCATACCAGAAAAGTAAGATAGGCCCATAAATCATGCTCACGCATCAACCGAGGGTACAAGTCACTATCAAACTGGAAAGTCTAAAGGCACAGGCCTGGGCTCAGTTCGAACATCACTGCCCAGGCAAGTAAGTGTATCCGTCAGGTTATGAGTCTCCCGCGGAAGTTTAACGCAGGCATCAAGGATCAAACAGCGTCAGGAGTCAGTATAACAGCAAGATTCCGCATCATGCTCCGAATCGCATAGCAACCACACAATAGCAGTTCAGACCCTAAAGTCATCATCACCGCGTAACCTTCTCGGCAGTTTGGATTCGACCAAAGCCTTAGCATCAGTTCGCTGAAAAAAGAAGAAGAAAAGTTAGTGTATGATCAAAACAGAAACCAGCTCCTCAGCAAATAATCCAAACTGGATCAGAAACCGAATTCGAATTGCAGTTAAACCAGATGTCTAAACCAAAAAGGCATCAAGAAGAAAACAGTTCGAAATCCCTGAATAGGAAAGAACCAAGTATCCACATCTGAAAAAACAAATCAATCCAGTTATCAAACAAATCAAATAAAAATCCAGAAAAATCCGAGAAAATCCTATCCAATCAAGGCAAGTTCGAAAAAGGAAATTTCAATCAAATCAAAAGGATATATGTTCCGAAAACCCAGCAAAATCAAATAACATCAGGAAGTGAATCGAAATAAGAAAGTCTCAATCAGGGTAAAATCAATCATCGAAAATTAGATTTCATTGAAGAGTAACGTAAATCCAAAATCATCAAGGCCCATTCGAAGAAAAAAAGGGGATATAAGAGAGAACAACACCACCTTCTCAAAACCCTAGACGGAGAATACAAGAAGGGGCGAAGAAGAACAAATCGCGAAAACCCTAAACGAACAACCATCGACGGCCGTGAATCTGGATGGGGAAAAGCTTCGAGCAAAGACCGCCTTCGCCTCTCGACGGGCAATCAAACCCCAAGGCTCAGACTAGCATCATCGCCTACAAACACCGTCGCGATCCAGAGATCCAAACATTCAAGAGAACATTGCCATCACCGGTTGTTGGATCGCTGCGAACTCTCTAAAAGAGTGAGCAATCCAACTTCAAGATTTATCGATCCCCGTTTTGTTTATTGTTTTCAGGTGGAGTCGAGAAGGAGAGAGGCGAATCGGAAGCGATAACGGAGAGAAGTAACGACGGCGCCGCGAAGGGATAACAGGGTTCTGAAACCCTAAGTTTGCGATTTGGTTTTTGTGTTACTCACCAACCGGGTTGGGTCCGGAAGTGATTACCGGCCCAACCCCTCTTATTTTTGTTTTTTTAAATTTGTTTTTTAAAAACCCTTTTTCTTTTTTATATATTTAGTTAATTTAAATTTTAAGTATTAAAATTATTTTTTGCCATATAATAAAATTAAAAACCCTTTTTTATAAATAACTTAAAATATTTTTTAATATAAAAATTAAAACCTTTTTTAAGATTAAATTTAAAATATTTTTAAAAAACATTACTTTTTATTTTTTTTTTAAATTTAATTAACACTTTTTTAAAAAAACAACAAAAACCTTCAACATTGCACTCTTGTCTCATGACTCGTCCGATTACCGTCTAACTTCGCCCATTAACGCGTGTGTTCATTTTGCAGCTTATTACATTGTGTTTTATTGAAGTTTCACCGATATTGTAACTGCTTCTCGGTTGTAACCTCGCGAATCCTAACAATCGCGTTTTAATTTCTGCCTTTAAATTTCTGCGTGTATGGCTTTAATTGCTGTCATTATTTCCCTGCTCGTATGATTAGTTTCTCACACTTCCACCAATATTTTGTCACCTTGCACACATCCGAAGGTTAGGTCTAGCTTTTGGTCGCCGCGCCAATAGTCCTAAACCTCAAACCCTCAAACCCTCAAAACTACAAAATTACAAACCCTAATTTTCACAAATGTCTCGCCGTGTACAAAAATTACCACTTTACCCCTAGCATTAGGTCAAAGAGCCGCCGCGCTCATTTTAGGGTTTCCGCCGTGGAATCCCTAATTTAACCCTAATTACAACTTAACAATTCAACGTAGAGATTTGTAGTTTCTACACTCCACGTAAGCGTGTCCTTAAGATGCGTTTATTCCCCTTGAGACCTTGACCATAGTCAAGAAGTCTCTAACCTCCCTTTTGAGGGGAACTACGATTACTCTGATTCCACTCCCGTAAGGATACGTAGGCACAAGATGCGATGTCTTGCCGAGTAAACTTAGAATTAACCCCTTAGGTCTCTTTTCTCACTTTTAATCCTTTTGTACATATACCTTAAGCAAATAAATAAAGCAAATAGTAAGCATTGAACAAAAGGTTCCTGTAGAGTACTACAGAAGTTTAGGGTGCTAATACCTTCCCTAAATTTAACCAACCCCCGAACCCTAGATCTTTCCCCGCATTGTGTTTACGATGAAAAATAGGTTTTCCCTCTTTTGACCTTTTCCTTCGGATAAATCAAAGAGCGGTTGTGAATTGAATTGCGATTCAAACTCATTAATAGTTTGTGATCCTATTTCCACCGCAACAATGTAGAATGGTCAAGTATTTTCTTATGCCTCCAGACAACTGAAGGTTCATGCAGTTCGAAGTGTTTAGTGATCACAAGAGCCTGAAGTATTTATTTGATCAGAAAGAGTTGAACATGAGGCAGAGGAGATGGCTTGAACTTCTGAAGGATTATGATTTTGAATTGAGTTACCATCCTGGTAAGGCTAATGTTGTGGTTGATGCGTTAAGCAGGAAGTCCTTACATATGTCGATGTTTATGGTTCGATAGTTAGGACTGATTGAGCAATTCAAGAATATGAGTTTGGTTTGTGAAGAGACTCCTAACAGTGTGAAGTTGGGTATGCTAAAGTTGACTAGTGGTTGTCGCACCCTAATTTTTGACCTTAAGATCCCACCTTCTTGTGCTATGTCTTACGCGTTATCTTTTGCATTTTTATATGTATGTTTGTTATAACTAACAAGTTGGCGCAGGCACGACAACGACAAGCGTAGACCCTCACAGTAAATCACTTCAGGGCGCAAGCGTTTGAGGCCTACTTTGCTTCCCTTTCTGTGTCATTATTTCCAAAGCGAGATTAGGAACACCCTTAATGGTGATCTATGATCAGGTTCTTTTAAAATGTTAAGATTGCACGAGATCTTGAGCTGAGTCTTGGCGGGGATTTATCTCGTTGTGGGTGAGATTGGTTCACATCAAGAACTTCATCATGTTTAGGGAGTGAATACTTGTTGAAGCGACCTTTTCTGGGATTTGACTGAGGAAGAGTGATCGCTAGGGCGTCTTACTCTATTGCACATGACCACATTACATGGCTTATTATTAGAGGACGGTTGTGAGCATTCATATTACAATGATATGGAATCCAATGTTTAAGCTTTTCGATCTATCCACTTTTTTATTAATATGGGATATGAATATGATGACTTGTCACTATTAAAAAGAAAGTTGTTTATATAAGACACTGATATCTATAACCTCTCCAAATTGGAGGTGCACCGTTTCAATTACAAATTATCATGTGCATTAAGAAAATATATCAAGGGATATCACATAGCCCTAAACTTCAAAGCAAGAACCTTTGCATTATCAAGGAATTCATACGGTAATCCAAATACCACCATGAGGATCCTGGGAAGATTCTAAGCATAAGCTTTATTACAAGAAATCCAAAGTATTCCTAATCCAAAAAGGCTCGAAGTTTCGTTTCTCACAAAGTAACACAACAACTTTAAATCCCGTTATGCGACGGCTCTCGTGTTGGTTTGCCTTGACAGAAAACACCGCTATGGTTGTCGTTTTAATAACCTCTACGGTACAGTTGTGCTTTCATGACAGGTTCTTCGTCCACCTTGAGGTATCGCAATGTCGCTTTCTATTGCAGTGGAGCTGGAAGATACTTTTTGGCTTTAGTTGAGAACACTAGAGACTTTTTAAAGTATTAGTGGCACCTCATTTTCAAGACCATTTAAGTGATGCTGTGTTGGATGGCATAGACTTCGATATTGAACTCGGACCTGTGCAATGGTGGTCGTACCTTGCACAAGTATCTCAAAGATTATCAAGGTGCGTGTCTAAGTGTTGCTCCTCAATGGCCATTTCCTGATGAATTCCTAGCTGCTATTCCAGATGGAGAGGTTTGTTTTGATGTTACCCGCGGCTGGAAGCGCTTTTATCCCGACCGAAGTATTGATACCTGTAATGCAAAAAGTGATTCAGTATACATCAGAGTATGGAGGTGTTATGTTTCGTCAAGATACTTTAATGATAGGATTGGTCACGACGCATGCATTATAGATAGTGTGTGAAGAATTCATGGTTGCAGGAAGTTAAAGTAAACACCCTTGATATTCGCCAACAGCTTCAAACTTCCTGCCATCCTGCCAAAACAAGACAGTCACTAATCAGAACAGGCCACCATCAACGACTTAGCAGTAGGCACTTCCGCAACTAATTCTGAACAGCTCCGCACAGTTCGAAGCAACAACGTGTCAAAGCAATATTAGTGTTATTCAAATTAACAACGGCGAAGGTAATTCAAAGGCTGATAGTTGAGAATTAAAGTGGATTTAGCTCAGTCCAAGTTATCATCGGACACCAAACGACATCAACCGCAGTGCAACTGTTAACCATTGTAAAGGTGAGTTGGGGCCTAAGAACAGGAACCTCAGATAGGCTTTGGCCCTCAGCTCAATTCATCATCGGGCGTAAGTTTGAGCAGCCGGAAGGGCGACAACCGAAGCTATCGCCGGCTCCCTACCAAGCATCGAATAAACTAAAAGCAAATTCATCATAGGCAACAGTAACAAGCCAACACGGTTCAGACAAAAGTCATCATCACCTTTGAACCCTTCTCGCCAATGGCATAGAACCGACAACCTCCAAACTTAAATATGGACCTTGAAAGAAGAAGAAGAAAAGTCATTTTGCTTCCAAACATCTCCAAAATTCGTCACAAGAAAACCAAAACGACAGCATTTATTAGAGGAAAGCATCTCAACACAGTTTACAATAGGTATTGCACCAAACCACGAGAGGCAACTTCAACCTGCTTAAAACAATTCACAAGGCCAAGAAAACTTTTAAAACCTCGTTCCCGAACAATGCTTAACATAATGGTAGGAGACTCAACGACTTAGCAGCAGGCCATTCAGAATAGTTAATCCCAGAACAGCTCTCAACAAATTTTGAAGGGGCGACAGCAGTCCTAAACTTACGGTTCAGACTTAATATCATCATCACCGTTTCAAACCTTCCCCGGCAACAGTAGCTTCTGAGTTGCAAACAACAACAGCAACAAGTATCAGTTGCAAACAAGCCACGATTAACAGCAAAACAATCAATAATTTCAGTTCACCGTCTGCGATAACAGCAGACAAGTATGGTATCGACTAGTAACAACATAGCATCAGCATTCTCTCATCTACAAGTAACAACAACCATATCAGTTCAACAGCGGCATAATATCATCAATATTAGCCTAACAAAGAGCAAATACAACATTAGCAACAAAGACATCGGTAGCGTCAATTCACATCTGCAACGACATTATTGGTTCAGCCCTCAGTTCAATCCATCGTCAGGCATAAGCAAACAATAACAAGCAGTACACAAGTGCAGCAACTACATTGGCCAGCAACCATGAGCAAAACATTCACAACCTTAGCAACACTCGCATGGTTCAGACTTCTTAAAGTCATCATCACCACCGTATACCTTTCTCAGCAAGCTCAAGACAAGGCAGCTCCTGAACTTTAAGTAAATTTTTCCCTGCGAAGAGGAAGAGCAAAGCATTAATTCAAAGCGACCAAGTCAACAGACACGTCATACAGTTCCCAAATTTAACAAATCAACGCAGAAGAGGAAAATTTCGAACTTCCCTAAATCAGAAAATAACGCTCCCTCGACAAAATCGAATGAAAAAGGTAAGGTTGGAGCAAGTCATCAAAAGGAGATCAGACAACATTCACCCAGAAGGGAAGGTTTTAAAAGGATTTTTATGGAGGCTCATCTCTTCTCTCTATAAAAGCTATGAAACCCTCATCATAAAAGAAAAAAGAGAAGAAAAAAAACCTCATCGGAAAAGAGAACCAACACACTCAAAGCTCAGATCGAAAAGAATCTTATTATCACCGTGAAGTTCGAATTCTCTTTAGGAGTCACCATCGCCTCTCCGCCGTCGTCAGCAAGCCGTCGACGACTCTCGTTCGTGGGTAAAAAACTTATTATGTAATCACTGTGCATGTTTTCTTTTGTGTAGGTTTTGCAGGAAATCGAAAGCGAAGAAGAAGATGTTGCGATCGAGTGAGAAGGTGAAGAACGAAAAAGAACAGATCGAGAAGGAGAAGACGAAGGAGCCGATTTGGGATTTAGGGATTTGATCCCTTTGGTTTTTTTGTTTGTTTTTATTATTATTTGTTTTATTTTATTTGCTGTAATTGAATAATGCACTTGCACGATAGTTATCGTGCACATTATATCACATCACCACACACACCACCAACTACACGATCCAATGATCCAGACTCGCTGTCCACCGTAAACCTCTCCCAGCGCATCTCACCAAATCATTCGCCCAGCCCAATCTCTTAATTAGCCCACTTAATCTTTTTTTAACTAATAATAAAACCTGGCTACTAATTTAATTAACCATCAAAATTAGTTTTCTAAATAAACTAATACCTCCTTTAATTAACCTTTTTAATTATCACTTTTTAATTAGCCTATTTCACTACTTATTTAATAATTCCACATAACTATAACCCTTTTTAAATAACTTATAACCTATTTTAATAATTAAAAAAATCTTTTTTCTTTTGTTCTCAATTAACTTTTATCTTTAATAACAATAACCATTTTTTTAATTTAATAAAAATTTTGATCTTTAATAACATTAACCAAAAACAATTTTATTAAAAACAATATTTTCTTAATTAAATTAACATTTTGTAAAATCCACCTTGTTTATCTAAAATTAATTCCATCTAATTGCTAATCTAATCTAAATAATTTCTCTCCAGATCAATGAAATAATCAATTTAACTTTTTAAAATCAATCTCACTAAAAAATAATCAAGTACCCTTTTTCCCTTAAAATTAATTTACACCAAAAAACTTTTATTTAAAACTAATATAATACCACCATTCTCTAAAATTAATCTCACCAAGAAATAATAATATAATTTTCTCATAAATTAGATCCCCCCTTAAAATCAATCAACATCCCCAACTTAATCAATCATACACGCTTACGTCTTCGCTCCGACTCCGTTCACATATGCACAATTCACACACTTTAGCGCTTTCATGCGTTTATGTATGGATTTATCGTATTTATTTTCCGCAATTTACCTTTACCGCAATTTATCTTTCTCGCATTGCATTGCGTCCAAAGGAAGAACCTGCGCATAACTTAAGCAATTGTGCGTATGCATGTCATTTGCATCATGCTCCCCATTGATTCTTGATCCCATTCAAGTCGATCTTATAAGTTTAGATCCTACCCCATAGGAAGGACCTCTTTTTTTATCTTTTACAACATAGAAAAAAACAATCAAATCAACTTAATTCAAACTATTCAAACATATTAGAGAATAAGATGTTAATCATCTTAAGCGAGATAAAACTCCTACCCCATAAAAATTCAATCAATATGTATGGACTTTTCCTTAGGAGAGATAGAGGCGTACTTGTTGAAAATCCAAGTACTTGAGCCCTTCTCTTAAGACGATGCAAAGACTATTTTCCTACAAAGTTGTGGTGGTTAAATCAAGTAATCTCCCTTAAAATGACAACTCATCTTTTCTCCTAAAATCAATCAATCAACTACCTTTATCCCGTAGGAACTTTGACCACAGTCAAAGAACTCCTCAAACCCTTTAGGGGAACTACAGATACTCTGATTCCACTCCCGTCAAGATATGTAGGCATAAGATGCGATATCTTATCGAGTATATTTAGAAATAAACCCCTAGGTCTTTATCCCTTAAGCAGATAAACCATAGCAATAAACAACATAAAATAAGAGGTTCCTGTAGAGTACTACAGAAACTTAGGATGCTAGCACCTTCCCTAAGTTTAACCAGCCCTCGAACCTATAACTCCCTAGCTTGCATTTGCATTGCATTGTGGGTAATTCGATCTTTTTCCCCTTCCTTTGGACAAATTAAAGTTCGGTTGCAAATGAATTAAGATTCAAGCTCATCTATAGCTTGGTATCCAAATTTCACTGCGACAGTGGTATTCTCCAACAAATTAGAGAAGGTCAAAAATATGATTTGAGATTGGTGGATTGTCTCACGTTAACCAATCAAGGTGACTGGGGTGATTTTCAGATCGATGAGAATGGTATGATGAGGTTCAGAGATATAGTGTATGTTCCTGATGTGCCAGAAATCAAGAAGAGCATTCTTGAGGAAGATCACAGAAGCGGGTTAGGTATTCATCCTGGTGCCACAAAGT
This sequence comes from Lathyrus sativus, assembly GCA_963859935.3. NCBI lineage: Eukaryota > Viridiplantae > Streptophyta > Magnoliopsida > Fabales > Fabaceae > Lathyrus > Lathyrus sativus. The sequence goes on from OZ012741.1 coordinate 60,707,381, forward strand.
TGTATCAAGATTTGAAGAATTGTTTTGGTGGCCGGGTATGAAGAAGGAAATTGCAGAGATTGTATATGCTTGTTTGACTTTTTAGAAGTCGAAGATTGAACATCAGAGACCGTCGGGTCTGATTCAACCGTTGAATATTCCAGAATGGAAATGGGATAGCATTTCTATGGATTTTGTGATAGGTTTACCGAAGACTCTGAAGGGGTATGTGTCGCTACTGCGAAAATCGAGGCCGGCAATGACAGAAGAGTCGCCACCGTGCGTTATTTATCCCAAGAGAGGGAAAGGAAACGCTCAGAGAAAACCTAACAAAAGGAGGGATAAGATCGGTCATCGCAACCAAATCTCGGGTTCGGGAGTCGATTACGAAAGGGGAAGGTATTAGCACCCCTCACGTTCGTCGTACTCGACGGTATCCACGCTTATTGTTTATCTAAAAGGGTGATTGAAACTATCTAACTACAGGCTTGAGGACAAAGAAAAAAAAGTGACTCGGAAAAGCAACGACGCTTTGTGCCTACGTATCTCATCTAAAATGAGAAGTCAGAGTCAACGTAGTTCGGCTAACTACGGGTGAAAGGGGAGAAGGTTGCTCGCCAAGACATCGCGTCTTGTGCCTACGTACTTTCAACTGGTATGAAAGATCATAGCAAGCATAGTTCGGGCTAACGGGGAACACAGGTTTGTTCAACTGTTTTTAAACGAGTAGGGTTAACAAATAGTTCCAACAATTGGTGTATGCAGCTCGAGCGTGGGAGACTTAGGCGTTACCGTTTGTGATAGAACTAAGAGTTAACAACACTCTTATTATGAAAATGATTTCTCAAGGGTTAAAGGCCCCAAAGGGAAAAAAGAAGTTTGAATGATTGTTTTTGTGTTTTTTAAAGAAGAAGTGTTTTTGAATTGGTTTGCAATTCATATCGCACAAAAGACTATGACCTAGGAGTGATTGCGTCGCATATCACCCAAAGGGTACTATACTAAACAACCAAGCCATTGAAAGGAAACCCTTCAACAACCATTTCCCAAATAGCTTAAGGCTCGTAACGTACAATATTCATTAACCTTTGTTAGGTGTTTTGGATTATTTAGGAGATGAGAAAAGAAAGACGCAAACTATGGGAAACTGGACCCTAAAGTTGTCATGCATAATGTTCTTAAAGTTGGGATCAAAGGGGAATGAAACTATCCTAGTGTTATCATACATGGTTACGATCTTAATGTCTATCATAACCTCTCTTGAACAAGAGAGATTAGAAGTCCTAAGGGAAAAGAGACAACAGAGGGAACAAAAACAACATAAATAATGTAAGAATGCAAACATGGAATGAGGGAGGAAATTAGTGTGGGGAAGAGACCACCACAAGCTCATCTCAACCTCAAACAACAATATGAAATATGCAAGAAAAGATAAGGAAATGCACTAATGAAAACAAAAAAATGCACTAAAATGGGATGAAATGGCCTAAACCAAACAACATCAACCATAAGGCACAAAACAAAATACAAATGCAATATAAATAAGACCTAAGGTAAAGTGAGGATGGGAGATCATGTGAGGACAGAAAGGAACTCACAATAGACACTCAACCATGAGCATCACAAGCAAAAAAAATAAAGAAGCACAAAGAAATCAACAGGAAAAGTCCTCATGGATTCCATCATTTTAGGTATGCTTCAAGTACCTCCAAAGGAGAGACCAAGCCACCTTAAATGATATTCCTAGGTCATTGGAAAGAAAGGGACATAAACTAAAAGCTCTCAAAAGCCAAAGCAAAACAAATCACAAAGAAGTGCAAGTCAATCCCCAAAGGGAAGTATACATGTTTCACAAACAAACCCTAATTGAAAACCCAAAAGTAAGCAACCAAAAGAACAAGCTAAACACAATATCACGACCTAAAAATGAACAAGCATCATCCTTAACATGTTATCAACATGAATCAAAAGGCATTGAAGGCTCAAAGAATCCAAAAATGTCATATCCCAAGCAAAATAGGTCAACATGTTTATATGGACCTTCCTTGGAATAGCTTGACTTGCAAGCTACTCTAAAAATAGAAAAATGATCCAAAAATTATCAAATAAAATGCAAGAAGACCATAAATGTGTTGGAAATCAGAGGCCAAAAGAAATTGATTCACAAGGGTGCTCCGTTGTGAAGGAGGATTGCATAGGGTCAAATGTAAAGCATCAAAAGCACTAAAAAGTCAACAAGTCAGGGGCAAAAAGGTCCTCAAAGATTCCTCAACTCATCATTGATATGAGGATTGAATCTCATTCATTGGATCAAAGGGACATGAGAGAAATAAATTCAAGAAAAAAGTATGTCAAAAACTAGGTCAAATAAGACACTTCCAATGGTAAATCCTTTTTTTAAATGAAAAATAAATCATAAAATAAAATAAAAATTTCTAAAAATAAGTGGACATATCAAGGAATCCAAAATGTATTTTTGTGGAATTTTGTGGTCATTGGAAGTATTTTTGATGATTTAATTTCTAAACAGTCACAATATAAAAACTAAAAAGAAAATGCAAAGGAATTAAATAAAATGTTGGTGTAGATAGCAACAAAAAGCAGTTCAAAGCGTGACTGGGCCCATCAGGGGGTGTCAATAGCGCGCATTGTCTTAAGCCCAACAGAAAAATCAAAAATAAAATAAATTCTGGTGACTTGTGTGTGGCAAAGTCAAATGTGGTGCACCAAGGAACTCAATCACACGCGCATGATCATTCAGTAATCCAATCAAGTGGATGATAAGCTGCCAACACATTAAATGAATATTTAAAAGTGAACAAAATGTTTTAAGTCAAAGAGAGACCACCATGGGTCTTAATCATAACCATCCAAACGAAAAATAATCAAATCGGACGCACGTAAGGATGATACCTAAGCGTCTTCAACCTCAAACATGGAGGGAAAGCTCAGACGGTCGGAAAACACCTCCGGTCGTCTTCCTCGCAAGCTCCGGTCGGCCACGCAACAACAACAACATACCGTTTCATCATTTCTCCACCGCATGTTTTTTGTATCAAAATTCATCTACATCTCGTTGGGAACTCATTTCTACCATTAAAAAGACTTAAAAGCTCAAGAATAAATAAAAACGAAAGCCACAAGTTTGGAGCTCAAAACTTAAAGTTCAACAAACAACCACCAAATGATACCAAAAATAAACTATGATATGCAAGGATTGTAAATGTGTAAAAATGGCACGAAATAGATGCTTGAACAGTGAGATAAAATGAAAAGTAAGTAACCTAAAAACAAGCTTCCACACAACTCAGTTTCTTGGCAAAGCTTGCAATAAAATGCCCAGAAACGTTCTAAACAACTCAAGGAATGTTTTTGGATACTTAGTTTAAACTCAGAAAACGATTTTCACTCTCACCCTCACTTTCTTAAAGTTGTTCTTGCTCTCTCTCTCTCACCAAACTCACTTCTGAAGACTTGTACATGTTCCTGGGATAATATATGTTGGGTTCAGATCAAAAGGAGGCCCAATGACAGCTCCTTAAGCCCAAACCAAGTTTCACTTTTTAAAACTTGGAAGTTTTACCTCATACCCCTACACTTGTACCTATACCCCTACATTAAAAATTTTTGGACCAAAATATCCTCGTATAAAAATTTATTATTTTTTAATTTTTTTATATTCTTTTATTTGTTTACCGGAAGACTTTTTGGAAGTCTTCCGGTTCACATTTTTTTCGTATGTTTACCGGAAGACTTTTTGGAAGTCTTCTGGTTCATATTTTTTCGTTTGTTTACCGGAAGACTTTTTGGAAGTCTTCCGGTTCATGTTTTTTTTTTAACTTGTAATTAATATTTAAGATTTATTAACTTTATATAAAGACCAATTTAGTGAATTTTTTAATATTATACTTAAAATATAAAAATTCTATAAATAGAGAATTATTTTCAGAATATTTTCTATTTGCTATAATTATTAGAATATAATGAGATTAAAATCATTTATTTTAAATGATCATAATAGTAAAATTTTCTCAAATATCTTATTAATCTTAAACATTAACAAATAAAATAAATTTAAATATAGGATATAAGTTTACATTATTTAATATATTTAATCAAATGAAAACATATGTGATAAATAAATAATGTATTTTAACTTAAAATGATCACAATAAGTTAACTTGCAAAATAATATAAGTAATAAATTAATAATGTATTTTATTTAAAATAATCACAATAATAGAATACGCAAATAATGTGTTTTATTTATAGGACTGATATAGTTTTATTGATTATTTAATTTTAAATACTACTATGAATATAATATTTAATCTATACTTTAGAACTCACATAATTATAAATATAAAAAATATTGTTTTATTATCCATATTTTTATTTAATTAAAAAAAATAAGAATATAAATTTATTATTTGTTTTTCATTTTCGTTTGATCTTTTTTTTATTTATAAATTTTTTGCATATTCTATACTGTGCTTACTTTAAATAAAATATATTATTTATTTTATTAAAAATATTAAATAAAATGAAATAATTAAAAAGATCAAACAAAAATGAAAAACAAATAATAAACTTATATTCTTATTTTTTTTTTTAATTAAATAAAAATATGGGTAATAAAACAATATTTTTTATATTTATAATTATGTGAGTTCTAAAGTATAGATTAAATACTATATTCATAGTAGTATTCAAAATTAAATAATCAATAAAACTATATCAGTCCTATAAATAAAACACATTATTTGCGTATTTTATTATTGTGATTATTTTAAATAAAATACATTATTAATTTATTACTTATATTATTTTGCAAGTTAACTTATTGTGATCATTTTAAGTTAAAATACATTATTTATTTATCACATATGTTTTCATTTGATTAAATATATTAAATAATATAAACTTATATCTTATATTTAAATTTATTTTATTTATTAATGTTTAAGATTAATAAGATATTTGAGAAAATTCTACTATTATGATCATTTAAAATAAATGATTTTAATCTTAGTATTCTAATAATTATAGTAAATAGAAAATATTCTGAAAATGATTCTCTATTTATAGAATTTTTATATTTTAAGTATAATATTAAAAAATTTATTAAATTGGTCTTTATATAAAATTAATAAATCTTAAATATTAATTACAAATTAAAAAAAAACATGAACCGGAAGACTTCCAAAAAGTCTTCCGGTAAACAAACGAAAAAAATATGTACCGGAAGACTTCCAAAAAGTCTTCCGGTAAACAAATAAAAAAATATAAAAAAATTAAAAAATAATAAATTTTTATACGAGGATATTTTGGTCCAAAATTTTTTAATGTAGGGGTATAGGTATAAGTGTAGGGGTATGGGGTAAAACTTCCTTAAAACTTTTCCCACTTGCAAGGTACATGAATTTGTACTTGCCCAGCTGTAAAGATGGCATGGCTGACTTGCATAATGTCAATGCTGATCCAAGGGCTGAGGATTACCCCTTGGTTTGGTCTTATGGTGTTTTTTTGAGATGTTGCTTACCATTGAAGAAAGTGTGAAAGTGGCAATTAATTTGAGTTCAAAATCCACATCCAAGATTGGAATTGTATTTGAAATGTCATTGGTACTCAAAAAATGCACAAAGTTGATCCAAAATGTTTCCAAATGAATTAATTATGAATTTTCCTTTTTAAAGCCTTTTTCATGGAATTTTCATTGGGGATTCTTCAATTCAAGCCAAATCTTTGATACCTTGATGCTTGAAAATGCAAATGACCCCATTTGGAGCAAGTTTGATGTTGGAAAGATTTTCATTTGAAGTGTGCAAAGTGGTGAAATGGACCTATAATGGAAATGACATGTAATCTTGTTTTCCCAAAATACCCCTGCCTTGCAAGCCTCATAACTTGAGTTCTACAAATCAGATGAAAGACTTCTAGTACTTTTTGGAAATCTAAGACCATGCCCTACAAATTTCATGTTGGCCAAAAGTTGAGGAGAAACATCCTTCTTGGTCAAAAATGGCTTGGAATTTGGTTGACTTTTGTTGACCAAAATCACATCCCTCGGATGACCTGTAACTTGTCTGGATCATAACTTGAGTTCTATAAATCCAATCAAGGACTTCTTGTACTCAAATTAAAGCTAAGAACATGCCCTAGAAGTTACATGTTGGCCAAAAATTAAGGTGAGGCATGCATCTTGAGATAGGTTGTCTTGAAGTCAAGCACTGAACAGGGGATTTTACCCTAAGAACCCTAATTCAGTCACTCCTTATACTCTTGCTTATTGATAAATTGATCTTGAAATGATATCCCATGTACCTTAAAACAACATTCCATGACCATGAAGACTTAGAATTGAGTTTTAATCTCCTTTAATCTCACAGTTAACTTAGGGTTGACCAGATGAAAACCCTAATTGCACCACTTTCAACTGTAACTTTCCACACTTGTCATAAACACTTGAATGAACTCCACAATGACCCTCAAGGCTTCTAATGAACTTAAATGAAAATATCCCCTCGTGACCATGAGCTTGGGGTCCTCAGGTGACCTTCAAATGGCCTCCTAGACAGGAGGTGAACCACATACACTTATCTGCTTATCCAAAGGGCTTGGCCTTGTCTCTGATGATGATAACCTTCTTGTTGACTTGAATATAACCTCTTGATTAGGTTTAGAACCTTTGGCACATCTCTCTTGTTGCTCACACATATCTTGATCCCCTATAAAAATGCAAAATGCTATGCAATGCAATATGCTAGAACAAATGAAACATAAACCAAGTAAAGGAAAGGTTGGGCAAATTTTGGGGTACAACAGCTGCCCCTATTCAAGTGTCTTGGACCTGAAGGGATTAAAAGCGAACAACTTTCAAACATTCAAGGTAAAAGACAGTTGAATACCAAAGAACCTGGAAAGTTGCCGACCGCAGAAAGAAATCTCCAACATCGCCGTCAGGAGCCTACATCAAGTAGAGTATCTGACTTCGCCATCAGTCACCAAACAAGTAAACATCTGACCTCGCCGTCATTCATCAAAATAATTTGACTTCGCCATCATTCCTCCATATTAAAACACTTGACTTCGCCGTCCTTTTCTACATAAAATTGGTAAAACACCTGACCTCTCTGTCAATCCTCAAAAGCGTTCGACTTCGCCGTCAACTTCTAAAATAACCTGACTTCGCCGTCAACTCTTAAAACAATTTGACTTCGCCGTCCATTTTCAACATAATCTGACTTCGCCGTCCATTCTTAAAACAGTCTTGACTTCACCGTTGTTTCTCGAAATAATCTGACTTCGCCGTCAACTCTTGAAACAACTTGACTTCGCCGTCCATTTTTGCACAAAATTGATAAAACGCCCGACCTCGCCGTCAGTCCTCAAAACCATCCGACTTTGCCGTCAACTTCCAAAATAACCTGACTTCGCTGTCAACTCTCAAAACAACTTGACTTCACCGTAAATTTCTCAATACCATCTGACTTCGTCGTCAACACTTCTACAGTCCGACTTCACCGTCAAAACAAACATCCAATATCGCCGCTGAAAAACTGAATCCCTTGACATTGCCGCCAGAAACAAACATCCAACATCGCCGCTAAAAAAACAAATTACTTGACATCGCCGCCAGAACTTTCGCTAAATGAAAGCAAGCAACAAGATCCAAACCAAATTAGGATCGTCCATTGATGATAATCAGAAAAGAACTCCGTTGGGGAAACATCATGAGCCGGAGTCTAGCCAACACTTGGGCAAAGATACTAATCACCTGTGAGATTCACCTAAAATAAAGAGATAATGACCTGGCTTATATTTCAAATGCACATGTTTGAATATGGCATAATGCTCCATACGAAATAGGAATGCTACGCGTTTGGGAGGATGCTATGTGCGTTGCAAATGCAAAGGAACCACATCAACAAAATAAATGCTGAAGAGAGGAAGACAACTCCGCTGGGGGAAAACTAGGCACGTCTAGTGCCTACACACTCATGCTGGGGAATAATAAGCCTTAGATGGCCTCCGAGATAACTTCCGGGTAAAGTTGTTCTGCTAAGCACAAATCCACTCTGTTGGGGATCAAAATCAAACTCTGCTGAGGATGGAGAATAAACAATCCCGGGGGAGAAAACCAAACCACTGACTTGGCTGGGGATTAGATAGGGAGGGAATTAATATCGACCTCTGCTTAGGGAAAATGAGCACAATACTCAACAACATCGACCTCTGCTTAGGGAAATGAAACAGCGTCCCGGACTCTGAGGGGACATGAGCTAATTGTTCTGGTTCTGTGGGGAAGATGAAATTTTGCATCCATTCCACTGCTGAGGATACATCCACATCAACCTGTTAGAAATGATCTTACTCTGCTGGAGACACCAATCTCGACCTGCTGAGGGTAACCTTAACTGTATGAAGTTTCAAACTGTCGGGAAGGTGAACATGCTTAGCTTGCGCCCTTCCTTTACATGCGGGATTTCCGGAAAAGTTTCGAGGCTGGGAGTCCTGCAAATAAAATACAGGCAAATACGTTCTGTGCCACAAATAAACATCATATTTATCACCTGTGACATTATTCAAGAAAAAACATTGTTTCAATTATGGTTAGCAAAGCCCACAAAGTTATTTATGCAAAGTTTTATCAAAAACATCAGGCGTCTTTTACAAAAAAAAACGGTAAAAGTTGAATCAAAGACAAAAGTTTTCTGGATAGTATGCTTTATTGATGGATAGCCTGTAAATAGGAAAATTTACAAGGGGACGCAACTCCTGAAATGAGAAAGCTGCGTAAGCAAAATACAGAAATCCACAAGAATATATAAAAATGTCGGCAATGTGGCACAGACAACCATCATATAACGACTCAACCATGACTCGCGTGACTTCGACGTCTTTCCGATGCTTCGTTCTCTGAAGAGATTTATTTGCACGGATGATTCTCGAGTCTTCCCATAATCCATTATGCTTTGGAGATCTACGCGTTGACTGCAGTCGTTTGCTTTTCAAATCCCTAACTTTTGCCTGAATTGCTCTTGCGGGTTTTTGATTCACCGGGATACCCATTTTTGCCAAAGTCGCCCTTTCAGGTTTTCAACTTTGCGGGTTTACATTTTCTTTTTTTTTATCCCTAATTTTTGCCCGAACCTATCTTTTTATGGTTCGCCGGGATGCCCCATTCTTGCCTGGGTTTTCTTTTTCTTTCCAGCGGGTCTATTTATGCAAAGTATTTTTTGATTGCGTCCGCGTTCACAGGGGACGTAAAATCTTCACAATCCATGGTTGAAAGTAGCAAGGCTCCTCCGGAGAAGACTTTGCTCACAACATACGGACCTTCATAATTGGGAGTCCATTTGCCCCTATGATCATTTTGTGGTTGGAGAATCCGCTTCAACACCAAATCACCTGCCTGAAAGCTTTGAGGACGTATCTTCTTACCGAAGGCTTTCTTCATCCTGCTTTGGTATAAACGACCGTACGCGATGGAGCCAACCTTTTCTCATCCATCAAACTGAGCTGATCCAATCTATTCTTCACCCATTCTGCTTCATCTAGTTTGACGTCAGCCGGAACTCTCAAGGAAGGTATCTCGACCTCTAATGGTAGGACAACTTCCATACCATACACCAACGAGAAAGGGGTTGCCCCGGTTGCAGTACGCACCGAGGTACGATATCCATGTAAAGCAAAAGGCAACATCTCGTGCCAAACCTTGTAAGTTACCACCATCTTCTACACTATCTTCTTTATGTTTTTGTTGGCTGCTTCCACGGCGCCATTCATCTTCGGACGATAAGGAGATGAGTTGTGATGCTCAATCTTAAAGTTCTAGCACAAATCCTTCATCATCTTGTTATTCAGATTGGAACCATTATCAGTAATAATCCTTTCAGGTATCCCATAGCGGCAGATGATGTCTCTTTTGATGAACTGGGCTACAACTTGCTTGGTGACATTGGCATAAGAAGTTGCTTTGACCCATTTGGTGAAATAGTCAATAGCCACTAAGATGAAACGATGCCCATTGGATGCAGTCGGCTCGATCTTACCAATCATATCAATGCCCCACATGGAGAAAGGCCATGGAGATGACATGATGTTTAAAGGACATGGCGGCACGTGAATCTTGTCGGCATAAATTTGACATTTGTGGCATTTCTTAGCATACTTGAAGCAATCAGACTCCATAGTTAACCAATAATACCCTGCTCTCAACAGCTTTCGAGACATGGCGTACCCACCTGCATGTGTTTCAAAGGCTCCTTCGTGGACCTCTTCGATAAACAGATTCGCTTATTTTTCGTCCACACATTTTAGCAGCACTAAGTCAAAGTTCCTTCGATAGAGTACACTGTCTGGATTCAAATAGAAGTTACCCGATAACCTCCTCAAGGTCTTCTTATCTCTACTGGATACCCCGATCGGATACTCTTGATTCTTGAGAAAGTTTTGGATGTCGTAATACCATGGCTTACCATCAGAAGCTTCTTCTATCGCAAAAACAAATGTTGGTCTATCGAGGCGCGAGATAACAGTTCTTGGCGTATCGTTCCAAAAGTTTACTTTGTACATTGAAGATAAAGTAGCCAAGGTGTCTGCCATCTGATTTTATGCTCTCGGCACATGGTGAAACTCTACATGATCGAAGAAGGGCAGCAATCTTCTTGCATAATTTATATAAGGGATCAGATTTGGTTGGCGCGTCTCCCATTTTCCTTTGATCTGGTTGACCACTAAAGCTGAATCACCGTAGACATCAAGATTCTTGATTCTCAAATCGATTGCTTCCTCGATACCCATGATACACGCTTCATATTTGGCCTCGTTGTTCGTACATGGAAATGTCAATCTAGCAGTGAAGGGTATATGCGTCCCATGGGGGGTTGTAATGATTGCCCCAATTCCACTGCCGTAAGAGTTAACAACACCGTTAAAGATCAATTTCCACTAGGAACCCAACTCAGGACCTTCATTTGGTAGTGGCTCATCACAATATTTCATCTTCAAATACATAATGTCTTCGTCGGGAAAATCGAACTTCATTGGCTGATAGTCTTCAATTGGTTGCTCTGCGAGATACTCAGACAAAACACTCCCTTTAATAGCTTTCTGAGACACATACTGAATGTCATATTCTGTCAGAACCATCTTCCATCTAGCAATCCTTCCTGACAGTGCTTGCTTTTCAAATACGTACTTAATTGGACTCATATTTGAAATCAACATGGTTGTATGGTTTAGCATATACTGTCTTAGGCGTTTGGCGGCCCAAGCCAGTGCATAAAAAGTTTTCTCCAACATCGAGTATCTGGACTCACAATCTGTGAACTTTTTACTCAAGTAATAAATTGCATGCTCTTTTCTTCCAGTCTCGTCATGCTGACCGAGAACACAACCCATGGAATTCTCAAGAACCTTTTGAAGGTGAGATAATACTTATAAAGGGGGGGATTGAATAAGTATGGAAAATTAATACTTAAAAATAATCACACAATTATTTTTATCCTGGTTCGTTAAACAACTACTCTAGTCCACCCTTCCAGAGTGATTTGCCTTTCTCAACAAGGACTTAATCCACTATTAAATCAAACTGATTACAATAGTATCACCTAAGAACTACAGTTCTTAGTCTTCTCAAGAGCTACTGATTCACACTGAATCCTTTTAAGGAATATCCTTTACAATCAATGTAAATTAAATACAAGAGTTTTTAATGCTTCTAAAAAGCTATAATCACAACAGTGATTTTTCTCTTAAGTTTAAGTACAATGAGATTCTATGAAGAATAAGAGAAAGAGAGCTTATAGAATATTATGATTTCTTTTCAGCAAGTGTGTAGCACTGAAGAATGAAGTGAAGATCTCCTTTTATAGGCAGCTGAATCATGCAAGCTGAACATTGAAAAGAGAGTCCAAAAGGTCTGAGCCTTTTTGTCTTCACATGCACTGACCTTTCCTTGAAATAGATGGCACAGATAAATCCTTTTTGTTTGTGTAAGTGTGTCTAGCACAAATAAGGAAAGAGACGTTGAATAGTTCCAACGGATACATTCTTGAAAACACTTCTTCAGTTTCAGCAAGTTCTTCAGAGTTTGAATGGATCAGAGTCTTCTGATGAGATTCAGAACTATGCTGTATCAGAGTCTTCTGCAGCGTGTGTGCTTCTAGCGTGTTTATCATCAGAGCATTTTGACACAGAACTTCAGTACAAGGCAGCATAGGTACTTTCAGAAACTTCTGTAGACTAATGCTTTGAGAAACTCTTCAATCAATATTCTTCTATACTTCTGATGCTTCAGCTTCAGATACTTCTGACTATCTTCAGATGCTTCTGACTTAGAATGTTCTGGAGCTTCTTGCTTCAGATCCTTCAGGAGACTACGCTCAGGATCTTCTGTAAGGAGCAAACAGATTCTTCTGTAAGGTGCATCTAGCGCTTCAGAGTCAGAATAACTTCTTGTATTCAAGGCAGATTTGCTTCTAGAGAGTTAATATAATTTTAATCTGCAATAAAACTCAAACAAATTTTAGAGTATATAATTCTTAAATATAAATTTCCTAACAGTTATCATCAAAACAAAGAGTGATTATTAAGAACCAATCTGTGTTCTAACAATCTCCCCCTTTTTGATGATGACAAAAAGTATCAGAAATTTTATTTAATTGAACATAAAGAATTATAACTCCCCCTGAGATGATGAATCTCCCCCTGAGTTAAATATGAAAAAGGAATAGAAACTTCCCTTTTTATCTTGAGTAATCTTCAGAGTCAGATCTTGTTGTCTTTGTAATAATCAAGTGTCAGACTATCTTGCAGATATGAGATTCAGAGTTTGATAAAATATAAATGATCTGAGAAACTCAGAGATTCTTTTATAGAGTATTCTTATCAAAAGTTCTGAAATAGTCAATTTAGATATTAGAAAGAGTAGATATGTCTGAAGATTCATTCTAGTGAAATTATATTAAATAGTTCAGATCTTTATTTTCTCCCCCTTTTTTGTCATAAGCAAAAAGTAAAAAACTTTTAATAAAGACAAATAAAAGGAACAATAGCAGATAATTCAATGGAGAATAACAAACTGATTCATTTAATCATAACAGAGCAAAGGTACATAGGAAAATATCAGAAGATATAACAATAACATTCAGAAGCAAAAACAACAGATGCACAAATATGAGAAAAAAAATCTAAGAGTGTTTTGACAAAAGCATCTTCAATAGGTCTGTGATCTCAGATTGTGATTGCTCTTGCTTTGACATGAACTTAGTTATTGTCTCATTCTTCTCATCTTGTTTAGACATCCACTCTGACATGTCCTCAGATTTCTTGTCTTGCTTCGCCATCCAAGATCTGATTTCAGATTGACCAGCTTCCAGAGCAGCAATCTTGTCTCCCAAATCTGGATTTTCTGTCTTTATCTCTGATGATGGAGGTTCTGTATCCTGAACAGAGTCAATTGCCATATGTTCTGGAGATCCTGAAGAGGGTTCTACCAGAGTCATAGTCAATGCATTGGCAGTTGGTTCTGGAGGAGGAGGTGGAGGAGCATCCAAACAAAGCAGAGGTTCAGTCTTGTTTACAATCCAGAATTGAGTTCTTTCAGCTCTGAGCTTTGCATCATCAGAACAGATGTTCTTCAGATTAGAAGCTACTGTATTGAATCTATTGACAAAACCTTTCCAGATGATGTCAGTCTCATTTGCATCCATAATTTCAGAGCATCTCTTCTGAACAGTACCTAAAGACATCTGTATTTCTTGCAAAAACGTTTGAAATAAATGATCAATATTAAGTCTGGGTGGTGGTTTAAGCAAGGTTTCCAGAGTCATCTGTTTAGGTTTGGGAGTTGGTGGTATCAGTGATTTTGGAATGGAAATCAGAGGAGGGGGAACATATGGAAAGAATGGAATTTCTGGTTTTTGAGGTAAAGATCTGTTTAATGCATTGAGTAGAGTTGGTTGAGGTCTTGTGCATGGGTAAACAATATCAAAAGATGCATTGGAGTATGGTACGAATGCAGAGTTTGATGGCTTATCAGATGCAACTGTGTTATCAGATGCAGGATGCAGAGCTGAAACAACAGCTTTACCAGATGTAGCAGATATGGGGGCTAAGGATCCTTTATTTTCCATAGATTGAATATATGAAAGGATTACAGATGGAAGGGTTGGTTTGAGTTTAGGTTTCAGAGGTTCCAAAGGTTCAGAAGGCTCAACTCTATCATAAAAATCTTTTAGTTTGAAACCATAAGATAAATTATGATAAAGAGAAGACACTTGGGCACAAGATATTCCAGATGATGAAGGATTGGTAGAGGGAACAATCATCTCAGATGATGTTGCTGGTGGAGGCATAGGGTCTGGAATGGTAGATTTAGCAGGTAAGGTTGATTCAGGTTCAGGGTCATGGACAGGATATTTGTCAGATGGATTAATCAGAAAATCAGGATGAATTTCTAATTCAGATGAATTTGAGGATGTTTCAGGTGTACAAGAGGTAGAAGAAACTTGAAACACTGTTTTTAATGGAGTGATGTCAAGAACTTCTGTCTCAGGGATATGAGATGGTTCTGAAGGAATATCAGGTTGTTGAGATGATGGTTCAGATGAAACAGGAGCAGAAGTTACTTTAGAGGGTTCAGAAGTAACAGGTGCTACAGGTTCAGAAGATGGAATTGGTGATGGTGGAATGACAGAGTCTTTTTGTGGTTGATCTTCTGGGGTTTGTTTTTCAGGATGATTTTCTGTTTGTGGTTGAGCAGAGTTTTGTTTATCAGAATTTTGTGGTAGTTCTGATGGTTGTGGTTCTGTTTGTTGTGGTTCTGTTGGTTGTTGTTCTGTTGGTTGTGGTTCTGTTGGTTGTGGAACAGTTGGTGAAGAACATGGAGTAAAGTGTTTGATGTGTAATTTGGGTTGAGGTGGTTTTGATACAGAAGCAGTAGGTTGTTTCTGAGGTGAGACAGAACTAGGGGCAGCAACAGATGTTGTTTGAGTGACAGGGGGTTTGGGTACAGACTTAATAGATGAATCATTAATAACAACATTTTTAGAAGTAACAGAAGCTTTAGTACCTTTGAGTTTAATCCTCTTAGCAGATGCAGAGGCAGCTTCTCCAGAGTCCTTTCTCTTCAGAAGATCCTTTGGTTTCTCAGCAATCTTAGCCTTCTTCTGGACAGGTTCAGATTCTGCTACAGGCTGAGATCTTTTCCTTTGAAGTGGAACTTCTGCTTCTTCTTCTTCTCCTGCATCTGGCAGTGGTTGCTTGACAAGTTGAAATACATTGGCTGGAACAGGCACTCCTTCCCTTTTGCATTCCTCTATATACATCAGAACAATGTGTCTAGGTTCCTCAGCAAAGAATAGAGGAAAATCTGATACTGGAACTCTTTTATTCAGATCAGACATATTTAATCTCTTTGGAGCAGTAGTCAGTTCATCTACAATCTTGAGTCTCATAAGGCTTTTAGCGTTCAGAGGCTTTCCCATAATGAACTCTAGTTCCTCTGTAACACCAGCATCATACAGAGCAGCCACTAAACCATTTTCAGTGAGAAGATCTGATAGCAACCTTCCAAAAGGTATCCAAGTCCGGATCTTCTGGCCTTTTTCCTTCACAGATTCTCTAGATGCATTGATGTGATTCCACAGATGCATGAACAATAAGTAAGGAAGATCTACCTTATTACTCTGACTAAGGCAGTACATAAAATAGATCTGTTCATTGTTGACATAATCTGGGGAGTTTGTTGACTTTCTGTGATGTATGCATCCCATGAAGATCTTGGCCCAGATCTTGTAATCAGGCTTTAGATCTTTGAATCTGTTAGAGGCTTGTCCAGCAGTCATAACCTCCTCATAAACTTCATCCATATCAACACGCCCAGCTGGCAGATGTGAAACACCATCTGTTTCTTCATAACCAATCAGTCTTCTAATCAGATCCTCTGTGATGATGATTTCCTTTCCCAGCACAGATGATAGAATAAACTTTGGATACACAGATGCATGAATCCAGAATTCCTTAACAAGTAGAGGGTAAACTGGTCCAAACAATCTATCAAAATATTTCACCCAGCCTTGAGCTCTAACAATGGAGCGAAAATCAAACCCATTGTCAGCCAAAGAATCAAATTCCACCATAGATTCACACAATACTTCTAGTTTATCAACTGGTGTGAGAAGAGTTCTCTGTGGAGGAGTATATGGAGCAGCACCTAGGTTATCTGAAGTCACAGCAGCCATTGTTGATTGAAACTGTGCAGTTGTTGAAGAAGAAGACGCCATTGAAGAATGCTTTTTAGAACACTTAGGTTTTGAGTTTTTATGCAGAGAGAACAGAAGATGAAAATGCATATAAATTCTGAGAGTGAAAAGTGTGAAAGTGAATACACATCAAGTATTTATACTAATCACATAGGCACACCAAGAGACAGAAATAATGCACGTTTGAGCAGCATTAAATGAAAAGAATAAAATCATTTCAAATAATAAATGCTTCTGACAGATTTGGGGGGAAAACCAAGATATTTACTATTCAAATTTCACCTCAAACGTCTTTTTAGTTGTCCACACGCCACCTCTTTAGATTTTGTGGGACACGTGTTTGCTTGCATGCTGTTCTGAATTCTCTCAAGAAATGAAACGTTAGCCACGTTCAGATCTTCTAAAGATGGTTAGTTCAGATTTTCACAACAGAAATAATAATCAGAATAGAATAACTGAACAAAAGAAATACTTCAGATCATTAAACATTTTGCATCTGAGAGGTTGCCTCTGATATATATTACTCTGGACAAAAATCCATACAAATATTTTTCAGAATGAACTTAAATCTATCTTCAGCAAGGGGTTTTGTGAAAATATCAGCCCATTGATGATCTGTATCAACAAAAGCTAAATTAATTACACCCTTCTGAACATAGTCTCTGATGAAGTGATGTTTAATTTCTATATGTTTTGCCTTAGAATGCAAGATTGGATTTTTTGACAAACATATAGCAGAAGTATTATCACAATAGATAGAAAGATTACTATCATAGATTTGATAATCTTCTAATTGACTCTTCATCCAGAGCATCTGAGTACAACATCCAGTAGCAGCAATGTATTCTGCCTTTGTAGTTGATAGTGCAATAGTAGGTTGCTTCTTGCTGTACCATGAGATCATATGACTTCCAAGAAACTGACAGCTTCCAGAAGTGCTTTTACGTTCAACTCTGTCTCCAGCATAGTCAGCATCACAGAATCCAACTAATGAAAATTCATCAGATCTTCTGTAACACAAACCCATGTTAGCAGTACCTTTCAGATACCTTAGAATCCTCTTAACAGCTGTTAAGTGTGATTCTCTAGGATCTGATTGGAATCTAGCACATAAGCAGACACTAAACAGAATATCTGGTCTAGAAGCAGTCAAGTATAGAAGAGATCCTATCATACCTTTGTAGAGTTTTTGATCTACCTTCTTACTTACCTCTTCCTTACCTAGAGTGCTTGTAGGATGCATTGGAGTCTTTTCCATTTTGCTATCAACCATGTTGAACTTCTTCAGAAGCTCTTTAACATATTTGGTTTGATGTATGTAGGTGCATTCTGGAGTCTGGTTGACTTGGATTCCCAAGAAGAATCTCAATTCTCCCATCATGCTCATTTCAAATTCTTCCTGCATACATTTAGCAAACTCCTTTCCAAGCGTAATATTTGTTGATCCAAAAATAATGTCATCTACATAAATTTGACAAATCAACAGATCTTTCTTAACAGTTTTACAGAATAAAGTTGTATCCACTTTTCCTCTGATAAAATTTTTCTTCAGAAGGAAGTTGCTCAACCTCTCATACCAAGCTCTAGGAGCTTGTTTTAATCCATAAAGGGATTTCTTTAATTTGAAAACATGATCTGGAAAGTTTTCACTTTCAAAACCAGGAGGTTGGTGGACATATACTTCTTCTTCTATAATTCCATTAAGAAAAGCACTTTTAACATCCATCTGATACAGAGTGATGTTATTCTGTGCAGCAAAAGAAATAAGAAGGCGTATAGATTCTAACCTTGCCACTGGAGCATATGTCTCAGTGTAATCAATACCTTCTTGCTGACTGTATCCTTGAGCAACCAGCCTTGCCTTATTCCTTTCTACTTCTCCCTTTTCATTCAGTTTATTCCTGAAGACCCATTTTGTTCCAATAATATTGAATCCTTTAGGTCTAGGAACCAGATCCCAAACTTCATTTCTGGTGAATTGATTCAGCTCTTCTTGCATAGCTATAATCCATTCATTATCTTCCAGAGCCTCATCTACAGATGTTGGTTATATTATTGACACTAAGCCAAATAAAGAAGATTCAGAAGTTCTGAGAAATGATCTTGTCCTTATTGGATCATCTATCTTTCCAATTATCACATCTTCTGGATGATAAGCTTTGATTCTGGAAGAAGATCCTCTGACAGTTGGTCTTTCAGAAATATGCAGGTTGTCTAGTTGGGAAGTCAAAGGTGTAGCATCTGGGGTTGCTTCAGATTCTTTGATCTTTGCCTTTTCTTCCTCTGAGGCTTCAGAGTCTGTGAGAATCACTTCTCTATCTGCAGAACTTTCAAGCTGCTTTGGCTTTTCAGAGCCAAGCTTATCATCAAATCTAACATGAATAGATTCTTCAACAATCTGTGTTTCAGTATTGAATACTCTGTAGCCTTTAGAGCGTTCAGAATAACCAAGCATGAAACACTTCTGTGCTTTGGAATCAAACTTGTTCAGATTATCTTTAGTATTAAGCATATAACAAATACATCCAAAAGGATGAAAATAAGAAATGTTAGGCTTTCTGTTTCTCCACAATTCATAGGGAGTCTTTTCCAGAAGAGGTCTTACAAACACTCTGTTCTGAATATAACAAGCTGTGTTAATTGCTTCTGCCCAAAAATGTTTTGCCAGATTTGTCTCATTGATCATGGTTTTGGCCATCTCTTGCAATGTTCTATTTTCCCTCTCTACAACTCCATTTTGTTGTGGAGTTCTAGGGCAGGAGAAATCATGTGCAATGCCTTTTTCAGAAAAATATTTTTCAAAATGTTTATTTTCAAATTCCCCACCATGATCACTTCTGACTTTAATAATTTTGGAATCTTTTTCAGTCTGGACTTGATTGCAGAAGTCAAAGAACACAGAATGAGACTCATCCTTGTGTTTTAGAAACTTTACCCATGTCCATCTGCTGTAGTCATCTACAATGACTAACCCATACTTCTTGCCTCTGATGGATGCAGTTTTCACTGGTCCAAACAGATCAATGTGAAGTAATTCCAATGGTCTGGAGGTAGAAACAACATTTTTTGATTTAAAATGAGATTTTGAAAATTTACCTCTTTGACATGCTTCACACAGAGCATCTGAGTTGAACTTCAACTTAGGAAGTCCTCTGACCAGATTGAGTTTATTAATCTGAGATATACGTCTCATATTAATATGCCCCAATCTTCTATGCCAGACCCATTGCTCATCATTCACAGATAAGAGGCATTTTACATTTTAAACTTTAAGTTTTGAAAGGTTAATTTTATAAATGTTGTGTTTCCTCTTTCCACTGAATAGGATAGAGCCATCCTTTTGACATACAGCTTTGCAACATTTTTGATTAAAGATTATATCATAACCATTGTCACTTAATTAACTTATGGACAATAGATTATGTTTCAATCCTTCAACTAACAGAACATTAGTAATAGAGGGAAGTTTACCATTTCCAATAGTGCCAGATCCAATGATCTTGCCCTTCTGGTTCCCTCCAAACTTCACGTCCCCTCCAGATCTAAGTTCCAGGCTTTGGAACATAGACCTTTCTCCTGTCATGTGTCGTGAGCATCCAGAGTCCAGGTACCATGATTGGTGTCCTGACCTTGCTGCTAAGAACATCTGCAACAGGAATTATTTTGTTTTTAGGTACCCAGATCTTCTTGGGTCCTTTGGGGTTAGTTGGTTTGCAGGTTTGTCTAAACTTCTGTTTTGCAACATAATGTTTATTCTGACTTGCCTTTGGTTTAAACACATAAGTACTCTTCTCAGAGCTTGTGTGTTTAATGTCATTCAAGTGACCAAATTTGAATTGAGAGTACAGAGGTGTCTTCCTGATGAAAAGTTTGTCAACAGGTTTTGGATTGCTTCCAGATGAAGACTCATAACCAATGCCTCTTCTGTTGTTTCCACTAACACCATAGATCATGGAAGCCATCTTGCTTCTGTCTATGCTTTTAGTGAGAAACCTCTGAAAACTAGAGTCATATTTTTCTAAAATATTTTCACAAGACTTAGTTTCAGAATCAGATTCTTGTTGAGTTCTATCAAAGTCATTTTTGATTTTTAAATTTATTTCTTTCTGCTCAACAAGTTCTGTTTTCAGAAGATCAATCTCAGATTCAAGATTGCTTTTCAGCTTCTTGTATTTGAGTTTGATGTTGTTATAACTTTTAAGAACTTCTGTTAAAACTTTAATGAGTTCTTCTTTGGTAAGTTTAGCCATTACCTCTTCTGCATCATCATCAGATTCAGATTCTGATTCATATCCAGAGGTACCTTCCTCTTGATCCTCTGTCCTGGCCATCAGTGCAACGTTTGCACATTCTTCTTCTGATTCAGAAGATGACTCACACTCATCTGATTCATCCCATGTTGCCATCAGAACCTTCTTCTTCTTGTTGAACTTCTTCTTACGTTTTTCTTTCAGAAGTTTAGGGCAGTCATTCTTGTAGTGCCCAGGTTCTTTGCACTCATAGCACACCACTTCTTTCTTGGCAGATCTTCTGTGACTAGAAGATTCCTTTCTGTTGTCAGATCTTCTGAAGTTGTTAAACTTCTTTCCCTTGTGCTTCCAGAGTTTGTTAATCCTTCTGGACAACATGGATAGCTCATCTTCTTCTTCAGAAGAAGATTCTTCAGAGCTTTCTTGAATGACCTGCAAAGCTTTAGCAGTTTTGTTAGATTTTAAAGCTATGGATTTACCTTTATCTTTCTTCTGGGGTTCATCTTCCTCCAGCTCAATCTCATGGCTCCTCAATGAATTGATGAGTTCTTCTAGAGAGATCTTGTTCAGATCTTTGGCCATCTTCAGGGCAGTCACCATTGGTCTCCATCTGATGGGCAGACTTCTGATGATTTTCTTTACATGATCTGACGTGGAATATCCCTTGTCCAAAACTTTTAGCCCAGCAGTGAGTATCTGGAATCTGGAGAACATGGCTTCAACAGATTCTGAGTCTTCCATTTTGAAAGCCTCATACTTCTGGATCAGAGCCAGAGCTTTTGTTTCCTTAACTTGAGAATTTCCCTCATGGGTCATTTTGAGTGACTCAAACATGTCATGAGCAGTATCTCTGTTGGTAATCTTCTCATACTCAGTATGAGAGATTGCATTAAGCAATATAGTTCTGGCTTTGTGGTGATTCTTGAAATCTCTTTTCTGCACTTCAGTCATTGATTTTCTATCAATCTTTTTGCCATCCTCATCAGTAGGATGTTCATATCCATCAATGACCAAATCCCAAAGATCAGCATCATACCCAAGAAAGAAACTTTCTATTCTATCTTTCCAATAATCAATTTTTTCTCCATCAAACATTGGAGGTTTGGTACTGATCCTATCCCTCTCTTCATATTTATTGTTGATATTTGACATTGAATTATCAGCCATGATAACAAATAAATATATAGATCAAAGTATATCTCTCTGGATCTTTACTGACACTAGTTAAGTGGTAGCACACTCAGAACCGGAGCTCTGATGCCAACTGAAGGTGAGATAATACTTAGAAAGGGGGGGATTGAATAAGTATGGAAAATTAATACTTAAAAATAATCACACAATTATTTTGATCCTGGTTCGTTAAACAACTACTCCAGTCCACCCTTCCAGAGTGATTTGCCTTTCTCAACAAGGACTTAATCCACTATTAAATCAAACTGATTACAATAGTATCACCTAAGAACTACAGTTCTTAGTCTTCTCAAGAGCTACTGATTCACACTGAATCCTCTTAAGGAATATCCTTTACAATCAATGTAAATTAAATACAAGAGTTTTTAATGCTTCTAAAAAGCTATAATCACAACAGTGATTTTTCTCTTAAGTTTAAGTACAATGAGATTCTATGAAGAATAAGAGAAAGAGAGCTTATATAATATTATGATTTCTTTTCAGCAAGTGTGTAGCACTGAAGAATGAAGTGAAGATCTCCTTTTATAGGCAGTTGAATCATGCAAGTCGAACATTGAAAAGAGAGTCCAAAAGGTCTGAGCCTTTTTGTCTTCACATGCACTGACCTTTCCTTGAAATAGATGGCACAGATAAATCCTTTTTGTCTGCGTAAGTGTGTCTAGCACAAATAAGGAAAGAGACGTTGAATAGTTCCAACGGATACATTCTTGAAAACACTTCTTCAGTTTCAGCAAGTTCTTCAGAGTTTGAATGGATCAGAGTCTTCTGATGAGATTCAGAACTATGCTGTATCAGAGTCTTCTGCAGCGTGTGTGCTTCTAGCGTGTTTATCATCAGAGCATTTTGACACAGAACTTCAGTACAAGGCAACATAGGTACTTTCAGAAACTTCTGTAGACTAATGCTTTGAGAAACTCTTCAATCAATATTCTTCTATACTTCTGATGCTTCAGCTTCAGATACTTCTGACTATCTTCAGATGCTTCTGACTTAGAATGTTCTGGAGCTTCTTGCTTCAGATCCTTCAGGAGACTACGCTCAGGATCTTCTGTAAGGAGCAAACAGATTCTTCTGTAAGGTGCATCTGGCGCTTCAGAGTCAGAATAACTTCTTGTATTCAAGGCAGATTTGCTTCTAGAGAGTTAATATAATTTTAATCTGCAATAAAACTCTCAAACAAATTTTAGAGTATATAATTCTTAAATATAAATTTCCTAACAGTTATCATCAAAACAAAGAGTGATTATTAAGAACCAATCTGTGTTCTAACACCTTTAAGTACATTATCAACGGTCTTCCAGCCACCGGGGGCATTAGTATTGGAGGCTCCTGCATATACTCTTTTATTTTCTCAAACGCTTTCTGACAATTCTCATTCCAAATGACCGTCTGATCTTTCTTTAATAACTTAAATAATGGCTCACAAGTGGTTGTGAGGTGAGATATGAACCGAGCGATGTAGTTCAATCTACCTAAGAAACCACGAACTTGTTTCTCGGTCTTTGGTGTTGGCTTTTCTTGAATTGATTTGATCTTTGCAGGATCAACCTCTGTACCTTTCTCATTGACGATGAACCCAAATAACTTCCCTGAACGTACACCAAAAGTACACTTGTTTGGATTCAGCCTCAACTTGAATTTCCTCAATCTCTCAAACAACTTTAGAAGATTCACCAGATGCCCCTCCTCCGTTTGGGACTTTGCAATCATATCATCGACATATACTTCAATCTCATGATGAATCATATCATGAAAGAGAGTCACCATAGCCCGTTGATAAGTTGCCCCTGCGTTCTTCAAACCAAAAGGCATTACTTTATAGAAAAACGTCCCCCATGGCGTGATGAAAGTCGTTTTCTCCATATCCTCTGGCGCCATCTTAATCTGATTGTAGCCCAAAAAACCATCCATGAAAGAAAACACTGAGAATTATGCGGTATTATCAACAAGCACATCAATATGAGGGAGCGGAAAATCATCCTTTGGGCTTGCTCTATTCAGGTTTCTATAATCAACACACATCCTGACTTTGCCGTCCTTCTTAGGCACAGGCACGATGTTTGCAACCCACGGAGGATAGTTTATCACAGCAAGGAACCCGACGTCTAACTGCTTCTGGACTTCTTCTTTGATCTTTACTGCCATATCAGGCCCGGTTCTTCTCAATTTTTGCTTAACAGGAGGACACTCTTCTCGAAGAGGCAAACGATGAACCACAATATCTGTGTCGAGTCCAGGCATATCTTCTTACGACCAAGCAAAGACATCTTTGTACTCTTGGAGTAACTCAACCAGTCTTCGCTTGACATCACTTTGTAGCGCAACCCCTATTCTGACCTCCTTCTTATCTTCCTCAGTTCCCAGGTTGAGGACTTCAACTTCCTCCTGATGAGGCAGGATGTCCTTCTCCTCTTGTCTTAACAATCTGGCAAGCTCTTCGGGCAGGTCTTCGTCTTCATCAATCTCTTCTTCTGCTTGAAAGATCGGATTGTCAATGTCACACCGAGTCATAGACGAGTTTGATTCGATGGTATCTGAAATGTGTAACCTACAATGATGATGATTTTATGCTTAAATGATATGCAAACAAAAAGACACAAACCACATTGCCATTTTACTGTTAAAAAATAAAAACAAGAAAAACAAAGATCACAAAATTTTGAATGAAAAGACGCCTTTTTGATTGATAATGATAAAAGATTGTTTGCGCACATAACAGATAAGGCCCCTACAAAATAAAGACCACTATGCTCTGGGAAGAACATAGGGCGATACATTAATCAAAACAAAGTAATTACTCTTCATAGGTCACAGAGATGACTTCCTCCACAATCCAGTTCTTCAAACCCTGGCTAGGGACACATGGCTTGATCCATGCATCCATGTCACAGTCACTGTCTCCTTCCTCGTCCGATACGGCGTTGATTTTTTCGAATATCACCCCACCACTGGTGAACTGAACAGGTCCTTTGTAACATGGAGCGTTTTGTGAAGAAGATGCATACGGGCTGTATCCTAATCCAAACTTATCTTGTTTTTTGGGGACGCTCACCACCTTCCCCCATCCTTGTGCTGCCCTAGATTCTACTACGGCTTGGGCTTCCTTGTATGATGACATGGAAACTTCTGGAGTTTTGACCTCGATTGGCGCCTTTTCCTTGATTTGAACAGTTTCAAAGGCCTGACACAGTGTTTCATGAATCTCACCATCTACCTCCACATACTTGAATGAGGATAAATGGCTCACCATGATGTCTTCTTCTCCACAAACAGTTACAATATTCCCATCCACCATGTACTTCAACTTCTGGTGCAACGTCGATGTTACAGCTCCTGCTGAGCGTATCTAGGGCCGACCCAAAAGGCAGCTATAAGCAGGCTGAATGTCCATGATGTAGAAAACTTCTTCAAACACTTTTGGGCCTACTTGGATAGGCAAAGTTATCTCCCCAAAAACAGATCTTCGGGTCCCATCAAAGGCTCGCACGATCAAATCGCTAGGCGTACAATAAAGACCCTGATGATCTATCTTTATCAATTCCTTCTTTGGCAACACATTCAAGGACGACCGTGTATTGACAAGGACGTGCGACATCACCGTTCCTCGGCACTCAAGTGAAATATGCAAAGCCAAGTTGTGGTTTCTTCCCTTCAGTGTCAAATCACGATCAGTGAATCC
Organism: Lathyrus sativus; assembly: GCA_963859935.3. Taxonomy (NCBI): domain Eukaryota; kingdom Viridiplantae; phylum Streptophyta; class Magnoliopsida; order Fabales; family Fabaceae; genus Lathyrus; species Lathyrus sativus. The sequence continues at coordinate 60,732,751 of OZ012741.1, forward strand.
CAACCCATTACCTGCATTGACATGGGCCACCATCCCTTCCAACATATTCACGAATATCTCTTGAGGTACATAAGCATTATTCAAAATCCTGAGAAAAGCATTCCTGTGAGCTTCATAACACAATAGCAACGACAAGATGGAAATCTTTGAAGGAGTCTATTGCAAGTGATCCACAATTTTGTAGTCACTCTTCCTTATTAAACGCATGAATTCCTCAGCGTCCTTCAGCAAAGATTCCTTTTCTCTAGTCTGAGAACTTTTCTTCAACCACTACTTTTCCTTTTCCTTTGTCAGCTCTGTCTGCATTTGCCTCGGGAGGTGCAAACACTCTTCCGCTTCGAGTCATTCCTCTAGTTCCCACCAAATTATCAATCGAGTCCAAAGGCGAATTCTTTAATTCCTGCTTCTGACCATTGCAATAGACCTCAGCCCCATAGTTCCAAGGGATTGCTTTAGTGCTCTCATAGGGTACAGGCCCTGCCTTTGTGAATACAATAGTTGGCCTTGCTGCAGGCGCAGAAATTGTAATTGTTTTGTATGGGATGGAAATGGTGGCTACCTCGTCCTCGTCTTTAATGACTACCTCTTCCACATTCTTCTCATAGATTATATCAAATTTCAATAGGCCCTCATCCATCATGCGTTGTATATGGTTCTTCAGATTCTGACATCCTTTGGGATAAATCATACAGTCTTCACAATCCTCTCTACAGCCCGGGAACACCCCTCCCTCTAACAACTTGTTCTTCACAAAACCTAACGGTGTCTTCAAATTCTCCACATTGGACACCAAGTTTAGGTCTTCTTCACTGACAATAGCATTCACACCACCACCCCTACCATGTTTAGGCATGGGGTTTTGATCCACGTTTGGCACATCTTGATTGAAATTGATAGCCTTACTATCAACAAGGTCTTGTACCTTGTGTTTGAAAGCTTCACAATTATCGATGTTGTGGTCGGGGGCGCCAGAGTGGAATTCACACCTAGCGTTGGCATCATATCTGGGAGGTGGTTGGCCAGTTAGAGGTGCCATCGTCCTTTTCTGGACCAACTGCAGCTGAATTAAGTGTTGTAATAACTGAGCGTAGGGCATCGGTGGTGTGTCAAAATGCCTATCCATCATCCTTCTCCAATCTTGGAACTGTCTTGGTGCATAATTCTGTTGTTGAGGTCGTTTTTGTTGTTGTTGCTGACGTGGTTGTTGTTGTTGAGGTTGTATCGCCGGGATGGCAATACTAGCTACCTGTGGAGGTTGCTGATAATATGGTCGTTGTTGATGCTGATTCAGATATCTATTTTGATTGTTAAAGCCGGACACTGCATTTGTCTCATTATCTCTCTTCTTTGCACCGAAAATCTTCCTTCCACCTCCAGATGAGGTCCCCTCTCCCGCTTGTATCTTTCCCATTTTAATACCGTTTTCAACCCTCTCACCGGTAATAATCAAGTCCGAAAAACTGCCAGACATGCTGCTCACTAGCTTATCATAGTAAATTCCTGGTAATGTGGCCACAAAAAGATCAATTAATTCTCTCTCCACCATGGGAGGTTGAACCCTGGCAGCAAGCTCTCTGTTGCACCCCAAAATTTGCCCAACATTTCTTTACCTAGCTTATGTTTCATTTCATTCACATTAGCATTATCATTTGCATTTCATTGACATGTATGCAGGAGATCAAGAGGTATGATTACTAATCAAGGGCTACACAAGACTTTGAATCTAGCTAAGAAGTTTACTCAAGTGTTCAAGGGTTGATATCTTTGTCAGAGAAGTTAAAAGATCCTCAGAAAGAATGGTTGAAACCAAGAGTGTGTGCCTCCTAACTTGAGAGTTGTGGAAAGCCATCACATGATTCTGAAGGCATGAGGATGGACTTGAGGTCTTGAGAGAGCTCATGGGAAGTGTTGAAGATCACTTTGAGGCCTAGACAGGTCATTGTACAAGATTAAGAAGGCTCAACCATGAGTGGTGCAGCTAGGGTTTGACTGGGTCAACCCTAAGTCAACTGATGATTTGAAGAAGGTTGAGACCTAATTCAAGATCCATGTGATCATGGAATGGTACATTGAGATGTTATAAGGATGATTCCAAGGTTAACTCATCATGATTGAAGAGTTTGAGAAGTTTCAAGCTAGGGTTTCTAAGGCTTGACAGTGTAAAATCCCCTAGTTTGACCCCTATCTTCAAAGGAATTTAGCTCAAAATGTGATTGTCATCTCATCTTGACCCCAACATGATTGTTGTGGAGCATGAGCTTAGCTTTATTTTGAGTGCTAGAAGTCCTTGATAGGATTTGTAGAACTCAAGTTATGGTTTTGGCAAGTTACAAGTCATCTGAGGCATATGAATTTGGAGCTTGAAAGTTACCCAACTTGCATGACACTTTTTCCCTAGAAGGATGATTCCTATGAACTTTTGGTCAACATGAATGTTGTTCCTTATCCTCTTAACATTCCATATAGTACTAGAAGTACTTGATAGTATTTGTAGAACTCAAGTTATGGTTTCGACAAGTCAAGGGTATTTTGGGTATTTGTGATTACAGGTCATTTGTGATCATAGGTCATTTTCACCAACTTAGAGGCCACAAATGAAATTTTGTTCAACTAGAAAGTTGCTCAAGATAGGGTTTTAACCTTTACCATGCATCAAGGAGGCATTGAAATGGCTCAAGGAAGAATGTGGTTCAAGGAATTTTGAAAAAAGAAGAATTAAAAGGATTTAAATGACCAAAAATTGAAATAAATCATTTTGTGTCCAAATGAAGCAAAGTAATAGGTCATTTTGATTGTAAAAAACATTTTAGAAACAATGGCAATGTTAGAATTTTGATTTGAGGTCAAATTCATGCACTTCCATTTCATTTCTTCATGATGAAGCAACATAATCAACTTGAACCTTTGGCTTGCAAACAAGGAAGTGAACTTAACAAACTAATTCAATATCTCATGAGAAGTTGAATGCAAGCAAATTTAGGCCAGAATAGAGCTAAAATCGTGAGTTCCATGGATGACATTTTGGTGAGAATTTGAAAATCCAATTTCTCATTTGGAAGCTTACAGAACTCTCTAGATGATTCTAATGAGTTCTATATAAGCATTAGAATAAGTTCAGTGCATTTTTTGGAGAAGATTGAGCCCTGAAGCAGAGAGTGAGATTGAAGTTTCACCATTTCAAGTTGGAATCGGTTTCTGAGTTCGAGGCAAAATCAAGGAAAAGTGAAGGTTGCATTAGCTTCAGGAGGTGATTTAGAGTGAATCTGCATCATCTTAAAGGTTGAATTGAAGGAGAAGTGCATATGTTACAAGCTTCAACACAGGTTTTAATTTCTTGAAATTTCTCTCTAACTATGTGTTTTCAATGAACTAGAGGCATGTGGTTAGGTTCCCCTATTGATATAGATGGATTTAGGATGATCAATTGCAACTTTAGAGACAATTCAGGTGGAAGTTCATTTTCGGTTGAGATTGATATCTCAAAATCCAGGCGTTTTTAGAGTGAATGAAGGTCATGGTTGAATTGCTGGGGAAACTTTGAGCAAGATTCATTCAGGAATCGTGGCGAATGGTGGGCTATAGACGAAGTTAGGGTTAGGCAGGGGTGGCTGAAAAAGCCACCGGCGACGTCTGGTTCGCGCGCAGGTTTCAGGTTTAAATTGAGGAAGATGAAATCCTCACCCTCCATTCATGCTGAAGATTTGACTCAGTCTCTCAATCCAAGAGCCCTTGATGAGCCACGTACCCCTCTCCCAAAACACACTGTTTTACTTACTCGCTGAATGAACTGAACGTGCGTGAGTTTGAATCTTGGCATGTGCTCCTTTTTTCTTGTGTTAATTTCTGAAGAGAATGCAAGTGGATTCATGGCGCCTGGGCCTAATGTTTGGGTTAATATCCACACCCCCCCCCCCTTTTGGCCCAATTCTTTGAAATGAACTGCATTAGATTGCTATTTGATACACGTTTTTTATTAATTTCTTATGTTTTCTTCATTTTTATCATTTCATATGGTTTAGAGAATAATTCACAAGAAATAGGAAAATAATCCAATTAATTCCAATTTTTTGCCCCTGACTCATGAATGAGTCTAGAATTCTATTGAATTGAAATATTAGGAATTCATGCATTGGTGATTTTATTTGTATTTTTTACATTTTAATTGATATTAAAATCATTATGGTTGATACCTTGTTTTGATGAATTTTGTGTGATCAATTGGTGATGATTCTTGAGCTGATTTTTTGTGTGTAGTTAGTTTAGACATGCATGCTCCTCTAGTAATTTTCTCACATTTTTGTGGTGAAATTAGGTAGTGGTTTTAAGTTGAAACTTTAGGTGCTCTAGTTTTAGGGTTTAAGCTTAGTACCTTGTAATTTAGGATTTATTTCTAGGACTTTGTTGATGATTCAACCCCTGGATTTTGTATGGTAGATTCATGATTGAATTAGGTTCCCATAGTTATTTTTGTAGGATTTTACAATTGATTTTAGTATTTTAGTTAGGATTAACTTTAGTACTAGGTTTTAGGTGATCCTAACTTGCTAATTCAACTAGAATGATTTCTTTAGTTCCCTTAGATTAGGGTTTTGCCTCTCTTGCTCTTGGATGGTGATGAAGACATGTGTGGGCTGTTGAGGAATGCTTGAAGAAGCTTGGATGTGAAGATTTCCCTTCTTTTGGTGTAGTTTTGTTTAGGTGTTAGGATTGGGGTTTGTAAGTAGAGCTTCTAGATAGTTTCTCTTCTTTCATACACATGGAAGGTGTTGATCACTTCCATTCTTCCCTATGATATAAGGTCCCCTTGTGAATGCCTCATCCCTCCTTTGGTAGGATGTGTGGCTCTTCACAAGTTGGTAGAACCTTTGAGGGTTCCTTTCTCTGATGATGGAGTGCTTAGTGGTGACCTTTGGTCTTCACTTTGCTTTCCATTATCCACACCTTGCTCTTGTTAGATGAATCTTTCTCCCTTGCTAGAGGATGGAGTTCCTTGTTAGAAGATTGAAGATGCTAGAAGTTGCTACTTCCCAGTATTTGAAGATTTCCATTGGAGCTGAAGCTTGAAGACCAAGAAGAACAAGTTGACACTTGTGAAGGGAATCCTGCTGAGATCAAATGAAGAGCTGAAGCTTGGAGAAGAAGAACAAGTTGATACTTGTGTTTGATGTGTTGAAATGTTGAAGAAGCAAGTTGATATTTGCTATTTAAGACGATCTCCTTGAAGAACAGTTGAAGACTGAGGACTGAACTGCTGTCAGAGGAGCTTGGCTGTGAAGCTGTGGAAGCTGTTGATTTGCTTTCTTTCCTATCTGTTTGCTTGCTGTGCAACTGTATTGATGTGACTTGTCTGATTTGCTTGATGCATTAGAATAAGTTCATGTTTAAATTGTGCTAAGCTAGGAGCATGATTGCATTATAGGTTGAGTTGCTCCCTCTGCTTGTATTTTTACTGTATGGCTTTGCTTGCGGGTATTCGGTAGAGCCCAGCTCCCTTGCCTTTGTGGTTTGTTATTTGCTTGATGGCATTTTACTTCTTCTGTATGATTGCAGTTCTTGTGTTTGTTTGATAGCATGTTATTTATTTCTGTATGATTGCAGTTATTCATATCTTGCTTGAGGTCGAGATGAGCTTGTGGAGGCTGCTGCCCCACACACATTTCCTCCCTCACTTGCATTGCATGCATTTTACAGTTGTTTACTGTTTACTGTTTAAGCTGATGCTTTATCTGTTCCTGTTTATCATTGACATGATCCCCTAGGAATCTCACTTCCTTTGATAAGAAAGTGATGATTAGAACTTTAGGTTGAAACCTATGCATGATAACTTCTAGGAGTTCCCTGTTTCAAACCTCAACCATAGGATGAATCCATGGCATGACGACATTAGGACTTGATAGTCTCCCCTTAGTTGAACCTGTTCATTCTCTCTTCTCATCTCAAAAAGAATTAAAATACAGTAATAAAGGTTAACTAATGTTGTACGTTACGAGCCTTAAGCTATCTGAGAAAGGGTTGTCGGAGAGTTTCTTTTCGACAGCTTGGATGTTTAGTATGGCACCCTTTGGGTGACATGCGACGCATTCACTCTCAGGTCATAGTCTCTAGTGCGACATTGGTTGCAAACATCCATAAAAAACAGTTCTTCCGTAAAAGACAGAAAACAAACTTCAAACCTTTTTGCCCTGTGGGCCCGTAATTCAAAGGAAGCTTTTCTGAAGAAAAGAGTGTCGTTAACTCCCAGTTCTACCGCAAACGGTAATGCCTAAGTCTTCAAGGGTCGAGCTGCGTACGCCAAACTGCTGGAACTGTTTGTTAACCCTACTCGAAAAAATAGATGAATCTGAATCCCCGTAAGTGATCGCTCCGCAAGTGCACGGAAATATCGAAGTAATATAAAAGATTGTCGAACCCACAGAGACCAATGTCAATCTACCGTTATCTATTATTACGGCGTAAGCTAAGGCTATTGGAATTAGGAAAATTGAATGCGAATGAAATTAAATGCAAAAGAAATAAAGAAAATTGGTTTAAAGAAATGCGGTAAAGGATATCGGTATGCAAAGACTTAGTTATCTGGGATTCGACAGGTCACCGATGCTTCTTATTCTTTGCAAACATTGTTCAGAAGAAAATAGTGATCTGAAGACTTTCGTCTCACGATGGTTGTTGACGCTAGTCATAATTCTAAGGGTCGAATGTACGCTTTCGCTGTTCCCTTCGGGGTTAAAACTACTTTTTGGAAATCTCTAGGTTCTAATCCATTTTAAAGTGCTTTCGCTGTTATTAAAACAAATGCCTAGTGTTTACTATCTGGTCTTACCGCAGTTGTCGCTTGTTGGTTCGTACCTTAATTAATTTCCCACTGTCGTGGCAAAACTACTTTTAAATAAGTTCTCGCTTTCGCGACGAACGTTTATTCAGTAAATGAGTTTAAAAACTACGGCCAGAAAGGTTGTTTGTAAAAAGGGAAAATGCCGGTTACTATCGAATCCTATCCTACTAATTTGGTTACATACCGATAAAACTAACTTAGCTAGACATGATAATTAATGCAAACGGAAATAGACATAAGCAACGGAATAATAAAGCGTGCATCATAACAGAAACAAAGTAGTAATTCAATTAATAAAAACCTGTAAATTGTACTGATCTCAAATCCTTGGGTAGTCCCCCACATTGTCAGCAGGATTCTACTTTGGCGAGAAATAAAAGGTACAGGAAGAAAATACAATATTCTGAACTGAAGGAAAATGGAAAGGAAAATAAAAGTAACGATAAATAACTTTGATGGAACTTTGGCAGAACTTCGGGATGAAGAATCCACCCCTTTCTCTGTGAATCTCTTGTCTATTTATAGGAGATGTTTCTTATCTCAACTTCCTGAGATCATGCGTGAGATATGGAGAAAGTGGTAGTAACTTCCAGTAGTGGGCAGTGAGTGGAGAAAGTGTAGGAAGGATTTAAGTTGAGATTGATCGTGAATTCTGATTCTGCGTTTTTTGTCTGTGTGACGGTCGTCATGAAATGTGACAGTCGTCATGGACCTGTGACGGTCGTCACAGCAGCAGAATCCGTATCTGCTATTTTTCATCTATTTTTCATTCGTTTTTCATCTGTTTCTTCTCCTTTTCTTTCTTTAGTCCAAATTCTCCCCAATCTGCAAAATGAAGTAAATTATTCATATAATAGAACATAAATCAAGATAAATTAATAAAAGTCACAAATAAATGCATGTAAATCAAGCCAAATAAACGATATGATTTCGCGTTATCAAACATCCCCACACTTAAACCATTGCTTGTCCTCAAGCAATCGACCAACACAGTAAAAAGAAATAAGCATAGTTCGAAACAAAGTCACGACGAAACTCTAATCATACGTGGCTGCTAGGCTAATGTTAGATCGATAGGTACTAAATATTAATACCAAGGATATCATAACGACACAATTTCAAAAACTCCCTACTTATGCAAACCAATCGGAATCATTTTATTATAACTCAACCTATAACTCATGCTCTCTTTCACCCCATTTCATTATAGTGCAATCACATTAAGCCCGTTATCCATACACATTCATGGCAAGTAGACCTGTTAGTGACTATGATCTCATTATTATTTCATTTTTTTCTGCAAATATGCTTAAGCATCAATTCAACTTAAAGAGTTTGTACCGTTAGGCTAAGTGCTCGGGTGAGGAGCACCTAACTTAGAAGGAACATGTCTTTTTCTTCATAATTTTTTTTTCTTTTCTTTCTTAGTTTCTCATTTTAACCTAGAGATCATACACTTATTTGCATCGGTTTCTTACTTAGTGTGTTTAGGATGGTGATGACTGCTTAAATAAACTACTTAGGGATTACTACAAGAACCTGGAGTTTTAAGGTCTCGGCATAATGGGTACTCAAATTTATTTTGCATATTTAGGGGGTTAAGGTTGTCAGGACGATATCAATTTTATCAAAACTTTCCAAAGTTTTTCTAACATAGCCTAAACAGCCTATATACTTTCAGAGTACCATGTCATGAATCAAAAAGTTTTTGTTGGAGGTTAAAATTTTGAAATTTTGGGGAAGTTTGAATAACAGGCGAAAACCACTCATAAAGATTCGACAACACATGCAAAGATTTTGACATAGCATTAAAAATAGATAAAAACAATAAATCAAACTAAAAGGAAATAAAATGAAAGCGATAGAGTTCCTCCCCCATACTTAAACCAAACATTGTCCTCAATGTTTCAGTAAAAGGTGGAAAAGGAAAGATAGAACCTGTATGAATGCTACTGCTCTTGCTATCCTTGTCTTTGTTGATCACTTCTACTTCGGTGGCGGGCATTTTGAGATACTTTGTTTGTGTAATTCTCGAACCAGCTCATCATGTTGCTCGCGTCAAGAGGAAGTACTCATCATCAGTGTTCCCACCAGCAGCGACACTCGTAGGAATGTCCGTGGGCATAGCTCATCTTCTCAAATCGTCATCTAGAGAGTTTTCGCCTAGATATAGCTAAAGAGTAACAAGCGATACATTTCTTTATTTTCTGCCGATTTAAATAAACTAATTAAAATAAAGACCTTGTGGGTTGCCTCCCACACAGCGCTTTTTTTAACGTCCATAGCTCGACGGCTAAGGAGTGCAAGTACTCATGGTGGTTCTTTCGAGAATGGTTCCTCGATCGAACTTTGAATAGTCTTCGGTTTCCATGGCCACTTATCAAGCCATCTCTCATATCCCTCACCTTTTCGTTTCTTTCTTCTGTAGGGTGGTTTCTTGTTTCGAACGTGTGGTGGTGGTTCTGGATCTATTCTGCATATCAGCTTTTCAAATTTGGGCTTTGTTATTTCATCCACCACCTCAAAAATTAATCTTGCCCTTTTAACAGTAATGATGACCCTAGTTTCATGGTTCTTGAATTTTCTTTTGTTATGAAGGACCTTAGACAAAGGTGCATTAGTGTGGATATTTTCCAATACCTCCACATATGTTTTGGATTTGGAGTTTACCTTAGCTTCCACAGCCCTTTGTGGGAATGAAATAGGTGGGGTATAGGGAGGAGGGACAACAATAGGTGCTTCCTTCTCTACCTCTTCGACAACCTCCCTTTCGGGTGGTGTCGGTGGATTTTTCTCAATAATTATGCTTGTCTCACCAAAACTCTCCTCAGACTCATCATCACTCTCCCTAGGATCTTCTATTTGTTCTTCATTACTAGTGGTCACAACATTCACATGGCTCTCAGGGAAGGATCCTAGAGATGTTTGTGTAAGCAAAGAGGTTTGAGTCTCCAAAGCCTTGCTGTGAGTCGCGAGGGAATCAACTATAATGCTCATCTGCTTAAGGTCTTCATCAATTTGGAGATGTTGTTTTCTAAAATCTTCATTTTGTAGAGTTTGTGTCTCCACAAAGCGCTCCGTCATAGATTCTATCCTAGAGTGAGTAAATGTCTCTTCGAATTCTTCTAGTAATAGTTCAAGGTTGGATGTATCGAAATCTTGTGTTTCCTTAAAACATTGGGAGTCGTCATCGTAGAGGGAATTTGGGTGAGAATGCGTCGTATTGAAATCTTCTAATAATATTTTGAGGTCCGATTTAAACGGATCTTGTGGTTCCTCGAAATATTGGGGGTGGTAGTTATAAGGGAAATATGGGTTATACATTATGATTTAGATAAGAGTGCCTTAGTCTATACTATGCAACAACGGAATCACAATATTGACTGTTGGTCCCCGGCAACGGCGCCAAAAACTTGATCGCTCCGCAAGTGCACGGAAATATCGAAGTAATATAAAAGATTGTCGAACCCACAGAGACCAATGTCAATCTATCGTTATCTATTATTACGGTGTAAGCTAAGGCTATTGGAACTAGGAAAATTGAATGCGAATGAAATTAAATGCAAAAGAAATAAAGAAAATTGGTTTAAAGAAATGCGGTAAAGGATATCGGTATGCAAAGACTTAGTTATCTGGGATTCGACAGGTCACCGATGCTTCTTATTCTTTTCAAACATTGTTCAGAAGAAAATAGTGATCTGAATACTTTCATCTCACGATGGTTGTTGACGCTAGTCATAATTCTAAGGGCCGAATGTACGCTTTTGCTGTCCCATTCGGGGTTAAAACTACTTTTTGGAAATCTCTAGGTTCTAATTCATTTTAAAGTGCTTTCGCTGTTATTAAAACAAATGCCTAGTGTTTACTATCTGGTCTTACCGCAGCTGTCGCTTGTTGGTTCGTACCTTAATTAATTTCCCACTGTCGTGGCAAAACTACTTTTAAATAAGTTCTCGCTTTCGCGACGAACATTTATTCAGTAAATGAGTTTTAAAACTACGGCCAGAAAGGTTGTTTGTAAAAAGGGAAGATGCTGGTTACTACCGAATCCTATCCTACTAATTTGGTTACATACCGATAAAACTAACTTAGCTAGACATGATAATTAATGCGAACGGAAATAGACATAAACAACGGAATAATAAAGCGTGCATCATAACAGAAATAAAGTAGTAATTCAATTAATAAAAACCTGTAAATTGTACTGATCTCAAATCCTTGGGTAGTCCCCCACAATGTCGGCAGGATTCTACTTTGGCGAGAAATAAAAGGTACAGGAAGAAAATACAATATTCTGAACTGAAGGAAAATGGAAAGGAAAATAAAAGTAACGATAAATAACTTTGATGGAACTTTGGCAGAACTTCGGGATGAAGAATCCACCCCTTTCTCTGTGAATCTCTTGTCTATTTATAGGAGATGTTTCTTATCTTAACTTCCTGAGATCATGCGTGAGATATGGAGAAAGTGGTAGTAACTTCCAGTAGTGGGCAGTGAGTGGAGAAAGTGTAGGAAGGATTTAAGTTGAGATTGATCGTGAATTCTGATTCTGCGTTTTTTGTCTGCGTGACGGTCATCATGAAATGTGACGGTCGTCACACGCATGACGGTCGTCATGGACCTGTGACGGTCGTCACAGCAGCAGAATCCGTATCTGCTGTTTTTCATCTATTTTTCATTCGTTTTTCATCTGTTTCTTCTCCTTTTCTTTCTTTAGTCCAAATTCTCCCCAATCTGCAAAACGAAGTAAATTATTCATATAATAGAACATAAATCAAGATAAATTAATAAAAGTCACAAATAAATGCATTTAAATCAAGCCAAATAAACGATATGATTTCGAGTTATCAGTAAGCCGTATTATCCCGAACTACGTAAGCTCTGATCTCTCAAGCCTGTTGAAAGTACGTAGGCACAATACTGATGTATTGGCGAGCCACCTTCCCCGTAACCCGTAGTTAGGCGAACTACGTTGACTCTGATTTCTCATTCTCTGATGAGAATACGTAGGCATAAAGTGCGACGCTTTGCCGAGTCATTTTCTTTTCTTTTAGACCAGCCTTGATAGGTAGATAGTAAAACAAACCCGTCAGATAAACACAATAAGCGTAGATCCCATCGAGTACAATGGACGTGAGGCGTGCTAATACCTTCCCCTTGCGTAACCAACTCCCGAACCCAGACAATGGTTGCGATGACCTTGTCTTATACCTTTTTCGTCAGGTTTTTCCGATCGTTTCCTTTCCCGTTCTGAGGGATAAATAACGAAAGGTGGCGACTCTTCTGTTTTGCCGGCACCTTATTTTCGCGATAGCGATAGCTAGCGACTCTGCTGGGGACCTGATAGTTTCCTGGGATCCAACGTCCCTTTTGCGAGTCAGTTTGGGGATCCAACGTCCCCTGCGAGAGTCAATCCTAGTGCTTGTATGATTACTTGTTGGGTTGTGTTTATTTATCGCATTTTATTTCCCGCACTTTATTTTCAGTATGATATGATTATCTGTGCTGTTGTGGGAGGGCAATTCTGATGAGTGAGAAGCCAGACCCAGGCTTGAGTGTACTTAGCATTAGTTGTGGAAATTAGTGGGCGCGTGCTTGCTTTGCAGGCACTAGTGTCTCATGAAATCCACGCTCAGACGAGGTTCTCCCGGTTGACTTCTTTTCCAGCCCTTTGGGCCTGAGGGGTTGTTGGTTTGGAGGATTGTCGACTCTGGGGACCGATCATTTGGGATTCAGCTGAGTGAGGCCGCTTCAGGAGATGGTGATGCCACACCTTCTGGGTATCGTATCACCCCTCTTGAATGTCTGTAACGCTGATGACCATATAGGATGCCGAACTTGTGTCAGTTTAGGTCCATACCTGTGAGCAGGGTCGGGTTTGTTGCAGGAAACCTTAACCTTCAGACTACCTGGTTTTCTTGATAGTGAATCAGTTTTGTTGGTATCAGAGGTTCTCATCATCAGATGTATAGGTGTTCTTGTCAGAGCAGATTTGTGTACCTGTATCAGAGGTCCTTATCTTCAGAGATGTATTTGTTCTTGACAGAGCAGATTTGTGGTCCTGTATCAGAGGTCCTTATCTTCAGATATGTGTTTGTTCTTGACAGAGCAGATTTATGGTCCGATACCAGGGTTTTCTTCTTATCAGAGATAGTGGTTGTTCTTGACAGAGCAGTATTGTGGTTTTGTCGACACAGAACCTCCATCACTTTAACAACACAGTTGTCTTGGTCTCTTGCTGCATGATTGCATTTTGCATTGTTTTGCATACTCATTTGCATATCATTAATGTGTGTCTATGTTGCAGGTACCGTTTCCCCCGGTTCAGGTTTGCTTGCCTTCTATTGTGCTATCATGGGTTCTCTGAGGAAGACTGTGGCCTACAAGCTTCCCACTCCTGATGTTGTTCAGCTGATTGGTTTGATTGCGTTGGCAGATGAGTCTGTGAGAGGTGAATTCAGAAAGTCTTATGGGAAACTGCTCAGCTTGGTTCGTAAACCTTCTGTGTTTGAGTTGAATGGGTTGCACGCTTTGCTGCAGTTCTACGATCCTCCTTTGAGTTGCTTTACTTTCCCGGACTTTATTCTCGCACCCATACTAGAGGAGTATGCTGATTTGTTAGGTGTGCCTATCAAGATTCAGATGCCCTTTGTTCATATGGATGTTGAGCCTAATCTGGCTAGTCTAGCTCTTTCACTTCATCTGGATGCCTCCGAGTTGGTCTGGTCTAGTTGTAACAGGGTTCCCGGTTTCTCCTTGCAGTTCTTAGTGGGAAAGGCCCAGCAGTGTGCCAAAGACGGTTGTTGGATCGTGTTCAACGTTATTCTTGCTCTTTGCATATACGGCATCATTTTGTTCCCTAATATGCCTGACTTTGTAGACTTCGACGCCTTTCACATCTTTGCCGCAGGGAATCCGGTCCCTACCTTGATTGGAGATGTCTATCATTTCGCCCACTACAAAAACGAGAACATAAGGGGCAAGAATGTCTCGTGCTGTGTGCCTCTACTCTATAGATGGCTTGATAGTCACCTACCCAAGAAGGGTCCCTTTGCTTCCTCTGCAGCCACAACTGAGTGGTTTGAGCGTTTGATGAGTCTATCAGCGGAGGATATTGCCTAGTTTGATAGAGATAGGTTAGGTACTGAGATTATCTTCAGCTGCAGCGGGTTTCCAAATGTGCCTTTGATAGGCAGGAAGGGTTGTATCAACTATAATCCATCTCTGCTGGTCCGACATTTTGCTTATGCCTTGAGAGCTCCGCCGAAGGATGAAGAGGTGCAAGAATCTCTGTACCTCACTGGTCTTCTAGAGGGGGATATGTTATCTAAGCTTCAGCACGCTTGGAATGGTATCAGTAAGCGAGGAAAATCGTTGCTGGGAAAAAGTAATAGCCAAGCCTACGCTCCATATGTGACCTGGATCAGAGCCAGAGCAGATATCATAGGGCTGCCGTTTCCTCCTGCCAAGCTAGAAAGCCCTTCAGTGATTGAAGAGCCTACCACCGTGCCTATTCAATAGCACAATCAGGTGTTAGCTGAGCGAGATGAGCTGAAGAAGGCAAATGAAGAACTGGAGAAAGAATTGGCTCAGCTCAGAAGCGAGAGAAGCGAAGTCGTCCATTCCTTTAAGAGACAAACAGAGCTGGTGAACCAGTTAGGTACGGATTTGACTAAGCAGATGGTTGAGCGTGAGCGTTTAGGTCGGGACTTCAAAGCTGTCAACGACGTACTGGCCACTAAGAAGCAGCACTTGGATGAAGCGTACCGGAGAATATCCAAGTTTAATCAGCATTGGAAGGCCACCCTAGCCAACGGCAAGGGACGGGAGGATAAGCTGAAGCAGCAGATCTCCAAACTGAAAGCCCAGGTGAAGGCTAGTGAGAAGAGGTTTGATGAAGAAACCGCTCGCAGATATGCCGCTGAAGGCCTGCTGAACAAGGCTCTTGCTAACCTAAAGGAGCGCAAACTGACATTTGAATCCAAGAAGCGGAAGTTAGAAGATTGTTTCGGCGAAGGAGCATGGGAAGACTCAGTTGAAGGTCTTCAATACACTATTAGGCAGAGGGAGCTACTCGTCAAAGGGTTGCTCACCCGGCCTGATCATCCGGAAACGAAGGGGTTGCTAGAAGAGTTTCGCGCCCGTGGCTGTGCTTGACTATATTTGTAATCCTTTTGTTTTGATCATTGTTGTATGCCGACCATCACCAGGCTTGTTGGTCGAGGTCATGCTATTGATTCTGCTTGTACTCAGTGACGTTGTGTACCGCCTTGATGGGCTTTCTTTATATATATGAGATGTTATTTCCATGACTGGACTCGGACTTCTTATTATCAGCACTAGAACTCAGGCACTAGGATCGGGGGAGAAATCTCCCTAACGCACAGACACACGTTTGCATTTGCATGAAGCATTTGCATAACGAGCACTTTGTCGTTTTTTTCTAACCCTTGGTGTATACAGGTTGTTCCAGGATTGATCGAAGGATAGTCCACCGCTATCCGACCAGAGCAAACCAGGCTAGAGCAATGGAGCAGGTGCAGACTGATGTTCAGGAACTCCGAGAGAGGATGGACCGTTTCATGGAGCTCATGCAAGTGGTTGCCAATGGCCAAGACCAGCTCAGAACCTTGGTCCAGCCTCTGATCTCAAGGGTAGATAGCAACGGTGTACTCCATGGTGGGAATGTTCCAACCCCTCCACCTGTTGAAACTCCTCAGAATGGCATCCCCGTGACCAGGGGGAACGGCAGTGGAAACGGCAATGTGATCGCTAATATGGGGCTCAATGGTAATACGACTGGCGTCGGTAATGGAAATTTTGAAGCTAATGGCAATGCTGGACTGGGCAACGGCAACGCAGGTGTCGGAAACCTGTATGGGCCTCAGCCATGGCTAGAAGATCATCAAGAAGATTTGTTCTCATAGAAGGGTGCTGAAGGACAGCTGACTGCTGAAGCACGTCTGAGGTTTAAGGCACTCGAGGACAAGATGAAGAATTTCGAGAACCAGAACACTATGGGTGTCGACATGTCTAAATTGGGATTGATTGTTGATTTCAAGGTACCTCCCAAATTCAAGGTACCCGACTTTCAGAAGTACAAGGGCACCACCTGCCCTCGTGTCCACTTGAGGTCATACTACCGAAAAATGTCCGCTCACTTTGAAGACGAGAAGTTGCTGATGCACTTCTTTCAAGATAGCTTGTCCGGGCCATCCCTAGAGTGGTACATGAGTTTGGAACCAACCAGTGTGCGCACGTGGAAGGAACTTGCTGAGGCCTTCGTGCACCATTACCAGTATAATAGTGACTTGGCTCCGAACTAGGTTCAACTGCAGAACTTGTCACAGAGGAACAACGAAGGGTTCAAAGAATACGCCCAGCGGTGGCGTGAATTGGCAGCTAGAGTCCAACCGCCGATGGTTGAATGAGAGCTCGTTGAAATGTTTGTAGCCACCCTCCCAGGGGTTTATTACGAGAAATTGGTCAGCGGTATGTCTCGAAGCTTCTCAGATCTTATCATCACGGGCGAGCACGTTGAAAATGGGATCAAACTAGGGAAAATTCAGGGTGATCTATCCTCATCTGGAGGAGGAAAGAAACCGTATGGTGGCAAAAGGCGTGAAGGGGAGACGAGCACCGTATCCAACGCTCGAAGGAAAGGTAAAGGCCCGCGCCAGTAGGTGGCTAGCATAACCATCGCTGCTATCCAACAACCCCAGCCACAGCAGCAGCCGCAACAACAGCAGCCAAATCAGCAAGGGTACAGAAAGTATCAGAACAGGGCACCTCTGTCGAGCCGTCACCTTGAGACACCGCCTATGTCTTATGCTTAGCTGCTACAAACTCTGCTCCAGTTACAGCTAGTCCAGAAGAGAACCCTGGCTCCCTTGACAGGGGCACCTCCGCAGGGTTATGATGCGAATGCAACATGTGATTTTCACTCAGGGGAACCCGGCCACACGATAGAAAACTGCAAAGCCTTCAAGCACAAGGTGCAGGATATGGTGGATGCTAAGATCATCAATTTCTCAGATAATGTGCCGAATGTCACGAAGAACCCTATGCCGAATCATAGGGGAGGTGGGGTGAATGCCATTATTGAAGACGAGAACTTGGATTTATTGACCGATGTCAAGGATCTGAAGACACCGCTTAGCTTCGTTAAAGCCAAGTTGATGAAGAGAGGCTTCTTTCCAGGCTGTTGAGAACTGTGTATGGGCTGTGCGACTTGTCTTGATGGATGTGAACAATTGATAGAAGGGATTCAGAGTCTGATGACCAAAGGAATCTTGCTATTTAGCCGAAGGGCCGAAAGTGTATCTAGAGAGGTAATGCTGAAGCAAGATGATGAGGTTGCCACCATCACCATCCCTCGCTCGACGATAACCATCTCTGCACTCAGGCTGCCCACCATTACCATCACGAAGGCTGGGCCGATACCTTTTGAAAGCACCAATGATGTCCCATGGTATTATGGGGCAGACGTCTACTGTAACGGACAGAAGTTGGAACTAGAACCATCTGGGCTGTCTGTGGATAACCTAGTGGGAATTGGCAGAATCACGTGCAACGGAAGAGTATTTGCTCCACCTGAGATTGTGGTGGACAAAGCAGACAAAGCTGAGGTAAATGATAGGGGAAAGAGTAAAGTCGTTGAGGAAACCCCTCGTGGGGTAGAGAAGGACTTACTTGTAAAGGACGCTGAAGAGTTCATGAGGTTGATCAAGAAGAGTGATTACAAGATCGTGGATCACCTCCATCAAACACCCTCGAAAATTTCCATCCTGAATTTGTTGCTGTGTTCGGAGTCACATCGCAATGCGCTGTTAAAGGTTTTGAATGCCACGTATGTACCGCAGTAAATCTCGGTTAACCAGTTGGAAGGGGTCGTAGCCCACGTGAATGCTGGAAACGGGTTAGGGTTCACTGACCTGAAGCTGACGCCGAAGGGAAGGAACCACAACAGTACCCTGCACATCTCGATAGAGTGTAGGGGAACGATTATGTATCATGTGCTGGTGGACACAAGGTCTTCGCTCAATGTTCTTCCGAAGAAGCCGTTGATGAAATTAGACACTCGCGGATTGATTTGCACACCCAGTGATCTGGTTCTGAAAGCGTTCGATGGAACCAAGCGTCATGTCTTCGGAGAGGTAACGCTTCCAATCCAAGTTGGGCCGGAAAGTTTCAACGCGGTCTTCTACATTATGGACATCATGCCTGCCTACTGTTGTCTCTTAGGCCGGCCATGGATCCATTCTGCTGGCGCCGTGACCTCCACGTTGCACTAGAAGCTCAAGTATGCTGTCGGAGGCGGCATCGTGATCGTATGTGGCGAGGAAGACATAATGGTGAGCCATTTGTCGTCCTTCAAGTATGTTGAGATGGATGGGGAAATCCACGAAACCCTATGTCAGACGTTCGAAGCCGTTAAGGTCAAGGACGTGGCTCCAGTAATGACCGAGAAACCAGAGATGATTCACTCTTCCTTCAAGGAAGTCCGGGCCGTTGTTCAAGCCGGATCTACCCCAGGCTGGGGGCAGGTTCTAGAAATACCTAACAAACAGGACAGGTTTGGGTTAGGATACTCTCCTGCGGCTGAAGCCTCCTCTTCTCACAGTGCGTCCCGGGGTAAAGGGCCGATCCAGTTTACCAGTGGCGGGGTCATATTTGAAAGTGTCAACGCAGTGTCTGAAGACGGCGAAGACAGCGACTGCGACCTGGACTCTTGGATCCAGCCAAGCATACCAGGCCAGAGCCTCACTAACTGGTCCATCAGGGATACCATCCAAGTGACACGCAAAGAGCAATGGTTTACTTTCTCCAATCATTGTACAACCCTATGTCCTACCCGGGGCATAATGGTTTTATTGTCAGGGCCTTGTTTGGTTATGTACATGCATTTTACCAATAAATCAAAAGGTGTTTTTCTTCGCATTCAAATATTGAGATCTCTGTTATTCCTATTTTATATTTGTTTTGAAAAACAATAAAATGGCAATGGGGTTTGTGCTAACCTGCATATCCTTGTTTTAAGCTTAACCCTTGTTATTGTAGGATCCACATAACAGATGACATCGACTCTGGACCTTCTATGACTCACTTCGACTTTGATTGCCCGATCTATCAAGCCAAAGAAGAGATTGAGGAAGACGAAGACCTGCCTGAAGAGTTGGCCCGCTTGTTGAAACAAGAAGGGAAAGTTATTCTGCCTCACGAGGAAGAGATTCAGATTGTGAATTTGGGTTCTAAAGAACTTGTCAGGAACGTCAGGATAGGGGCTGCATTGCAGGGTGATGTCAAGCAGAGATTGGTTGAGATGCTGAGAGAGTATAGTGACATCTTTGCTTGGTTATACGAAGATATACCCGGACTTGATACTGACATCTTGGTCCACCACTTGCCGTTGCGAGAAGATTGTCCTCCCGTTAAGCAGAAGCTTAGGAGGACGCGACCAGATATGGCCGTTAAGATCAAAGAAGAAGTACAGAAGCAGCTCGATGCTGGCTTCTTAGCGGTCACTACTTACCCTCCGTGGGTCGCCAACATAGTTCCTGTATCAAAGAAGGACGGTAAGGTGCGAATGTGCGTCGATTACCGGGATTTGAACAGGGCGAGCCCTAAAGATGATTTCCCGCTCCCTCATATTGATGTGTTGGTCGATAATACAACTCAATTCTCCGTATTTTCGTTCGTGGATGGCTTCTCCGGCTACAATCAGATCAAGATGGCGCTAGAGGACATGGAGAAAACTACGTTTATTACGCCTTGGGGAACGTTTTGCTACAAGGTAATGCCTTTCGGTCTGAAGAACGCAGGGGCCACTTACCAACGAGCAATGGTTACTTTGTTTCATGATATGATTCATCATGATATTGAAGTCTATTTTGATGACATGATTGCGAAGTCCCAAATGGAGGAGGGACATCTGGTCAATCTGCTGAAGCTTTTTGAGAGGCTTAGGAAGTTCAGGTTGAGGCTGAATCCTAACAAGTGTACTTTCGGAGTACGGTCTGGAAAACTACTGGGGTTTATCGTGAGTAAAAGAGGCATTGAGGTTGATCCTGCGAAGATAAAAGCAATACAAGAGATGCCAGCACCAAAAACAGAAAAAGAAGTTTGTGGTTTCCTGGGCAGAATAAACTACATTGCAAGGTTTATTTCTCACCTCACGGCCACATGTGAACCGATGTTCAAACTGCTAAAGAAAGATCAGGCGATTATCTGGAACGAGGATTTCCAGAAGGCATTTGATAAGATGAAACAGTATCTGCAGGAACCTTCGATCTTGATACCCCTAGTGGCCGGACGACCCTTAATCATGTACTTGACAGTTCTTGAGAATAGTATGGGGTGTGTTCTCGGTCAGCATGACGAGACGGGAAGAAAGGAGCATGCCATTTACTACTTGAGTAAAAAGTTCACGGAGTGTGAATCTCGTTACTCGATGCTGGAGAAGATGTGTTGCGCACTAGCCTGGGCTGCCAAACGTTTACGATAGTACATGCTCAATCGCACGACCATGCTAATTTCGAAGATGGATCCAATCAAGTACGTCTTCGAAAAGCAAGCGCTTTCGGGCAGGATTGCCAGATGGCAAATGGTGTTGACAGAATATGACATTCAGTACGTTTCCCAGAAGGCCATCAAGGGAAGTGTACTGTCTGAATACCTTGCCGAACAGCCGATCGAGGATTATCAGCCGATGAAATTTGAATTCCCTGATGAGGATATCATGTTTCTCAAAGCGAAGGATTGCGATGAACAGTTATCCGACGAGGGTCCAGACAGGAAATCCCAGTCGAAATTGATATTTGACGGGGTGGTTAATTCTTACGGAAGTGGCATTGGGGCAATCATCACGACTCCCCATGGATCCCACATCCCATTTACTGCGAGATTGACGTTTCCGGTCACCAATAATGAAGCAGAATACGAAGCATGCATCATGGGTCTAGAAGAAGCAATTGATTTGAGAATCAAGAACTTCGATGTATATGGTGACTCGGCACTTGTGATCAACCAAATTAAAGGAGAGTGGGAGACTCGTCAATCGAATTTGGTGCCGTACATGAACTATGCCAGAAGGCTGCTTCCGTTCTTTGATCGAGTGGAACTCCATCATGTGCCCAGAGCAGAAAACCAGATGGATGATGCCTTAGCCACATTGGCTTCGATGTATAAAGTCAATTTTTGGAATGAAGCTCCAAGAATTGTCCTTTCTCGTCTTGCTAGACCTGCATTCATCTTTGCGATCGAGGAAGACTCTGAGGAGGCTGTCTGGAAATTTTTATCTCAATCCTGATGGAGTTTTGTACAAGAGAAACCATGATCTCGTGCTACTCAGATGTGTAGATGAGAGAGAAGCGAGTATGCTCATGGAAGAAGTCCATGAAGGCACATTCGGTACACACACCGGCGGGCATGCTATGACAAGAAAGATCCTGAGAGCGGGATACTACTGGCTGACGATGGAGTCGGATTGCTTTAAATTCACGAAGAGATGTCATAAATTCCAGATTTATGCTGATAAGATTCATGTGCCGCCGTGCCCGTTAAACTTCATGTCCTCCCCGTGGCCGTTCTCCATGTGGGGCATCAACATGATAGGCAAGATCAAGCCCACCGCATCTAACGGTCATCACTTCATTCTAGTAGCTATTGACTACTTCACCAAGTGGATAGAGGCAGCCTCGTATGCTAATGTGACCAAGCAAGTGGTGGCTAGATTCATAAAGAGGGACATCATCTGTCGTTACGGAATTCCCGAGCGGATCATCACTAATAATGGTTCGAATCTGAATAACAAGATGATGAAGGAGCTATGCCAGAGTTTCAAGATTGAACACCACAACTCATCTCCTTACCGGCCGAAGATGAATGGTGTTGTTGAAGCGGCCAATAAGAACATCAAGAAGATTGTGCAGAAGATGGTTGTGACCTACAAGGATTGGCACGAGATGTTGCCATTTGCACTGCACGGTTATCGTACAACGGTACGTACATCAACCGGGGAAACTCCTTTCTCACTGGTGTACGGTATGGAAGATGTCCTACCGTTGGAAGTTGAGATCCCTTCTTTGCGAGTTTTGGTTGACGTGAAACTCGATGAGGCAGAATGGATTAAGAACCGACTAAACCAACTCAGCCTGATAGACGAGAAGAGGTTAACATCGATTGCATATGGTCGTCTGTACCAAAGCCGAATGAAGAAAGCCTATGACAAGAAGGTGCGTCCTAGAAGCTTTCAGACGGGTGATCTCGTCCTGAAGAAGACTCTTCCTCCACACTCCGATCACCGAGGCAAGTGGACTCCCAATTATGAAGGTCCGTACATCGTCAGCAAGGTCTTCTCGGGAGGAGCCTTGTTGTTATCCATGATGGATGGTGAAGATTTTGCATCCCCGGTGAACGCGGACGCAGTTAAAAGATACTTTGCTTAAAAAAATGACCCGCTGGAAAGAAAAAGAATATCCAGGCAAAAATGGGGCATCCCGGCGAACCATAAAAAAGGAAAAAGGTTCGGGCAAAAATTAGGGATATAAAAGAAAAAATGTGCACCCGCAAAGTTGAAAACCCGGAAGGGCAACTTTGGCAAAAAAAGGGTATCCCGATGAATCGAAAACCCGGAAGGGTGATTCAGGCAAAAGTTAGGGATTTGAAAAAGCAAATGACTGCATTCCGCGTGTGGATTGTATTTGTTTAGTGGTTTGGAAGACCTGAGGGCCGTTTATCTGAATCAATCTCTTCTGAAGCTGAAGCGTCGAAGAAGTATCGAAGTCGAGTGAGTCATAGAGGGATCAACTCATGGTGTTTGTCTACGCCTCATTGCCGACATTTGTGTATATACTGATGTATATTTATGTTTTTATATTTGCGCAGCTTCCTCATTCCAGGAGCTTGCATCTGTTGTAAAACATTTTCACCCATTCAGAGGTTCATCATCAATAAAATATATACTATTCAGCAATTTTGTTTGCTTGTTTAGCGTTTATCTGTTTTGTCTGCGAAAAAGAACGCCGATGTTTTTGATAAAATGCGCATACATAAACTTACTGGCCTAGGCCACTGATTGTTGAAATGATGAATTACTTGAACATTATCACAAGATGATAACCTTGATAGGTCCCTTTGAGAAGGGTATCTTGTCTGTTTGTTTGTGTTGTTGCAGGTATAGTATATTCCAGGCAGTACGCCGTATGTTTCCCCAAGCAGGATGATTCCTTCTTCTCCAGCAAGTTCAGCAGCATCTCCCCGCGGAGTCTGAACATGAGATCGAGAGCATTGATATGTATCCCCCAACCAGAGAAGATTCTCTCCCCAATCAGACGTATCCTGAAGGATCGTCATCTCCCCAGCTGAGTCATATACTGAAGTGCGCAGCACTCGATAGTACAGACTGAAGTCTCTAGGAGAATTGAGGTTCCCCACAGAGTCGTACTCTCCCCTGTAAGTAGGATGATTCCTTTTTTTCCCCAGCCGAGTTTGCAGATCCCCAAGAGAACCGAGTCCTTGGAAGCCGTTCAGGCCATGATTGGTTTTCCCCAGTAGAGAATGTTGAGTAGCTGATGCTGTATTTCCCCATCGGAGTCGTTATCTCCAGGAAATTTTTGCTGCGAATGCCGTGCAGTTTATTTCTGCGATTAAAATCGTTTCCTCGACAATTTGTGGTTTGAATACCTAGTTGAGCGGATTCAGGTTCTTGTAGAACTTTGTTCCCCTGCAGCAGTCGACTGAAGTTCGTTTCCCCAAGCGGAATCCAATTGAGATTGGTGTGTGTCGCTTGCGCGAAAATAAGGTGCCGGCATGACAGAAGAGTCGCCACCTTTCGTTATTTATCCCTCAGAGCGGGAAAGGAAACGATCGGAAAAAACCTGACGAAAAAGGGTAAGACAAGGTCATCGCAACCATTGTCTGGGTTCGGGAGTCGGTTACGCAAGGGGAAGGTATTAGCACCCCTCACGTCCGTCGTACTCGACGGGATCCACGCTAGTTTGTTTACTTGGACGGGTTGGTTTTATTCTATCTACCTATCAAGGCTGGCTGAAAAAGAAAAGAAAAATGACTCGGCAAAGCGTCGCACTTTATGCCTGCGTATTCTCATCAGAGAATGAGAAATCAGAGTCAACGTAGTTCGGCCTACGAAGGGTTATGGGGGAAGGTAGCTCGCCAAGACTTCGCTATCTTGTGCCTACGTACTCTCAACAGGCATGAGAGATCAGAGCTCACGTAGTTCGGGAAACTACGGTTTATTTCCTGTTTTGAAAGAAGTGTTTTTTATTGTGTTTGCGATAGACTATGACCTGAGAGTGAATGCGTCACATGTCACCCAAAGGGTACCATACTAAACATCCAGACTGTGGAAAAGGAACTCTCCCACAATCCTTTCTCAGATAGCTTAAGGCTCGTAACGTACGAAAGAAATCATTCATGATTACTGTATCTTAAACTGTTTTGAGATGAGAAGAGAACAGGCCCAACTAGGAGGGAGACTATCAAGTCCTACTGTTATCATGCCATGGATTCATCCTATGGTTGAGGTTTGAACAGGGAACTCCTAGATGTTGTCATGCATAGGTTTCAACCTAAAAGTCCATCATCAAATCCTTATCAAAGGAAATGAGAGTCCTAAGGGATCATGTCAATGATACACCAAAACAGACAAAGCATCAGCTTAACAGTAAAATGCATGCAATGCAAGTGAGGGAGGAAATGTGTGTGGGGCTTCAGCCTCCACAAGCTCATCTCAACCTCAAGCCAGTCATGAAATAACAATAATCATACTGAAAAATAAACAACATGCTATCAAGCAATAAACAGTAAACTGCAATCATACAGATAAAAGAGATGAAATGCCATCCATGTTTGAGAAAGAAATTATCTACATCTAAGCTCTCCCTAATCCTAACCCTAAAAACAAAACCCTAATCTACCTCTAAGCAAAGCCCTAAAGCAAAACCCTAATCAAAAGAAATCAATCCCAGTCTTCAAGCTTCAAAACAAGCTTACCAAAGAAAGGGAGCTAAGTAGGCAGACTCATAGTGCCTTCCTCAGGAAAGCACTAGGAGGCTTATACTTAGGACTCATATCCCATGTGGCTCAACAACTGTGATCGGTTTACGTTCCTCCTCAGGAGAAACTAAACTCACATGAAGGCTCCAACATCATTGGATACTTGAGAAATCCTACATGAACTAAGGGAACTAAGTGAACAGACCCATAGTGCCTTCTTCAGGAAAGTACTAGGGGGCTTCCACTTAGGAATCATATCCCATGTGGCTCAACAACTGTGATAGGTTTACATTCCTCCTCAGGAGAAACTAAACTCACATGAAGGCTCCAACATCATTGGATACTTGGGAAATCCTACATGAACTAAGGGAACTAAGTGAACAGACCCATAGTGCCTTCCTCAGGAAAGTACTAGGGGGCTTCCACTTAGGAATCATATCCCATGTGGCTCAACAACTGTGATCAGTTTATATTCCTCCTCAGGAGAAACTAAACTCACATGAAGGCTCCAATATCATTGGATACTTGGGAAAGAGGTGAGAAGAAAGAATGAAAGACATCCATAGTGCATTCCTCAGGAAAGTACCATGAACTTCCCTCAGACTCCAGGGTCTCAAACCTCACAGAGAGAGAGCAAGCTTCTAAACCAGGCCTTCAATCCATGCCCCCTCCAATCCTCTAGTATGCTCCACTAAGCTCCACAAAGAGATGCCAAGCTCCTCCAATCAACGGGATACCCCAAAGCAAAGCAAACTAACAAAACTTGCCCTAAAGGCCACACAAACAATCATTCAATTCAAAAATCAACTAAAAATAGCATATTATTCTATTAAATCCTAATATAAATGCTAGGGGACCCTACATAACTACCCTTAAGTCCCATATATTCCCCATATACTAAATTGACCTATAAAACCCAAATCTAAAATTGTTATGATCCTATGCTAAAGTTTCAATCAAATTATACACTACTTAGAACTACCTAATTAAAACTACCCTAAACATTATCAAAAAATTATGAAATTAATTCAGGGGGACCCTAAACTATTCATCTAATTATCCTAAAAAAATTGAATTAAAAATCCTAAGGGAACTATCCTAATTAAATTCTACAAGTTAGTATACCAACTAAAAGAATTAAAAAAAGCAATTAAAAACAAAAATGCACAAAAAATATAAAACTGAAATAAAATGGCTATTTTATATTTTTATAGTTTTCTAGATAGAAAATGAAAATTGGGAAAAAAAGTAGCATTAAAAAATATTCATTTTTTATTTTGTTATGATTTTTTGAAGTTTAAAGAAATTTGGAGAAAATATAATGTGGAAATTGGATGAGGGGTGCAGATAGTGATGATATTAAGTTCAAAATGATAATGGGCCCAGGAGGGGGGTGCGCCTAGCATGGCGCGCCTGGGCCCAGTGCTTAATCAGAAAAAAAAACATTTAAAAAATCAAAGAAAAATAACAGAGATGCGGTGTGGATAGCATTAGGTTTCAGTGTATTTTTCTTTGGGCTTCACATGGGGGGTGGGATTAGTACGTTTGGTCTAGGCCCATGGACGGATTTTTAATAAAACGCTGCGTTTCAGCGTTGTGGATTCCCTCCGTTTTGTTTTTAAATTCTGGCCGTCCAGATCAAATTCCAAGTCAAACCAAATTAACTAATCCAACGATCATAAGATCGTCTTCCCCAAATGGACTTAGGGTTTCCAGGTTTTGACACTCCCATGCACAGCTCTTCATCATCCTCGTTCTCTCTCGATTCTCAACGAAATTCAAAACTTCCAAGACCAAAAACGTGCTACTTCTTCCCAGGAACCTAGCCATGGTCTTGGTTTCCACTAACACCTCCTACAACTCCCAAACAGAATGCATGAAAGTTCTAGTTCCACCATTTTTCTCTGATATCAATCATGATAGAACTTAATTCCAATGGTGCTATCATGTTCCCTATGTTACACTGACCTCATTAAGCTATAACATGCTAATTAAAACTCAATATCCAAACTGATCTTGATCCTTAAAGATTCTAGGGTCTGTCATTAACCTGCATGAAACCTCCTCAAACCTTATGGAAATGATCCTCTAACCTAACCTAGCAATTCTAACCCTAACAATCTAACTGAATACACATAATTAAGGAGATATGAAGAAGAACTCAAACCTGCTAGGTAGTAATGGCAGGTGTATGGAGAGCTTGATTCAAGGCTTGATCCTTCTTCCAAATGATCCTCTAATGGAGTTCTTGCTTCTGTTTGCAAGATCCTTGGTGGAAGAAGCTTGCAATGATCAATTCGTGGCTTGCTTGTGCTTGAAGGAATTCTTGAATATCACTCTCTTCCCTCACTCTCTCCACTGAATTCTCCAACCCCCAATCTCATTTTGATCCCCTCAATTTATAACAATCATTAGAAGAATCTATATCCCTCTAGAATATGGTAGAAAGTCATGGAATTCTCACTTGATGACATATTGGAACCATCTCATATCATGCATACAGCCCTTCATACTTGTGCTAAAATCTCTCCTCATGAGATATTGAGATGATATGTGTGAAAAATCAGCTGATCCTTGCCTTATGTTGAGTTTTCCCAAGTTACCTTATTATGCAAGTAATAGGTTTTCAAAGCAAGTCCCATTTTTAGGCCTCAAATCAAAATTGTGGCTAAACCATTGTTGTCAAAATGTGGTTTAGACTCAAAATGATATATTACATGACCTATTTTGGATTTGTAGATCTCTCAAACCATTTTCCAATTTGAACTTATTTAACTTATATGCCATTTTTAGGCCATTTTCATCACTTTTTGCTATGAGCCTTTCCAACATCTCATGACCACCCTAATAGCCTTAAAACATCATTCTAAGAAACTTTGATGTTGAAAGTTTTTCCATTTGAAGCTTGGAAGTAGGAGATATGGCCATATGCTTGAAATGACCTATAACTGCCAAATGACCAAAATGCCCTTGGCTTGTCAAAGCCATAAGTTGAGTTCTACAAATCCTATCAAGGACTTCTAGTACTCTCTAGAAAGCTAAGAAGATGATATTCAACATTCATGTTGACCAAGAGATCATAGGAATCATCCTACTAGGGCAAAAGTTGTCTGCAAGTTGGGTGACTTTCAAAGACCCAGATTCACACACCTCAGATGACCTGTAATTTGTCAAAACCATAACTTGAGCTCTGCAAATCCTATCAAGGACTTCTACCACTCAAATTAAAGCTAAGAAAAAGCTCTACAACATTAATGTTGTGGGGAAGATGAGATGACAATCACATCTTGAGCTAAAACTACCTGGATGATAGGGATCAAACTAGGGGATTTTACACTGTCCATCCTTAGAAACCCTAGCTTAAAACTTCTCAAACTCCTCAATCATGATGAGTTGGTCTAGGAATCATCCTTATAGCATCTCAATACATCATTCCATGATCACATGGCCCTTGGATTAGGTCTCAACCTTCTCCAAATCATCAGTTGACCCAGTCAAAACCCTAATTCTACCATTCATGGTTGAATCTTCTGAATTCTTGCACAATGACCTCTCTGGGCTTCATGATGGCTTTCAAGACATCTCATAGTCTTTCTCAAAGCTTCAAGTTCATTCTCAAAGTCTCAGAATCATCTGAGGAGCTCCCACAACTCTCAAGTTATGAGACACACAACCTTGGTTTCAACCAATTCCTCTGAGGATCTCTTGAACTTTCTGATGAAGGTGCCAACCTTCAAACACTTGATGGGTAAATAAATGTTGGTCAAATTTTGGGGTGCAATAGCTGCCCCTATTCAAACGGCTTGAACCAGACTGAGTGAGGAGCGAACGACTCTCAACCAATCAAGGTGCGAGACGGTTGAATACCGGTAAACCCAAAAATTTGCCAACTGCACGAGCACACGATACTCTGCGAGGAACAAATCTTCGAATGCCGAAATAGTAGCTGCACGGCAACTAACTGGAGAAATACTGATCTGACATCGCCGTCAGTTATCCACATTGAATCATCATCAGACAACCAAAACACCCAACATCGCCGCTGGAAGACTAAACCACCTGACATCACCGTCAGAAGCAAAATACCCCCGCATCGCCGCTGGAGAACTAAATCTGACATCACCGTCGGACAATCAAAGTACCCAACATCACCGCTGGAGAACTAAATCTGACATCGCCGTCGGACAATCAAAGTACCCAACATCACCGCTGGAGAACTAAATCTGACATCGCCGTCGGACAATCAAAATACCCCGCATCGCCGCTGGAGAACTAAATCTGACATCGCCGTCGGACAATCAAAATACCCTGCATCGCCGCTGGAGAACTAAATCTGACATCGCCGTCGGACAATCAAAATACCCCGCATTGCCGCTGGAAGGCTAGCATAATTTGAGAAACACCCGACATCGCCGTTGAGTACTCAACATAATCTCTGCTGGGGAGTTAAAGAGTCTGACATCGCCGTCAAACAAACATCCAACCTCGCCGCCAGAAACAAACATAATCTGACCTTGCCGTCAAAGCAAACATCCAACCTCACCGCCGGAAACAAACATAATCTGACCTCGCCGTCGAAACAAACATCATCTGACCTCGCCGTCGAAACAAACATCCAACATCGCCGTTGGAAACAAGCATAATTTGACCTCGCCGTCAACATGGAGAAACTTCATTGGGGAATTGGTCACACGGTAACCGGTAATACGTAGTCGATCATACCATTAGGCATTCTGCATTACTGAGATAACTGCCTCATTAACACGGGCAGACTTCAATCATGGAGTCTTCAAGGGAGATTCTAACTTCGCCGTTGAAAAAACCTGCTGAGGAGGACGCTTCACCGCTGGGGAATCTGGAGAACTATCAAGCAACTCCGCTCCGGGGGTCCAGAAATCATTCTGGAGGAATCAACTCTGCTGAGGACTGCAATAATCATCTTGAACTGATAACCGTTCTGAGCAAACACTTTGTTGGGGATTCTAGGAACTATCCTGGGCAACTCTTGCTGGGGACAAACCAATCACGGTCTGAGCAGCTTCCAAGGATTCGGCTCTCTTGGAGTTTCAGGAATCGTCCTGGGCGATCTTCGCCGGGGACTCTAGGTATAAATTTGAGCAACCAACTCGGGAGACTGCACTGAGGTCTTAAGAATCATCTTAAGCAAACGGCCATGCTGAGGAATTCAAGAATCATTTCGAACTGAAGACTTCGCTGGGGATCTCAAAAATCATCTTGAGCAACTGATCCTTCGGCGGAACACCTGTAGAACAAGGATGGTAACGACCTAGATCATGTTTATTATGCATATGCTTCGGCGCCATGCTCCACACGGTGGAAATGCTATGCGTTTATGCTAAATGCTATGCAATCATGCACAATGATGCAATCCCGTCAGCAAAATAAATGCCGAGGGGGAAATCCTCCTGTCAAGGAGAAAGAACTACTCAGATAGAGGAATCATTTTGCTGAAGAGGACGTGAACACGCTAATATCAATTGGACTCCGTCTGGGGAAGTGATCTTCAGTTGACTGTTGCAGGGGAAAACAACTTCAGTTGATTACTGCAGAGGGACGAAGCTTCACAAGAACCTGGACCTGCTGAGAGAAAGTGATATCAATCGCGAGAATAAACTGCGTGGCCGTCTCGGCTACTCTTCTGGGGATGATAACTCTGTGGGGAAACAACTTCAGCTGCTCAACGCTCCACTGGGGAAAAA
This sequence comes from Lathyrus sativus, assembly GCA_963859935.3. Taxonomy (NCBI): domain Eukaryota; kingdom Viridiplantae; phylum Streptophyta; class Magnoliopsida; order Fabales; family Fabaceae; genus Lathyrus; species Lathyrus sativus. The sequence goes on from OZ012741.1 coordinate 60,763,318, forward strand.
CCAATCATGATCTGATCAACTTCCAAGGATTCGGCTCTCTTGGATATTTGCAAACTCGGCTGAGGAAGGAGAAGCCATTATGCTTCGCTGGGAAGAGTACAACTCTGGGGGAAATACAGCATCAGCTGTTCAATGCTCTGCTAGGGAAAATCCACTCATGGTCCCAACTGCTTCCAAGGATTCGGCTCTCTTGGTGGTTTGCGGACTCAGCCGGGGAGAGAAATCATTCTACTTCACTGGAGAGTACGACTCTGATGAGGAGTTTCAATTTCGTTGGGGAAGAAAGAATCATCTGACTTCGGGGGAGAGTATAACTCTGCAGGGGAATATCAATTCCGCAGGAGAGTTCAGTCTGGCACCATCAGTCGCGGCATACTTCGGCGTACGAATAGTTTCCTACGAAACTTGCACTTGTGACCCGGTGCTGGGGGAAGAATCCTGCTTCGGCGACTTTACTGGGGAAAACATGAGCTTCGGCACCCGAACATTTCTATTGTGACCCGGTGCTGGGGAAAAGAATCATGCTTCGGCGCTTGAACACTTTTACGAAATCTGCACTTATGACCCGACGTTGGGGAAGAATACGAGCTTCGGCGCGCGACTCAGCTGATGAGGTGACGTTCCTTCAGGACACATCTGCTTGGGGAGAGAGAATCATCTCTTCCTGGGAAAAGCTAACCACCTGGTTCGTGTTTCAATATGCGCATGCTAGGAAATGCATGGATGAGTGTAATGCTCCGTGCGAAACGGAAATGCTACACTTTTGTTATGCAATGATGCAAGGAAATGCCCCAGCAAAATAAATGCTGGGAAGAGGAACCATCCTCTCGAGGATATCAATCCTGGTCTGCTGAGGGTAATCTTGCATACGCCTTACGGAGACTGACCCTTCTGGGTAACACTTGCTGGACTATCAAGTCTGATGAAGAATATTTGTATATCAACGCTGCTGGGGATATCAATCCTTAGCCACTCGTGGTGCAACCCTGCTAGAGACGTACTGATTCTATCAAGGGAGATTTCTGACATCTGCGGAAGATAACAATCGATCACTGAACTTGAATCTCACTTCACCGAGGAAAACAACCTTGAACGGTCTTTTCTGAACACCCTAAGTCCTTATAGGGTACGAAGTAATCTGCTGAGAAATACCTCTTCTCTGGCTAACATCAAAATCTACCCGTCTGGAGATTACTCAATGAGGGAATCACCGCCGACCTCTGCTTAAGGAATGAGTCAATGACCTAGACTCGGGAGGAAAGGGAGTCACACTCGGACTCTGTGGGGGTACAACGTTGCATCAGTCCCACTACTTGGGAAATAAACCCAAATCTGCTGGTCAGGGAAGGCTTCAGTCTCAACCCACTTGGGGAAATAGCACACCAGGCTACTCAACGTTCAATGCTTGGGATGGCCATACTCTACCGGGGATATCAATCCCGCCCTACCGAGGCTAATCTTGACCCTACTCTGATAAGGGATAAATGCCATTTCAATTTGCCGCAGTCTCAAACTGCACAGGGGAAACCATTTCTAACTGTACATCTCTGCTGAGAAACAATCCTGATTCAACAACGTCGACACAGGGAATACAGACTACCAATAATGGAGCCGAGTAACAGGTTAGGCTGTAGGATAACAATCCAATGACAGCAAGGCTTCTTCAGAAGGCTCAGGTCGTGGCAGGGTAATGGCGCGATTCCCCGACACTCAATTCTTGCTAGGGCGAATAAACTCATTTGAACAACTTGCCCCAGTACAATTCCGCTTGCCCCAATCCGACTTTTGGGAATAATCCAATCTGAACAGAAAACAGCTGGCAACCAGACAACCTTCAGGTGGCTTGTCCCAACATCTGCACAACGGGAGGATTCATCCTCAACTAATCAACTCTCAGCATGGTTGGCTTCAATATCTCTGAAGTAGTTTGTCCCTGAACGAGCAATGAGCGACTCAACATGCTCTGATCAAACACTGGAGGGATCTGCCCCCAAATCGCAAGAATTATGGATAACTACCCCTGATTGGGTCTTGAGAAGATTCACTTCCGATCAACCGCTTCTTGCATAAACTGCCCCATAATCAACTGATACTCCGGGACTTGTCCTCAGACAAACTGATTCCAAACTCACAGGAAGTCAGTGCCCCAAATTCACAGGGCTTCACAGCATACCATTCTGATCCAGACCTCTGACGATTTAGTCCTGATTGACTATTCCCTGTTGAAGTTCCTCCGTATCAGCGACTGACCTGCAATTAAAATTGTTTATTCACAAATGGTAATTTTAATGCAGTGTTCATGCAAATTTCGAAAAATGCACTGTCATTCATTTACGTGTCATGCTAGTGAGTGACGAGTGAACCAAAGGGTTCAAACGTAGTGCTGATTCGATCAGTGAAAAATACAATAAGGATATGATTAGCAAGTCGTGTAGGAGTCAGGTTACTCAACCTTATCGCAATGCGCTTTCAGAATAAACCCTGCCTCAATTAGGTCTTTTAAGGGTTGTATCGTGGTCGGGTTCACGGTTCGTGAAACAAAGGATATTTGGCTCAAATTATGATTTGTACCCACCCTTTCTACGTGATGTTCTCCGATCCTAAAGTTCAGTTAACTTAGCTCGAGCGCTCGCCTCTTCGAGAGGTATGTTGGATATTGGGAACACTGGTTAAAGAATTCACAAGGTGTTTCGGAGTGACAGTTACTCCTTTTTCGTTTTCGGCGTCTCTGTCTACACGACTTCGTCCTTGTTTGAGGATTTTTCTGCTTTCTATCCTTTCTTTTTCATTCTTTTGATTCCCTGATTTTTTCCTGGACTGACTCTTCAGAGTTCTTTTCGATTGAAGTCCAGCGGGATGCCCTGATTTTTTGCCTAAGTATTTGCTTTCTAGCTTTTTCTTTTTCTTTTACTTAGCGGGCTTTCTTATTCCCTTTTTTTCTTCTTTTGGAACGAGTCGTGCGACACTGGTTGTCTTGATTGCTCCGAAAGGATTATAACTGTTTCACTCCTGGTTGGTGAGGTTTAACCATTGTGGTTGATGAGGTACGACCTCTGGCGAGGAAATATGATGTGATTGGTCCTCGAAGGACAACACTCCTCTATAAGACTTGAACGCTCGATCAAGCTAACTGACAACTACCCTGCCCCGGGTTAAGATGTGAGGGTTAAAAAGTCCGAAAGGAACTCCTACTTCTCGGCTCGAAGTGGTTAACAAGGGATTCTCTTCCTTATCTCTCTGGTGTTTAGGGATTTGAAACAATGTCTTATACGTCATCGGCAAGGTTTTATCTGAAAGCAATATGATCATTGGTTATGAGTATTCAGTTTCATCATCCTCCCTCCAATCTTTGCTACTCATAGTAATAAAGTGGAGTAAATAAAATGCAAGTGTCAGTGCAATGCAGTAAATGAGTGACAACGACACAACTAGTTCAGAAAAAAATGCATATTCACTTTATTAATATTGCCATTCGAAACATACAATGTTTAACAGCAAGTAGTAACTAACAGAAAAGAAACTACAAATGCAAATGATAAAAAGTCCAAGGACTGCCAATGCTGAGGACGTCTGCCTGTCTGGACCACTGGCTTCTGGAAATAACCCTCTGAATCTGCAAGCTCAGACAGCTGAGAGATTGTCACGCACAACCAAAACTCCACCTGGAAAGGAAATACACCCTTTGTCGATCAATTGTTGCACTTTCGCCTGAAAAGCCTTGCAATCTTCATTTGAATGCCCCGGAGATCCACCATGGTAACCACACTGAGCATGAGGATTGTACCCCGGAGGGTAAGGCTCTGGCACGGGCTTGAGAGCTTTCGGTTCCACCAAAGAATTCTGAATCAACTGTGGAAGAATCTGGCTATACGGCACAGGCACTGGATGGAAAGAAGCATTCCTTCGTTCTAAGTGGTTGCGAGGCCTCTTTTGATCCTGGTGCTGGTATTCTTTCCGCCCAGGAGCAAGAGGTCATCGTTTATGCATGGCAACGGTCCCTTGTTTAGGCGCTTGCGTCCTTGAACTTGATCCAGGTAGAAACTGCGAGCGAGGCGATTCAGTCACCAAAGGTCGCGGGACATACTCAAGATCTTTCTCAGCTTCAGGCAAAGGAGTGGAATCATTCACCTTTTCTGCAGGGTACGGGATAAACTTTCCCGATGCTCTCATGCCGCCCGGCACAAACCTAATTGTCCTTGAGTCAATAAGGTCTTGAATCTTATTCTTGAGAGCCTTACATGTTTCGACATGGTGCCCCGGTGCTCCTGAGTGGAAATCACAATGCGTGCTGAGATCAAAGTCTGGTGACACGTCATCCGGTGGATCCAAAGTCTGAAGCTTGAGAACACGGTTCTGAACCAACAGTGGCAACAGCTGGGCATAACGCACAGGTATGGGGTCTACAGCTCTATCGAGTAACTTCTTCTTTTGATTATGACCTTCAGGGTTATGCTGAGATGCCTGGCGCGGCTGCTGACGAGACAGGCCTCGAGCTTCATGCTGTGTAGAGGATCCACGAAGTCCACTTGGCTTCAGCACAGGTGGCACTGACGGCAATGGAGGAAGCACCTTGGTCTCCACCTCGGGTGCTCGATCACTCTCCTTTTTTAGCATACTTCTCACCACTCCCATGAGAAAGCTCAACTGATTCTGCAGCTGCTGATTCTCCTCTCTGAGCACTTGCTGGTCCAGGCACACTGCCTGTATGTCATTCATGACCTGCCCCAACTGGCTTTGGATTTTCCCCAACTCAGCTTGTACCTGCTCCATTAGTCTGAGTTGCTCGATTCTGAGTCAAACCTGCAAACACAAGGGTTAGAAGACAAGCCCCGGCTTCTGTCATGCAAGATGAATTATGCTAATGCCATGGGTGTCTGTACGTTTAGGAGATCACCCCTAATTCTGGTGTCAACGTGCCAACATAGTGTCAATGCAATGATAAGACTGGATCCATTCATGGAAGAAAATATCTCATATTGCTCGGGACACCAAAATCAGGGTACGAAACGCGCCTGCAGCACAGACACATGCTAATGGAATGCAAACATGAATATGCGAGCTAATGCAAAATGCAGTCATGCAATAATATATCCAGGTAACTGCTGTGGAGGTTTTGTATCAACAATCACTGACGAGAAGAAAACCCCGGTGGAGGACCACAGATCTGATCTGCCAAGAACAATCATCTGATATGACCTTATACATAGGATCAAAATTCTGCTCTGTCAAGAACAAATGTCTGATAATAAGGACCCTTGATGTATGATCAAGAAATATCTGCTGATGAAGTCTTCAGACCCCAAATCAAAAATCTGCCCTATCAAGAACAAACATACAGCTGCTGATGAGATCTTCAGACCCCACTCAAAATCTGCCCTATCAAGAACAAACAACATCTGCTGATGAGATCTTCAGACCCCAAAATCTGCTCTATCCAGAACAAACCACTGATGACAATACTCTGATCAAAACCTGCTCTATCAAGAACAGACATACACCTGATAATAAGGTCCTCTGATCAAAACCTGTTCTATCAAGAACAGACAAATCTGCAACTGAGAAACCTGGTACCAACATAACTGATCCACTGTCAAGAAAACCAGGTGGTCTGGAGGTCAAAGTTTCCTGCAATAAACCCAATCCCACTCACAGGTATGGACCTAATCCACGGACAAAGGTACGGCATCCTATGCGGTCATCAGCGTCACAGACTTTCATGAGTGACGATACGATTCCCAGAAGGAGTGGCATCATCAAGTCATGAAGAGGCCTCACTTAGATGACTTCCAAATGATCGGTCCCCAGAGTCGAAAATCCTCACGTCTGGACTCCCCTCAGATCCTCAGGACCGGAAAGGAGCACCTCGGCGAGAACCTCATCTGAGCGCAGATTTCGTATGGAACTGTGCCTGCTCAGCAGACAGGTTCGTCTACTACTCTCCGCAATTATGTTTAGGTGCATACTCAAGCCCAGGTCCGGCTTCTCACTCATAATAACCTCCCTCTCCCACAGCAATAATCATAATAATATAGTGCTGAAAGTAAATGCGGAAAGGTAAAGGTACGGAAAAGTAAAGTGCGGAAAAGATAAAACACATATGCACAACACCCAACAGATAAACACCCAAGCGCTAGGATTGACTCGCGTAGGGGATGGGAAACGGTCCCAGCATAAGAGATGGGAAAAGTCCATAGATGCTATAAGTCCCCAGCAGAGTCGCCAGCTGTCGCTTGCGCGAAAATAAGGTGCCGGCATGACAGAAGAGTCGCCACCTTTCGTTATTTATCCCTCAGAGCGGGAAAGGAAACGATCGGAAAAAACCTGACGAAAAAGGGTAAGACAAGGTCATCGCAACCATTGTCTGGGTTCGGGAGTCGGTTACGCAAGGGGAAGGTATTAGCACCCCTCACGTCCGTCGTACTCGACGGGATCCACGCTAGTTTGTTTACTTGGACGGGTTGGTTTTATTCTATCTACCTATCAAGGCTGGCTGAAAAAGAAAAGAAAAATGACTCGGCAAAGCGTCGCACTTTATGCCTACGTATTCTCATCAGAGAATGAGAAATCAGAGTCAACGTAGTTCGGCCTACGAAGGGTTATGGGGGAAGGTAGCTCGCCAAGACTTTGCCATCTTGTGCCTACGTACTCTCAACAGGCATGAGAGATCAGAGCTCACGTAGTTCGGGAAACTACGGTTTATTTCCTGTTTTGAAAGAAGTGTTTTTTATTGTGTTTGCGATTTCAACCGCACTAGAGACTATGACCTGAGAGTGAATGCGTCGCATGTCACCCAAAAGGTACCATACTAAACATCCAGACTGTGGAAAAGGAACTCTCCCACAATCCTTTCTCAGATAGCTTAAGGCTCGTAACGTACGAAAGAAATCATTCATGATTACTGTATCTTAAACTGTTTTGAGATGAGAAGAGAACAGGCCCAACTAGGAGGGAGACTATCAAGTCCTACTGTTATCATGCCATGGATTCATCCTATGGTTGAGGTTTGAACAGGGAACTCCTAGATGTTGTCATGCATAGGTTTCAACCTAAAAGTCCATCATCAAATCCTTATCAAAGGAAATGAGAGTCCTAAGGGATCATGTCAATGATACACCAAAACAGACAAAGCATCAGCTTAACAGTAAAATGCATGCAATGCAAGTGAGGGAGGAAATGTGTGTGGGGCTTCAGCCTCCACAAGCTCATCTCAACCTCAAGCCAGTCATGAAATAACAGTAATCATACTGAAAAATAAACAACATGCTATCAAGCAATAAACAGTAAACTGCAATCATACAGATAAAAGAGATGAAATGCCATCCATGTTTGAGAAAGAAATTATCTACATCTAAGTTCTCCCTAATCCTAACCCTAAAAACAAAACCCTAATCTACCTCTAAGCAAAGCCCTAAAGCAAAACCCTAATCAAAAGAAATCAATCCCAGTCTTCAAGCTTCAAAACAAGCTTACCAAAGAAAGGGAGCTAAGTAGGCAGACTCATAGTGCCTTCCTCAGGAAAGCACTAGGAGGCTTATACTTAGGACTCATATCCCATGTGGCTCAACAACTGTGATCGGTTTACGTTCCTCCTCAGGAGAAACTAAACTCACATGAAGGCTCCAACATCATTGGATACTTGAGAAATCCTACATGAACTAAGGGAACTAAGTGAACAGACCCATAGTGCCTTCTTCAGGAAAGTACTAGGGGGCTTCCACTTAGGAATCATATCCCATGTGGCTCAACAACTGTGATAGGTTTACATTCCTCCTCAGGAGAAACTAAACTCACATGAAGGCTCCAACATCATTGGATACTTGGGAAATCCTACATGAACTAAGGGAACTAAGTGAACAGACCCATAGTGCCTTCCTCAGGAAAGTACTAGGGGGCTTCCACTTAGGAATCATATCCCATGTGGCTCAACAACTGTGATCAGTTTATATTCCTCCTCAGGAGAAACTAAACTCACATGAAGGCTCCAACATCATTGGATACTTGGGAAAGAGGTGAGAAGAAAGAATGAAAGACATCCATAGTGCCTTCCTCAGGAAAGTACCATGAACTTCCCTCAGACTCCAGGGTCTCAAACCTCACAGAAAGAGAGCAAGCTTCTAAACCAGGCCTTCAATCCATGCCCCCTCCAATCCTCTAGTATGCTCCACTAAGCTCCACAAAGAGATGCCAAGCTCCTCCAATCAAAGGGATACCCCAAAGCAAAGCAAACTAACAAAACTTGCCCTAAAGGCCACACAAACAATCATTCAATTCAAAAATCAACTAAAAATAGCATATTATTCTATTAAATCCTAATATAAATGCTAGGGGACCCTACATAACTACCCTTAAGTCCCATATATTCCCCATATACTAAATTGACCAATAAAACCCAAATCTAAAATTGTTATGATCCTATGCTAAAGTTTCAATCAAATTATACACTACTTAGAACTACCTAATTAAAACTACCCTAAAAATTATCACAAAATTATGAAATTAATTCAGGGGGACCCTAAACTATTCATCTAATTATCCTAAAAAAATTGAATTAAAAATCCTAAGGGAACTATCCTAATTAAATTCTACAAGTTAGTATACCAACTAAAAGAATTAAAAAAAGCAATTAAAAACAAAAATGCACAAAAAATATAAAACTGAAATAAAATGGCTATTTTATATTTTTATATTTTTCTAGACAGAAAAATGAAAATTGGGAAAAAAAGTAGCATTAAAAAATATTCATTTTTTATTTTGTTATGATTTTTTGAAGTTTAAAGAAATTTGGAGAAAATATAATGTGGAAATTGGATGAGGGGTGCAGATAGTGATGATATTAAGTTCAAAATGATAATGGGCCCAGGAGGGGGGTGCGCCTAGCATGGCGCACCTGGGCCCAGTGCTTAATCAGAAAAAAAAACATTTAAAAAATCAAAGAAAAATAACAGAGATGCGGTGTGGATAGCATTAGGTTTCAGTGTATTTTTCTTTGGGCTTCACATGGGGGGTGGGATTAGTACGTTTGGTCCAGGCCCATGGACGGATTTTTAATAGAACGCTGCGTTTCAGCGTTATGGATTCCCTCCGTATTGTTTTTAAATTCTGGCCGTCCAGATCAAATTCCAAGTCAAACCAAATTAACTAATCCAACGATCATAAGATCGTCTTCCCCAAATGGACTTAGGGTTTCCAGGTTTTGACACTCCCATGCACAGCTCTTCATCATCCTCGTTCTCTCTCGATTCTCAACGAAATTCAAAACTTCCAAGACCAAAAACGTGCTACTTCTTCCCAGGAACCTAGCCATGGTCTTGGTTTCCACTAACACCTCCTACAACTCCCAAACAGAATGCATGAAAGTTCTAGTTCCACCATTTTTCTCTGATATCAATCATGATAGAACTTAATTCCAATGGTGCTATCATGTTCCCTATGTTACACTGACCTCATTAAGCTATAACATGCTAATTAAAACTCAATATCCATACTGATCTTGATCCTTAAAGATTCTAGGGCCTGTCATTAACCTCCATGAAACCTCCTCAAACCTTATGGAAATGATCCTCTAACCTAACCTAGCAATTCTAACCCTAACAATCTAACTGAATACACATAATTAAGGAGATATGAAGAAGAACTCAAACCTGCTAGGTAGTAATGGTAGGTGTATGGAGAGCTTGATTCAAGGCTTGATCCTTCTTCCAAATGATCCTCTAATGGAGTTCTTGCTTCTGTTTGCAAGATCCTTGGTGGAAGAAGCTTGCAATGATCAATTCATGGCTTGCTTGTGCTTGAAGGAATTCTTGAATATCACTCTCTTCCCTCACTCTCTCCACTGAATTCTCCAACCCCCAATCTCATTTTGATCCCCTCAATATATAACAATCATTAGAAGAATCTAGATCCCTCTAGAATATGGTAGAAAGTCATGGAATTCTCACTTGATGACATATTGGAACCATCTCATATCATGCATGCAGCCCTTCATACTTGTGCTAAAATCTCTCCTCATGAGATATTGAGATGATATGTGTGAAAAATCAGCTGATCCTTGCCTTATGTTGAGTTTTCCCTAGTTACCTTATTATGCAAGTAATAGGTTTTCAAAGCAAGTCCCATTTTTAGGCCTCAAATCAAAATTGTGGCTAAACCATTGTTGTCAAAATGTGGTTTAGACTCAAAATGATATATTACATGACCTATTTTGGATTTGTAGATCTCTCAAACCATTTTCCAATTTGAACTTATTTAACTTATATGCCATTTTTAGGCCATTTTCATCACTTTTTGCTACTAGCCTTAAAACATCATTATAAGAAACTTTGATGTTGAAAGTTTTCCCATTTGAAGCTTGGAAGTAGGAGATATGGCCATATGCTTGAAATGACCTATAACTGCCAAATGACCAAAATGCTCTAGGCTTGTCAAAGCCATAAGTTGAGTTCTACAAATCCTATCAAGGACTTCTAGTACTCTCTATAAAGCTAAGAAGATGCTCTTCAACATTCATGTTGACCAAGAGATCATAGGAATCATCCTACTAGGGCAAAAGTTGTCTGCAAGTTGGGTGACTTTCAAAGACCCAGATTCACACACCTCAGATGACCTGTAATTTGTCAAAACCATAACTTGAGCTCTGAAAATCCTATCAAGGACTTCTACCACTCAAATTAAAGCTAAGAACAAGCTCTACAACATTCATGTTGTGGGGAAGATGATATGACAATCACATCTTGAGCTAAAACTACCTGGATGATAGGGATCAAACTAGGGGATTTTACACTATCCATCCTTAGAAACCCTAGCTTAAAACTTCTCAAACTCCTCAATCATGATGAGTTGGTCTAGGAATCATCCTTATAGCATATCAATACATCATTCCATGATCACATGGCCCTTGGATTAGGTCTCAACCTTCTCCAAATCATCAGTTGACCCAGGGTTGACCCAGTCAAAACCCTAATTCTACCATTCATGGTTGAATCTTCTGAATTCTTGCACAATGACCTCTCTGGGCTTCATGATGGCTTTCAAGACATCTCATAGGCTTTCTCAAAGCTTCAAGTTCATTCTCAAAGTCTCAGAATCATCTGAGGAGCTCCCACAACTCTCAAGTTATGAGACACACAACCTTGGTTTCAACCAATTCCTCTGAGGATCTCTTGAACTTTCTGATGAAGGTGCCAACCTTCAAACACTTGATGGGTAAATAAATGTTGGTCAAATTTTGGGGTGCAACAGTGTGACTCCCTCTCCTCGGCAGGATGATTTCTCCTCTCCGTCAGAGTGGTTCCTTCTCCTTGACAGGAGGATTCTCCCTTCAGCATTTATTTTGCTGATGGGGTCATAGCCTTTTGCATGATTGCATAGTATTTACCCTAAAAACGCGTAGCATTTCCACCGTGTGGAGCATTGCGCCCTTGGCAAAGCATATGCATATGAAACATGAGCTAGGTCGTTACCATTCTTGTTTTGCAGGTGTTCCTCCACAGAAGGGTTTGCTCAAGATGATTCTTGAATTCCCCAACGAAGTTGGTGGCTTAAGATGATTCTTGAATTCCCCAGTGAAGTCACCAGAGTTGGTTGCTCAAGTTGATGCTTAGAGTCCCCGTCAGAGTGTTTGCGCAGGATGATTCCTGAAATCTCCAGCAGAGTTACTGGTTCAGGATGAGTCTTGAAGTCCCCGACAGTTATTTGTCCAAGATGATTCTTGAATTCTTTAGCAGAGTTGATTCACCCAGAATGATCTCTGGATCACTGAAACAGAGTTACTTGATAGTTCTCTAGAATCCCCAGCGGAGAGGTGTCATCCCCAGCAGGTTTTTGAACAGAGAAGTTGAGATTTCCCTTGAAGACTTGATGATTGAAGTCCGGCAATGGTGCCAAAGCCCCTGACTTACTGATGAAGTCTCACTGCAAGGTCAAAGTAGTTCTCCCAGCTGACACAGGGTGCCTGATGGCAAAAGATTGTATATCCATATCGGTCCGTGATGGATTAAGGATCCTATTTTAAGACTTACTGACGAAGTCCTACTGTGATGTTGAAGCAGTTCTCTCAGCTGATGCGGAGTGCCTGATGGTAATGGTTTAGATATCCCTATTGGTTCATGATTGACCAAGAATTCCATTCCCGACTTACTGACGAAGTCCGGCTGACGCCCGAAAACTTCTTTGAATGCCCGATGGCATGATTAACTTGATTGTTAAAAAGTTCCTAACGACCTGATGGGTCCCGAGGAATCCTTCTGCCGCAGTGTCGTAGAATGCCTAACGACAATATCAGCTATGTATCGCCAGTTACCGAGTTACCAGCGATCCCTTGATGACTTGAGGACGAAGATCTACAGCAAAATCAGATGATCATCCTGACGGAGATTTGAGATTAGACCTTTCACCGGTTACCGTGTAACCAATCCCCCATCAGAGTATCGTGTACTTGTGTAGTTGGCAAATTTCCGGGTTTGTTGGTATTCAACCGTCTTTTGCCTTGATTGTGTGAGAGTCGTTCGCTTCTCTCCCAGTCAGGTCCAAGCCGTTTGAATAGGGGCAGTTGTTGCACCCCAAAATTTGCCCAACATTTCTTTACCTAGCTTATGTTTCATTTCATTCACATTAGCATTATCATTTGCATTTCATTGACATGTATGCAGGAGATCAAGAGGTATGATTACCAATCAAGGGCTACACAAGAATTTGAAGCTAGCTAAGAAGTTTATTCAAGTGTTCAAGGGTTGATATCTTTGTCAGAGAAGTTAAAAGATCCTCAGAAAGAATGGTTGAAACCAAGAGTGTGTGCCTCCTAACTTGAGAGTTGTGGAAAGCCATCAGATGATTCTGAAGGCATGAGGATGGACTTGAGGTCTTAAGAGAGCTCATGGGAAGTGTTGAAGATCACTTTGAGGCCTAGACAGGTCATTGTACAAGATTAAGAAGGCTCAGCCATAAGTGGTTCAGCTAGGGTTTGACTGGGTCAACCCTAAGTCAACTGATGATTTGAAGAAGGTTGAGACCTAATTCAAGAGCCATGTGATCATGGAATGGTACATTGAGATGTTATAAGTATGATTCCAAGGTTAACTCATCATGATTGAAGAGTTTGAGAAGTTTCAAGCTAGGGTTTCTAAGGCTTGACAGTGTAAAATCCCCTAGTTTGACCCCTATCTTCAAAGGAATTTAGCTCAAAATGTGATTGTCATCTCATCTTGACCCCAACATGATTGTTATGGAGCATGAGCTTAGCTTTAATTGTAGTGCTATAAGTCCTTGATAGGATTTGTAGAACTCAAGTTATGGTTTTGGCAAGTTACAAGTCATCTGAGGCATATGAATTTGGAGCTAGAAAGTTACCCAACTTGCATGACACGTTTTCCCTAGAAGGATGATTCCTATGAACTCTTGGTCAACATGAATGTTGTTCCTTACCCTCTTAGCTTTCCATAGAGTACTAGAAGTCCTTGATAGGATTTGTAGAACTCAAGTTATGGCTTTGACAAGTCAAGAGTATTTTGGGTATTTGTGATTACGGGTCATTTGTGATCATAGGTCATTTTCACCAACTTAGAGGCCACAAATGAAATTTTGTTCAACTAGAAAGTTGCACAAAATAGGATTTTAACCTTGACCATGCATCAAGGAGGCATTGAAATGGCTCAAGGAAGAATGTGGTTCAAGGAATTTTGAAAAAAGAAGAATTAAAAGGATTTAAATGACCAAAAATTGAAATAAATCATTTTGTGTCCAAGTGAATCAAAATAATAGGTCATTTTGATTGGAAAAATCATTTTAGAAACAATGGCAATGTTAGAATTTTTATTTGAGGTCAAATTCATGCACTTCCATTTCATTTCTTCATGATGAAGCAACATAATCAACATGAACCTTTGGCTTGCAAACAAGGAACTGAACTTAACAAACTAATTCAATATCTCATGAGAAGTTGAATGCAAGCAAATTCAGGCCAGAACAGAGCTAAAATCGTGAGTTCCATGGATGACATTTTGGTGAGAATTTGAAAATCCAATTTCTCATTTGGAAGCTTACAGAACTCTCTAGATGATTCTAATGAGCTCTATATAAGCATTAGAATGAGTTCAGTGCACTTTTTGGAGAAGATTGAGCCCTGAAGAAGAGAGTGAGATTGAAGTTTCACCATTGCAATTTGAAATCGATTTCTGAGTTCGAGGCAAAATCAAGGAAAAGTGAAGGTTGCATTAGCTTTAGGAGGTGATTTAGAGTGAATCTGCATCATCTTGAAGGTTGAATTGAAGGAGAAGTGCATCTGTTACAAGCTTCAACACAGGTTTTAATTTCTTGAAATTTCTCTCTAACTATGTGTTTTCAGTGAACTAGAGGCATGTGGTTAGGTTCCCCTATTGATATAGATGGATTTAGGATGATCAATTGCAACTTTAGAGACAATTCAGGTGGAAGTTCATTTTCGGTTGAGATTGATATCTCAAGATCCAGGCGTTTTTAGAGTGAATGAAGGTCATGGTTAAATTGCTGGGGAAATTTTGAGCAAGATTCATTCAGGAATCGTGGCGAATGGTGGGCTATAGACGAAGTTAGGGTTAGGCAGGGGTGGCCGGAAAAGCCACCGGCGACGTCTGGTTCGCGCGCAGGTTTCCGGTTTAAATTGAGGAAGATGAAATCCTCACACTCCATTCATGCTGAAGGCTTGACTCAGTCTCTCAATCCAAGAGCCCTTGATGAGCCACGTACCCCTCTCCCAAAACTCACTGTTTTACTTACTCGTTGAATGAACTGAACGTGCGTGAGTTCGAATCTTGGCATGTGCTCCTTTTTTCTTGTGTTAATTTCTGAAGAGAATGCAAGTGGATTCATGGCGCCTGGGCCTAATGTTTGGGTTAATATCCACACCCCCCCTTTTGGCCCAATTCTTTGAAATGAACTGCATTGGATTGCTATTTGATACGCGTTTTTTATTAATTTCTTATGTTTTCTTCATTTTTATCATTTCATATGGTTTAAAGAATAATTCACAAGAAATAGGAAAATAATCCAATTAATTCCAATTTTTTCCCCTGACTCATGAATACGTCTAGAATTCTATTGAATTGAAATATTAGGAATTCATGAATTGGGGATTTTATGTGTATTTTTTACATTTTAATTGATATTAAAATCATTATGGTTGATACCTTGTTTTGATGAATTTTGTGTGATCAATTGGTGATGATTCTTGAGCTGATTTTTTGTGTGTAGTTAGTTTAGACATGCATTCTCCTCTAGTAATTTTCTCACATTTTTGTGGTGAAATTAGGTAGTGGTTTTAAGTTGAAACTTTAGGTGCTCTAGTTTTAGGGTTTAAGCTTAGTACCTTGTCATTTAGGATTTATTTCTAGGACTTTGTGGATGATTCAACCCCTGGGTTTTGTATGGTAGATTCATGATTGAATTAGGTTCCTATAGTAATTTTTGTAGGATTTTACAATTGGTTTTAGTATTTTAGTTAGGATTAACTTTAGTACTAGGTTTTAGGTGATCCTAACTTGCTAATTCAACTAGAATGATTTCTTTAGTTCCCTTAGATTAGGGTTTTGCCTCTCTTGCTCTTGGATGGTGATGAAGACATGTGTGGGCTGCTGAGGAATGCTTGAAGAAGCTTGGATGTGAAGATTTCCCTTCTTTTGGTGTAGTTTTGTTTAGGTGTTAGGATTAGGGTTTGTAAGTAGAGCTTCTAGATAGTTTCTCTTCTTTCATAAACATGGAAGGTGTTGATCACTTCCATTCTTCCCTATGATATAAGGTCCCCTTATGAAGGCCTCATCCCTCCTTTGGTAGGATGTGTGGCTCTTCACAAGTTGGTAGAACCTTTGAGGGTTCCTTTCTCTGATGATGGAGTGCTTAATGGTGACCTTTGGTCTTCACTTTGCTTTCCATTATCCACAACTTGCTCTTGTTAGATGAATCTTTCTCCCTTGCTAGAGGATGGAGTTCCTTGTTAGAAGATTGAAGATGCTAGAAGTTGCTACTTCCCAGTATTTGAAGATTTCCATTGAAGCTGAAGCTTGAAGACCAAGAAGAACAAGTTGACACTTGTGAAGGGAATCCTGCTGAGATCAAATGAAGAGCTGAAGCTTGGAGAAGAAGAACAAGTTGATACTTGTGTTTGATGTGTTGAAAGCTTGAAGAAGCAAGTTGATATTTGCTATTGAAGACGATAGCCTTGAAGAACAGTTGAAGACTGAGGACTGAACTGCTGTCAGAGGAGCTTGGCTGTGAAGCTGTGGAAGCTGTTGATTTGCTTTCTTTCCTGTCTGTTTGCTTGCTGTGCAACTGTATTGATGTGACTTGTCTAATTTGCTTGATGCATTAGAATAAGTTCATGTTTAAATTGTGCTAATCTAGGAGCATGATTGCATTAGAGGTTGAGTTGCTCCCTCTGCTTGTATTTTTACTGTATGGCTTTGCTTGCGGGTATTCGATAGAGCCCAGCTCCCTTGCCTTTGTGGTTTGTTATTTGCTTGATGGCATTTTACTTCTTCTGTATGATTGCAGTTCTTGTGTTTGCTTGATAGAATGTTATGTATTTCTGTATGATTCCAGTTATTCATATCTGGCTTGAGGTCGAGATGAGCTTGTGGAGGCTGCTGCCCCACACACATTTCCTCCCTCACTTGCATTGCATGCATTTTACAGTTGTTTACTGTTTACTGTTTAAGCTGATGCTTTATCTATTCCTGTTTATCATTGACATGATCCCCTAGGAATCTCACTTCCTTTGATAAGGAAGTGATGATTAGAACTTTAATTTGAAACCTATGCATGATAACTTCTAGGAGTTCCCTGTTTCAAACCTCAACCATAGGATGAATCCATGGCATGACGACATTAGGACTTGATAGTCTCCCCTTAGTTGAACCTGTTCGTTCTTTCTTCTCATCTCAAAAAGAATTAAAATACAGTAATAAAGGTTAACTGATGTCGTACGTTACGAGCCTTAAGCTATCTGAGAAAGGGTTGTCGGAGAGTTTCTTTTCGACAGCTTGGATGTTTAGTATGGCACCCTTTGGGTGACATGCGATGCATTCACTCTCAGGTCATAGTCTTTAGTGCGATATTGGTTGCTAACATCCATAAAAAACAGTTCTTCCGTAAAAGACAGAAAACAAACTTCAAACCTTTTTGCCCCGTGGGCCCGTAATTCAAAGGAAGCTTTTTTGAAGAAAAGAGTGTCGTTAACTCCCAGTTCTACCGCAAACGGTAACGCCTAAGTCTCCAAGGGTCGAGCTGCGTACGCCAGACTTCTGGAACTGTTTGTTAACCCTACTCGAAAAAACAGATGAATCTGAATCCCTGTAAGATGTATTATCCCAAACTACGTAAGCTCTGATCTCTCAAGCCTGTTGAGAGTACGTAGGCACAATACTGATGTATTGGCGAGCCACCTTCCCCGTAACCCATAGTTAGGCGAACTACGTTGACTCTGATTTCTCATTCTCTGATGAGAATACGTAGGCATAAAGTGCGACGCTTTGCCGAGTCATTTTCTTTTCTTTTAGACCAGCCTTGATAGGTAGATAGTAAAACAAACCCGTCAGATAAACACAACAAGCGTGGATCCCATCGAGTACGATGGACGTGAGGGGTGCTAATACCTTCCCCTTGCGTAACCGACTCCCGAACCCAGACAATGGTTGCGATGACCTTGTCTTATACCTTTTTCGTCAGGTTTTTCCGATCGTTTCCTTTCCCGTTCTGAGGGATAGATAACGAAAGGTGGCGACTCTTCTGTTTTGCCGGCACCTTATTTTCGCGGTAGCGACACTCTCTCCATGTTTGTGCGTATTCTTTAAAGCATTCGTTACTTCTCTGCGATAAATTTTGTAGTTGCACTCGATTTGGCGCTAAGTCACTGTTGTATTGGTAGTGCTTAATGAAAGCTTCTCCCAGATCCCTCCAACTTCTGATATTAACTGGATCTAAACCCATATACCATTCGAGGGATGGTCTCGACAAACTATCTTGAAAGAAATGCATCAACAGCTTCTCATCATCGCAGTATGCAGACATCTTCCGGAAATAGGAGCGAATATGCACCCTTGGACACGTTGTTCCTTTGTATTTATCGAAATCTGGCACTTTGAACTTTGGAGGAATCCTGAGTCCAGGAATCAATCCTAGGTTTGACTTATCCAGACCCATGGTATTTTGGCTTTCAAGGCTTCTCATCTTCTCCTCAATCGCCTTGAATCTTCTATCAGCATCGGGTTGCAATCCTGCCCCAACATCTCCCAGATAGAAAATATCCTCTTGATCATCTTGATCCCACTGTGGACCGTTGTTACCTTGTATAGGGCCTATTGGAACTAGGATGGGAATTCCAGTCGGGTTTCCTCCACCCGGAGGGACAACCGTTGGGATAGCGTCTGTTTGTGGCGTACTGTTTTCTAGAGGAGGTACAACAAGGGTTCCACCATGTAAGACTCCACCTCCATCAACCCTTGACACCAGACGTTGTACCAATGTCCTCAACTGTTCTTGGATGTTGGCTATGCCCTGCATCATGTCCATAAACTGTGCCATCCTCTCGCGAAATTCCTGAAGCTCGACCTGAACTTGCTCCATAATCCTTTGTTGATTCCCCCTCGTAGAGTACCTGTGGAACGTCGAGTCTACTATCCTGTGCACTAAAAACACATAAAGATAAGATTAATGGTCCCAAGAACACCTGCTATGCAAAATGATAAATGATGCGAAAGATGCAGAATGCAGACATGTAAATATGTTTCAGGGCAATTTTCCCCTCGATTCTAGTTCCCTAAAGAAGAAGCAACCATGAAAAATCCCACAGACAAGTGAACAGAATTACAACTCCTCGTATAATAACAAGTCAATCCATAGTGCACACATATCAGTTGAGTACAAAATAGAGATGACCTTAATCAACAAGCCTGATGATGGTCGATATGTAAGAAGAATAATAAGATACAAAGAAAGACAAGGACAGTTAAGCTGGACGGCAAGTCCGGAAATCCACAAGCAGCTTTATCGTCTCAGGATGATCAAGTCTGGCAAGTAGACCTTGAATGAGTCGCTCTCGCTGGCTGATGGTGCGCTGTAGACTATCAATGTGCTCGTCCCAGGCTTCTTTTCTAAAGCATGCCTCAAGTCTGCTTCTCTTGGTATCTGCCCTCAACCTACACTCCTTCAGGTCTGTGATAACTTGGTTCAATTTATGCTCGCTGTGATATCTGAGGGATTTTTCCGCTAAGATCTTCTCGTCTTTTTCTCTGAGTTGACTCTTCAACTTGGTAATCTGTTGCTTCAGCTTATCCTCTCGCTCCTTGTTATTAGTGAGCGTGGCGTTCCATACTGATTCAAACTTTGAGATCCTCGAGTAAGCCTTTTTCAACTCTTCCTTCTTAGTGGCAAGCACACTATAGACATCATGCAAATCTCGGCCTGTGCGTTCTCTGTCGCCAGTCTCCTTTGTCAGGTATGTACCTAGCTTGTTAACGAGTTTAGTCTGTCTTTTGAAGGCATGAACGACATCAATCTTCTCACTTCGGATTTGGATAATTTCCTTCTCTAATTCTTCGTTTGCTCTCTTCAACTCTTCTTTTTCACGCAACAGTTGGTTGTACTTCTGAATATCTACGGTAGTAGGTTCTTCAGGCATGACGGGGTACAGGGGTGCAACTGAGGGAAATGGCATTAGAGACTTGGCAGCTCTATCCTTGATCCAAACCACGTAAGGGCCATAAGCTCGATTGTTGATCTTTCCTAACATTGCCTTACCTCGTCTGTGAATGTTACTCCATGCATACTCCAATCTGACCAAAGTATCGGCTTCTAGCAATCCGGTGAGATACAGAGATTCCTGTATCTCTTCTTCCTTAGGAGGACTCTTCAAAGCATACCCAAATTGTCTAATCAGCAAAGAGGGATTATAGTTAATGCAGCCCTTTCTTCCAACCAATGGAACATTCGAAAAGCTACTGCAATTATATACGATTTCAGTGCCAAGTATGTCATGATCAAACTATGCGATGTTTTCTGCAGATAAACCCATCAACCTAGCAGACCAATCTGGGGTGCTGGCAGTAGCAACAAATGGACCTTTCTTCGGAAGATGACTGAAGAACCATCTATACAGCAAGGGCACACAGCAAGACACATTTTTACCTCTTCGCTTTTCATTCTTGTAATGGATGGAATGGTAAACATCTCCTAACAATGTTGGCACTAGATTCCCTGAAGCAAGGATATAGAAAGTGTCTATATCCACAAAGTCAGGCAAGTTAGGAAATAGAATGATACCATATATGCACAGAGCGAGAATGGCATTGAACGCAATCCAACAACCGTCTTTGGCGAGCTGTAAAGCCTTGTCAACCAGAAAAGGTAGAGGAAACCTATATGTCCCATTTAGCTTGGTCAATCTTCCTGAGAACTTTGAAGCAGCAAGATGAACAATTGCAGCAAGTTTAACTAGATCAGGCTCGGTATCAACATGGTAAAAAGGCATCTGATCCAACACTATAACTCCGAGTAACACAACATATTCTTCCAAAGTCGGTGCTTGGACGTAGTTGTTGCACCCTAAAATTTGACCAACCGGCTCCCGCTCCTGATTTACGTTTCGGCTCATTTTTGCATTCGCATTCGCATACCACATGCATTACATTTTTAATCCTACAGATGATGTCAGAATTGCAGCCTGGTTTCCACCTATAGGACGTCTCAGACCGGTTCGGGTAATCAGAGGTTATTTTGGGAAATTGTGCGCTTCTCGATGTTTTCAGCTTGCATGGTGGTTTTTTTTGGGATATTCTGATGCCCGGGGTTTACCGTTTATTCCAGTCTGGTCTCGCGTTCCTTTTATCGGAGTTGTTCGCTTTAATAGCAATTTTAGAATTTTATAGAATTTTCTAGGCATTTATTGGGTTTTATTAGCATTTTAATAGAATAGTGTTAATATAGAATTTAAATAGATCCTTTTAATATTAGATATTAAATAAATTTTTATCATTTTTAGAATATATTAGATATTAAATAGTTTTAATCATTTTTTAGAATATGTTAGATTTCTCTAGAATATTAAATAAATAGAATGTGTTTCCTTTTAATAGGTAATAGGATTGATAGAAATTAATAGTTTTTAAAATTTTTAGAACATTATTTGAATAGGTTTTAATATAGATTTTATATATAGATTTTATTTTTTAATATAGGTTTTTATAGTTTTCTTAAATGATAGATAGATCTTTTGAGTTAACTAGGATATTAATTGGTTTTAATTAGATTTAATTAGTTTTATCCTGATTAGGTCATTAATCCATTAGCATTTTCATTTTTCATTAGCATTTAACTTGGTTTAGTCTTTAATCATTCATCTAATAGTTCTTAATCCACTCATCACGTTAATTCAGCAATTAGCATTTTGTTTCAGTCCGCTAATCACGTTTTGTGTCATATTAATTCATCTAATAGTCAGCTTAATCCATTAATCGTGCCATAATCATGCATTTGTCCAGGTATTGGTTTAGTGGGCCAGTCATTATCCAAGTCCAGTCAAAGCCCAGGTGTACAGGTGTCTATAAATACTGAGTGCCACCTGTCCTTCCCTTTCCCCAGCCACCTCACTTTCCAAACTCGTGCATGCGCAACACGTCACACTCCACTACCTCTCTCCTGCCACACGTGTTTCTCTCCCAGATTCTTCCCCTGCCACGCGTCCAACCCTCAGCCTCCCGGTGACACCTGTAATCCACTACGCCCCCTCACCGCCGGCCATGCAGCTGCCCGCCGGACCACCCTCCGTCACCGTAACCGTCACCGGAGTCTGTTGATCCCGCCGGAAACTGCTGATTTCTAGGAATTCCAAGAAATCCTTCTTCACTCCTCCATCAACTTCCTCATCGGAAAACGCATAGACCGCCGGAATCTTCATCGGTGTTGAAGTTTTTCCAGAACGATGATAATCATCATCTATTCTTCAGATTTACAAGAACTTCATCCATCAACACTCAAGCTTGCCAGGAACTCCACCTCTGTTTTCCAGATTCGCAAGATCTTCATCATTCTTCAGCTCCAGATTTCAACAATCCATAGAATCTTCAAGCGCGTTCTTCGTCTGTTCAAGTTTTTCTCCAGATTCTTCAAGCAAACCTTCGAAGAAGGACTTTCCGGAACCTTGTCTTCGCAAGATCGCCTACGTATTCGCACCAAGTTCAAGATCTTCCTCCGTGGATTCTTCAGATCACCGTCCATCTTCCTCGAGTTTTTTTTCCAGATTCTTTGAAGATTGCCTTCAGAAGACTTCCAGAGCTCCGCGAGCTTGTTCAACTTCCTTCAAGACTCTTCACAGCTTCGTCGCCTTCGTCAGTTCTCCAGGTTTTTATTCTTGTTCCCTGAATCATCGCATGTTAATGAAAGATGATTATGTAGTTTTCTTTGAAGGTGATCCTGAGTTTGGGTTAGGGTTTGGGGGTAATAGTGGACTGATGAGAGTTTTTGTGTGATTTGTTTGCATGAATGAAAGGTGGTGAGGGATAGCGTTTGAAAGGTTTCAGATGCGATTAGGGTTTGACATTGTTGAGAGAGTTTGAGAGAGAGTTTGGGAGAACAGCGGCGCATTAGGGTTAGGGAGTGAACAGTGAACGATTTTTTGGGGTGAGGGATGGTTTTGTTAGTTGTTTGATTGGGTTAGGGTTTGAGTTTGGGCTGGGCCCAAACAATATGAATTGCTATCGCTACCCCCTCCTTACTCGTTGACCCCTCCCCTGGCTGTGTGAACTGAATGAATTTCGTGGGCTTAATGAACAAGTGTTGATCGCACCCCCCTCTTGGCCCAATGCTGAGAAGCAACTAGGACATTTTGCTGAGTGCACCCCCCCTTGTTTTATTTTCTTTTTTAATTTCTTTGTTTTATCCATGCTAGAAAATAATTCATAAAAAATAGTAGGATTATCCAATTAATCCCCTTATTTTTTCTATAGGTTCATAGTTCAATTTAGGTTTTTATGGTGCAAAAATATTGAATTGATCATGCATTTTCATTTTTATTGCATTTTTTGCATTTTAATTGGTTTTGAATATTGATTTGTGATGTGTCTGCCTTGCTGATTTTATTTCTCTCATTTGGTACTGAATCTTGCTTTTCTTTTTTAGTATGTTGTACTAGGCTGATGCATGCTCCCCATAGGATTTTCGTGGGTTTTTTAGAAATTGATTGATGTTGTTTTAGGGTTAGAGAGTAGAGACCTCATAACTTGCTGGTTAACCCTTGACCCTTCACATGTTAGGGATTGTTTAGTAGCCTTAGAAGTTGACTTAGGCTTTGAGATTTGATCTTGGGATCATAGAGCCATGTAGGTTTCCCCTAGATTTTTGGTAGATTTTTATAGAGTATTCTGTTATTTTTGCTTGAGCTTGAGAATAGGAGAAGTCTTGAGGGCTTCTGACTTTGAAGTTCAATTGTGGGTGAACTTTAGAGATAGTTTCTTTTGGTTTGAGGGCCTGTGGTTTCTTCTTGAAGATGGAGGCTGGATGAAGACTTGATGGAGCTTGCAAGGATGCATGGATTGAAGACCTAGTCTAGGAGTTTGCTCTCTTACTGTGAGGTTCGAGATCCTGAAGTTTGAGGGAAATTCATGGTACTTTCCTGAGGAAGGCACTACGAATGTTTTTCATTCTTTCTTCTCACCTCTTTCTTAAGTATCCAATGATGTTGGAGCCTTCATGTGAGTTTAGTTTCTCCTGAGGAGGAATGTAAACCGTTCACAGTTGTTGAGCCACATGGGATATGATTCCTAAGTGGAAGCCCCCTTGTATTTTCCAGAGGAATGCACTATGGGTCTGTTCACTTAGTTCCCTTAGTTCATTTAGGATTTCTTAAGTATCCAATGATGTTGGAGCCTTCATGTGAGTTTAGTTTCTCCTGAGGAGGAATGTAAACCATTCACAGTTGTTGAGCCACATAGGATATGATTCCTAAGTGGAAGCCCCCTAGTATTTTCCAGAGGAAGGCACTATGGGTCTGTTCACTTAGTTCCCTTAGTTCATGTAGGATTTCTTAAGTATCCAATGATGTTGGAGCCTTCATGTGAGTTTAGTTTCTCCTGAGGAGGAATGTAAACCATTCACAGTTGTTGAGCCACATAGGATATGATTCCTAAGTGGAAGCCCCCTAGTACTTTCCTGAGGAAGGCACTATGGGTCTGTCTACTGAGCTCCCTTTCTTTGGTAAGCTTGTCTTGAAGCTTGAAGAATGGGATTGATTTCTCCCTTTAGGGTTTTGCTTGGGGTAGATTAGGGTTTTGTTTTAGGGTTGTTTAGGGTCCTGCTCAAGGGTAGTTTCTTGCTTTTGGATAAGAGTTTGCCAGGCTGGTTAGCCTTCTCTTTGTGTTGATTGACTCGTGTGGTGCTGTGCTGCATTAGACTTAGGGGTTCATATAGATATTTCTGAGATAGGTGCATCTTAGAAGTAAGCCTGCTGGTGTGCATGGGAAGTTGAGGTGGTCCTCCTTCTGCTTGATTGTTATTGAGTGGCTTTGCTTGTTGGTATTTGGTAGAGCTGAGCTCCCTTGCCTCTGTGGTGTGCGGCCTTTGTGCCTTGCTTGTTTGGTTGTTGCATTCATGCATATTTCCAGTATTTCTTTACTTTGCAGTGATTCCTGTTTGCTGTCTAGTTCTGTTGCCATGATCCCTTAGGAGCTCTAACTTCTCTGTTGTGGAGGAGTTATGATAGACATTAGGTTGGTTAACCAGGCATGATAACATTAGGTAGATTCCCCTTTTCAACCATAGTTTTAGGGTGTCTCTTTCCTTTCTTAAAACAACAGAAAAACACTTAATAAGGGATAAAACAAAAGTGAATTCATTTCTTCCATCAAAAGATTTGAACAAACACCAAAACCTTTTGTCCTCCTGGACTGTGATAACCCTTGGTTAAGGTGCATTTTCCCATAAAAAACACTTGAACAGCTTGTGTCGTGTGTAGCCCGAACTACGTTTGCTATGATCTTCCATGCCGTGTGGAAGTACGTAGGCACAGGACGCGATGTCCTGGCGAGCAACCTTCCCCCCGTCTAGACGTAGGTAGTCGAACTACGTTGACTCTGACTTTCCCATTGCACGAGGGAGTACGTAGGCCCAGAACAACGTATGTTCTGTCGAGTCCTGTCTTTTTCTTTTCTTGTCAGACTGACCGCTAGCGTAGATAGATAAACACACCCTTTCCTTATAAACACCAAGCGTGGATCCCGTCGAGTACGACAGACGTGAGGGGTGCTAATACCTTCCCCTTGCATAACCGACTCCCGAACCCAGGTTTTGGTTGCGATGACCATACCTTTCCCGTTTTTTGCGAGGTTTACTTCGAGCGTTTCCTTTCCCTCCGTTGGGATAAATAACGCACGGTGGCGACTCTTCTGTCCAGCCGGTGCCGATTTTCGCAGTAGCGACAGCTGGCGACTCTGCTGGGGACTTGATAGCATCTAGGGACTTTTCCCATCCCTTATGCTGGGACCGTTTCCCATCCCCTACGCGAGTCAATCCTAGCGCTTGGGTGTTTATCTGTTTGGTGTTGTACATATGTGTTTTACCTTTCCGCACTTTACTTTTCCGCAACTTTACCTTTCCGCATTTACTTTCAACACTATATTATTGTGATTATTGCTGTGGGAGAGGGAGGTTACTATGAGTGAGAAGCCGGACCTGGGCTTGAGTATGCACCTAGACATAGTTGTGGAGAGTAGTAGACGAACCTGTTTGTTGAGCAGACACAGTTCCCTACGAAAACTGCGCTCAGACGAGGTTCTCTCCGAGGTGCTCCTCTCCGATCCTGAGGATCTGAGGGGAGTCCAGACGTGAGGATTGTCGACTCTGGGGACCGATCAATTGGAAGTCAGCTGAGTGAGGCCTCTTCATGACTTGATGATGCCACTCCTTCTGGGAATCGTATCGTCACTCATGAAAGTCTGTGACGCTGATGACCGCATAGGATGCCGTACCTTTGTCTGTGGATTAGGTCCATACCTGTGAGAGGGATTGGGTTATTGCAGGAAAACTGGCCTTCAGAAACCGTGATTCAGTATTTGTCAGATGGTTTTCTGGGCTCGTTAATAGGTGTGTTGTTGGATCAGATGGATTTCTTGTCTGATGTTGATACTATTATCAGATGGTTTTGTCGTCGGAGACAGAGGTTCAGATGGATTTCTTACCAGGGTATTGGTATCTTGGGTGACGGATGATAGTCAGTGTCAGGGGGTTCTGGTGACTGTGGTGGTTTTCTGTTCTTGACATCACAGAGATGTTCCTCTTCAGGCTACAACATGGCCTCTGTGTTCATTGATTGCATCATTTATCATATTGCATTATTGCATTACCATTTGCATCCAACTAACGTGTGTGTATTGCAGGTACATATTTTCCCTCCCAGTTCCGGTGATTGTTTCCTAGCAGACATGGAAGCCATGAAGAGAGTGTTACCCTACAGATTCCCGTCTCCAGATATCAGTCTGTTGTCCGAGTTAATTACTATTGCTGGGAAGAAGGTGATGGGAGATTTCAGGAATACATATGGGAGGATCCTGACTTATGTTTACCAGCCCTCGGCTTATGAGATCAGCGGTATTTACACCCTGTTGCAGTTTTATGATGCTGAGCTCAGGTGTTTCGTATTTCCTGACTGTGTCTTGGCTCCTACCCTGAAGGAGTATTCTGCACTCTTGGATATACCGATTCGCGAGCAGATGCCTTTCTATCACACGGACGCTAAGCCTAATCTGGCTAAGCTTTCTGCTATTCTGTACTTAGGAGAGTTTGAGCTGACAGGGAAGATGATCAGAAAAGGAGATGTATGGGGATTTCCATTGGGTGTTTTGGTAGAGAAGGCTCGGGAGTATGCTAAGAAGGGTGGCTGGGTTGTTTTTGATGCCATCCTTGTTGTGTGTGTTTATGGCATTGTATTGTTCCCAAACCAACCTGATTTTGTTGACGCGGATGCTTTCTATATTCTGGCTGCAAAGAACCCAGTTCCTTCCTTGCTGGGAGATATCCACCATTCCACTCACTACAAAAATGAAAAACGGCGAGGAAAGAATGTCTCTTGCTGTGTACCTCTACTGTGCAGGTGGTTTACTAGTCATATGCCGAAGTCAGGGCCTTTCGTCACTTCTATTGATTCTTTAGGATGGCCTGAGCGCTTGATGGGGTTGAATTCTGAGAATGTGGTGTGGGTTAATGAGGAGGTGTTAGGAGTTGAGGTCATATACAGGTGCGAAGGATTCCCTAATGTTCCTTTGATAGGAAGGAGAGGGTGTGTCAATTACAACCCTTCCTTATTAATCAGGCAGTTTGGATATGCACCTCAGGAAGCGCCGAAGCCCGAGGAGATACAGGAATCTCTGTATCTTACTGGGGCAATAGAGGAAAAGATGTTGATCAAGCTTGAGAAAGCATGGAAGAACCTGCATAAGAGAGGAAGGTCTTCATTTAGCAAAGGGGGTACTCGAGTTCTTGGTCCGTATGTGGAATGGATTCGTGAACGAGCTACGAAATTTCTTATGCCTTATGCTGCAGTTCAGCCATTGTATCCTTCTCCGGTGGAGGAGCCCACCATTATAGACATACAGGTATACAAGCAGCTGATGGCGGAGAAAGAAGAGCTAGCAAAGGCTAAAGAAGCTTTAGAGAAAGAGAACGCCCAGCTTCGTCATGAAAAGATTGAAACAGGATATTATTCCAAGCAACAGGCTGAAACCTTGAAACATCTGAAGACTACTTTATTAGAGTTGACTGAAACCAAGAAGCGTCTGGAGTTAGATGTAGACTCAGTTAGCAGTGTATTGGCTACTAAGAAACAAGAGCTGGAAAGGGCCTACACGAAGTTAGCTAAGTTCAGAGAGCATTGGGACCTTACTATGGCCAAACGCAAAGAGCGGGAAGAAGAGCTAAAGATACAGGTTACTCAGTTGGGAGAATAGGTTAAAGTGAAGACTGAAGAGCTTGAAGAAGAAGCATTTCGTCGATACGAGGCCGAACGCAAACTGATTGATGCCATGAAGAATCTAGAAGATTGTCAGCGCAGAGCAGACACCAAGAGGCCCAAACCTGAGGATGGTGCCCAGGATAAGGCTTGGGAAGATTTTGTCAGAGATATCCAAGGAACGGTCAAGAAAAGGGATCAGTTGATAGAAGGCTTGATTTATCGACCGGATCACCCAGAGACGAAGAAGTTGTTCGAGGATTTCCGCGATCGTACCCGCACTTGACTTCTTTCTTGTATTCTATGTGTTGAGATCACCGCCAGACATG
This sequence comes from Lathyrus sativus, assembly GCA_963859935.3. NCBI lineage: Eukaryota > Viridiplantae > Streptophyta > Magnoliopsida > Fabales > Fabaceae > Lathyrus > Lathyrus sativus. Next base: position 60,791,602 of record OZ012741.1, read on the forward strand.
TTGGTTGGGATCCTCCTTTATCGTATCAGTTGTATGGAACATAGTTGTGTAACGCCTTGACGAGACTGTTATTCCAATATATGAGGGTTTTTCTAAATATTGTCTTTATGGTTTCTCTTGTCTCGCTACCTTGACACTGGGATTGGAGGGGAAATATCCCCAACGCACACATGCACGTTAGCATTTTTGCATTGTTGTTTGCATAAATCACATTGCATTACAGGTTTGTGATCCATGTTCCTTATCATTCTTCATCCATACATCCAGGTATTTTCAGGATTGCAAAAAAGCGGGTCCACCGTTACTCTACCAGAACTAATCACAAGAAGATCATGGACAACGTGCAGAGTGAAATGCAAGAAATGCGTGACAGGATGGCCATGCTCATGCAAACCATGGAGACCATTGCCAAAGGACAAGAGCAGTTGCAGACTCTGGTTCAACCGTTGGTCGCACGGGCTGAAAACAACGGGACACCGCATGGTGAAAATATTGCTGCTTCTCCCCGAATTGAGAATCGTCAAACTGCTGATGCTATTCCCGTAACCGGTTTGAATGCTGGAGAAACTGGTCCTGCAGGCGGAGGTGGGAACACCGGTAATATGAATGCCAATGCAGATACTGCTGGAGTATTTGTGGGTAATGTCAACCAGGGTTTCAATGGGGGCGCTGAGAATGTCGGAATGAATGGTAATAATGGTAACCAGGGCTTCAATGGTGTGAATATGGGGTATGGCAACATTGTTGGCACCAAGGCTGGGTTTGGTGACTATGGTTATGGTAATCTTGGATATGGAACTGGTGCGTACAACGCTCAAGAGATGGGCAATCTGAGGTACGACCCCAGGTACTTCCAAACGGGTCCGGGCCGTGATGCAGATCATGTTGGATACGATGCAGTACCTCGCTGGGAGGATCGTCAGGAGGATGTGTTCTCTGGTCAGAATGAGGGTTATGAAAGAGCTAGGGATGACAACCATCGGATGAGATTGCTAGAAGAGAAAGTGAACGAATTAGCCAGCCAGAATGCTCTTGGGCTGGATATGTCAAACATGGGGCTGGTCCCAGGGCTGAGGGTCCCACTGAAATTCAAAGCGCCGTCATTTGATAAGTACAAAGGGGATACATGCCCTAGGGTGAATGTGCGCGCATTTTATAGGCGCATGTCCGCGTATTCTGAGGATGAAAAGATGCTAATGCACTTCTTCCAGGATAGCCTGTCAGGGCCATCGCTGGAGTGGTATATGAGCTTGGAGCCTACTCAGATCAGGAGTTGGAAAGAGCTGGCAGAGGCTTTTGTTCGACATTATCAATATAATAGTGATCTCGCCCCTAACCGAGTCCAGCTGCAGAGCATGTCTCAAAAGTCTAGCGAGAGCTTTAAGGAATACGCCCAGAGATGGCGAGATCTGGCTGCTAGGGTACACCGTCCGATGGTGGAGCGCGAAATGATGGATATGTTCATAGGAACTTTTTCTGGAATGTACTATGACCGGTTGCTCAATTTTTCGATGAGTACTTTCTCTGAGTTGATCTTGATGGGGGAGCGCATTGAAAACGGAGTGAAGATGGGTAAAATTCAAACGGGTGAGTCCAGTTCCGCAGGAGGTAATAAGAAGACGTTTGGTGGCAAAAAGCAGGGTGATACCAACGCTGTATACAATGCTCGACGGAGAAATAGAGGTCAGAACTGGCATCAGCAGTCGCAGGTTGCAAGTGTAACCATTCCAGGGCCTCCTCAGCAGTAGAGACAACAACCACAGCAGCAGGCTCAGCAGCAGCCAAATAATAATCAGCGCAGATTTCAGAACCCGCGACAGAGGAGAGTATTCGAGGCGCCGCCGGTATCGTATGCAGAACTTCTTCAAGCTTTGTTGAAATTGCAGCTAGTCGAGAAGAGGACCTTAGCACCACCAACTGGCCAGCCACCAGTCGGGTATGATATTAATGAGCATTGTGACTTCCATTCGGGTGCACCAGGGCACAACATTGAAAATTGCCTAGCTTTCAAGCATAAAGTACAGGATTTGCTTGATAGTACGACTATTAACTTCGGGAAGGACGGTCCCAATATTACGCAACAGCCAATGCCCAAGCATGGTGGGGCTGGGGCCAATGCAATCCTGACAGATGATGGGTTGGACTTGATTTCGGAAGTGAGCAAGCTGAAAACCCCTTTGAGTTACGTAAAGCAGCGCTTATTGAAAGGAAGTGTCTATCCCGGATGCAGTGAAGAGTGTGCTGACTGTTTGGTTCAACCTGGGGGCTGTGAGAAGTTGAAAAGGGGAGTTCAAGGTTTGATTGATGAAGGAATCCTGCAGTTTGACAGGTCTGTGGGGCGAGAGAAGTCTGTTGGGACAGAATCTGAAAAAGAGCGCAGCGAGGTTGCTACGATCACCATTCCGTTCAAATCAGTGACGATTTCGGCATCATCGAAAAGGCCGACCATTACTATTAGCAAAGGTAAACCAATCCCTTATGAGAGCATAAAGGCAGTCCCGTGGAGCTATGGTGCTGAAGTGTATTGCAATGGGGAAAAGATTGACTTGAATGATCCGCCAGCGGGATCCGTAGATAACATAGTGGGAGCGGGTGGTATAACCCGGAGCGGGAGAATTTTCACTTCACCTGAGGTCGAGGCAGAGAGGCTCTCCAGGGGTAAGAATAAAGTTGTTGAGGGGGAACCTTCGGGGAGTAAGGAGAAAGGACCGACAAACAAAGATGTGGAAGAATTCATGAGATTGATTCGCAAAAGTGACTACAAGATCGTAGATCACCTGCAGCAGACCCCGTCAAAGATCTCCATATTATCGTTGTTGTTGTGTTCTGAGGCGCATAGAAATGCCCTGTTGAAGGTACTTGAGACATCCTTCGTGCCGCAAGAGATTTCAGTCAATCAGCTGGAGGGAGTTATGGCACATGTTAATGCTGGGCATGGTTTGGGATTCACGGATTTTGACCTAACGCCTAGAGGGCGTGATCACAATAATGCCTTGCACATCTCTATCGAATGCCGGGGAACTATTTTATCCCATGTGCTGGTGGACACTGGGTCCTCGTTGAATGTGTTACCAAAGAAAGCCCTGTTGAAATTGGATACCCGTGGGTTATTGTGCACACCTAGTGATTTGGTGGTGAGGGCCTTTGACGGAACGAGGAGGTCGGTATTCGGGTCAGTAACGTTACCCATCCAGGTAGGTCTGGAGGTGTTTGATACAGTGTTTTACATCATGGACATCCAGCCTGCATATAGCTGTTTGATCGGGACACCTTGGATTCATGCCGCTGGGGCAGTAACTTCTACACTCCATCAGAAGCTGAAGTATATGGTTTAGGGGAGTATTGTGACGGTGTGTGGCGAAGAGGATATCCTAGTCAGTCATTTGTCTTCCTTCAAATACGTGGAGGTAGATGGAGAGATTCATGAAACGCTGTGTCAGGCGTTTGAAGGGGTGAAGGTTAAAAAAGAAGCTCCGGTAAAGAGTGAAGGGCAAGAGGTGGCCGTCTCCTCATATAAAGAAGCCAAGGCGTTGGTGCAAGCAGGAGAGACTCAGAAGTGGGGGCAGGTTCTGGACATACCAGTGAAGCAAGATAGGTATGGCTTGGGGTACCGCTCATCTCCCTCACAGGGTGTGCCTAAGTACAAGGGACATGTGGTGTTCACGCCCGGAGGGGTTAGCTTTGAAAGGATTAATGTCGTGTCTGACACAGAGGAAGTGGATAGCGACTGCGACATGGACGCATGGATTCGACCCAGCACGCCGGGGCAAAGCCTATGCAACTGGTCCATCCAGGACGTCGTCCAAGTCACCAAACAGTAATGCGTTGTTTTTTCAATCATTGTATGATCACATGCCTTGCCCGGGGCATCGTTGACCTCGTCTTAGGGCCTAACTGTTTACCTGTATGTTTGTATGATCAATAAATGCCGACGTTTTTACATTCAAATGTTGTGATCCTTTTCTTTTTGTTTTTTATTTTTCAATAAAATGGCAGCGTGGTTATGTATTTTGCTTGTATATCATTTTGAAGAACTTAACCGTTTCCCTCGCAGGATTCATGAATTTTCAGATGACATCGACCAAAGACTTCCTATGACTCGTTTAGACTTCGAGCATCCGATCTTCCAAGCTGAGGAGGAGATTGTTTAGGATAGTGACTTATCAGAAGAGCTGAGTCGGTTGTTGAAGCAAGAGGAGAGGGTCATTCTGCCTCATCAGGAAGAGATTGATATTGTCAATTTAGGGTCTGAAGAATGCATCAGGAATATCCGTATAGGGGCCGCGTTGCAGGTTGACATCAAGCAAGAGCTTATTGAGATGCTGCGCGAATACAACGATATATTTGCTTGGTCCTACGAGGACATGCCGGGTTTGGATACCGATATGGTTGTTCATCGTCTGCCGTTGAGGGAAGATTGCCCGCCTGTGAAGCAGAAACTCAGAAGGACTCGTCCTGACATGGCTGTAAAGATAAAGGAAGAAGTGCAGAAGCAATGGGATGCTGGGTTCCTGGCTGTCACCACTTATCCCACTTGGGTCGCTAATATTGTGCCTGTGCCAAAGAAAGATGGCAAGGTTCGAATGTGTGTTGATTATAGGGATCTCAACAAAGCGAGCCCGAAAGATGATTTCCCGCTGCCGCATATTTATGTGTTAGTTGACAACACAGCTCAGTTTTCGGTATTCTCTTTCATGGATGGATTTTCAGGGTACAACCAGATCAAAATGGCTCCTGAGGATATGGAAAAAACGACCTTTATCACCCCGTGGGGAACCTTCTGTTATAAGGTGATGACCTTTGGTTTGAAAAATGCTGGGGCAACGTACCAGCGGGCTATGACAACGCTCTTTCACGACATGATGCACAAAGAGATTGAGGTGTATGTCGATGACATGATTTCCAAGTCTCAAACGGAGGAAGAACATCTGGTTAATCTGCTGAAGTTGTTCAAGAGGCTGAGGAAGTTCAGGCTGAGGCTGAACCTTAACAAGTGTACCTTCGGAGTGAGATCCGGGAAGCTACTGGGGTTCATTATGAGCAAGAAAGGAATCGAGGTCGATCCGGCAAAAATAAAAGCAATACAAGAGATGCCATCACCGAGAACAGAAAAAGAAGTCCGTGGATTCTTAGGGAGATTGAACTACATTGCTAGGTTCATCTCTCACCTAACGACCACGTGTGAACCTTTGTTCAAACTGTTAAAGAAAGATCAAGCGGTGGTCTGGAACGACAATTGCCAAAGGGCATTTGAAAAGATAAAAGAATACTTGCAGGAACCTCCGATGTTGATACCCCCAGTAGCAGGACGACCACTGATTATGTATCTGACGGTTCTTGAGAACAACATGGGTTGTGTTCTCGGTCAACATGACGAGACAGGAAGGAAAGAGCATGCAATTTACTACTTGAGTAAAAAGTTCACGGATTGTGAATCTCGATACTCTATGCTCGAAAAGACGTGTTGTGCATTAGCGTGGGCTGGCAAACGTCTAAGACAGTACATGTTGAACCATACAACCATGCTGATATCGAAGATGGATCCGGTCAAGTATGTGTTTGAAAAGCAAGCGCTCTCTGGAAGGATTGCTAGATGGCAAATGGTATTGACAGAATACGATATCCAGTATGTTTCCCAGAAGGCCATTAAGGGAAGTGTTCTGTCCGAATATCTTGCCGAACAACCAATTGAGGATTATCAGCCTATGAAGTTTGAGTTTCCTGATGAGGACATAATGTACTTGAAGGCTAAAGATTGTGATGAGTCGTTGCCTGATGAGGATCCTGAGCGGAGTTCCCAGTGGCAATTGATTTTTGATGGGGCTGTCAATTCGTACGGTAGTAGGATTGGGGCAATCATTACAACTCCCCACGGGTCGCACATCCCGTTTACGGCCAGATTGACTTTTCCAGTAACGAATAACGAAGCCGAGTACGAAGCTTGTATTATGGGGTTAGAGGAGGCTATCGATCTGAGGATCAAGAATCTGGACGTATATGGGGATTCAGCATTGGTTGTGAATCAGATTAAGGGAGAGTGGGAGACACGCCAACCTAATCTGGTACCGTACATGAATTATGCGAGAAGGTTGTTACCTTTCTTTGATAAGGTGGAGTTTCATCATGTACCTCGGGCGGAGAATCAAATGGCAGACGCCCTTGCAACATTATCCTCGATGTATAAGGTCAACCACTGGAATGAGGCTCCCAGGATTGTCATATCTCGCCGTGATAGGCCGGCCTTTGTGTTTGCAATTGATGAAGCATCGGACGGTAAACCTTGGTATTTCGACATACAGAATTTCCTGAAGAACAAGGAATATCCGGCTGGGGCATCCAGTCGTGATCAGAAGACTCTAAGGAGATTAGCAGGCAACTTCTATCTGAATCCCGATGGCGTTCTGTATAGAAGGAACGACGATTTGGTACTCCTCCGGTGTGTAGACGAGAAGGAAGCCAATTTACTCATGGAAGAGGTCCATGAAGGGACTTTTGGTACACATGCTGGTGGGCATGCTATGACCCGAAAGTTGTTGCGGGCGGGGTATTATTGGTTAACGATGGAAATGGATTGTTTCAAGTTCGCCAAGCGGTGTCACAAGTGCCAGATCTATGCTGATAAGATCCATGTGCCACCCAGTCCATTAAATGTTATGGCTTCTCCGTGGCCTTTCTCCATGTGGGGAATTGATATGATTGGCAAGGTTGATCCTACTGCTTCTAATGGGTATCGCTTCATCCTAGTCGCGATCGATTACTTCACCAAGTGGGTGGAAGCAGCATCTTACACCAATGTGACGAAGCAGGTGGTGGCCAGATTTATCAAGAGGGATATAATTTGCAGATACGGTATTCCTGAACGGATCATTACTGATAATGGTTCGAACTTGAACAATAGGATGATGAAGGATCTTTGTCGGGAGTTTAAGATCGAGCATCATAATTCATCTCCGTACAGACCCAAGATGAATGGCGCTGTTGAAGCGGCCAACAAGAACATAAAGAAGATTGTTCAGAAGATGGTGGTAACGTATAAGGATTGGCATGAGATGTTGCCGTTTGCTTTGCACGGTTATCGCACGATGGTGCGTACATCAACCGGGGCAACTCCGTTCTCACTGGTGTATGGCATGGAGGCAGTCCTGCCATTGGAGGTTGAGATACCATCTTTGAGGGTTTTGCTTGATGTTCCGCTTGATGAGGCAGAATGGGTGAGAAATAGATTGAACAAGCTGAGCTTGATAGATGAGAAGAGATTGGCATCAATTGCACATGGTAGGTTGTATCAGAGCCGGATGAAGAAAGCGTTTGACAAGAAGATTCGACCTCGAAGCTTTCAGATGGGTGATCTTGTGCTGAAGAAGATTCTCCCACCACAATCGGATCACAGGGGCAAATGGACTCCCAATTATGAAGGTTCATACGTCGTGAGAAAGGTCTTCTCCGGAGGAGCCTTATTGTTATCCACCATGGATGGTGAAGACTTTTCGTCCCCTGTGAACTCGAACGCAGTCAAAAAATACTTTGCTTGAAAATTGACCCGCTGGACAGTAAAAAGAGAGTCCAGGCAAAAATGGGGCATCCCGGCGAACCAAAAAACAGAATAAAAAGGTTCGGGCAAAAGTTAGGGATAAAATGGAAAAAATGTACACCCGCGAAGTTGAAAACCTATACTGGGCGGCTTCGGCAAAAAGGGGTATCCCGGTGAATTGAAAACCCGCAAAGGGCGATTCACGCAAAAGTTAGGGATTTGAGAAGCAAATGACTGTGGTCCAAGTTAGATTATCTAGTGGTTTGGGAGAACCAGGGGGGGGGGGTCGACTATCCAAAGCAATCTCTTCCGAAGACAGAGATCAGGAAAGCGTCAGAGTCCGGCGAGTCATAGGAGGATCAGCTCATGGTGTTCGTCTGTAACACGTTGCCGACATGTGTACAAATTTTATTCTGTATCTTTGTACATTTCTGCATTTTGTTTATGTGTGACTACCTCTTTTCAGGAGTTGCATCTGATGTACAAATCTTGCCTATTTTCAGGCTGTTATCAATAAAGTGTGTTATTCAGTGTAGTGTGTGACTTTGGTTTTAACTTTTACAGTTTGTTTGTAAAAAGCGCCGATGTTTTTGATAAACTTACATATGTGTAAACAGGCGGGCCTCGGCCGATGATTGCTAAAACCGGAAATTACCTGAATGGTTGTCATGGGTGATTACCAAGATGTTCTTTTTGAATAGATTGTCTTGTGTTTGCTTGTTGACTTTTGCAGGTATTCAAAAGCTCGCAAAGTTCCCCGCCAGAGTCCATGGCAGGCTAGTACCCTCTCCAGGGGATGAATGTTGTGTCTTTCCCCAGTGAAGTCGCCCCAGGCAAATTTGAATGTTGTCTCCCCAGGAGAGTGGAGATTGCGTCAAAGGAAAAGATCAATGTATCTTCAGTAGTTCAGAATTGGCTTATCAAGCAGAGCAGAGTCCTCCCCAGCAGGGGTCGAGACGGATATGATTAACTCGCCCTAAAAAGTTTCTTGTGTAGTGCGAATCAAAGCACACCGGTCAATCCCCAGCTCAGCGATAGCAGGATAAATTATCCCCACAGAGCGTAATCAGAGTGTTGACACCTTTTAAAAGCAGTTTCCAGGATTGCTTTTCTCTTTCCCCAACAGGTTGATCCTTCCTCGTCAGGATGATCATTTTCAGCAGAGTTTGAAGTTTTGAGTTTGTGAGCTATTTTCCCAGCAGGACGGTTATCCCCAGCGGAGTTAGTTCATCTTTCCAGCATTTATTTTGTTGGAACCGTATCGGTAGTATTCCGGTTATCCCCAGCGGATCCAGTTTGTCTTCAGCATTTATTTTGCTGAAGTAACTCTTTGCATAAGCATGCATCATAAGCACTTGCATTTTACACGAATACGTAGCATTTCCATGCAGTGTGGAAGCATTACGGCATTATCAAACATGTGCATGTGGAAACGTAAGCAGGATCGATTACCCGTCCAGCTTCAGGTATATTTTCTCTGTCGATAAGTGAGATCGTGGTTCACAGAAATATGCATATGTTTGGTTTGCGACACAGGACACGCAGTGATCGTGTTTCCTCCTGTCAAGAGGGTTGTGGCGCAGGGCACGCAGTGATCGTGGTCATCGTTATGTTGTGGGGATTTGTGGTAGAGTACGCAGTGATCGTATTCATCCTGTATGTTTGGGTTGCGACACAGGACACTCAGTGATCGTGTTTCCTCCTGTCAAGAGGGTTGTTGCGCAAGGCACACAGTGATCATGGTCATCGTTATGTTATGGGGATTATATGGGGGGGCCAGACACGCAGTGATCGTGTTCGTCATGTCATATTCCCCTAGCAGAGTTTGTTTGGTCAAGCACCTTTTTCCCCCCAGTTGAGTCCTTCTCAGGATGCTGTGGTGTCAGCATTGGAAGATGGTAATGCAGATTTTTGGGTGATTACCCGTAATTTCCCCAGCGGAGTTATATTCCCCAGCAGTGTGTTACTTCAACGAGTTGCTTGGTTAAGTTCCTCGTATTTTCCAACATATTTGTCAACGAGTTGCTTGGTTAAGTTCCTCGTATTTTCCAACAAAGTTATTCTCGTCAAGTGGCTTGGTTAAGTTCCCAATTTCCCTAGCGGAGTGTTTTCAGGATACCTATTGCCAGAATAGGTATTTGACGGTCGTCGTCAGAATTGTCCTCTCGGAGTTGCTTGGTTAAGTTTCTCGCGCCCCCGCAGGGCTACTCGTTCAGGTACGAACGAAAGGTTGATAAGTGAAATCAACATTTTCTCGATGTTTAGCGTTTGCTCGTTCAGGAACGAACGGAAGGTTGATAAGTGAAATCAGCATTGTCTCGCTTGGTTAAGCGTTTACTCGTTGCTTCAGGATACGAAAGGTTGATAAGTGAAATCGACATTGTCCCGCTTGGTTAAGCGTTCGCTCGTTTCTTCGGATGCGGAAGGTTGATAAGAGAGATCAATAATTTCTCACTGGTTAGTGTATGCTCACTTCTTCGGAATGGGGATGGTCTATGGACAATATCAGATTATTTCATAAACAGGTTGATGGATAGGTGTTTAGTTGTCGCTGTGGCAACGGAAATCAGTTCCCTGGTTAATTCTCCCCAAGCAGTGGTGTGCGCAATTTATTTTTGCGGTGGGCAAATTTCAGGGTTTATTGGTATTCAACCGTCTCGTACCTCGATTATCTGAAGGCCGTTCGCTCTTCATCCAGTTGGGTCCAAGCCATTTGAATAGGGGCAGCTGTTGCACCCTAAAATTTGACCAACCGGCTCCCGCTCCTGATTTACATTTCGGCTCATTTTTGCATTCGCATTCGCATACCACATGCACTACATTTTTAATCCTACAGATGCTGTCAGAATTGCAGCCTGGTTTCCACCTATAGGACGTCTCAGACCGGTTCGGGTAATCGGAGGTTATTTCGGGAAATTGTGCGCTTCTCGATGTTTTCAGCTTGCATGGTGGTTTTTTTTGGGATATTCTGATGCCCGGGGTTTACCGTTTATTCCAGTCTGGTCTCGTGTTCCTTTTATCGGAGTTGTTCGCTTTAATAGCAATTTTAGAATTTTATAGAATTTTCTAGGCATTTATTGGGTTTTATTAGCATTTTAATAGAATAGTGTTAATATAGAATTTAAATAGATCATTTTAATATTAGATATTAAATAAATTTTTATCATTTTTAGAATATATTAGATATTAAATAGTTTTAATCATTTTTTAGAATATGTTAGATTTCTCTAGAATATTAAATAAATAGAATGTGTTTCCTTTTAATAGGTAATAGGATTGATAGAAATTAATAGTTTTTAAAATTTTTAGAACATTATTTGAATAGGATTTAATATAGATTTTATATATAGATTTTATTTTTTAATATAGGTTTTTATAGTTTTCTTAAATGATAGATAGATCTTTTTAGAGTTAACTAGGATATTAATTGGTTTTAATTAGATTTAATTAGTTTTATCCTGATTAGGTCATTAATCCATTAGCATTTTCATTTTTCATTAGCATTTAACTTGGTTTAGTCTTTAATCATTCATCTAATAGTTCTTAATCCACTCATCACGTTAACTCAGCAATTAGCATTTTGTTTCAGTCCGCTAATCACGTTTTGTGTCATATTAATTCATCTAATAGTCAGCTTAATCCATTAATCGTGCCATAATCATGCATTAGTCCAGGTATTGGTTTAGTAGGCCAGTCATTATCCAAGTCCAGTCAAAGCCCAGGTGTACAGGTGTCTATAAATACTGAGTGTCACTTGTCCTTCCCTTTCCCCAGCCACCTCACTTTCCAAACTCGTGCATGCGCAACACGTCACACTCCACTACCTCTCTCCTGCCACACGTGTTTCTCTCCCAGATTCTTCCCCTGCCACGCGTCCAACCCTCAGCCTCCTGGTGACACCTGTAATCCACTACGCCCCCTCACCGCCGGCCATGCAGCCGCCCGCCGGACCACCCTCCGTCACCGTAACCGTCACCGGAGTCTGTTGATCCCGCCGGAAACTGCAGATTTCCAGGAATTCCAAGAAATCCTTCTTCACTCCTCCATCAACTTCCTCACCGGAAAACGCATAGACCGCCGGAATCTTCATCGGTGTTGAAGTTTTTCCAGAACGACGATACTCATCATCTATTCTTCAGATTTACAAGAACTTCATCCATCAACACTCAAGCTTGCCAGGAACTCCACCTCTGTTTTCCAGATTCGCAAGATCTTCATCATTCTTCAGCTCCAGATTTCAACAATCCGTAGAATCTTCAAGCGCGTTCTTCGTCTGTTCAAGTTTTTCTCCAGATTCTTCAAGCAAACCTTCGAAGAAGGACTTTCCGGAACCTTGTCTTCGCAAGATCGCCTACGTATTCGCACCAAATTCAAGATCTTCCTCCGTGGATTCTTCAGATCACCGTCCATCTTCCTCGAGTTTTTTTTCCAGATTCTTTGAAGATTGCCTTCAGAAGACTTCCAGAGCTCTGCGAGCTTGTTCAACTTCCTTCAAGACTCTTCACAGCTTCGTCGCCTTCGTCAGTTCTCCAGGTTTTTATTCTTGTTCCCTGAATCATCGCATGTTAATGAAAGATGATTATGTAGTTTTCTTTGAAGGTGATCCTGAGTTTGGGTTAGGGTTTGGGGGTAATAGTGGACTGATGAGAGTTTTATGTGTGATTTGTTTGCATGAATGAAAGGTGGTGAGGGATAGCGTTTGAAAGGTTTCAGATGCGATTAGGGTTTGACATTGTTGAGAGAGTTTGAGAGAGAGTTTGGGAGAACAGCGGCGCATTAGGGTTAGGGAGTGAACAGTGAACGATTTTTTGGGGTGAGGGATGATTTTGTTAGTTGTTTGATTGGGTTAGGGTTTGAGTTTGGGTTGGGCCCAAACAATATGAATTGCTATCGCTACCCCCTCCTTACTCGTTGACCCCTCCCCTGGCTGTGTGAACTGAATGAATTTCGTGGGCTTAATGAACAAGTGCTGATCGCACCCCCCTCTTGGCCCAATGCTGAGAAGCAACTAGGACATTTTGCTGAGTGCACCCCCCCCCCCCCCCCCTTGTTTTATTTTCTTTTTTAATTTCTTTGTTTTATCCATGCTAGAAAATAATTCATAAAAAATAGTAGGATTATCCAATTAATCCCCTTATTTTTTCTATAGGTTCATAGTTCAATTTAGGTTTTTATGGTGCAAAAATATTGAATTGATCATGCATTTTCATTTTTATTGCATTTTTTGCATTTTAATTGGTTTTGAATATTGATTTGTGATGTGCCTGCCTTGCTGATTTTATTTCTCTCATTTGGTATTGAATCTTGCTTTTCTTTTTTAGTATGTTGTACTAGGATGATGCATGCTCCCCATAGGATTTTCGTGGGTTTTTTAGAAATTGATTGATGTTGTTTTAGGGTTAGAGAGTAGAGACCTCATAATTTGCTGGTTAACCCTTGACCCTTCACATGTTAGGGATTGTTTAGTAGCCTTAGAAGTTGACTTAGGCTTTGAGATTTGATTTTGAGATCATAGAGCCATGTAGGTTTCCCCTAGATTTTTGGTAGATTTTTATAGAGTATTCTGTTATTTTTGCTTGAGCTTGAGAATAGGAGAAGTCTTGAGGGCTTCTGACTTTGAAGTTCAACTGTGGGTGAACTTTAGAGATAGTTTCTTTTGGTTTGAGGGCCTGTGGTTTCTTCTTGAAGATGGAGGCTGGATGAAGACTTGATGGAGCTTGCAAGGATGCATAGATTGAAGACCTAGTCTAGGAGTTTGCTCTCTTTCTGTGAGGTTCGAGATCCTGAAGTTTGAGGGAAATTCATGGTACTTTCCTGAGGAAGGCACTATGGATGTTTTTCATTCTTTCTTCTCACCTCTTTCTTAAGTATCCAATGATGTTGGAGCCTTCATGTGAGTTTAGTTTCTCCTGAGGAGGAATGTAAACCGTTCACAGTTGTTGAGCCACATGGGATATGATTTCTAAGTGGAAGCCCCCTAGTATTTTGCAGAGGAAGGCACTATGGGTCTGTTCACTTAGTTCCCTTAGTGCATGTAGGATTTCTTAAGTATCTAATGATGTTGGAGCCTTCATGTGAGTTTAGTTTCTCCTGAGGAGGAATGTAAACCATTCACAATTGTTGAGCCACATAGGATATGATTCCTAAGTGGAAGCCCCCTAGTATTTTCCAGAGGAAGGCACTATGGGTCTGTTCACTTAGTTCCCTTAGTTCATGTAGGATTTCTTAAGTATCCAATGATGTTAGAGCCTTCATGTGAGTTTAGTTTCTCCCGAGGAGGAATGTAAACCATTCACAGTTGTTGAGCCACATAGGATATGATTCCTAAGTGGAAGCCCCCTAGTACTTTCCTGAGGAAGGCACTATGGGTCTGTCTACTGAGCACCCTTTCTTTGGTAAGCTTGTCTTGAAGCTTGAAGAATGGGATTGATTTCTCCCTTTAGGGTTTTGCTTGGGGTAGATTAGGGTTTTGTTTTAGGGTTGTTTAGGGTCCTGCTCAAGGGTAGTTTCTTGCTTTTGGATAGGAGTTTTCCAGGCTGGTTAGCCTTCTCTTTGTGTTGATTGACTCGTGTGGTGCTGTGCTGCATTAGACTTAGGGGTTCATATAGATATTTCTGAGATAGGTGCATCTTAGAAGTAAGCCTGCTGGTGTGCATGAGAAGTTGAGGTGGTCCTCCTTCTGCTTGATTGTTATTGAGTCGCTTTGCTTGTTGGTATTTGGTAGAGCTGAGCTCCCTTGCCTCTGTGGTGTGCGGCCTTTGTGCCTTGCTTGTTTGGTTGTTGCATTCATGCATATTTCCAGTATTTCTTTACTTTGCAGTGATTCCTGTTTGCTGTCTAGTTCTGTTGCCATGATCCCTTAGGAGCTCTAACTTCTCTGCTGTGGAGGAGTTATGATAGACATTAGGTTGGTTAACCAAGCATGATAACATTAGGTAGATTCCCCTTTTCAACCATAGTTTTAGGGTGTCTCTTTCCTTTCTCAAAACAACAGAAAAATACTTAATAAGGGATAAAACAAAAGTGAATTCATTTCTTCCGTCAAAAGATTTGAACAAACACCAAAACCTTTTGTCCTCCTGGACTGTGAAAACCCTTGGTTAAGGTGCATTTTCCCATAAAAAACACTTGAACATCTTGTGTCGTGCGTAGCCCGAACTACGTTTGCTCTGATCTTCCATGCCGTGTGGAAGTACGTAGGCACAGGACGCGATGTCCTGGCGAGCAACCTTCCCCCCGTCTAGACGTAGGTAGTCGAACTACGTTGACTCTGACTTTCCCATTGCACGAGGGAGTACGTAGGCCCAGAACAGCGTATGTTCTGTCGAGTCCTGTCTTTTTCTTTTCTTGTCAAACTGACCGCTAGCGTAGATAGATAAACACACCCTTTCCTTATAAACACCAAGCGTGGATCCCGTCGAGTACGACAGACGTGAGGGGTGCTAATACCTTCCCCTTGCGTAACCGACTCCCGAACCCAGGTTTTGGTTGCGATGACCATACCTTTCCCGTTTTTTGCGAGGTTTACTTCGAGCGTTTCCTTTCCCTCCGTTGGGATAAATAACGCATGGTGGCGACTCTTCTGTCCAGCCGGCGCCAATTTTCGCAGTAGCGACAGTAGTCAGGAAAGATAAAACATCTCAACTGAGGGTCGTAAAACTGGAACAGAGCATATAAGCCATTCAACTCGAACACTGAAGGCTTGCACACCAGATTGAGTAACTTCCCATAGGATTCCTTGAACTCTGCCTTCACCTTCTGATCTGCTAAAGCAATCAAACTTAACAAGGAACTGATGTCAGGAGAAGGGAGCTTGTAGGCAACTATCTTCTTTAAAGTCTCCATGTCAGAACAGGAACAAGGTCACTAGAATCAGGGAGGAAAAATACACCTTTAACACAGATACATTTTAATGATATGCAAATGAAAATGTATAATGCACATGCAACAGGGGATCAAGATTGTTGTGTTGTAGTTTGAGACGGTCGGCGCTTCGCTTTAGTCATAACCACACACTGACATTAGGACCCCTCGCAATCAAGAACATAAATCCAAACTATAAAGAATCGGGTAATCTGAAGGTTAGAGTTTCCTGCACCCCCATCCCTCTCACAGGTAAGGACCTATCCACTGACAAGGTTTGGCATCCTATGTGTTCATCAGTGTCACAGACTTTCTAGAAATGATGATACGTTCACCATTTCTGGTTTGACATCATCATCTCTTGAAGAGTCCTCACTTAGCTGACTCACAAGTGATCGGTTCCCAGAGTCGACAATCCTCAGATCCAAAATTCCTTCGAGCCCAAAGGGCCAAAAAGAAAATCGTTAAAGAGAATCTTGTCTGAGTGCGAATTTCATGGCTAGCTGGTGCATGCAAGGCATACAGGCTCACCACTAATCTCTGCTTCTAATGCTAAGTCTATACTCAAGCATGGGTCTGGCTTATCTCTCAACAGAACAATCCCTCCCCACAGCACAACAATAACGAATCATGTGGAAAGTAAAATGCGGAAAGTGAATGAAGATAAAGCACATATGTACACATCCCAAAAAATAAACAAACAAGCGCTAGGATTGACTCACATAGGGGATATTATTGTCCCCAACAGAGTCACCAGCTGTCGCTACTGCGAAAATCGAGGCCATCAATGACAGAAGAGTCGCCACCGTGCATTATTTATCCCAAGAGAGGGAAAGGAAACACTCAGAGAAAACGTAACGAAAGGAGGGATAAGATCGGTCATTGCAACCAAATCTCGGGTTCGGGAGTCGATTGCGAAAGGGGAAGGTCTTAGCACTCCTCACGTCGGTCGTACTCGACGGGATCCACGCTTGTTGTTTATCTAAAAGTGTGATTAAAACTATCTAACTACAGGCTTGAGGACAAAGGAAAAAAAGTGACTCGGCAAAGCAACGACGCTTTGTGCCTACGTATCTCATCTGAAATGAGAAGTCAGAGTCAACGTAGTTCGGCTAACTACGGGTGAAAGGAGGGAAGGTTGCTCGCCAAGACATCGTGTCTTGTGCCTACATACTTTCAACTGGTATGAAAGATCATAGCAAGTGTAGTTCGGGGTAACGGGGAACACAGGTTTGTTCAACTGTTTTTAAACGAGTAGGGTTAACAAGTAGTTCCAACAGTTGGTGTATGCAGCTCAGCGTGGGAGACTTAGGAGTTACCATTTGCGATAGAACTAAGAGTTAACAGCACTCTTATTATGAAAATGATTTCTCAAGGGTTAAAGGCCCCAAAGGGCAAAAAGAAGTTTGAATGATTGTTTTTGTGTTTTTTAAAGAAGAAGTGTTTTTGAATTGGTTTGCAATTTATATCGCACTAGAGACTATGACTTAGGAGTGATTGCGTCGCATATCACCCAAAGGGTGCTATACTAAACAACCAAGCCATTGAAAGGAAACCCTTCAACAACCATTTTCCAAATAGCTTAAGGCTCGTAACGTACAATATACATTAACCTTTGTTAGGTGTTTTAGATTATTTAGGAGATGAGAAAAGAAAGACGCAAACTATGGGAAACTGGACCCTAAAGTTGTCATGCATAATGTTCTTAAAGTTGGGATGAAATGGGAATGAAACTATCCTAGTGTTATCATACATGGTTACGATCTTAATGTCTATCATAACCTCTCTTGAACAAGAGAGATTAGAAGTCCTAAGGGAAAAGAGACAACAGAGGAAACAAAAACAACATAAACAATGTAAGAATGCAAACATGGAATGAGGGAGGAAATTGGTGTGGGGCAGAGACCACCACAAGCTCATCTCAACCTCAAACAACAATATGAAATATTCAAGAAATGAAAAGATAAGGAAATGCACTAATGAAAACAAACAAGTGCACTAAAATGGGATGAAATGGCCTAAACCAAACAACATCAACCATAAGGCACAAAACAAAATACAAATGCAATATAAACAAGACCTAAGGTAAAGTGAGGATGGGAGATCATGTGAGGACAGCAAGGAACTCACAATAGACACTTAACCATGAGCATCACAAGCAAAAAAAACAAAGAAGCACATAGAAATCAACCGGAAAAGTCCTCATGGATTCCATCATTTTAGGTATGCTTCAAGTACCTCCAAAGGAGAGACCAAGCCATCTTAAATGATATTCCTAGGTCATTGGACAGCAAGGGACATAAACTAAAAGCTCTCAAAATCCAAAGCAAAACAAAGGACAAAGAAGTGCAAGTCAATCCCCAAAGGGAAGTATACATGTTTCACAAAGAAACCCTAATTGAAAACCCAAAAGTAAGCAACCAAAAGAACAAGCTAAACACAATATAATGACCTAAAATGAACAAGCATCATCCTTAACATGTTACTAACATGAATCAAAAGGCATTGAAGGCTCAAAGGATCCAAAAATGTCATATCCCAAGCAAACTAGGTCAACATGTTTATGTGGACCTTCCTTAGAATAGCTTGACTTGCAAGCTACTCTAAAAATAGAAAAATGATCCAAAAATTATCAAATAAAATGCAAGAATACCATATACGTGTTGGAAATCAGAGGCCAAAAGAATTCAATCAAATTCACTTCACAACATCACCATAGAAATTGATTCACAAGGGTGCTCCATTGTGAAGGAGGATTGCATAGGGTCAAATGTAAAGCATCAAAAGCCAACCAAAAGTCAACAAGTCAGGGGCAAAAAGGTCCTCAAAGATTCCTCAACTCATCGTTGATATGAGGATGGAATCTCATTCATTGGATCAAAGGGACATGAGAGAAATAAATTCAAGAAAAAAGTATGTCAAAAACTAGGTCAAATAAGACACTTCCAATGGTAAATCCTTTTTTTAAATGAAAAATAAATTATAAAATAAAATAAAAATTTCTAAAAATAAGAGGACATCTCAAGGAATCAAAAATGTATTTTTGTGGAATTTTGTGGTCATTGGAAGTATTTTTGATGACTTAATTTCTAAACAGTCACAAAATAAAAACTAAAAAGAAAATGCAAAGGAATTAAATAAAATGCTGGTGTAGATAGCAACAAAAAGCAGTTCAAAGCGTGACTGGGCCCATTAGGGGGTGTCAATAGCGTGCATTGTCTTAAGCCCAACAGAAAAATCAAAAATAAAATAAATTATGGTGACTTGTGTGTGGCAAAGTCAAACGTGGTGCACCAAGGAACTCAATCACACGCGCATGATCATTCAGTAATCCAATCAAGTGGATGATAAGCTGCCAATACATTAAATGAATATTTAAAAGTGAACAAAATGTTTTAAGTCAAAGAGAGACCACCATGGGTCTTAATCATAACCATCCAAACAAAAAGTAATCAAATCGGACGCACGTGGGGATGACACCTAAGCATCTTCAACCTCAAACATGGAGGGAAAGCTCAGACGGTCGGAAAACACCTTCGGTCGTCTTCCTCGTAAGCTCCGGCCGGCCACGCAACAACAACAACATACGGTTTCATCATTTCTCCACCGTTTTGCATATTTTTTGTATCAAAATTCATCTACATCTCGTGGGGAACTCATTTCTACCATTAAAAAGACTTAAAAGCTCAAGAATAAATAAAAAGGAAAGACACATGTTTGGAGCTCAAAACTTAAAGTTCAACAAACAACCACCAAATGATACCAAAAATGAACTATGATATGCAAGGATTGTAAATATGTAAAAATGGCACGAAATAGATGCTTGAACAGTGAGATAAAATGAAAAGTAAGTAACCTAAAAATAAGCTTCCACACAACTCAGTTTCTTAGCAAAGCTTACAATAAAATGCCCAGAAACATTCTAAACAACTCAAGGAATATTTTTGGATACTTAGTCTTAGTTGAAACTCAAAAAAACTCAGAAAACGATTTTCACTCTCACCCTCAATTTTTCAAAGTTGTTCTTGCTCTCTCTCTCTCTCTCTCACCAAACTCACTTCTGAAGACTTGTACATGTTCCTGGGATAATATATGTTGGGTTCAGATCAAAAGGAGGCCCAATGACAACTCCTTAAGCCCAAACCAAGTTTCACTTTTTCAAACTTTTCCCACTTGCAAGGTACAGGAATTTGTACTTGCCCAGCTGTAAAGATGGCATGGCTGACTTGCATAATGTCAATGTTGATCCAAGGGCTGAGGATTGCCCCTTGGTTTAGTCTTATGGTGTTTTTTTGAGATGTTGCTTACCATTGAAGAAAGTGTGAAAATGGCCATTAATTTGAGTTCAAACTCCACATCCAAGATTGGCATTGTATTTGAAATGTCATTGGTACTCAAAAAATGCACAAAGTTGATCCAAAATGTTTCCAAATGAATTAATTATGAATTTTCCTTTTTAAAGCCTTTTTCATGGAATTTTCATTGGGGATTCTTCAATCCAAGCCAAATCTTTGATACCTTGATGTTTGAAAATGCAAATGACCCCATTTGGAGCAAGTTTGATGTTGGAAAGATTTTCATTTAAAGTGTGCAAAGTGGTGAAATGGACCTATAATGAAAATGACATGTAATCTTGTTTTCCCAAAATACCCCTGCCTTGCAAGCCTCATAACTTGAGTTCTACAAATCAGATGAAAGACTTATATTACTTTTTGGAAAGGTAAGACCATGCCCTACAACTTTCATGTTGGACAAAAGTTAAGGAGAAACATCCTTCTAGGTCAAAAATGGCTTGGAAGTTGGTTGACCTTTGTTGACCAAAATCACATCCCTCGGTTGACCTGTAACTTGTCTGGATCATAACTTGAGTTCTATAAATCTAATCAAGGACTTCTAGTAATCAAATTAAATCTAAGAACATGCCATACAAGTTCCATGTTGGCCAAAAATTGAGTTGAGGCATTCCACTTGAGATAGGTGGTCTTGAAGTCAAGCACTGAACAGGGGATTTTACCCTGAGAACCCTAATTCAGTCACTCCTTATACTCTTGCTTCTTGATAAATTGATCTTGAAATGATATCCCATGCACCTTAACACAATATTACATGACCATGAAGACTTGGAATTGAGTTTTAATCTCCTTTAATCTCACAGTTAACTTAGGGTTGACCTGATGAAAACCCTAATTGCACCACTTTCAACTGTAACTTTCCACACTTGTCATAAACACTTGAATGAACTCCACAATGACCCTCAGGGCTTATAATGAACTTAAATGACAATCTCCCCTCATGACCATGAGCTTGGGATCCTCAGGTTACCTTCAAATGGCCTCCTAGACAGGAGGTGAACCACATACACTTATCTGCTTATCCAAAGGGCTTGGCCTTGTCTCTGATGATGATAACCTTCTTGTTGACTTGAATATAACCTTTTTATTAGGTTTAGAACCTTTGGCACATCTCTCTTGCTGCTCACACATATCTTGATCCCTTATAAAAATTCAAAATGCTATGCAATGTAATATGCTAGAACAAATGAAACATAAACCAAGTAAAGGAAAGGTTGGGCAAATTTTATGGTACAACAATATGATTCGATTTGGGGGATTATTGATAGATTGACCAACTCGGCTTATTTTATACCAATGAGGATCAATTATTCGTTGCATAAGCTTGCTGAAGTATATATTGATCAGATTGTGAAACTGCATGGTATTCCTTCGAGTATTGTGTCTAATAGAGATCCGAGATTTACTAAGTTGAGGTTCAGTTCTACCTATCATCCGCAGACGGATGGACAAACAGAGAGAACTATCCAATCTTTAGTGGATCTGCTGAGAGCTTGTATGTTGGATCAAGGTAGATCGTGGGATAGTCATTTGTCGTTGATTGAGTTTACCTACAATAACAGTTACCGTTCTAGTATCGAGATGGCACCATATGAGGCTTTGTATGGTAGGAGGTGTAGGACTCCTTTGTGTTGGTACGAGTCAGACGAGAGTGTTGTACTCGAACCTGATATGGTACAAGAGACGACTGAAAAGATCAAGATGATCCAAGAAAAGATGAAAGTTTCGCAGAGTCACCAGAAAAGTTACCATGATAGGAGGAGGAAAGCAGTTGAATTCCAAGAGGGAGATCACGTGTTTTCGAGAGTGACGCCGGTAACTGCTGTTGGCCGAGCTTTGAAGTCTCGAAAGCTCACATAATGTTTTATTGGTCCGTATCAGATTTCCAGAAGGTGGGGGAAGTAGCATATCAGATTTCTTTACCACCGTCGCTTGTGAATTCACATGATGTATTTCATGTGTCTTAGTTTAGGAAGTACATTCCAGATCCGTCGCATGTGATTCAGTTGGATGATGTACAAGTGAGAGATGACTTGACTGTTGAGGTGTTTCCAGTTCAGATTGATGAGTAAGAAGTGAAGCAATTGCGAGGTAAAGAGATTGCCTTGGTAAAGGTAGTTTGGGGAGGACCAGCTGGAGTAAGTTGGACTTGGGAGCGTGAAGATCAGATGAGGGAGTCGTATCCGACTCTGTTTCCTTGAGGTAATTTTCGAGTTCGAAAATTCTTTTAAGTGGGGGAGAGTTGTAACACCCCAAAATTTATTGGAATATTTATTTAATTTATTTAAATAAGAATATTCGCATTTTTGGTAATTTTTGGGGGTTTGTTGTGGATTATTGAGAATTATGGATTTTTGGGATTATTTATTTAAATAATAGTATATAATATGAATATATTAGTATTATTATTAATTTAAATAAATATAAGTTAACTAAGGGCAAATTGGACAATTGAGGAGGAGTTAGTGAGGGTAATATTGGGAAAGTCCAATTTTGAGGCCCAAGGTTAGGTTTAACAAAAAGGAAATTGTGATGGGATTAGGATTCATTTTTTTAGACCGTGAAAAGAATTGAGGCCAGAGCTCTGAGAAGGAAGAATTGATGCAAAAGCTTTGAAAGGTTTTCTGAAAGATTTGAGAAGGCTTAGAGTCGAAAGTTAAGGTATGGGAAGTATTACCTTCATTGTTTTCAATGTGTAATTTCAATGTATTTAAGGCCGATTTAAGGCTTTAAGGGTTTGAGGTTGATTATGAGATAAAAGGAATTTGACCTTCGTGGCCTAAATCTATTATTGAGACTTTAACTATAGGGATTTATTTGGGTTAAGGGAAATTAGGCCTTCGTGGCCAAAACTCTGATTTGACATTTACCTAACCCCGTACGGAAATTGGATAGTGAGGAACTCTGATGATTATGGTTTAGTGGTAGGGATTTGTGGGATTTAGAGCGTGAATATGATGAGGGATTGGCCTAATAAACCGTAGGTTTTGTGCCTTTATCGCCGTAAGACCTTAGGGATGTTTTGGGGGAATTGGGGAAGTGAATCGTGGGACTTTTAGGTTGATATTAGGTTCTGGTGTGTAACAGCGTTTTGCTGTCATCGTGTTGTTCGCACAGTGAATGATTTTGTCCCAGACACACACTGCGAAGAATCCTTCGCACTGCGAAGAAACTCGCCCCAGACTCACACAACGAACTTGCTAGTGAACGTAGTAGAGTTTCGCGAATTCTGATTTTGTGCAGTGATGCCTTGATGTTGTGATGTTGTGATTTATTTGACAAATTAATATGAGTATGACTGTGATTTCTATGTGATTTGTACATGATTATATGATGTTTCCTATGATGTAATGATTGAAGAACTATGATGATATTTCCATGAGTTTTGATGATTCTATGATGATATGATTTTTGATGATGATGATTATGATGAATGATGGTGCACCTATGATGTTATTATGAGGATGATTATTGACGTGTGCATCATGCATTCATGTACATCCGGACTTCGGTTCAGGACCTTAATTACTTTGGCTTCAATCCCATTCTGTGGATGTGAGGTATTTTTATATGCTTCGATTCTCGAGTAGAATCGATCCTATTGATGGGGATCTATGGAGGGTTGATGGCCCAGTGTCCATCGAGTTGTGATGATTGGTACCACATGCATTGAGTCTTGTTGCATTTGCATTTATGAGATGATTTTGAGTAAATTATGATGTTGTGGCCTTTGATGTCCATTGATGAATATGATGATGTTGAATATGAAAATGACGCCATTTGATATGTTAATTTCCTACATTGATTATTATGAATCGTTTTACTCACCCTGCATGTTTGAATGTTGCCTCCTCGTGGGTAACGTGCAGATGACCAGGCTTAGTCGTGGATGCTATTGAGGACTTTTGAAGTTTTGAGTTGTTGGCCTTTTGGTTAACTTAGAGGGTCTTGCTCTGATAGTGTAACATCGGGTTGGGATCTTGAGTTAAACCATGTTTTATTGTGTTATTTTGATTATCTTTTCGTATAAGGAAAACTTTGGGATTATGTCTTTTGAGTTTTGCTGCCTTTGTGAAATTTTTGATATCTTTTGGGAAAACCCATTGTTTATGGAGCCTTGACCTATTTTTGATTTAATTGGGAAATGTACGCCCTTTGAGGTGATTTTTATTTAGTTTAATCTTTTACTCTGATATATGTGATTATTATGCCATTTATTTGTGGGGGTAGAAAAGGGTGTTACAAAATGACTTCCTAGAAAATAATTGAAAGAAGTTGAATTTAAATTGGTATTAGAATAACCTCAAAGCGATGGAACCGTACACACTAGAATTTGCCCTTGGAAATTAGTTCTCCATTAAAATCGTAAAAAGCAAAGTAAAATCGTGAAAAGAGGGTAATGGACAATATAATGGATCTACTAGGTATAGGGAAGCATCACAAGATCCGGTTATAACCTAACTAGGTCGAAAACCATATAAAATCCGGCCCAAAACTAAATATTCCTAAAGGCAGAATTCGGGTTTTGAATTCAACGAATTATTCAGTCATGCTACATTCTTAATAAGCTTCTGTTTACAACACTAAAGTTGTAGATCTTTCTCTCAGCTTTCCAACACATATTAGAACGCGTAAATCCGATTCTCGTAGCTCCGGTTACGATATGAATAGTGGACAGATATCAAAAAACCGCCAAAGCTGAAAATAAGCTACGGAAATAGATTAAAGGCAAACAAAGACTTAGTTCTAAAAACATAATAAAATTCGAAATTTTCTAAATGAGTACTTTTCGTTGATTTTTTTGGAATTTTATGGAAAAACATAATAAGTTGTATTTCTTTTTTCTAAATGAGTACTTTTCGTTGATTTTTTTTGGAATTTTCTGGAAAAAATTCGGGGCAAATCAAAACAATAGCTTCCAAACTCATATGTTAAGCTGGAATGCTTACCACTAAATTGCTACCCTAAAAATAAACAAGCAAAAACAAAAAAACAAAAAACTATAAATACAGAGTATGCCTAAGAGGGGGGGGGGGGTGAATTAGGACTTTAGAACTTTTTACGGTTTTTTATGGTTTCTTGAAATTTTACTGGTTTGTGTTCTTGGTTATGAAAGCAGTAGAAAGTAAAAGAACAGTGGACACCAGGATTTATAGTGGTTCCCCTCACAGTCCGAGAGTACTCCACTCCCCTTTCAACACGAAAGAGAGTTTTCACTATTGTTTAATAAAGTACAACCTATCACACCATCAACCGGTGAGGCCTACTATCAAACAATAAAACTAACAAGTGTACAAGAACAATCCTCTTGTAAACACTCACCCTTGTGTCCAACAATCCTGGATCACAAGTCAGAATACAAATACTTGTAATGATTTTGTTTTGTGAATAATAATATCAATCAAAATTGATCTTCTCCAAATGATCAAAATTCACTCTTATAATTTTCAACACAAGTGTTCAACAGATGAATATGAAAATTTTTATGCAATTATGAACACTTAGAAAGGATTTTTAAAATGGTGAATTTGATTTTAAGAATATTTGAAAATGAATGTTGGAGGTGTTTGGAGATATTTTTCAAAATTGAAAAACTCAGAATTTATATGTGTAAACACACCTTTTCCAACAGGTATATTTGAGTACATTTCAAAATAGGAACTGGTACAATTTTCAAACCATTTTTGAACTTGAAACAAAGCCATTTTTCAAAATACGTTCAGTGTTAATCGGCTAACCTATATGGTTAATCGGTTAACACTTGAACATTATACCAAAATATTCAAAATTTGAAATGGTTAACCGGTTAACCTATATGGTTAATCGGTTAACACTGCTATTTTTCAGAAAAATACTTATAAAAATAGTGTTATACCAATTCTAAAAGTATGTTTATGCAATGTGATCAATTGATAAAGATGTTGAACACTTGTATATCAATTAAATTAATGAATTTTGATATACCATAGCTTGTGTCCAAAACTTGAAAGTTGATCAGTCAGATGTTCATGAAGCTTTGAATGTTGATCACTTCCAGTCCACTTGATCTTGGTCTTTTGAAAGCGTTTGCCTTTTTGCACAGGTGAATTATTCTTGATCTTGATGTTGACGTCATCAAAACTTTGAGATGAAGCTTGCTTCTACAGTCTCCCCCTTTTTGATGATGACAACCAAAATGATCTTGTGCAATTTTTTACGATGATTAACAGTGATCTTGTTTTGTCCCCCTATGTCCATGAACTCCCCCTATCGAATACATAGGCAAAAATTCTGCACACATAGACATAAGAAAGCAAAAGCTCTTCTCCCCCTTTGTCATAAGCAAAAAGGAAGGAGCTTTCAAGAAAGAAAACAAGATAGACCAATAATGCAAGCAATGACAATAAAATGGAAGCAAAGCATACTTAAATTAAAATATAGCAACACTGCGAATATTGTACGAGTTACAAAGCCAAATTAAAACAGAGTTCAAA
The DNA here is from genome assembly GCA_963859935.3 of Lathyrus sativus. Taxonomy (NCBI): domain Eukaryota; kingdom Viridiplantae; phylum Streptophyta; class Magnoliopsida; order Fabales; family Fabaceae; genus Lathyrus; species Lathyrus sativus. Next base: position 60,817,821 of record OZ012741.1, read on the forward strand.
CATAAATGAAAGCATAAGCAACAAAAACTAGAAAACAATGCAATAAAAGACATCAACAGCAACATATTCTCTAAAGATCCTCATTAGGGTTTGAAGAGGGAAGTTCCACAAAAAACTCTTTAAGAGGGGATATGATTTTGGATATGGATTTGGATACTTAAGAGAATATGGACCACATAAAAAATGCATTTATGATATATAATTTTTATTCAAAAATTTAATTAATTTTCATTTCTGTTTTTTTAGAAAATTTAACAGTGTTAATCGGTTAACCATATAGGTTAATCGGTTAACACATTAAAAAATTGAGTCAGAATTGAAAATTTAACAGTGTTAATCGGTTAACCCATATGGTTAATCGATTAAGACACTCGAATTTTTGAAAAATACTTAAAAACAGAATGCATACACATGAAAACATATCACAAATAATGCATATGTATATTAGAGAAAAGGTCAGATGTCACCTTCATCAAGAATCCCAAGTTCTCGCCAAATTTTGTAGAATGGTTCTTTCGCCAAAGGTTTGGTGAAGATGTCGGCGAGTTGATTGTGCGTGTCGACGAAAGTAACATCTACATCTCCATTCAACACGTGATCTCGAAGGAAGTGATGCCGGATATCTATATGTTTTGTTCTTGAATGCATGACCGGGTTCTTTGTAATATTGATGGCACTTGTATTATCACATCTAAGAGGAATGCAGCCGAGATCTATACCATAATCGAGGAGTTGTTGCTTGAGCCACAGAATTTGTGCACAGCAACTTCCTGCTGCAATATATTCCGCTTCGGCTGTACTGAGTGCCGCACACGCTTGCTTCTCGCAGGCCCATGACACTAATGCATTCCCGAGAATGTGACATGTCCCGCTTGTGCTTTTTCTATCGGTCTTACATCCTGCATAGTCAACGTCAGAGTAACCAACTAAGGAACAAATACTACCTTTAGGATACCATAATCCGACGTTCATTGTCCCTTTGAGATACATTATGATTCTCTTTACGGCTGTGAGATGCGATTCCTTCGGACTTGCTTGAAAGCGTGCACACAAACAAACGCTAAACATAATGTCAGGACGGCTTGCCGTTAAATATAGTAATGAACCAATCATACCTTGATATTTTGTTATATCAACTGGAGTACCGAATTCATCTTGATCAACGTACGTTCCGGATCCCATAGGAGTGGACATTACCTTGCAACTATCCATATCGAATTTCTTCAACAATTCCTTGCAATACTTGGATTGGTTGATGAAGATGCCATCCTTAGTTTGCTTGATTTGTAGTCCAAGAAAATAATTCAATTTTCCCATCATGGACATCTCGAACTCTCCTTGCATCATAAGTGAAAATTCTTCGCAAAGTTCTTTGTTTGTTGATCCGAAGATGATATCGTCGACATAGACTTGAACCAATAAAGTGTTTCCTTTGATCTTCTTTATGAACAATGTCTTGTCAACCTTTCCTTTTGTAAATCCCTTCTCACATAAGAAATTACTAAGGCGGTCATACCATGCTCTTGGTGCTTGTTTTAGTCCGTAGAGTGCCTTTTTCAGTTTGTAGACATGTGAGGGATTCTTGAAGTCTTCAAAACCCAGAGGTTGTTTGACGTAGACTTCCTCATTAATGTACCCATTTAGGAAAGCGCTTTTGACATCCATCTGGAACAACTAAAAATTCATAGAACAAGCGTAAGCAAGTAGTAATCTAATTGCTTCTAACCTTGCTACCGGAGCAAACGTTTCATCAAAATCAATTCCTTCCTCCTGGTTGTAGCCTTGTGCGACCAATCTTGCTTTGTTACGAACTATGATCCCATTCTCGTCAAGTTTGTTCTTGAACACCCATCTTGTTCCTATGATGTGCTTATGGTCTGGTCTTGCTACAAGACTCCAAACTTGATTCCTTTCGAATTGGTTGAGTTCTTCTTGCATTGCTACAATCCATTGGTCGTCGCCTAAGGCTTCATCAATCTTGGTTGGTTCAATTTGAGACACAAAAGCCATGTTGAGACAAGCATCCTTTAGATTAAGTCGAGTTGCAACACCTTGGCTAATATCACCAATAACTTTATCTATCGGGTGATCTCTATGCATTCTCCATTCCTTCGGAAGATCATGATGTTCTTCAATGATTTGAGTGACATCTTCTTGTGGTATTTCTTGATTCTTTGAAATATCTTCTTGTTGTTGTGGAGAACCTACTATATCATCATCATCATTTATAATAATATTATCCTCTTTCGAGGGGTTAGTCTCATCAAACGAAACATGAATGGATTCTTCAATAGTAAGTGTTCTCTTATTAAAAATTCTAAATGCTTTACTATAAAGAGAGTAACCAAGAAATATACCTTCGTTGGATTTCTCATCAAACTTACCGAGATTATCTTTGTTGTTGTTGAGAACAAAGCATTTGCATCCGAGTATGTGGAAGAATGCTATATTCGGTTTTCTTCCCTTGAACAACTCATACGGAGTCTTTTTGAGGAGTGGTCGAATATTGACACTGTTGCTTACGAAGCATGTTGTACTAACTGCATCTGCCCAAAAATATTTAGGAAGATTTGCATCTCTGAGCATTGTCCTTGCAAGCTCTACCAGTGATCTATTCTTTCGTTCTACGACACTGTTTTGTTGAGGCGTCCTTGGTGCTGAAAAGTTATGAGAAATTCCATACTCTTCGCAAAATTCTTCAAAGTCTGAATTTTGGAATTCTCCACCGTGATCGCTTCTTATAGAGGCTATGGTGAGTGATTTCTCATTCTGAATTTGCTTTGCATATTTCTTGAATGCTTTAAAAGCATCACTTTTCTGCACTAAAAACAATGTCCAAGTGTATCGAGAGAAATCATTAACAATAACTAAGGCGTAGAAATTACCTCCGAAGCTTTTTGTTCTCGATGGACCGAAAAGATCCATATGCAACAATTGAAGTGGTCTTGATGTAGAAACTACTTGCTTGGATTTGAAAGTTGTCTTGGTTTGTTTTCCCTTTTGACATGCATCGCATAACTTATCCTTGATGAATTTTATCTTCGGAAGACCAACAACTAGATCATGTTTTATCAACTTGTTTAAATGCTCCATGTGAATGTGAGCAAATCTTTTATGCCAAAGCCATGCCTCGTTGTTGTTCGCCATAAGACACTTTACCTTTAAGGAAGAGTCATCAAAAGAAATCATAAAAATGTTATTATATCTTTTACCTTTTAGCAAAATGTCATGAGTGACTTCATGTTCTATCAAGCATTCCTCCTTTGTGAAGTTGATTTGGGACCCTTTGTCACACAATTGACTTATGCTAAGTAGGTTGTGTTTAAGGCCTTCCACATAAAGAACGTCTTCGATGATTGTACATGGAGGTGCACCAATGGTTCCAACTCCAAGAATTTTTCCTTTATTATCATCACCGTAAGTGACGTATCCTTTGGCCTTTAATGATAGACTTGAAAATTTGTTTATGTCTCCCGTCATATGCTTCGAGCAACCACTATCAAGATACCATTGATTTGTGGTTGTCTTCAAGCATACCTACAAAACAAAATTAGGTAGTGTTAGGTACCCAAATTGCTTTGGGTCCTTGATAGTTAGTATCCTTTTCAACCCACACATAATGCCCCTTTGCAACACCAATATTACGTACATAGCAGGCATTAGGTGTGTACCCTTTAATTCCACAGTAAAAACACGTAGGTTGAAAATGACTTTTATACCTAGGAATATAATACTTTTTCTTATCAGTTCTTTTCTTGTTATGATTTTGATGCTGAATTTTAGAAGTGCTTGTCTTTTCTTTAACAATTTGTTCACTTGCTCTTACGAAAATGGTCTTATTGGTGCTTGGTTTTGAAAATTTAGAATATCCCAATCCACTTTTATCATTAGGATACCTTTGATGTTTAAGAATTTCTTCCAAGCCAATTTGACCTTTTTCGTATCTTTCTAAAACTCTTTTAAGTTGAACAATTTGAAAAGACAAAGACTCACAATTCTTACATACAAGACTTTGTTTTTCATCCATCACTTTTTGTTTTTCATCTTCAATATTTTTCAAGAAGGCAGAATTTTGTTTTTCTAAAAGTAGAATTCTTTTCTTTTGTGATGAGATGTCTTTATACAAATTCTTGCACTCTTTTTGAAGTTCATCTATAACTTCTTGTGCATCATTATCATAGATAGAGAAATTACTACTAACCTCATTTTCGTCATCGGAATGGTGAGAGGCCATTAAAGCTATATTTGCGCATTCATTGCTATCTGATTCCGATGATGAACTCACTTCGTTGTCTTCCCATGCGACATAAGCCTTCTTTGTTTTGAAATCCTTCTTGCCTTTGAATTTTCCTTTATTTGCGAGTTTCGGGAAATCTGGCTTTATGTGACCTTGTTTCCCACATTCGTAACATGTAATTTCTTGGTTTGATGTGGGTGCCTCCTTTTTCCTGAAATGTCTATTCTTTTTAGAAAAAGAAGAAATTTTATTATTATTAAAAAACTTACCAAGCTTCTTTACTAGAAGCATGAAATTTTCGTCTTCGGAAGATTCGTCATTTTTGTCATCCCTTGTGTCAATCTTCAAGGCAATTCCTTTGGACTTCTTGTCTTGACTTTCATACTTCTCAAGCCTACCAAGTTCCAGTTCATGCTCTTGAAGTTTGCCAAATAATGAAGTGGATGTCATCGTTGAAAGACTCTTCTTTTCGGAAATAGCGGTCACCTTTGGTTGCCATTCTCTTGTTAAGGATCTTAGGACTTTCAAGTTGAGATCATCATTGGTGAAGGTCTTCCCGAGGGCAGTCAGATGATTAGTTAGATGAACAAATCTCTTTTGTAAGGCAACAATGGATTCACCAGGCTGCATACGGAACATTTCATATTCTTGACTTAAAGTATTAAGTCTTGATCTTTTTACTTTGGCTGTCCCTTCATGCGTTTATACCAGGGTGTCCCAAATTTTCTTTGCTGATTTACACTGTGATATACGGAAGAATTCGTCCATACTGAGAGCGCTTTGAAGTATGTTTATTGCTTTCTTCTCATTAAAAATTCTCTTTTTGTCATCTTCATCATATGAGGATTTTATCTTTGGAGTTCCAACACCTTTTACCACACTTGTAGGAACATGTGGACCAGTTTCTACGGTTTCCCATATACCATCTCTTTGAGCCTCAAGATGTGCCTTCATACGGATTTTCCAAAAGTCGAAGTATTCTCCAGAAAAGAGTGGTGGCTTGTTACTACTTCCACCATCTTTGAAAACCGGGTTAGTACTAGCGGAAGCCATTAGGATCGATAGGAACAGGTTACCTTAACCTGCTCTGATACCAATTGTAAATACAGAGTATGCCTAAGAGGGGGGGGGGGGGGGGGGGTGAATTAGGACTTTAGAACTTTTTCCGGTTTTTTATGGTTTCTTGAAATTTTACTGGTTTGTGTTCTTGGTTATGAAAGCAGTAGAAAGTAAAAGAACAGTGGACACCAGGATTTATAGTGGTTCCCCTCACAGTCCGAGAGTACTTCACTCCCTTTTCAACACGAAAGAGAGTTTTCACTATTGTTTAATAAAGTACAACCTATCACACCATCAACCGGTGAGGCCTACTATTAAACAATAAAACTAACAAGTGTACAAGAACAATCATCTTGTAAACACTCACCCTTGTGTCCAACAATCCTGGATCACAAGTCAGAATACAAATACTTGTAATGATTTTGTTTTGTGAATAATAATATCAATCAAAATTGATCTTCTCCAAATGATCAAAATTCACTCTTATAATTTTCAACACAAGTGTTCAACAGATGAATATGAAAATTTTTATGCAATTATGAACACTTAGAAAGGATTTTTAAAATGGTGAATTTGATTCTAAGAATATTTGAAAATGAATGTTGGAGGTGTTTGGAGATATTTTTCAAAATTGAAAAACTCAGAATTTATATGTGTAAACACACCTTTTCCAACAGGTATATTTGAGTACATTTCAAAATAGGAACTGGTACAATTTTCAAACCATTTTTGAACTTGAAACAAAGCCATTTTTCAAAATACGTTCAGTGTTAATCGGCTAACCTATATGGTTAATCGGTTAACACTTGAACGTTATACCAAAATATTCAAAATTTGAAATGGTTAACCGGTTAACCTATATGGTTAATCGGTTAACACTGCTATTTTTCAGAAAAATACTTATAAAAATAGTGTTATACCAATTCTAAAAGTATGTTTATGCAATGTGATCAATTGATAAAGATGTTGAACACTTGTATATCAATTAAATTAATGAATTTTGATATACCACAGCTTGTGTCCAAAACTTGAAAGTTGATCAGTCAGATGTTCATGAAGCTTTGAATGTTGATCACTTCCATTCTACTTGATCTTGGTCTTTTGAAAGCGTTTGCCTTTTTGCACAGATGAATTATTCTTGATCTTGATGTTGACGTCATCAAAACTTTGAGATGAAGCTTGCTTCTACAAAAACAAAAAACTCTAACAAAACTCTAAACTAAAATTATAAAATTGAAAAACATCAACAAGAATCCCCGGCAACGGCAACAACTTTAACCGCTGTCGTGCATGGATAAAAAACGAGTCTTTTTGAAAAATTAGTAAAGAAAAGCGACACTCGAATGTCGTATCACAAGGATTCTTGTATGATGTCAACAAACTAAAGAAAATTTGTATGGGGGTTTTAAGTTTTGATTTATAAAACAAGAGAAAAAGTGATTAAAATAAGTGATTATCAATTAAGCTAAAATGACTAATCCTACTGATTTGAATTCTAACTTATCATCGGCTATTATAACACCAATCCCTAAGCGGCTTTGATCCTATTCGATTATGAGATCAATTAGACAAACACTTATCAAAATCAAATGAATTATGTTCCTGTTTACCAAAATTAAGCAAACTGTTAAGAATATGACGAGTTAACGAATTAAGCAAACGATAACATGCAATTAAATTTAAGAACATGAATACAATCAAATTTTATCAATTCTAATCCTATGAATAGCAATCGATTAAGCAAACAATTGCAATCAAATTAAGCAAATTACTTCGTAGAAAATAATTGAAAGAAGTTGAATTTAAATTGGTATTAGAATAACCTCAAAGCGATGGAACCGTACACACTAGGATTTGCCCTTGTAAATTAGTTCTCCATTAAATTCATAAAAAGTAAAGTAAAATCGTGAAAAGGTAATGAATAATATCATGGATGCTACTAGGTATAGGGAAGCATCACAAGATTCGGTTATAACCCAACTGGGTCGAAAAACATATAAAATTCGGCCCAAAACTAAATATTCCTAAAGACAGAATTTGGGTTCTGAATTCAACGAATTATTCAGTCCTGCTACATTCTTAATAAGCTTTTGTTTACAACACTAAAGTTGTGGATCTTTCTCTCAGCTTTCCTACGCCTATTAGAACGCGTAAATCCGATTCTCGTAGATCCAATTATGATCTGAAATTATATTAACCGCCGACTCTTTTTTAAATAAGTGATCTATTCAATCCCCCTTCTAGATTATTGTCGTCATCTAACACTACATGGGTGAGAAGAGGGTTATTAGCAATATTTGGACTGTTATCTTTGAAAGACATGATCTAGCAATTGATGAGCTCTTGAATCCTTGCCTTTAAAGCAAAACATCCATCCAGATCATGCCCTGCAGCACCTTGATGGTATTCACGGTGTAGGTTTGGGTTGAACCAATAAGGAGGTTTCCTAATAAAAGGAGGTAACGACCTAGTGGTCATTAATCCCTTGTACACCAGAGATGGGTATAAATATTTATACTTCATGGGAATGGGTTCAAAGTTTGGACTTCTTCTGGCACTGTTTTGATTGGAAGGTGTAGTAGGAGGAGCCTAAGGTCTTTGCTGCGGATGATTCTGAACTGGAGGAGCCGGAGGACGTGGAGGAGCCATTTGTGGTGGATATCCTGGCACAAATGGTTGAAGATATAGTGGATAACTAACAATAGGTGGTGGAGATGGATAAGTTGGCATTACAGACGCCACATAAGGTTGTTGAAAATAAGGCACTGATGCAGAAGGTTGTTGATCAGCAGTAGGCTGTGGAGGTTTTCTCCTTGGCTGACTTCCCCTTTAATCACTAGACAAGGCATTGGTCTCTCCTTCTTGTCTTTGCTGGAAACCTCCCTGATTCTTTCTTACATTACTAGAAGTAGTAGCAGTATACATCATTTTACCACTCTTTAAACCATGCTCAATTCGAGCTCCTATGGCCATAAGCTCGAAGAATCCCAATGATATGCTTCCTACCATTTTCTCATAATAGGCAGGTGGTACAGTATCCATGAATAGTTCAACGAGTTCTTTTTCAGCTAAAGGAGGTTCGACCTGAAATGCTAACTCCCTCCATCTTTGTGCATATTCTTTGAATGATTCTTTGTCTCTCAGCGACATGTTGTGCAATTGTCTCCTATCAGGCGCTATATCCATGTTGTATTTATAGTGCTTGATAAAGGTTTCAGATAGATATTGTAATTTTTTTATCTTTCCTTGATCGAGACTCAAATACTATTTGGACAGTGCTCCACTCGAGCTATCTTGAAAGCAATGTATCATCATCTTGTCATCATCCACATACGCAACCATTTTGCGATAGGCTTTGGCTTTGGCTCAGGTAAAGGTTCAGACAACTTAACTTCAAAGGGCATTTTAATTTCCTTTGCCCTCTCCATGACCCACACAAAATAGGGTTCCTTGGTAATATTGTTCCTTCGTCCCAAGTCACCCTTCCCTTTCTTCATAATGTTTCTCCAAGCTCTTGTAATCCTCTTGAACAACTCAGGATTCTCAGTTCCCAAGTCATGTGTCATGAAAGCTTCCAAATCCTTGTCTTAGGAGGAACCACCATTGGATACCCGAGCTACCTTACTGATAACATAGGATTGGAATTAATACAGCCTCGAGTTCCAATAAGCAGAATGTTGGGGAACTCACCACAATTGGAAATAACTTCATCATAGTCTTGCAAGTACCAAGAAAGGCTGACAGATCGAAGGAACACCATCCTTTAAGCCCAACTATCACTAGCTCGATCAACAAATGGTCCCTTTGTCGGTAGATGCATATTTATCCATTGATATAAAAGAGGTGCACAAAAAACAATTGATCCTTCATTCTTTTCATTCCTCCAACTCAAGTAATAAAAGACTTCCGCCAGAAGAGTTGGTACAGGATTTTTGGTCAAGAAGATATGAATGGCAGTCACATCCACAAAATTATCTATGTTGGGGAATAAGACAATCCCATAGATAGCCAAAGCCACAGCAGCATAATAGGCGTCCCAACTCTGAGCCTTTATAAGGGTGTCAGCTATCTCAATAAGAAACTTAAGTGGAAGTCCCATAACACCTCCTTTAGTTTTCCAATTATCATTGATGTTCTTCTTTTGCATATGGAGAGCATCAACTATAACCTTATCTTCCACAGACAGATCCACACCCACAAATGGTAACTTGCCCTTCATAGGAATGCCCACCAATTTCTCGTACTCTTCGAGCGTTGGTGCTAACTAAAAGTCTTGAAATGTGAAACATCTCAAGGAAGGATCGTAAAACTAGGCCAAAGTAACGAGCGCTCGTTGATCCACCTCTTGAGTCCAGATGTGAATGAGCTTGCCAAAATCCTTTTCAAAATTAATTCTGAAAACAGCAAGGATACGAGAAACCAATCCACGTAAATCAACTAACTTAGGCTTCTTGAAGTTGTATGGATAGGTGCTTCTGGTATTTGTTCCCGTAATTTCCGAATATCTGCAACGTAATTCTTATATTCCCTGAAATCCAAAGAAATGTGAATGTTATGGTATGAACATGAGATGTAGATGCAAGGTTAAAGACCACCAACATGACTCTGAAGAAAAAGGTATCTCTGATTATAGGAACCCCATGGGTAGGCTCTAAACGGGTAGGTTCCTAGAGTCATGGATATCTTTCAAATACATTATAAACATGGCAAAGGTTTACCACAATAATAATATATTTGAAAGGATCTCCTCTAGGTGAGGTTTTCGCGTCGTCCTACGAGAAAGGCTCCCCGTGAGTCTCTACTACACAACCATCGAGTCCAAGGTTTCTAAGAGGTATCTCCGAGTCATAGATCGAGGTTGAAAGTATCATTATCAGAATAATGATACATTCAAGGGATCTCATCTGATTAGGGCTTTCGTGTCAATCCTCACGAGTTAACACTACCGACCACCATGGAAAAAATGGTTAAAAGGTCCTTAGAGTTATCAATTCAGGCCTGAAAACATTATTTCCACGGAAAAGGCTCACCATGACAATAACATTTCTAAAGGAATCAACTCTAAGTGGGGATTTTGTATCCTCCCAACGAGAAAGACTCCTCGAGGGATTCCACTACACAACCACCATCCTAATCCTATGCTTTTCTCAGACTCGGGTATAGAGCCATCTCACAAAGTGCCCATAATTAGAGAAACCCAATAATGGAGATAAGAAATATTTGTAAACAGCCACACAATCAAGCATGCACACAATGAACACATAATCCAAACCTAGACCAAGAGAATAAATATCACACATAAACATAAATGAGGGAGAAATCATTAACCAAATTAAATATAAATATTTAACAAGGTTAATTAATAATTTAATTAACCAATATTAAATAAGAATATTTAAAATGATTAACAATTAAACACATATTTTTTTTAAATAAATTAAAAGGAAATAAATTAAAAGTAATTAATTAAACTAAACTTAAATATTTAATAAAAAATAACCTTGAAATAGATTAATAAATATTAAATATAAATATTTAATAAAAATTAATAGAAATCAATTAGAAAAATATTTTATATTATTTTTTGGATTTTTCATGTATTAAAAGGAAAATTAACTAATAAACTATACTAATCAAATTAAATAATAAAAAAATTAATAAAATTAAATAAATAATTAAATAATTAATATTAAATGAAAATATTTAAAGTAATTAATCAAAATATTTTTGTATTTTAATAAAATTTTAAATAAAAAAAATGAAAGTTAAAAGAGAAATAAAATAAATAAAATAAAAGTTATATGGACCAAGCTAAAACAATAGATAAGGGGTGCTGAAAGAAAATAAATCCAAGCCCAAACAGAAAGGAGCCCACGCTGTTCAGATGCAATCTAGAGCGTTGGATCCAAAGAGTCAGACATTGACTCTTCTATCTAATGGCCAGTAACGCGTGCGCACGGTAAGGACCAATGAGGCATGCGCATGGGAAAAAGGAAAGATGATGCTGATGATAAAACCTGATACTGACACGTGTCACCATTAGGATTTCCCCTCACCCAAGATCAAGACACGTACGCAGTGGGGAATCTGAATAAAATCAAAAGAACAAAAAAAATCACATGCACAATTAAAACCTTTCCACGCTTTCCTTTTCACTTCATTTTCTCTTTCAACCTTAGCATTCTTTTCTTTCTCTCTCTCTCTCTCTCTCTCTCTCTCTCTCACTCTATAACAAGCTCGCCGAAAAGAAAACTATCGTCGGAGAAGGCGGTGGCACACGGTGGCCGCCGCCGTCTTCTCCGGCCAAACACGACCAAAACCACCTTAATGCCCTAAATCAACCCCCTGAGTCCAAATATGGACTCTGAAGTTCTATAACTCACACCCAAATACACAAATCTGAACACGAACAATAAAAAACCTAATCCTTGAAATAGATATAAATTCAAGTGAAAAATAAGGGGAAAAGGTTTCACTCAAACACAACAATTCGAAACATGCTAAAAGGAGGCAAAACGGAGAGGAGAAGATACCTAATCGGAGGTTGTCCGATCGTGAACTCTGGTGAAGATGTTCATGTGAATTCCTCCTCTTCCTTGCTCATCCTCTATTCGCTTCTACTCTTTTCTTCTATTATCTTCCTTTGAGCTTTGTTGCTTTGAGTATGTGGTTAGAATTTTTTGTTCTCTGTGTAGATATTGAGTTTATTCTTGCTGGTATGTGGTGGCTGCTGTGTAACACCCCCTTTCTATACCCCCAAATAATCAAATAAATCATTTAGGCATGTAATAAAAATCCATCAGAGTATAATTATAATCCTGGTATAAAAAAGGCATGTCACATTATACTTGGAAATCAAAACATACAACACCTGCTCAATAAAGATATGCAACAGTGGGGTAACTTTCAACAGAGGGACTTAGTCCTCATACCCACATCTCAATATTTAGAATAAAAGCGGAAACATCTAAACATTGCATAACATCAACATATATACATATATGTCTATCATCCATCATGATTCAATCATCATAAAACATGTTTACATAAACATTCAACATCTAGATACATATACAATTGTATCGCAAAAAAATCAAAACAATCCTAGCTACCTGGTGCTACATATCAGAGCCAACCGACCAAAAAGAATGAAGCCACGCTTCACAAAAAGACTTCCAGCAAACCTACTCTGCAATGCCTCATAGAGCATCATAAAACAGCAGAAGGGTGAGAAATATTATCATAATAATCAATGCATATAATTATATATATCTTAGCATTAAATACACTTATTCTGCATTTTCACCACATTCATCACGAATCCACACATACACATCACAATGTGTGTGTGTGTGTGCATATATATATATATATATATATATATATATATATATATATATATATATATATATATATATATATATATATATATATATATATATATATATATATATATATATATATATATATATATATATATATATATATATATATATATATATATATATATATATATATATATATATATATATATATATATATATATATATATATATATATATATATATATATATATATATATATATATATATATATATATATATATATATATATACACACACAACCAAGCATATTCATCATTCGTGCTCCTACAATTCGCATCATTTCCATATAAACATTTACATTTATGTTATTCACCAATTCACAAATCTCAGTTCAACAATTCATACACATATGCATACCTTCATACAACAATTATACCTATGTCATGTGACTCAATGCAACTCATGTCATGTGGTACCAACACTTGTTATTATTTTTCGGTTTTTATATTTAAATCGGGTCCGTCCCCTAGACCAATAACAAACAAAAGCCCGTCCCCTAGGCTTTCAAACCCCACTCTAGGTTTGGGACAAGCCACTAGTCTCCACGAAACTAGCAAGCATTGCCTCTTGATAACAAATTATGCGTATGCAATCAACAACCATATGCACTTAAGACCGTTCTCGCATCTTAATCCCATGCATTCTCAAATAATTCATCACACAAGAATTGTAACATGATTGCACACACAACACATTTCACAATAATCAAAGTATTCATACTTTCAACACTATCACTACATTTATCAAGCAATGCACAAGAATACACATCATGATGCTTGACATACAATCGCATACAATCAATATCCATTCACAATATCACGCCAAACGACAACGAACTTCATCACAATCATCATGGACTTTTAATCAATTTAAATAATGCATATATTTTCCAAAGGCTACATTTCACACTTCACAATTCACAATCTAGGATTCACGCCATACGGCTACCCACAGCATATCATATAACAGCACACAAGCTATGCATTGAAGAATCAAAGCATCAACATTGGATGGAAACAACAAAAATAAAATGTTATTCTGTCACGTTCGCTACACCATTCTCCTAGCGAAGGTCATCCCGAACGCTCGCTACTAGCTCTCCTAGCGAACATGCTAGCGAAGGCTGTCTAAAGGCTACTGGAAGTGTTCGCTACACAGCTCGCCTAGCGAAGGCTTAGTGAATACTCGCTACACTACTCGCTCCATCGAACAAGAGTCTTTTTGGTTTTGTCTAAGTCTGGGACCATTCGCTATTGGCTCGCTAGCAGCTCGCCTAGCGAACCACTCGCTAGCTCGCTCGCTAGCTTCTCGCTTAGCGAGTTCTGCGATGCTCAAAATCCTCTACTTTCCAAAGAGTCCAAAACTTCACAAAATCTCCCGATTTAATTCCAACAAGATTCCATAGTCTTAGCCTAACATTCTTCGACTAAACTACACTATCTATTCCAGATTCTCACTGTTAAAACATCAATTTCTATCGATTAAACCATTTTCTGACCTAGAATGGAAAAATGGGGAAAACATCAAACAATCCAAACACACACACATACATAACGATATACATTGGTAAGATAACAATATTTCACACCCTTACCCGATTAAATCGAATCCTATATGTTGATCTTGAGCTATCCAAGCTTTTCCTCTATTTTCTCATCTTCTCTCTTCTTCCTCTTTCTTTCTCTTCCTTTCTATTTCTACCTTTTTCTTTTCTCTCCTCTTTTCCACTTATATCTCTTTCTATTCTATTTCTCGCAAAATATCTACTAATTCATTTTCTCATAAAATAACCAACTTAACATTAAATACTAAATGTCTAAAATACCCTCCAATCTATTTTTCCCGAAAACTCTCAAAATCGGTAAAATAGCATAATATGCAAACATAACATATTAATACATAAATTCCACATTTAAAATAATAATCACCCAATTAAATCAAAAAGACTTAACAAAAATGGGAAATCAGAATCGGGGCGTTACATGCTGCGTAAAAACATTTTAGGGTTTTTTTGTGATGATGAATAGTGAAGTATATATAGGAATTGCAATTAGGGTTTAGGTGGGTGTAGTAGCCGTTGGGTGAGCTGGAAAACTTTGTACTATGATAGATGATAGTGAGGTACAAACTTGGCTGGAGAGACGTGTAGTAGTACGAATTCTGAAATTGTTCTTTTTGGAATTTTTTTTTGTCTGTAGTGATTGTGGTCCCCACTAGTCTTTGTTTTACTGTCTTGAAAATGATTTTGATTCTTTGCTTCATTGTTTCGTGTATTCACTTTAGGAACAAATGAAAACATGCTTATGTTATGTTGTGATGTATACCATGAATGAAATTAGCATGATTGTAATATGTACGTACGATATGGATGTTCTGATTTGATGAAATTATTAAACATGAGCTTGATTATTGATGAATTGTGTATGTAGTATGATGAGTGATGATGAATTGGAAATGATAGTGTTATGAATATAATGAGATTGATAATGTATATGTTTGACTTGGTAAAATGATATGCTGAAATTAAAGAACCTAAATGAAACAACGTATTCGAGTGAATTTTGTGACACCAGTTGAATGAGCTTGTGAACATGAATATGATGGATTTGTCTTGATCTGTACTTTGTTTTGAATTGAGGTTTTGTTTATTACAACATGAGTTTAAACTTTCTTGAAGCAAAATGTTTGAATTTTGATTGAGATTTGATTTTGGATTGAAATCGCATTGAACTTGAATGGAATATGTATTTGAAGCTTGAATACACGAGTTGGAAGGGCTGACATGATCTTTTGTTATATGCAGGTTTCAACTTGGTTATAGGTTTATTTTTGAAGAGTGGTTTGCTAAAGTTTGGAATGGCTTGAATGAAGCTAAAGTTTGGTAGCATTTGAGGTTTTTTTGCTTGCTTGGAGTTTGGAGTTTGACTCATATGCGTGGAATTGTAGATGGCAACTTGGTGAAATTAGGATCACATATGCCACAGTCCATAACTTCAAGACAAGGTAATTAAGCTATAGCACCTTAAATGCTACCTTCATCACCATAAAGAAAATTTAGAATAAGTTTCAATAAAAGTCTCTCAATCCTTATTTGCTTTTTATCAGGTTCAGAAGATTTTCCAGTGAGTAAACAAGGGACCCTGACCCTTTTAGAGCAATCAAGTAGACATTTAGAAGAAGAATAGTTATTTATAGTGGGAAAAAGCCTTATGGACCTGACTTTGAATTGCTCCAACTAACACATCTTGCCATCCTGATGCGTGACCATTTTCTAAAGTGGAGCATTGAAGCAACAACCCTTTTTTGAAATTAGATTTCTACAAGAATTCAAATTTAAATTGATGAGCTCTAGCCACTTTAACTATAGAATAATCAAGTCAGCGCAACCCCCCACAAACTGAGTTTCTTTAAACGACTATGTGTGATAACTAGCTTCTTGTTTATATGTTGTATATTTGTGGATACAATTTTTTTGTAATTTCCTGGCATATTGTAAACAAAATAGACTCGGGCCTTTGAACTTTGGATGACAGGAAATGTATTGTATCATTGTGTGGTGATTATTAGTTGAAGCTTGAACTCAAAATGGATCTTAAATGGAATTTTGAAGGCAACTTGAATGAATTTAAAACCTTGCCATGAACTTTGAACTTGAATGAAGTTTGAAACTTGTTGTGAATTTGAACTTTTGAATGAAATTTGAAAAAATGAAATTTAGAATGAACTTGAAATGTTGAATGGATTTTACAATTGTTTTTGAATTTTGACTTTGGATGGAATCTTGAATGAGGAAAAATACAATTTGGACCTTGAGTGAAACCTGGAATGAAATTTGAAAATTGTGACTTGAATTTTGATTGTAATTGAAACTTGAATAAATGAAACTTTATGGAACTTTTGGAATGAATTTGGCTTGACATGGGAAGAACTTATTTGTAACATTGACATTGAATTGATCTCTTGAAGAAACTGGCAATTTGAATCTTAGAATTCTAAAATCTTGAAACAAATTTGCCACTTAGAAAGAGCACACCTCTTTGAAATTGGCCATTTGAAATAATTTTGCTATTTGAAAATTACCAATCACAAGAATTATTCTTAAATGTATCTTTAATAATGTATCTTAGATTTTTAGAGCACACCAAACTTAACCATGGATTCAAACTTAAATTCCCATGAGTTTGCAAATAGGAGTTCATCCATTGAGCTCAAAACCAATGGCCTCGTTACTTTTGGACTTCTAGCAACAAAGTAATCCAATTACTCAATGACTTCATCTTGATCAAGTGAGGTTTTGACTTTGGCACAGGGAAAATTATTTGAAATTTGTATCCCTTCCTATGATCAGAAGTAAGCCAAAGATGCTTTGGGTTTCCTGATTCCTAAATCTTGTAATAACTCAACCCTAGTTCATTACTATGGAGAGGAACAAAACTCCATCCTCGTCAATCCTTTTGCTTCAAATTTCCAAGGATGATGAGGGTTTCCATGAAAGGTTAGGTGGAAAATGAGGGTGTGACACAATGGAAAGAACTTATTTCAATAATCACTTTGTGTTTAAACTCAGGGCAGGTAGTGGAATTCCGTTTTGGAAGGCGAGACTGATTGGATATTCTAATCTTATGTCTATATTTCTTGCATTATATGAAGCATTAAATAGAAAAGATGGGACGATTAATGAGATGGGGATTTGGGATGGGGCTTTTTGGAAGTGGGAGCTTGACATCGCGCAAGTTAAGGTTGGAAGCTGTTTGGGGGAGGATTATTTTGTGTTGTTTCAGCTTTTGGCAAAGGTTCATCCCGTGACAGTTGCCAAGGACTCATATGTTTGGGGGTTGGATTCAACTGTCAAAAGCTGCTATATAGATTTGTTACTAGATGCTACCCAACCTGCAATTCAACCGGAGCTACAACTGGCCTTAAAATTTATGTGGAACACTTGCATACCCGAATGAACTTGGTGCACAAATGAGGTCATAATCAACATCCATGAAATGGCTTGCATTGCTTTTTATTTGATGAGGAGATGGATCCTATGTTTTTCGCATGTTCTAAAGTCAAGCTGGTGTGGAAGAAGGTAGAAGAATGGCTATGTATACCTTATATAAAAGGGGTTGGGTGTTGTGATCATGTCATGACGTGGTTGCTCATGTTGGTTGGTAGGTGGCGTCATTCATCTGTTTGTTTGATTTGGTTCGTAACGTGTTGGTGCATATGGGGGGCTAGGAACCAACTATTGTTTAATGATGGAATTGAAAATCACGTAGACATTTCTTATAGAATCGTGTGGCTTTCGTGGAAATGGATGGAACTTGCAGTCCCTAAGCCTATTAGATGTAGTTACTATGAATGGTACAAAAGTTCAATTGATTTTTTTTTTATCAGAGTTGAATTTTATTTGTTGGAGATGTAAATTGGTTGTGATTTATTTGATGAGTTGGAGTGCCCAGTTCTGATTAATATAAGTTTGCTTTAAAAAAAAAGACTAAATTATAGTCCGTGCTATCTTTGGGTTGGGTTCTTTTCAATTTAAAATTGTAAACACTATATTTTTCACTTAAAATATTCAAGTTAAAGAGCACATAATAAAAGAGGAAGAATAAAAAATATTAGAATAATTTTTTTTATCATAATATAGAAACATATAAGCCTAATGAAACATGAAAAAATTATATAGTTTTTACCATTTTATTTATAATTTTGGCACATTTGTTTCCAAAAAACAATATAATTTGTGTATAATATTTTCATATTTTAAAGTTGTACATAATGATATTAATAAAAACTGTAGTATTTTTTTCTTAATTTATAAAGGTAATATATATATATATATATATATATATATATATATATATATATATATATATATATATATATATATATATATATATATATATATATATATATATATATATATATATATATATATATATATATATATATATATATATATATATATATATATATATATATATATATATATATATATAAAGTTTGTATATGTTTTTTTAATCTTCAAAATTTATAAATTATAGAAAAAATTTTAAAATCAATTTATTAAATTAAATAGTCAAACAAATTTTATTATTTTTAAATTTTAAAAATTAAAAACAATTGTATCCGTTGTCATGTCGTACCCACATAATTAATACTATATAAGTTGTTGGAGGAATCCAGTGGGAAATGAAATGTGGAAAAATAGACTCCACAAGAATATGTACTTCTCGACCAATATCATTAATTTTCTGTCATTGTTGCTGTAACTTTATTTTAATCAATCCTGCCACACCTTTATATCCTAAATTTATTAAAAGAGAGCACGTCTCTTATTTTATAATCACCATGTCTAAATATCTGAAATTGAAAAATTAAAAGTGGAATTAAAATGAAGAAGTGAACCTTTCTTCTTCTACCTAATATAATCAAGGTGCTTTAATAACTGAAATTGAGAAATTAAAAGTAGAATAAATTGAACAAATGAGCCTTGATTATACATTGGAGAGAGAGAGGTTGAGTTATAATCATCAATGTTGTAGCTAGATGGTGGGATGCCAATAGGTAGGGTTTAGACAGGGTACTCTAGTATTTGTCTTTATACTTGCAATTTTAAAAAAAAATTGAACCTGAGGGCATATTCGCATGAACATCAACATTTGTACTCGTGTTCATAACTTATAAATAGTTAAGTACTCATACTCGTATCTGTTTATCCGTATTTTTTATAAAATATTATCCATCAATTATAATTTATTATCTCATTTTAAGTTTTTGATAATATTAAAAATAATTTAAAGATGTTATTTTTGAGTTAACAAATAAAAAAATACTTATATTAAAATGCATAAAAGTTTAATACATATGTATTCAATAAAATTGATAAATATACATGTGTTTATAATAATAAATATAAAAGTACAAAATATATATATATATATATATATATATATATATATATATATATATATATATATATATATATATATATATATATATATATATATATATATATATATATATATATATATATATATATATTGCGGGTAGGTACTAAGTGTTAGAAATTTAATTAATCGAATGAGTCGAGTTTAGAATCGTGAACGAAATCACTTTTCTTAAAAGTATTTCAAGCACTCTCAAATGTCTTAGAATTGACATTTGCGCAAGACTGACGAAAACTCTATTATGTAGCGAAGAATGTCTGAAATTTTGTACAAGAGGATATTTGATTTGTGATGTTATTTTCGAATTCCAAATGAGGTAGTAACAAGCAAAGTAAGTTCATACAAGCAAAGATGTTACAACATCTAAACATACATGAGGTATAGTTCGAAAAATACTAAAGAATCATGGATAACAAGTTTAAGCACATAATTAGGGCAAACATGTATTAGGGTTTACTAACACCACTTAATCATGAATACAACACAAATTGTAAGAACATTCAATCATGAATACGATTTAACATTCAAACATGGATAAGTTATCACAATATTTAATCACGAATACAGTTTAAACATTCAAATATGGATAAGTCATCACAACACTTAATCATGAAAGATTCAAGGTTCAATTATGGCATATACAAGTTGTAACGACACTTAAACATGGATGGAAACAAAGTTCAAGTTAACGTGTATAAGCAAGACATAACTTAACATGAAGAAGATTCAAAGATGAAATAAGTTAAAGCATTACTTAACATGGTAACAATCAAGATTCAAGATAAGCATGTATAAGTTAAAACATCACTTAATCATGAATACAATTTAAACATGAACAAGTAAAGGTAACAACCAAGGCATACTTGAACAAAGAGACATGTTCATGATAAAAACATGTGGATGAAGATGCAAACATATAATGGATGACATGTGAGCATGCTTATAGATGACAAGTTAAAGTTTGAACATCAGGTGAACAAGCTAAGACATTAGTTGAACATTCAATCATAGATACAAGTTAAACATTTTATGACAAGTAGGTAACAACCAAGCATACATGTTAGGATTCAAATATGGTTTTGAACAAGATGGAAACACCACAAAAGTTTAGACATACAAACATGTATACAAAGTCATATTTAAGACAAAAATCAAGTATTTAAGAACACCTAAACATGGTATGATTCAAACAAGGCATATGTGCACATCAAGTTTCATGTAACACATGAAGGAAAATCACATGTTAAGGACAAAATGGCCAAGCAAGAGCTCATGTTCTCAACAAAGTTTTAGCATACACTTTAACATGTAAACATATATCAAAAAGGTATCAAACTCAAGTTCAAACACAATGAACAAGTCCACACCATCATATAAAGTTTTTAAAAGATGCACAATGTTCATACAAATCAATGTACACAAAGGAAAACCAAATGGAACAATCCAAGAATCAAAGAAGTCCTTAAGAAACCCTAAAAAGCACATACTTTTAACACTCATAAGTGCAAGAAAATAATTATTTTTTGGAATTTATTTTTATGAACAAAAAGTAAATATTTTTATGAGAATTTGGCAAAAAGGATAGCTCAAAAATGTTTTAGGATGAAGAAGTTATGAGGTTTTCAAATTGTGAAGGAAAGTGAGAAAAATAAGTACGTGGCCATGGTGGGTGCTGAACCCACGCCACTGAACTTGCCATACAAAAAAAATAACAATCCAGCTAATGTGTGTACTTGAAATCAAATGGAAGCACAACATATATATTTTAAACCCAATCAAAAATGAAAAGCAATAAAAATAACTGGGCTGAGGGGGATTCGAACCCCAGTTCTTTCAGTCAAATATACACACGCGCGCAGGCCTCTAACCACTGGGGTGGTGATACATCCATTCTATCACCTCCCTCAAATGAAAGATTTACTAAGCATTGACCTGAAATCAGAACCAAGGCACCATGGCTGCACCATCATCTCATTCAAAAATTCAATTTGCAAAACCTAATCTATCTTCCTAAATACTAAATGAAATTCAAATATGTAAAATTCAAACTTGCATATTTTTTCACAAGGAACACAATGATGCAATTGGTTTTGTCTAAAAAATCCTATAAAATAAAACACGATAGTGAAACCTCAAAATAGCTCAAACTTGTAAGTTGTATGGCAAAGTCTTATTCATTCATGATAAGCAACAATTGATGGTTCAAAAACATCATATACATCATAACAAACAAATTCATGCTTAATGTGGATCAAAGTATAACATGGTTTGAAAAGTTCAAGTTCAAAGTGAACTTACCTCTTGAAGCAAAAATTTAAAATCCTCCAAAGATATTATATAGCAGTTTTGATGATTTTGACACCTTTAATTGACCTCATATGAAGCTCTGGAATTCTTAGAAACAAAAGAAACCAACTCGAATAGATTATGCTTCCTTCTTGCAAATGTGTGAAAAGTGCCAAAATGGAAACTTCAAGCAAATGAAGTTATAAATGTAAAACAAGATTTGGGACAATTTAGGGATGCTTTATGGAGTGTGTTGGAAGTGTTAGTATGATTGAAACTGGTCTGGATAAGGACTTGGCTTGGAAAATGCAAAAAGTCATCAAAACTAGGTTTTGATGGTTGAATTTCTGTTCTAGTAGGTTTTTAATGGAGATGAAGGTTTGGACACCTTCAAGGGATGATTTATGATGTGTTTGAAAGGTTATATCAGTGGTTTGAGGTGAGGAAGTAAAACTGTTTGAGTATGTGCAAAGTTGAACTTTCTTGGCACAAAAGGAAAAAATGAGCAAGATGTTAGTTTTTGGTGTTTTGAGGGATGGTTTTCCTAGTTTTTGTTGTGTGTTTGAGGCTTGAAATAAGCCTCTATTTATAGGAAACTTAAGGGATCAATGTGCTGCAGAATTGCAACTTGAATAGTTCATGGTTTGGTTGGGATTCAAAGTGTAGTTTCATGGAGTTTTTTATTTTCAATGTCTTAGAGTTGTTGAGTGATTTAGAGGCTTTGCTTCTGTGGAAAGAAAGAAGTTTCTGCATAAGCAACATGTTAGGAGCTCAAGAAAAGTTGACT
Source organism: Lathyrus sativus (assembly GCA_963859935.3). Lineage (NCBI taxonomy): Eukaryota > Viridiplantae > Streptophyta > Magnoliopsida > Fabales > Fabaceae > Lathyrus > Lathyrus sativus. Next base: position 60,840,516 of record OZ012741.1, read on the forward strand.
TTGTGATTGAAGTCACTTTTTCAAAATGGCATTGTGAACTTTCTTCTAAAAATGGCATAATCACTTTGTTAATGCCTTAATTCAACGTGTAAAGCCTCTAATGCTTATAAAACTTTATGATTATGGATGGATTTACATGTCTCAAAACATGTAATCAAGGGTTTTACATATTTGGTTTGAATTTGCAACTTGCATTTGACATGAAAATGACCAAATCATTAAGTATGGAGAGCCAACATCCCTTATTCGAAACTCCTAGCTCAAAAATGTTATGGATGAGTTCTTGTACTTTTTGAAAAGCCACAAATATTCTTTACAGCTGGCACGAGATCTACCATAATGGAGATCAATATTTTTTTTGTTTTGTTTTCATAAGATAGCTGAAAATCCTAATGATGGCCTTTCGGTGCTTCACCATTTGGATTGCTAGTAAAATATACTCATTTTACTAACTGCAAATGCTATGTTAGTTCAAGTACATTGCATGCACTTGCATATTTCAATTAAGTCACAACTCTTTCATTATTCTCTTGAAGTTTGACATTGGGATCAAATGGAGTGGTCACTTCCTTAAAGCTCAAGTGCTTGAACTTATAAAGCACTTTCTCAAGATAATGTATTTGACTAAGTTCATAACCCCCACTATTCCGCTTTAATTTGATCCCCAAAAGTGTGTCAACTAGTCCAAGATCATTCATCTTGAATGTGGAAGTTAGAAACTTCTTTGTTTCTAAAATTCTATTCATCTTGTTGCTAATGATCAATCATATAATCAACATGGAGACAAATGAATATCACAATATTCTCACACAACTTTGTGTACAAAGATTTGTAACAAGAATAAGTAGAATAATATTTTTAAATATTCATGCATGATGATGCAAGAAGGTTTTAGATGAAGTGATAGATGAAATTATAAGTAATTTAAAGTAGTATAGTATAAATTACAATGAGCACCTTATTTATGTTCACTTGTCTCAAATCTTCACTTGAATGTATATGCTAAACCTTCTTGATCAACTTCATCATTGATGCACATGACACTTTTGGACCTTTTTTTCTTTGGTAATATTTGTCTTCATCAAAATAGAATTAGATATAAGATGTATTCCTCATAATCTCCCCCTTTTTATGATGGCAAAATCTTTTAATTCTTTTTTTGAAAATGATTGAAGATTCTCCCTCTAAGTTGTGTATTTTGCAATGACAAAGTCCAACTTTTGATGTCATTGTTTCGGTGCTTTTTTTAATCCATGCAAGGATTTGTCAAACTTGCAGACCTTTTATTTATTTCCACATAACCTTCAATATGTTCCATGTAAATGTCCTCATCAAGATCTCTTATTTGTAATCTTATGAAACAAATTCTTATTATCTCCTTATCGAGATCTCTATTTTGTAATTGAAATTCTGGCAAGCACACGATGGATATTATTGCCAAAGTTATAACATCCACTATGACATTGACTATTGTACTAACTAATTAAACTGTAAGTAAAAGCAGTAAATAACAGAGCAATTGTTCACCCAGTTCAGTGTCAACAACACCTACATCTAGGGGGCTACCAAGCCAGGGAGGAAATTCACTATAAGCATAATCAATTCAAAGTCAAACAACTAGTTTGCACTTCTCACTTAATCTCTACCCAATGTCACTTCAACCTAGAGACACTCTAGACCTGAGTATTCCCACTCACTCCCCCTCAATCACACCACAGTGATATACAATTCACAATTACAAAATAAATATGAAGAAACACTTCATACACAACTTGATCTTGCTTCACAGCTTTGATCAAGTGACACACACTCTTGCTTAAAAGCTTTGAGTGGCACAACAACTTAGAAACTACCTAACCAATGCAGCATACAGTTGCTTGGTGAACAAGTATTCCTAAGACACAATACACACGTGAAGAACACACTTTCTTCACTCACAATTCTCACATGAAGAACGACCTTCTTCACTCACAAGGACTCTTGGTCTGCACTCTCTGATCTTCTATTAAGTGCTTGATTTCTAGGATTTCTCCTTCTGATATTTATAGTGCAAATAGTCCTTTGGGTCTTGGCACATAAATTAGGTTTATCCATAACAAACCCTATTCTTCAATCATCTGTGCACTTGTCATTTAATTCAGGAGTATTTGATTCACTTTAGGGCTTCTCAAATGTCTCTTGTCTTTCAGCTTGAGCTCCTGATTTGTTTCCTTATTTCTAGATACCAAAAAAACTAACATGCCCGCTGGATGTCATACGGTCAATGTCATGACATTCTGTATGACATTCTGCTTAAATTCTAGTTAACTTACCCTGCACACACATCATTTAGTATGTCCTAACATTCAGTATGACATACATGTAAACTCTAAAGTTTTGCCATAAAATGCAGCCAACCAAGAGCACTTACAAACTCCCCCTTTGGAAATTTTTTTGGCTAAAACACCCTATTAACATATCAGAGTTTACACACAGCAGAAGACTTATGATGTGTCTTGTCATGCAGAATAGTTACTAGCTCAAGCCTCTCTGAGTCCTCACAGTTAGCTGTCACTTTTATAACTCACCTTGTTAATCATCTGTTAGTTATCACTACAGATGTCACACTTTGCTGAGTAACACACTGGGTTACTCCCCCTCAACTGATGCATATCCTCTTAGTTGAGCACAAAACCTGCACACAGTCTGCAGTCACACATATCCATCTAGTCTACTCTGGATGTTATAACATTCAGGATGACATACACCCTGAAGCACACACACACCTGTGCTACTCCCCCTAGAGAGATGCATAGCACACTCTGCTACTATCCTGCAGACACACACAACTCCTAGACACCTTCTAGGATTACACATGATTAGTAACACCCACAATCAATCAAACAGTTCTAACAAACATTTATGTACACCATAGGAATTCACACACATAGCACATTACTAACAGCACTAGACAGCTGTTATCACACAAATCCTCAGCAGCACCTGCAAGCATGATTATATGCTCTAGCCTTCAAGCTTATCCACCTATTCTTTCATCTTTTTGTGCCTGTTGTTCTTTGTACCTGTTGTTCTCTATTATACTCTCTCCCCCTTTTTAGCCACAAATTAAGATCCAACTAAGAACTTAGCATAGATCATACATTTTAATATTACAACTGTTTGGGTTTACATTACAACAAAACTACTCTCTGAAGAGCATCACAAATTAGAAAAAAAACAGCATCACACCTCAGCAAATTGAGTCGCATACTCGATCCTCAACCTTCTTCATCAGAGGAAGAACTGGAGTCACTGTTATTGACATTGGTTGGAACATTTGAAGGTGATAAAAATACACAAGAAAGGGGGGGTTTGAATTGGGTATTCACCTTATTAAAATTTTTTCGCTCTTCTTCACTTGTTGCTTTATATAGAGTTCTTTAAGATGCATTGCGGAAGCATATATAATAAAGCATAACACAAGTAAAGAACAACTGATATATCCTGGTTCACTTGAGAAACTCTTAAGCTAATTCAGTCCACCCTTCCAAGGTGATTTCGCCTCACTCAAGCAAGGACTTAATCCACTATAACCAAACTGATTACAGTTGCACAAACTAACTGCAGGTGACTAACAAATAGACAATGACACGTTCATGGATCCCTAAGGATATTACGTTCATTAACACCTAATAGAATCCGATCACTAAAGATCTCATATTAGGATTCCACAAATGAATAATGTCACTTGTCATCTCAAGTATCCTGATCTTTACTAGATCACTTGATGAAAAACTAATTCAAGAATGAATTATGTTGCCAGAGATTACATGAGTGCTTCTTATCAAGCAGATTACTCCTAATTAAGTACAAGGCAAGTATTGAGCAACAACTCCTTGCTTCCTAATATAGAAACTAATCTAAGGATAAATCTCTAAGAGATTATAAGAACATTAGTTTCCATATGTTTAAAAGCTTTTCTTATATGAGCACTAAGGCTTCTTTTCATTAAGTTTTTCTTTATCAGCTCCAGCTGCGTAACTTACTCAACAACAGCTAACATTTGAAATAATCAAATGATCTTCTTTTATAGTGTAGCTTTGTGAGGGTAGAAATGTCATCTTTAATTCCAACGGTAATATCCCAACAGATAGAATAAGCTCACGTGTTGGAACAGTGACCTTTGCTTGAACTTTAATATCTCAACATTGGAAACCACGCTTATGAATAGTACCAACGTCTTTGTCATAGTGAAATGTTTGCATACGTTGTACTGTAGTCTTCTTGACTTGGTTCTTCTGATGATTCATCTAATGAGTAGTTCAACAACTACTTTGGTATGAAAGCTTCAGCATCAGAGTTGTTCAAGCACATGTTTATCAGATTTAGTAGCAACAGCTTATCTGATGAGTAATACGCCTTTGTCTGGGTGAATCTTCTTCTGACACAATCTTCAACTTCAGAATTCAGTCTTCAGCATTCCAAGATCTAAGTTTCCTCTGAAACAGTCTTGAGAATCTTCGTGACTGATTCTTCAGAAATCATGTCTTCAGAATCTTCAGAGTCTTGATCTTCAGAACACGTCTTCAGAGTCTTTCTGCACTTGGTCTTCAGAGCCTTCAGCCTTCAGAACTTCAAGTCATCAGAGTCTTCAGAGTAGTTCTTCAGAGGACTATATCTTCAGAGTCTTTAGAGTCTTGATCTTCAGAACCCTTAAGTCTTCAGAGTCTTTCTGCACTTGGTCTTCAGAGCCTTCAGCCTTCAAAACTTCAAGTCATTAGAGTCTTCAACACTTAGTTCTTCAGAGGACTCACTCTTTAGAGACGCTTGTTAACTTTCAGATCAGATGCACTTCTCATAACAGAATCCACATGAGCATTGCAACTGCAATATCCAACATCCTAGGATCTTTCTGATCGTGACCAGATACAGATGCATACTTGCTTCTTTAAAATGCTTTGTTTGCTTTCAGATCAAATGCACTACTCAAAGCAGAATCCACAGGAGCATTGCAACTGCAATATCCAGCGTCCTTGGATCTCTCTGATCGTGATCAGATGAATAAGCAAACTAGCTTCTCCCATAAGCGCTTTATGATACGTCACACATAGTGACTCTCATATTGTATTAATTGCACACGTTGATGTTGTTTGTTTGATCTTATATATTTAATTATCATGATCTGCACATAACCAACATTAAAACATAAAATGGTTCTTTCACAAATACTTAATTGTTATCATCAAAAGATAGAGATAATCCTGTAGAGGCAAATCTTGCTCTTACAATCTCCCTCTTTTTGATGATGACAAAAACATGTATTTTGATAGAACATTTTATACAGGGTAATCACCAAGCATAACATATTCATAGTTTCGAGCAACAACTCCCCCTGAATGTGTTAACCTCAAAATTTCATTTTTGCTTGTTCAGAGACTTACTCTGATCCCAAGACCCACAGAATAGAAATTTTGATATAATAAAAATATAATAGACTAGAAGGAATACTTCCCTATGGTCTATCTGAGCGTAAGTCTTTAGCATCTGAACTTGTTCAGCAGAACTCCATCTTCAGATCTTTTAGAGCTTATCTCTTTTAAACATCGTATCAGAGCCATATAACTTCAGAGCCTTCTGAAGCATTTGCTACTGTTCATCAGAACATCTGTAGCACAGAGTTTTAACAATTCTTTTCTGATAACTTAGCCACGTTATTCTTTCAGATGAGAAACTCCCCCTGAGTTTCAGACTGGATGAAAATCAAATATCCTGACTTGTGAACCTTTTTGGGTGAACTCCCCCTGGCTACAATAGGTCAGACATTTGGATCTTCTGAGCTTGATACAGTCTTGATTCTTGGCCTCTTGAAGCTAATTTATTATGAGTGTGATACCAATTAGTTTAATACTGAATCTGATACTAATTCTTGATTATGAGTCTGAAACCAATTCTTGCTTCTATGAAGATTTCTGATTCTTATGTTCTGATTATCATAATCACAGACAGTCTACATCTTCTGAACATTAGGATTCCAGATGACTTTAACTTTCATCCTCTGAACAGTATTGGGTCCATCTGATTCTGAATCTATGTTCACGAAGTGTATAACTTCTATTAAATGAACAATCAGTTCATTTGAACTCAGAGTTCTTTCATTTGACATGTCTTTAGAATGCCTAGTGAACTTGTTCAGAGTTCCTCGGTAAAACATCAAACATACAGTTAGTAGTAAATGCAGTTTATATCAGAGTTGATGTTTTGCATTCTCTTTAGGTTATATCAAATTATATTCTATTTCTTCAAATTATATCAAAATGATATTCTATTTCTCCCCCTTTTTGACATCATCAAAAAGATGAGTTTTCATTAAAAACAAGATTTAAAAAAAAATTCTATTTCTCTCTCTTTTATATCAAAATTTTAAAAAAAATAAATTAGTAGAGTCAAGAAATAAAAAACCTGAGTACTTAATTCTTATAGAATGACACCTTTTTCAGAATTTGTTGAAGCATGCATAGAAGAGAGTTGTTGACAATTTTCTGTTCAGCAAAGCTTTCTCTGAAAACTTATTATTCTTTCTTCATAGCTTATTGATCTTCTTGAATCTCACTATCATCACGTTCTCAACTTACAAGAGTAGTTTTAGAAGAAGAACCAACTACAACAACTTGCTTAGCCTTTTCAGCATCTTCAGCTTCTTGTGTCAATCTGACAGTTTCTTTTCTTGAACCTTCCTCTGCTAGAATTCTCGCTTCTTCAGCAGGTCATTCTTTTGAATATAAACATATCTCCTCTGATGTTTGTATCATCTTGAACAATAGTTATGAATTCCAGATTCTTCCTTTGGTCTTCATCTTCTGATCATCTATCTTCTTCTAGACAATTCTTGCATCATAAGAACTTATCCTTTGAATAAACGTAGTTGATCATCACAAACTGTCATCAAACCAAGATGTATTTCTAGCATCTATTTGAATGACAACCTTGCTCTTTATCAATCAGTATCAGTTCATCTGAGGGTGACTTCTTCTGTTAGAATTCGCGTACCAATTGAAGGTGTGAGAACTTCTTCTAATCCACCTTTGGTTTCCCCGCCTTTGGTTTTTGATTCCAAGCTTGTTATCAAATCAATCATGACTTGAATCTTAGTAACAATGCTTTAATTTTGAGTCCTTGATACCAAATTTGGTCTTCCATAAACAATATGCATCATGATAGATACTAATTGCATTCGGTTCTGAGTAATCATTTTGACTACTGTATAGAATGCTTTCATTCTTCATGATTACATACATTTCTTTTGAAGTTTGTTCTTTCTTCAATATCTGTACTTGATTTTGAAGAAATAGAGTTTTATATACTTCTGCTTTATCTTCAGGAGAGATTCTCGACATCAGATTCTAGATTTCATTGATTTCCATGATAGATTCTTCTGACTGAAGTTACAATTCTACTTGTCTTGATCAGCATCTATTGAGTGAACAAACATGGAAGTGTTTCCTTGCATCAGATCCTCTGATGAAGTTTCATATTCTTCTTATCAGAGTAAGCTTCAAATCCTCTGATGAAGTTCCATAGTAAGCTTTGATGCCGACGTTTCAAAGTCATGCATAATCTGCTTCTTAGAGCCTCTGCAGTTTCCGCCTTTGAGATAAGTGCACTCAGAGTCTTCTGAAATATTGCTTTATACTCTTCGCTCAGAGTTTTCTAAAACGTTGCTTTCAACCAACCGCTCAGAGTCTTCTATAGAGTTGCTTCCTCAGAGTCCTTTGTAGCTTCACTTCTTGTAAAACACTCAGAATCTTCTGAAGTGTTGTGGCTTAATGTTCATATCATTTTGTAGTCTCTGTGATGTTGATCTTCTTCAAAGGCTCCTTCACATACTTCATCTGATGTATGTAGATGCCTTCTGGAGTCTGAATAACTTGGATGCCCAGAAAGTATCTTAGCTTTTCCCATCAAGCTTATTTCAGCTTCTGCCTGCATACACTTAACAAACTCCTTTCCAAGTGTAATACTTGTTGTTAAAAAAAAATAATATCATCTACATAAATCTGACAGATTTAGAATTACTTTCTTATTTGATTTATGAAAAAGAGTGTTATCAATCGTTCCTCTGATATAATTATTTTCCAGAATAAAATTACTCAGCCTTTCATACCAATGCTCTGGGAGCTTGTTTTAGGCTATAGAAAAATTCTTTAATTTATTGAACGTGTTCTGGAAATCTTTCATTTTCAAAACCAGGAGATTAATGAAACACATACTTTTTCTTCAATAAAACAATTTTAAGAAGTATTTTTAATATTCATCTGATTTAGATTGATGTTATTCTGAGCAACAAAGGAAATTAACAAGATTATGAGTTCTGACCTTGTCACAGAAGCATATGTCTCTGTGTAGTAAAAACCTTCTTGTTGACTAGCCTTAAGGAATGAGAGAGAATCTTGTTCTTTTGGGATCACTCTTCTTTCTAATAAACGTCTCCTCTGGAAAAGAAGATTTGATTCTGGAGAATCCTCTCAGTGTTGGTTCTTTAGAAGCATCTAATGGAGTGGCATCTGGGGTAGCTTCTAATTCTTTAGTTGAAACATTGTTTGCCTCTGATTCTTTAGAATCTTGTGAGACGAATCAGTAACAGCATTTGAAGTAGAATCTTCTGAATAACTCTTATTGAACTTATCTCATATCCTCTGGTTGCTTTCTACAGAATCTTCATGAGTAGAGCATCTAACTTCCATCAGGATTCAACTTCTCTGCTTCTGAAAAATAATGTCTACTGACTTATTCAAACTGAATAACATTAGAGATTTAAATCCCTTTTTAAACCAGACTAAATGACCTCTGTCATTGTACCTTTCCAAACAACTTGGATTCAGGAATCATTCATTATGAGATTCTGAGAATAATGTCTGATGACAATTGACCAATTATAGTTTGTTCAACTGAGATAAAAATTCTCAAGTTAACAGAACTTAACTGTCCAATCTTCAACAATTAAGATCTTCAGGATTCATCTTTCATCATAATCCAGATGAGTTAATAAACTTCCTTTCTTGAAACCTCTGCAAATTTCTTTGACACTCTTCAAGGAAAGACAGCTTTTAGATACTTTGAATATGAAGAATCATTTCTTCCAGATCTGAACTTTCTCTGCTCTGCCCTTTTCTGCAGACTGCATTATGAAGTTCTGATGAATCCAATTCATTAGCCAACAATATTTCTTTTCTTACTTAAGATAAATCCCAATGAGCTTTTCATGAGAAAGTCAAGAGTGGACTAATCCTTTTCTTGAAAACATCTCATACTCACATAGAATTAATCTTTAGCAATCAAGATTTCTTGCTTTCTGATGATTTGAGCTTTGATAAAATACCTTGTAAATCCAATTGTATTTAAAGATAAGCATTCAACAGATATATCTTCTTACCTGATGAGTCTATCTTGTTAGTTGATTCTTCAATCTTCTTCTAGGATAAAATGGAGAAGATTTGTTGTAGAAAATCTTCAAACTTCTAACTGAATCAGTGGCTTGCTCAAGGTAACCCAATATATTACAATTTTAGTACTCATCATCCTCAAAAAACTGATATGATACTGAAATTGTAAGAGAAGTGAAAAATCCCCAAGAGTGTTTCTTCACACCGCTTATGGATCTTTATCTGACATTGTTAGGTGTTTGATATCTATCAATAACAGAACCGGAGCTCTGATGCCAACTGAAGGTGAGAAAAATACACAAGAAAGGGGGGGTTTGAATTGGGTATTCACCTTATTAAAACTTTTTCGCTCTTCTTCATTTGTTGCTTTATATAGAGTTCTTTAAGATGCATTGCAGAAGCATATATAATAAAGCATATCACAAGTAAAGAACACATGATATATCCTGGTTCACTTGAGCAACTCTCAAGCTAATCCAGTCCACCCTTCCAAGGTGATTTCGCCTCACTCAAGCAAGGACTTAATCCACTATAACCAAACTGATTACAGTTGCACAAACTAACTGCAAGTGACTAACAAATAGACAATGACACGTTCAGGGATCCCTAAGGATATAACGTTCATTGACACCTAATAGAATTCGATCACTAAAGCTCTCCTATTAGGATTCCATAAATGACTACTGTCACTTGTCATCTCAAGTATCCTGATCTTTACTAGATCACTTGAGGAACCACTAATTCAAGAATGAATTGTGTTGTCGAAGATTACATGAGTGCTTCTTATCAAGCAAATTACTCCTAATTAAGTACAAGGAAAGTATTTAGCAACAGCTCCTTGCTTCTTAATACAGAAACTAATCTAAGGATAAATCTCTAAGAGATTATAAGAACATTAGTTTCCATGTGCTTAAAAGCTTTTCTTATGTGAGCACTAAGGCTTGTTTTCATTAAGCTTTTCTTTATCAGCTTCAGTTGCGTAACTTACTCAACAACAGCTAACATTTGAAATAATCAAATGATCTTCTTTTATAGTGTAGCTTTGTGAGGGTAGAAATGTCATCTTTAATTCCAACGGTTATATGCCAATGGATAGAATAAGCACACGTGTTGGAACAGTGACCTTTGCTTGAACTTTAATATCTCAACATTGGAAACCACGCTTATGAATAGTACCAACGTCTTTGTCATAGTGAAATGTTTGCATGCGTTGTACTGTAGTCTTCTTGACTTGGTTCTTCTGATGATTCATCTAATGAGTAGTTCAGCAACTACTTTGGTATGAAAGCTTCAGCATCAGAGTTGTTTAAGCACATGTTTATCAGATTTAGTAGCAACAGCTTATCTGATGAGTAATACGCCTCTATCTGGGTGAATCTTCTTCTGGCACAATCTTCAACTTCAGAATCCAGTCTTCAGCATTCCAAGATCTAAGTTTCCTCTGAAACAGTCTTGAGAATCTTCGTGACTGATTCTTCAGAAATCATGTCTTCAGAATCTTCAGAATCTTGATCTTCAGAACACGTCTTCAGAGTCTTTCTGCACTTGGTCTTCAGAGCCTTCAGCCTTCAGAACTTCAAGTCATCAGAGTCTTCAGAGTATTTCTTCAGAGGACTATATCTTCAGAGTCTTTAGAGTCTTGATCTTCAAAACCCTTAAGTCTTCAGAGTCTTTCTGCACTTGGTCTTCAGAGCCTTCAGAACTTCAAGTCATCAGAGTCTTCAGAACTTAGTTCTTCAGAGGACTCACTCTTTAGAGACGTGTCGCTACTGCGAAAATCGGCGTCGGCTGAACAGAAGAGTCGCCACCGCGCGTTATTTATCCCACGAGAGGGAAAGGAAACGCTCGAGGTAAACCTACCGCAAAACGGGGAAAGGAATAGTCATTGCAACCAAATCCTGGATTCGGGAGTCGGTTACGCAAGGGGAAGGTATTAGCACCCCTCACGTCCGTCGTACTCGACGGGATCCACGCTTGTTTTCTGGTACGGATTGTTATTCTATCTACTCTACAGGTCTGGGGTTAAAAGAAAATAAAATGACTCGGCAAAGTGTCGCACTTTATGCCTACGTATTCCCGTCTGGAACGAGAAATCAGAGTCAACGTAGTTCGCCTACCTACGGGAAAGGAGGGGAAGGTTGCTCGCTAGGATATCGCATCCTATGCCTACGTACTTTCATACAGCATGAAAGATCAGAGCAAACGTAGTTCGGGCCACGTACGACACAAGTCTGTCTTGATTGATTTTATCTCCTTCTGAACAGGGTTTTCCTGATTAATGGTCCAAGCGGACAAAAATGACGTTTTGATGAGTTCACATTCTTTTACGGAAGAAGTGTCTTTTATTGTGTTTGAAATCTTATTGTGTTTTTCTGTTTGTTTTGAGAAAGAAAGAGACAGCACTCTAACCTACGGTTGCGAAGGGAATCAAACTAACCTAATGTTATCATGCATGGGTTAAGACCTAATGTCTATCATGCTCCTCTCCTGCGCAGAGAGGAACAGAGATCCTAAGGGAATAGACGGAAACAGAAACAACAGCAGATATATACAGTAAAGCAGTAAAATGCATGGATGCAGCAATACAAGCGAGGCAAGGGAGTCCCACTCAACCTCGAACCTAGAAAACAATAGGCAAAAGTGAACAGAATTCACTTTCAACCCAACAGGTTAAACAACAAACAATACAGTCAGGGAAAACCAAACAATACATCAGTAATGAATAACAGCAGGAAAAATAAACAGCCACAGCAGCTCTGCATCAACATCTGACTTCAAGTCATCATCAAACAGCTACAAGTTTCAGCAAGCATCAATCTCCATCTCCACAGCCTTCAAGCAAGGTCTTTATTATCAGTCTTCCATCTGCAATGGCTTTTCTTCAAGTCTCAATCTTCAGGAGGAATATCAGTCGACAAGATAGGATGAATGTTAAACAGTCAAATGCCTACCAAGGGTGGCTCATTGACTGTTAACATTATACATACAATTTTCTCTCAAAAGTTCTATCTTTCAAATACATTCACTGATCCTTCCAAAGGAAGGAGGTGGATATTTGAAAGAGACTTTAAATCATAGAGAAAGAATGGAGGCAGACAAGGCCTTCCATGTTTGGGGAAACAAGCTTTCTACTCTAGGGCTCTGCCTAACTCCTAAGTCCTATACTCCTCAACAGCTGCCAGCACAGGAATCTCCTCATCAACTCTGGAAGTTGGACTTCAAGCTCTTGATCTCCAATGGCTTCATCATCACAAGTCTTCAGCCCTCCCAATCCCCAAGCAAACCCAATACCCCACACAGACAAAAGAAATAACCCTAGAGAGGGCACACCACACAGTCAAACAAATATAGACAGTATACTAATAGCAGTAGGGGAATCCTAATATTTTCTAAGGGATCTAATATCTACCCATACTCCCTATAGTCCCATACCCCAAAAATTCAATCTCTAACTCCTAAGGGAAATGAACTAATCCACCTATGTTATCTCCTAAACCCTAATTTTGATCATGTTATTCACACCTAAACAAATCTCCTAAAATCAAGTCCTAAAAATATGAACTAAATTGTATATACAAGATAAAGGTTTAATCTAATCAACCTAAAAAGAATGGATTAAAAATGGTAAAGCATCTAATCAAACCAAAATTAACAAATTCATGTATTAAACAAAATGCTATTTATACCTATTTAAAAGAAAAATATGCCAAAAATATGAAAATAAAATGAAATATTAATTTTTTTTGTGTGATCTTTTTCTTAACAAAATTATGAGCAATGTGAAAAAACAACCAATTAAAAACTAGCCTTTTTCTATTTTTTATGATTTTTTAAAGAATTAAATTTTTATGAAAGAAAATAAATGAATTAAATGGAAAGGGGTGCCATGAGTAATGAAAATTAGTTAAAACAACAAACTGGGCCCAGACTGGGGGGCGCGCATAGCAAGCGCGTCTGGGCACATTCAAACAGAAAATGATAACAAAAAAATAAAAAAAGCAAAACGGTGCAGTTAGCAAGTTTTGTAGTTGAAATTGGTTTTGGGCCTGAGAATAGGGGTGTGCATAGCAATGAGTTAACGAGCCCAGTCTGAAACTATTAGTGAAACGGTGCGTATAGGTGTTTTAAATCTCCCTCCGTTTTTTCTTTTAATCGCAGCCACACGATTGGGCTCAGAGTCAAGGTCAATTGTAGGATCCAACGGATGTCCATCATCGTCCCCAAATGAATTCTAGGGTTTCTGAAATTCCACCTCCATGCATGGATGTTCCAGTCCTTCGTTCTCCCTTATCTCTCCATGAATTCCCTCGATACAAAGAGCAAAGTTTCTCTAAATTCTTCCCCCTACACAGCCATGTCCATAATTCCTTCTAGAACTCAACAAATAATTGAACCCGATGAGTGCAATAACACTGCTCCACCGTTTTCACCTGTCATCGAATGCTTCAATTCTCACCAATTCTTACCCTAACCTGATCTACATTCCATGCTGAGTAATCTGAGCCATTAACCTAAGATTATCTTGCATTATCATTGATGTTATGATCTCTAACAGAATTAGTGCACCATGATCAACATCCATGAAACTTGTTCAAACTTGGTGAAATTCATCATCTAACTTATCTTAACCATTCTATGCTAACAAATCTCTAACATGCTGACTGAATCATGCAATTCGAATAGAAATCCAACCTGGTGTAAAATGAAGAAAACAACAATGAAATTCTCTGATCGGATGCTTGTAATGATTGGAAATGGATCAGGGAACTTGATGATGAGTTCTGTATGCACTGAATCTTGTTCAATCCTCTTGGATCTTGCAATCACCAAAATCTTGCTCCTTGGATGATGGAATTGTGTGGCACGAGTTCTCCCCAATTCTAACCAATCTTGAGGTGAATTATGATCTATGAGTGATGGTGATGAAGATCAGACCAAGAAAAATGGAGATTGATAGAGATTTGAGAGAGTTTGAATTCATTTTGCAAATTGGAAGAATTGTATGAAACTTGGTGTTATGAGCAAAGTGATTCACCAACCATGACATGGAATTCTTCAATGCAATATATATATATATGAGATTAGAAACTCCTAGAACTTTGGAGAAGCTTCCCATGCACACTTTCCCTTGGATTTGGATTATGTAACTTTCATTGTAAGTAACCATGCATAACTCTCAAATCTTGAACCAAACTCAAAATTCTACTTTTTCCAATGTTCTCAAAATGATTTTTCCAATCAAAATGACCTATAATTTCACCTCATTTGGCCAAACTATGAAAAATCTCAAAATTAGGTCATTTTTATTCATTAAATCCACCAATTTTGAAACCTTGAGCTATGAGTCTTTCCAATCTTTCATGGTCACTTTTCTAGACTCAAAATGTCATTTGGAACAAGTTTGATGTTGTGAAGTTTTCCATTTGAAGCTTCCTTGTATGAGTTTTGGGCATAGGCTTGAAATGACCTATAATTCTTAGATGACCAAAATACCCTTTGCTTGCCAAGACCATAAGTAGAGTTCCACAAATCATATGAAGGCATACCATACCATTATAGAAATATAAGACAATGAGGAACAATTCTTATGTTGACCAGAAATTCATTTGAAATCTCCTTAAGGGGTAAAAATTGCTTGGAAGACAAGTAACTTTCACAGACAAAATTTCAGATACCTCAGATGACCTGTAACTTGCAAGGACCATAACTTGAGTTCTATAAATCTCCTTGATGGCTTCCACCACTCAAATTAAAGGTCTTGAGATCCTCTACAAGTTTCATGTTGGCAAAGGATCCATTTGAAGCTTGCATTTTGACTTATCTTGCTTGGAACTTTGACCTAAACTAGGGGATTTTACACAGAAACCCTAATTTAGAAGCTCCTCTTCTCCTTGATTTCTCTTGAATTCTTCTTAACATAACAACATATCCTTCTTTACATGTCAAATGATGAACCCCACATCTCTCCAATAGCCCTTAATGCCTTTCAATCAATCAATTGACCTAGAGTTGACCCAGGGTTGACCCAGATGAAACCCTAGTTGACTGTCTTCAACTGCAATTCTTGTGATCACATCAATGACTTGTCTCCTTCTCCAAATGACTTTCTAAGTCTCCCATGATGTCCACATACTCCCCATGCTCAGCCCACAACTCACAATTTCTTTGATGACCCTCAGATACCCTCAGATAGGAGATGGATGCACTGCTTGACCCATTGACTTCTTTAGCTTTCCAACTCTTTCTGATGACTTGAGTGAGATTGAATTAGAATAATAACCTCTTGATAGGCTCATAGAGATGAGAATAGTGCTTGGTCCCTGTTGGATGATTTGCCATGCTATGCTATGCAGATGGTTAGACTATGTACATGACTCTATATGCAAATGCTAATGATATGGAAACATAAACCAAGTGAATAAGGTTGAGCAAATTTCAGGGTGCAACAGCTGCCCCTATTCAAGAGACTTGGACCCGATTGGGTAAAGAGCGAACGGCCTTCAAACATTCGAGGTACGAGACGGTTGAATACTAAGAACCTGGAAATTTGCCAACCGCAGAAATAAACTACACCATTGCTTGGGGAACGATATTCATTAACTGAATCTAACTGTTTACAGCAACCCACTGATCTCGTGCTGGGGATTATTTTCATCAGCCTGAAAAAGATTTTATCATCGCAGAGATAGAATTTTGTCCACGTTAGGACTCCTCCTGCTGTCAACTCGGAAAAACTTCAACAACTTTGCTGGGGATGGCTCGTCTGCCTTCTCGTCAGAAATAAATCGTCCACGTTAGGAATAAACTCTTCCCTGTTAGGAATAACACCGTCCACGTTAGGACTATAACTTCGTCTGGATCTGCCCACGTCAGGACTAAACTCTTCCACGTAAGGAACACATCTTTTTTCATCTTGTGACTAACATCTTTCCACGTAAGGAAACCATAATCTTTCCGCGTAAGGAAACCCCTTTTTCTGATTTGTCTACGTAAGGAATACATCGTCCACGTTAGGACCCACCCTTCCACGTAAGGAATCACAATCTTTCCACGTAAGGAAACACAACCTCGATCTGTCCGCGTAAGGACTCCAACTTGATATGTCCACGTAAGGACTCAATCTTTCCACGTAAGGAATGCATCCTTCCACGTTAGGAATAACGCTCTTCGGGACTTGTCCACGTCAGGACTCCAATCTTCCACTTAAGGAATAAATCTTTCCACGTAAGGAATCACATCTCTTTCCACGTAAGGAATCACATTTTGATTCGTCCATGTAAGGACTCCAACTTGTTCCACGTGAGGAATCACATCTTTCCACGTAAGGAAACCACAATCTTTTTCTGAATTTGTCCACGTCAGGACTAAACTTTTCCACGTAAGGAATGCCATCTTAATCTGTCCACGTCAGGACTAAACTTTTCCACGTAAGGAATACAATCTTTCCACGTAAGGAATCCATCTTCGTTCCACGTAAGGAATCAAAATCTTATCTTGATCTGTCCACGTAAGGACCCCCCTCTTTCCATGTAAGGAATGCATCTTGTCCCCGTTAGGACTACATCGTCCACGTCAGGACCCACCTTTCCACGTTAGGAATAACTCTCTTCTTGATTTGTCCACGTAAGGACTCCATCTTGTCTCGACTTGTCCACGTCAGGACTCACATGTCGTCTTGATTTGTCCACGTCAGGACTCACTTCTTGACTTGCTGAGGAAATAAAATTTGTCCACGTCAGGACTTGCGCGTCTTCGACTTGCTGGGAAATAAGACTTGTCCACGTCAGGACTCACACTTCGCCAACAACACGAAAAAGGATAAATTTGTCCACGTCCGGACTCTCGTATCTTGTCAACACGAAGAACTATAAACTTTGTCCACGTCAGGACACACCTTTCACCATTACGAATAGAGATATCTGCTGGAAATAAATTGTCCATGTCAGGACACCCACACGAAGAGTAATCAATTTTGTCAACGTTATGACTTCACATCCAATCAATACCAAGAAACCGAATCTGTCCACGTTAGGACCAACACATCTCGTCACCTGGAAGAAATGTCCACGTCAGGACTCCACATTCCAACAATTCTGAGAAATCGAACCTGTCCATGTTAGGACTAACATCTCCTATCAATCCGGGGAAATAAATTTGTCCACGTTAGGACACCCACTTCTCTAGCACGAAGAAAACCCGTCAATAAAATTCGTCCACGTCAGGACTCATTTCTCCACTGGTCCCAACCCACACACTTCTTAGTACTGACATTACAGCAACTTTGAGGCGGACTCTACTGGGGATATTTGGAAACCAAACTACTGGATGCCCGTTCTGATAACCGGCGGCAGCCTCTGAAATTCTGATTCATGAAACCCTTCGCTGACAAATAACTCTGCTTGGGGAATGAGGAGAAATTCTGCCTACTCACTCTGGCGGGGAAAACACGAGAAATTCACAAATAATTCTGCTCAGAGAATAAGATAACTTCATCACGATAACTCTGCGGGGAATAATGCCAAAGCTGACACTTCATTGAATGTCTCACGTCGAGACCTCGAATGTTTAGTGATTTATTGGAGCGAGAACTCCTTCCACCTGCAAGAGAGCAATACTTGAAACAAACGGTTAACCAGCCTGGTTCATGTCTCAAAATGCATATGTTTGACAATGACGCAATGCTCCATTCGGCATGGAAATGCTACACGTTTTTTTTCTTTATTTGGTGGATGCAAATATGATACTATATGCCAATGCCAATGCAGATTCGAACTACTAGGATACAGGAACTGCTCCAGCAAAATAAATGCTGAAGACAATGCCAACTCCGCTGGGGATAGCCTGGTGCTACAGAATTATTCCAGCGAAATAAACGCTGGAAGGGTGAAGTCGACTCAGCTGGGAAATTGGGAACTTAAACCAAACACCTCATTGAAGTAACACCCTGCTGGGGAATATACTTCTGCTGGAGAATAGCTTATGAGCCTGGCATGATTGGATTTCTGCTGGAGAGTGAACTGATATCACACGGTATTTTGACAAAATAAATGCCAGAGCGCACAACCAACTCTGCCGGGGAGAGTCTTAATCTTCGAGTTCCACTGAGAGGAATGAAAATACTTGCTAAAAAGAGAACTCCATTGGGGATGGGATGATTCTCTTGGGGAAAATCAACTGACTCCGCTGGGGGAGAGTAAATGACCCTGCGGGGAAAGGTAAACTGCCCGAATACAGCTCACCAATATTAATCTTCTGAGGCTAGACCACTCCGCTTGAGATGCACTATCTGAATACAGCATTCAATCTGGGAATCGCCAAACTCTGCTAAGGATAAACAACTTTGCTGGAGGATATCCTTTGGATAAGCCACGACTAGCTGGAGAAAATAATCCTTCTTCAGGGAGGAACATTGTACGACCTGCGTGGGGGTCAAATTTTTCGTTACTGCAATCTTTTGATCGTCCTCTTTGTACGGCTATGAACCCTGCAACACCACAAACAAGACAAGACAAGTCTATGCAACCAATCTATTCAGGTTAGCGTTATTGACATTATTTTCAGTTAATTCAAAGTTTTAGCAGTTGTTGGCAAGGGCCAATGACGTTATGCACATGCTAGTTTCATTAAACTTAGGCGTTTATCATGCACAAAACAGTAAAGAACCGGCATCAAATACTGAATAACATATTTTATTGATTAGGCCCCTGAATGGGCAGAGTTTTGTACACGGGATGTAACTCCTGAAAAGAGGAAGCTACGCAAAGCAAATATACAAGTATGCACAAGAAGCATAAATATATTGACAAATTAAATTTGTACACATGTCGGCAACGGGATGCAGACGAACATCACGAATTGATCCTCCTATGACTCGCCCGACTCTAATGCCTTCCCGGTATCTACACTTCCGAAGAGATTGTATCTGATAATCGACCCCTCAGGTATATTCTCCCGCACCAATGCTCCATGCAGTATCAAATTCGGACCGCAGTCATTTGCTTTTCAAATCCCTAACTTTTGCGTGAACCGCCCTTTACGGGTTTTCAGTTCAACGGGATACCCTTTTTTGCCGAAGCCGCCCAGTGTAGGTTTTCAACTTCGCGGGTGTACATTTTTTCATTTTATCCCTAACTTTTGCCCGAACCTTTCATTCTGTTTTTGGTTCGCCAGGATGCCCCATTTTTGCCTGGACTCTCCTTTTTTCTGTCCAGCGGGTCAATTTTAAGCAAAGTATTTTTTAACTGCGTCTGAATTCACAGGCGACGTAAAGTCTTCACCGTCCATGGTGGACAACAATAACGCTCCTCCTGAGAAGACTTTTCTGACAACGTATGGCCCTTCGTAGTTGGGGGTCCATTTGCCCCTGTGATCTGCCTGCGGCGGGAGAATCCTTTTCAGCACGAGGTCGCCCGTCTGAGAGCTCCGAGGATGTATCTTCTTATCATATGCTTTCTTCATTCGGCTCTGGTACAAACGACCGTGTGCTAGAGAAGCTAGCCTCTTCTCATCCATTAAACTCAGTTGGTTCAACCTGTCTTTTACCCATTCTGCCTCATCTAGTTGAACATCTCGCAATACCCTCAGCGAAGGAATCTCCACTTCCAATGGTAGCACAGCTTCCATTCTATATACTAACGAGAACGGGGTTGCCCCGGTTGATGTGCGTACCGTCGTACGATAACCGTGCAAAGCGAAAGGTAGCATCTCATGCCAATCCTTATAGGTCACCACCATTTTCTGAACAATCTTCTTGATATTCTTATTGGCCGCTTCAACAACGCCATTCATCTTGGGTCGATAAGGGGAGGAGTTGTGATGTTCGATCTTAAAACTCTGACACAGCTCCTTCATCACTTTGTTGTTCAGGTTTGAACCGTTGTCGGTAATTATCCACTCGGGGATTCCATATCGGCAAATGATATCTCTCTTGATGAATCTGGCCACCACCTGCTTAGTTACATTTGCGTAAGACGCCGCTTCCACCCACTTGGTGAAATAATCGATTGCCACTAGAATGAACCGGTGCCCGTTAGAAGCTGTCGGCTCGATCTTTCCAATCATATCGATTCCCCACATCGAGAATGGCCATGGAGATGACATCACATTCAGAGGACTCGGAGGGACATGGATCTTATCAGCATAGATTTGGCACTTGTGGCACTTCCTCGCAAACTTGAAACAATCAGTTTCCATAGTCAGCCAAAAATAACCTGCCCGCAACAGCTTTCTCGTCATAGCATGCCCACCAGCATGCGTACCAAAGGTACCTTCATGTATTTCCTCCATGAGCAACTTCGCCTCTTTTTCATCCACGCAACGCAGCAGCACTAAGTCGTGGTTTCTTCTGTATAAGACACCATCCGGATTCAAATAGAAATTACCCGCTAATCTCCTGAGAGTCTTTTGATCTTGACTGGATGCCCCAGCCGGATACTCTTTATTCTTAAGGAAGTTAAGGATATCGAAATACCACAGTTTGTCATCAGAAGCTTCGTCAATAGCAAATACGAAGGCTGGTCTGTCAAGTCGAGAGATAATGATTCTGGGAGCTTCGTTCCAGAAGTTGACTTTGTACATGGAAGACAAAGTGGCAAGGGCGTCAGCCATTTGATTCTCTGCCCGCGGTACATGATGCAATTCAACCTTGTCGAAGAAAGGCAACAATCTCCTTGCATAATTCATGTAATGTATCAAGTTGGGCTGACGTGTCTCCCATTCCCCTTTGATCTGATTCACCACCAGAGCTGAGTCTCCGTATACGTCCAGATGTTTGATTCGCAAATCAATGGCTTCTTCAAGCCCCATTATGCAAGCTTCGTATTCGGCCTCATTATTGGTAACTGCAAAGGTCAATCGAGCAGTAAACGGGATGTGCGACCCGTGTGGAGTAGTGATGATTGCCCCTATTCCGCTACCTTAAGCGTTTACAGCCCCGTCAAAAATCATCTTCCATTTGGAACCCAACTCTGGTCCTTCGTCTGGCAACGGCTCTTCGCAATCTTTCATCTTTAGGTACATGATATCCTCGTCAGGAAAATCAAACCTCATCGATTGGTAATCTTCAATAGGCTGCTCAGCCAAGTACTCAGACAACACACTCCCCTTTATAGCCTTTTGCGAGACATATTGGATGTCATATTCAGTCAAGACCATCTGCCAACGGGAAATTCTCCCTGATAACGCCTGCTTTTCGAATACATATTTGATAGGATCCATCTTCGAGATGAGCATGGTTGTATGATTCAGCATGTATTGCCTCAAACGCTTGGCGGCCCAGGCTAGCGCGCAACAAGTCTTTTCAAGCATTGAATATCGAGATTCACAATCTGTAAATTTCTTACTCAAGTAGTAGATCGCATGCTCTTTTCTTCCTGTCTCGTCGTGTTGACCGAGAACACAACCCATACTTCCCTCAAGAACTGTCAAATACATAATCAAGGGCCTCTCTGCCACTGGGGGTATCAAAATAGGAGGCTCCTGCAAATACTGCTTTATTTTGTCGAACGCCTTTTGACAATTTTCGTTCCACGTTACAGCTTGATCTTTTTTCAACAGCTTGAACAATGGTTCACACATGGCAGTTAGGTGAGAGATGAACCTAGCGATGTAGTTCAACCTCCCTAAAAACCCACGCACCTCTTTCTCTGTTTTAGGCGTCGGCATCTCTTGAATTGCTTTTATTTTTGCAGGATCGACCTCTATTCCTCTTTCGCTTACAATAAACCCCAACAGCTTACCCGATCTCACCCCGAAGGTGCATTTGTTAGGGTTCAGTCTCAGCCTGAACTTCCTAAGCCTTTTAAATAACTTCAGCAGATTCACCAGATGCTCTTCCTCCGTCTGGGATTTGGCAATCATATCGTCAACATAAACTTCGATCTCTTTATGCATCATATCATGAAAAAGAGTCGTCATTGCACGCTGATACGTTGCCCCAGCATTCTTCAACCCAAAGGGCATCACTTTATAACAAAATGTTCCCCAAGGCGTTATGAAAGTAGTCTTCTCCATGTCCTCTGGCGCCATTTTAATCTGATTATAGCCTGAGAAGCCATCCATGAAGGAGAATACGGAGTATTGAGCGGTGTTGTCAACTAGTACGTCGATATAAGGAAGCGGAAAATCATCTTTTGGGCTCGCTTTATTTAAATCACGGTAATCTACGCACATTCTCACTTTACCGTCTTTCTTTGGCATTGGTACGATGTTAGCGACCCATGAGGGATATTTTGTCACAGCTAGGAAACCAGCGTCCCACTGCTTTTGAACCTCTTCTTTGATCTTTACTGCCATATCGGGTCGAGTTCTGCGAAGTTTCTGCTTGACCGGCGGGCATTCCTCTTTCAACGGCAGACGATGCACAACCATATCTGTATCGAGCCCTGGCATGTCTTCATACGACCAAGCGAACACATCACTATACTCTCTGAGCATTTCAACCAATCTTCGCTTGATATCGCTCTGCAGCGCGGCTCCGATACGAATATTCTTTTCAACCCCTTCCGACCCCAGATTAATGATTTCGATGACCTCTCCCTGAGGCAGAATGGCACGCTCTTCTCGCTTCACCAACCAAGATAATTCTTCAGGAACGTCACTATCTTCGACAATCTCTTCTTCGGTCTGAAATACCGGGAGCTCAAAGTCGGGACGAGTCATAGGTTCAAGGATGTCATCTGAAAATGTTATCCTGCAAAAAGAATGGTTAAATGCTTCAAAATGCGTATAAAGCGAATAACCACGCTTGATAACGAGAAAACGCATCGATTATATCGCTAGATTTCATTGACGTTTTATCGCGCATTCACCGTTTTAACACTCGATTTCTCGAGTTTTTCTTACTATTTTGCAGGTACATCGTTATGTGAGGCCGAATCATGAATTAAGAGGAAAGGAACGAAAGAGACCACAAGGAGATGAAGAAAGGCAGAAGCCTGCAAAAAGACTGCATAATTTGTTGCAGCCACGGTCGTTACAAGGGTGTCACGACCGTGACACCCCAATTTGGGCCATCACGACCGTAAGGAAGTAGTCACGACCGTGACACTTAAAATCCTCAAATAACGAACGTGAAGACCTTGTCACGCCCGTGACAAGGATAAAACTTGGTCTTGACTCAGACTACGTCAAGGCACCACTGAAGACCACTTCTCCTCTTATTTCTCCTCAAGGCAGCACGTGAAGATGACTTCTCCCATTTTTGCTGCCACGTTCCAGCATTTCCTCAACAACTTCAGCAAGGCCCATGCAACAAAGGACCAAGAATCCAGCCCATTAAAGACTCTATAAATAGTACAAGCTCTGTGAACTCAAGGACAGACTTCATTATCCAAAATTCCTGCGGAAGCTCTGCCGAATTACCTTACGAACCAGAATTTTCATTCCAGCATTATTTTATTTTCTGTCTTGTTTTATTTGTATCCAAACCAACCGTGTAACAATTTCCAACATTAGGGAATTGTTATACTTTTATTTGTTTCCAACCTTCAGCATTCGTTTTAATTTTTATTTCCGCCTACTCCAAGCCTTCCGGTCTGTGGAAGAAGGAGTCTACTCAGATATTTGTTAATCAGGTTTTTCAATTTATTGCACTTTAATTTAATTATAATGCCTATTTATTCTTCTGCCATGAGTAAGTTATTATTTAATTCTGTGTCTGATTCAACCTCGATGAGTAGCTAAATACCTTAGGGCGGTATGTAGTTATAACAAACTTAACCGGTAAAATATAACCATAGGCTAAAATAATTAATCACTTAACATTCTGGCTGATACTTTTTAATTGAAATAGACCTTTTCGTTACGAGAGTAAGAAAAGGGTATTAGGTTGGGTCAAGACCACGAGAGTGTGAGATTTAACCAGATAGCTAAAGTTAGGCATTTAAATTAAACACAGCGAGAGCGCTTTAAGATAAATTAGAATTATTTAGTTTCCAAAAATTACCTCTAAACACTTATGGGCTAGCGAGAGCAGGCATAGGGCTTTAGGGATAAGATCTGATACAAGACCACGAGAGTGTGAGTTGAGGGTATTTAAACTAGTAATCTCTACCGAATAGATTAAGTGAACATCTTTATAAGCCTAGGTTAGATTGACCCACCTAAGTTAGTATAATTACATACCGACCGCCTTAGTATTATTTTATTAAAAACTTAAATTTAATTCCGCCTTTAATATTCTTAAAAACCAACAACAATCGTGACAACCGTTCGCCTTAGCTAAACTAGAAGTTCATCTAGCAGTAAGTAACAATAGAATCCCTGTGGATCGATAATCTTAAATATTACTTCGATAGGCTGTGCACTTGCAGTAAGATACCGCTAGACGCATAAGTAGACACGTCTTTAGCCCATCAAGTTTTTGGCGCCGTTGCCGGGGATTCCTTAATTTAGTTACTAGTGCACTTAGGTAGCATTGTCTAGACTAAGGTATCAACTATTTAATTTAATCTAATCTCCGAGTGTATGCCAAGTACTCGCTCTAAAAGCGAAGACTTGCAACCTATAATCCCTGAATCGGAGCGCTTCTTACACGTAAGAAGACGTATATTCGATTTCGAAAATAATTCCAATATTCCAGATCTTCAATTAGATCCGCCTGAACCAGTCGTAAAATCAGAAAACGCAGGGATGGCTGAAGAACAAACTCATCCACTCAAGTATTACGCTAATCCTTCGCAAGGTGAACCGCATTCAAGCATTGCAGCGCCGGCTATCAACCGAAATGATTTCGAACTAAAACCATCATTGATATCAGCCGTGCAACAAAATCAATTCGCCGGAAATCCTACCGAGGATCCGAATCTTCATCTTTCGATCTTTGTGCAATATGCAGATACCGTAAAAGCCAATGGAGTTACCCAAGAAGCTATTAGACTACGTTTATTTCCTTTTTCGCTTCGAGACAGAGCAAGAGCTTGGCTTCAATCTCTGCCTTCGAACTCAGTAACTACGTGGGCAGAACTTAAGAAAGTTTTCTTGAATAGGTATTTTCCACCTAGCAAGACAGCCATGCTGAGAGCTCAGATCAACGGATTTAAGCAAAGAGAAAGTGAATCATTATTCGAAGCTTGGGAACGCTATAAGGATCTACTTAGACTTTGTCCACATCATGGATTAATAGACTGGATGGTCATCCATACCTTCTATAATGGGCTCTTGTACAATACAAGAATGACAATTGACGCTGCCGCGGGTGGTGCATTGATGGACAAAGAATATCGTGATGCCTATGCACTTATCGAAAGTATGGCGCAAAATCATTACCTTTGGGGAAGCGAGAGAGTCGCAACTGAGAAACCAACAAAAGGAGGTATGTACGAAGTAAGTAGTATGGACCAAGTCAATGCGAAATTTGACCAACTAAGCCAAAAGATCGATAACTTGGCCATAACACCTGCAGCCACCGTGGCTGCAGTAACACCTAACTGTGAGTTATGTGGAGTCCCAGGACACGAAGTCTCTGATTGTCAACTATTGGCAGGAACTCCCACTGATCAAGTGAATTATGCTCAAGGAAACCCTTACTCAAACACATACAACCCAAGTTGGAAGAATCATCCGAACTTCTCCTATAAGAATAATAATGCTTATTACGCACCAGGTCAAGCACCAGCTACATCACCAGGATATCAAAAGACTGCTCCTAATATCCCTAGAAAATCGAACCTTGAATTGATGATGGAGAGCTTTATAGCTAGCCAATCTCAGACAAACAAGGACTTCTTAAACCAAAACATTCACACTAGTGAGCAGATTAAACAATTAGTGAGCAAGGTAGATGCATTAGCTACACATAACAAAATGCTTGAAACTCAGATTTCACAAGTAGCTCAACAACAAGCACCTACTGTTGCA
Organism: Lathyrus sativus; assembly: GCA_963859935.3. Lineage (NCBI taxonomy): Eukaryota > Viridiplantae > Streptophyta > Magnoliopsida > Fabales > Fabaceae > Lathyrus > Lathyrus sativus. The sequence goes on from OZ012741.1 coordinate 60,866,792, forward strand.
CCAGCTGGAGTATTCCCTGGACAACCTCAACCTAACCCGAAAGGACATGCTAACGCTGTAATATTAAGAAGTGGCAAGGAACTTGACGGACCTACCGATCCAAGACTTGACAATCCAGCCATGTACCAAAAACCGGATAAACCGACTGAAGTGGTGAACGATCCAGAAGAGAAGGAAGATGAAAGTCGAGAGGTAGTGGAGAAAGAACAACCTTATGTGCCTCCACCACCCTATAAACCACCAATTCCGTACCCTCAAAGATTAATAAGTTCCAAGACGACGGGTCAATTTAAGAAATTTGTCGAACTTCTGAAACAGTTGAATATTACTATTCTGTTTACAGAAGCAATTACCAAATACCCTCGTATGCCAAGTTTCTAAAAGAAATCTTATCCAATAAGAAAAAGATAGAGGATAACGGAACAGTTACACTTACTGCCGAGTGTAGCGCCATAATTCAGAATAACATGCCTCCTAAGCTAAAAGATCCAGGAAGTTTCTCTATACCCTGTGTAATAGGAAAATTCGTCATTGACAAAGCTCTATGCGATTTAGGAGCCAGTATCAGTGTTATGCCCTTAACGATTTGCAAAAGGCTAGACATGGGAGACCTAAGACCAACTAAAATGTCTGTTCAACTAGCCGATCGCTCTGTTAAATATCCTGTAGGCATACTAGAAAACGTCCCAGTACGTATAGGACAATTCTACATTCCTACTGATTTTATAATCATGGACATCTCTGAAGACTCCACTACACCTATCATACTAGGAAGACCATTCTTAGCTACCGCCGGAGCCATAATAGACGTAAAAAGAGGAAAGCTAACCTTTGAAGTAGGTGAAGAGAAAGTTGAATTTGTTTTAACACAATTCTTACAATCACCAGCTATAGAGGATACATGCTATCTAATGGACGTAATTGACGAATGTGTAAGAGAAATGGAGCTGAAGGAGACCACTTATTCTGAAATAATGAAAATTCAAATCCCTCCAATTTTCGAAGATGATAATTGGCGAAAACCGTATCAGGATGATAGTCTAAGCGAAAGTTTAGCACTTACACCGGATCCCATGCCAAGTAAAGATAAACCTACATTAGGATTAAAAACTTTACCTAATAACCTAAGGTACAAATTCTTAGACGTTGAATGTAAAAGACCAGTTATAGTAAATTCCAGTTTAGGAACTATAGAAACAAAGAAACTTTTAGATGTCTTGAAGAAATATCCAACTGCATTAGGATATAACATATCTGATCTCAAAGGAATATGTCCTTCAGTTTGCATGCATCGCATTCTGCTAGAAGAAGATTGCAGAACCTCCAGAGAATCTCAAAGAAGAATTAACCCAACCCTCAGCACTGTAGTAAAAGACGAAGTCAAGAAATTATTAGATGCCGGGATAATATACCCAATCTCTGATAGTGAATGGGTTAGTCCAATACATGTAGTGCCAAAGAAAGGAGGTATCACTGTTGTGAAAAACGCTCAAGGCGAATCGATATCACAAAGAGTAGTGACGGGATATCGAGTGTGCATAGATTATCGTAAACTAAACAAAGCCACTCGAAAAGATCATTTCCCACTACCTTTTATAGATCAAATGTTGGAACGATTAGCCAAGCATTCTTACTTCTGTTATCTTGACGGGTACTCAGGATTTTTCCAAATCCCTATCCATCCTGACGACCAAGAGAAGACTACATTCACATGTCCTTATGGAACATTTGCTTACAGGCGAATGCCCTTTGGATTATGCAACGCTCCTGCAACCTTTCAAAGATGTATGATGTCAATCTTCGCAGATTTTATAGACAACATCATGGAAGTGTTCATGGACGACTTCTCTGTATGCGGGCAGAGCTTTGAAGGATGCTTATCGAACTTAGAAAGGGTGTTAGAAAGATGTGTAAAAGTAAATCTCGTGCTTAACTGGGAGAAATGTCATTTTATGGTCAACGAAGGAATAGTATTAGGTCATGTAATATCCGACAAGGGAATTGAAGTTGATAAAGCTAAGATTGAAGTAATAAAAGATCTTCAACCCCCTAAAACCGTTGGAGAAATACGAAGCTTTTTAGGACACGCCGGTTTTTACCGACGATTCATCAAAGATTTTTCGAAAATCACCAAACCTCTTACTGGTTTATCAATGAAAGACGCTGAGTTCATATTCAATGAAGATTGTCTTAAAGCATTCGAAACTCTAAAAACAGCCCTCATCACCGCACCAATCATGCAACCCCCTGACTGGAGATTACCTTTCGAAATCATGTGCGATGCGAGTGACTATGCTGTAGGCGCAGTCCTGGGCCAGAGAAAGGAAAAGAAACTCCATGCGATTTACTATGCCAGTAGAACCTTGGATTCTGCCCAGATGAACTACGCTACTACAGAAAAAGAATTGCTAGCAGTTGTCTTTGCGCTTGACAAATTCCGCTCTTACCTAGTTGGAGCGAAAATAATCATTTACACAGACCATGCTGCTATCCGATATCTATTAACTAAGAAGGATGCTAAACCAAGACTCTTAAGATGGATTTTACTCTTACAAGAATTTGATCTAGAAATAAAAGATAAAAAAGGTACTGAAAACGTCGTAGCGGACCATTTATCTAGACTAGAAGGTATTAAACCCGAACAAGTGCCGATTAACGATGATTTTCCGTATGAACAGCTGATAGCACAAATAGGAAGCGACCTAGCGCAGTTAGATATAAATGAACCAGAACCCGTGGAAACAATACAGGCAACTGTAGGACTGCCATGGTACGCTGACATTGTCAACTTCCTAGCCGCAGGAGCTCTTCCACCAGATCTAACCTATCAGCAGAAAAAGAAATTCTTTCATAATCTGAAACATTACTATTGGGATGAACCATTATTGTTCAAAAGAGGACCAGATGGAATCTTTCGCCGATGTATTCCCGAAGAAGAAATAGAAGATGTCATTGCTCAATGCCATTCATCTCCTTATGGTGGACATGCGAGCACTTCCAAGACTTGTGCAAAAATCTTGCAAGCCGGCTTATACTGGCCTAATCTATGGAAGGATGTCCACATCGCTGTTATAAATTGTGATCGGTGTCAACGCACTGGCAATATTTCCAGAAGAGATGAGATGCCCCAAAAGGGAATTTTAGAAGTAGAAATCTTCGACGTCTGGGGAATAGATTTCATGGGACCATTCCCATCATCTTTCGGTAATAATTACATACTCGTAGCTGTTGATTATGTCTCGAAATGGATTGAAGCCATAACTTCTCCTACAAACGATACACGAGTAGTAATAAAGCTTTTCAAAAATATAATCTTTCCCAGATTTGGTGTGCCTCGACTCGTCATAAGTGACGGTGACTCGCACTTCATTTCAAAAATCTTTGACAAATTACTATCTAAGTATGGAGTAAGACACCGTGTGGCTACACCATATCACCCACAAACAAGTGGACAGGTCGAAGTCTCAAACAGAGAGATTAAACAAATCTTAGAAAATATTGTCGCCATATCTCGGAAAGATTGGTCATCTAAACTTAATGAAGCTCTATGGGCTTATAGGACCGCTTACAAGACACCCATAGGTACTACACCTTTCAAACTAGTTTATGGAAAATCTTGTCACCTCCCAGTAGAACTCGAACACAAAGCTTATTGGGCGACCAGAACTCTCAATCTAAACTATAATGCTGCTGGAGAAAAGCGAATCCTAGACATTAACGAATTAGAAGAATTAAGGTTAGATGCATATGAAAATGCTAAGATATATAAAGAAAGAACTAAGCGATGGCATGATAAACGCCTATCTAGGAAAGAATTCAGTGTGGGAGACGTTGTACTCCTCTTTAATTCAAGACTTAGGCTCTTTCCTGGAAAATTAAAGTCTAGATGGTCAGGACCCTTTGATATAACTAAAGTATTCCCGAGTGGAGCAATAGAAATTAAGGGAAGGAATAGTGAACCATTCATAGTAAACGGACAACGTTTAAAACATTATCATAAAGTTGAAAATAGAGATTATGCGAATAATCTAAAGCTTTTAGAATTGTCCACTAATTCCCCTGATTAATCTAAACCTAAGCATTACGTCAGGCTTTTGACAATAAAAACAGCGCTTAGTGGGAGGCAACCCATTTACTTATTTACTTATTTTAACTATTCTTTTCTTTTAGCACATTGTTATTTATCGTTTTAGCATTACTGCTACCTCCGGCACCGGTTCTGATCCTGACGCGACTCCCTCCAGACGCCGCTCTCGCACCAGAGGCCGAGCCCGCGGTCCTCAGCAGCAGTAGTTTACTTTTATGTTGTTTTTCATTTTAGCCTTGTACTGTATTTGTGCCTCATTTATATCACAACATTGAGGACAATGTCTGATATAGTGTGGGAGAGGTACCTTTCATTTCAGCACTTTTTCATTTCGTTGTACTTTCAATTCCGTTGTATTTCTTTTAACAAATTAATGAAATGAGCAAATCTGTGCGCTATTTTCTCTAATTTCGAGCTTTCCCCGATTATTAAGCCATACCAGAAAAATCTCTAATTACTCGCATTACCCGACTTACCACCGAATGGTTCGTAACTACGAAGCCGGGAACGATTAAACAAGACCAATACAATCTTGACATCTTCGACCCCCTGCTTAAGAAATTCCATCCCGATCACCATTGCGAGTGCACCTTTAGTTTCAGTTCAAAAGTAACCCCCAGTAGTTTATACTAGCAGTCAGCACCGTCTGAACACAAACCACGTGGGGAGCCGATGAATATAAGCGTTTGATGCCTAATCAATAATGATCCTTCGTATCTCGATGCAAAATGAAAAGAAATTGCACCAAAGTACACGGTCGCAGATAAGAAACGATAAATATGAGAAGGAATCCGTTTCGAGTTGGTTCAGAGGTACTGGTTCTGAACTCGGTAGGGCGTGCTACGGCTCGATCCCCCACAGCCTCCGAATCGGATAAAACATGAAGGGTTACCACACTCGTGTACCAGACCCCGTGCTAAAAAAAGGATCAAAATCGCTAACCGGCTACTCCACTACGTGCGTGCTAAGGCAAAGGGCTTAATGTGACTGCGCTAGAACGAAACCGGGCGAAATAAGATCGAAAAACTCCAGGTGAAATCGTAATGTGATTGCCGATTGTTTCGCTTGACGGGAAGTCGACGACATAGCTTGTTGCTTATGTCATTAGTGTATCGGTAGTGTTCTATCAAAGTACCGGACTATCCGACAAAACGATCCACCGTACGGTTTGTTACGAGTATGCGTGAATAAAAATCTTGTCCGCCGATTTTCAACCGACTATTTGCTTGAGGACAAGCAAAGGTTTAAGTTTGGGGAAGTTTGATAACGAGAAAACGCATCGATTATATCGCTAGATTTCATTGACGTTTTATCGCGCATTCACCGTTTTAACACTCGATTTCTCGAGTTTTTCTTACTATTTTGCAGGTACATCGTTATGTGAGGCTGAATCATGAATTAAGAGGAAAGGAACGAAAGAGACCACAAGGAGATGAAGAAAGGCAGAAGCCTGCAAAAAGACTGCATAATTTGTTGCAGCCACGGTCGTTACAAGGGTGTCACGACCGTGACACCCCAATTTGGGCCATCACGACCGTAAGGAAGTAGTCACGACCGTGACACTTAAAATCCTCAAATAACGAACGTGAAGACCTTGTCACGCCCGTGACAAGGATAAAACTTGGTCTTGACTCAGACTACGTCAAGGCACCACTGAAGACCACTTCTCCTCTTATTTCTCCTCAAGGCAGCACGTGAAGATGACTTCTCCCATTTTTGCTGCCACGTTCCAGCATTTCCTCAACAACTTCAGCAAGGCCCATGCAACAAAGGACCAAGAATCCAGCCCATTAAAGACTCTATAAATAGTACAAGCTCTGTGAACTCAAGGACATACTTCATTATCCAAAATTCCTGCGGAAGCTCTGCCGAATTACCTTACGAACCAGAATTTTCATTCCAGCATTATTTTATTTTCTGTCTTGTTTTATTTGTATCCAAACCAACCGTGTAACAATTTCCAACATTAGGGAATTGTTATACTTTTATTTGTTTCCAACCTTCAGCATTCGTTTTAATTTTTATTTCCGCCTACTCCAAGCCTTCCGGTCTGTGGAAGAAGGAGTCTACTCAGATATTTGTTAATCAGGTTTTTCAATTTATTGCACTTTAATTTAATTATAATGCCTATTTATTCTTCTGCCATGAGTAAGTTATTATTTAATTCTGTGTCTGATTCAACCTCGATGAGTAGCTAAATACCTTAGGGCGGTATGTAGTTATAACAAACTTAACCGGTAAAATATAACCATAGGCTAAAATAATTAATCACTTAACATTCTGGCTGATACTTTTTAATTGAAATAGACCTTTTCGTTACGAGAGTAAGAAAAGGGTATTAGGTTGGGTCAAGACCACGAGAGTGTGAGATTTAACCAGATAGCTAAAGTTAGGCATTTAAATTAAACACAGCGAGAGCGCTTTAAGATAAATTAGAATTATTTAGTTTCCAAAAATTACCTCTAAACACTTATGGGCTAGCGAGAGCAGGCATAGGGCTTTAGGGATAAGATCTGATACAAGACCACGAGAGTGTGAGTTGAGGGTATTTAAACTAGTAATCTCTACCGAATAGATTAAGTGAACATCTTTATAAGCCTAGGTTAGATTGACCCACCTAAGTTAGTATAATTACATACCGACCGCCTTAGTATTATTTTATTAAAAACTTAAATTTAATTCCGCCTTTAATATTCTTAAAAACCAACAACAATCGTGACAACCGTTCGCCTTAGCTAAACTAGAAGTTCATCTAGAACTAAGTAACAATAGAATCCCTGTGGATCGATAATCTTAAATATTACTTCGATAGTCTGTGCACTTGCAGTAAGATACCGCTAGACGCATAAGTAGACACGTCTTTAGCCCATCAACGCTGCCATTTTATTGAAAAATACAAAACAAGAAAAAACAGGGATCGCAATATTTGCACATGAAAAAACGCCTTTTATTTAATGATAAACACGCAATGTTCATAACAGCACAACCCTAAGCAAATCATGATGCCCTGGACAAGACACCAGATTGTTCAACAATTAATAAAACAAAGCATTACTGTTTAAGAGTCACAGGAACAAGCTCCTGAATAGACCAGTTGCACAATCCCTGTCCTGGCGTGCTTGGCTGAATCCAGGCATCCATATCGCAATCGCTGTCTCCTTCGTCAGACTCCGAAGCAGCATTGATGGTCTCATGGCATACTCCACTAGCAGAGATGGTTATTGGCCCTCTGAAACGAGGTGCCCCCACGGCAGGTGTTGATGACGACGGTTGGTATCCGAGCCCGAATCGGTCCATCTTCACAGGAATATCCAGCACTTTTCCCCAGCCCTTTGTCTCACCTGCCTCTACCAGAGCTTGAGCTTCTTTATATGATGAGACGGCTATCTCAGACACTTTGCTCGGCCCGGGACCTTTGTCCTTGATGCGCAACCCTTCAAACGCCTGGCAGGGTGTTTCGTGAATTTCTCCATCGACCTCCACATACTTAAATGACGACAGATGGCTGACCAGGATGTCTTCTTCTCCACACACAGTAACCACGCTGTCTCCGACCATATATTTCAATTTTTTGATGCAGGGTAGACGTGACTGCCCCAGCCCCATGAATCCAAGGTCTTCCGAGCAGGCAACTATATGCAGGCTGGATGTCCATGATATAAAATTCAGTCGCGAAAACCTCCGGCCCCACCTGTAGAGGTAATGTTATCGATCCAAAAACTGTTCTCCGCGTGCCATCAAATGCCCTGACCACCAGGTCACTGGGCGTGCACAGAATTCCTCTGACATCTAGCTTCATCATCGCTTTCTTGGGCAGCACATTCAAAGACGATCCAGTATCGACCAATACATGCGACATTACTGATCCTCTACATTCGACAGATACGTGCAGCGCCATATTATGATCTCTCCCCTTAGGGGTCAAATCGAAGTCGGTAAAGCCCAAGCTGTGGCCTGCATTTACATGTGCTAACACTCCCTCAAGCTGATTCACGGAGACGTCTTGGGGTACGAAGGAAGTATCCAGGACTTTCAATAGTGCATTTCTGTGAGCTTCAGAACACAATAGCAACGACAGGATAGATATCTTTGATGGCGTCTGTTGCAGATGCTCCACAATCTTATAATCACTTTTTCGAATCAAGCGCATGAATTCTTCCACATCTTTCGATGCCGATGCTTTTTCGCTTGCCTGCACTGGGACATTTTCAACCATCTTCCCTTTCCCCTTTGCCCGTCGCTCAGCCTCTACTTCAGGCGATATAAAGATCCTACCACTCCTTGTCATACCTCCGGTACCAACAACATTATCTACAGTCTCAGCTGGCTGCTTGTTAACATCAATCTTTATTCCGTCACAATACACTTCCAACCCATATGACCATGGGACTGCTTTCGTGCTCTCGTACGGGACTGGTCCGGCCTTAGTGATTGTAATCGGTGGTCGCTGGACCGGTGTCGTTATAGTGATTGTCTTGCGAGGAATCGTTACAGTAGCCACATCACTCTGATTATCTGCTACTGCCACTGCAGGTTCTTCAATTGCTGCTCGGTCAAACTGTAATGTACCTCCATCAATTAAAGCCTGAATTCCTTTCTTCAAATCATCACACTCCCCAGCTAGGGTCCAGCATTCCAAGCAATACTCGTCACAACCAGGATACACACCACCTTGCAATAATCGGCTCTTTATCTCGCCTAACGGCGTCTTTAAATCATCGACATTCATAATCAGATTCAAACCCTCCTCAGTTAGAATGGCATTTGCCCCATGGTTAGGCATGGGCTTCTGCACTATATTCGGACCTGCCGTTCCGAAATTGATAGCCTTGCTATCCAATAAATCCTGCACAACATGCTTAAAGGCATGGCAACCCTCTACATCATGGCCCGGAGCCCCAGAGTGGAACTCACAGTGCCTGCTTGCATCATAGCCATACGGAGGGGTTCCCGTTATCGGTGCCAGAGTTCTCTTCTCTACCAAATTCAACCCTAACAACGTCTGTAACAAATCCGCGTACATTGAGGGAGGCTTCTCAAACACTCTCCTTGGCTTACCTCCCTGGAATCTTCGCTGGGCAGGCTGTGCCCCCTGCTGTGGATGTTGTTGCTGCTGCTGTTGTTGTTGCATTGGTTGTTGTTGAAACGGTTGTTGTTGAAATGGAATAGTAACACTCGCCACCTGCTGCGGCTGATTATATTGGTTTCGTCCTCTGCCCCGGCCTCTGCCTCGGCCTCCAAACACTGCGCTTGCATCGCCCTGACGGCGCCCACCAAAAGCCTTTCTATTGCTGCCAGATGCAGTAGATTCCTCAGCTTGGAATCTGCCCTGCTTAATGTTACTCTGAATCTTCTCTCCCATCAAAATTAAGTCTGAGAAACTGGCCAAAGATGTGTGAAACAACTTGTCATAAAACATGTCGGTGAATGTGCCGATGAACATGTCATTCATTTCCTTGTCTTCTAAAGTAGGACGGACCCTAGCAGCCATGTCGCGCCATCTTTGCGCATACTCTTTAAAGCTCTCACCCTTCTTCTGAGACAGCCCTTGCAATTGGACCCGGTTGGGTGCCAGGTCGCTGTTATACTTATAGTGAGCTACAAATGCCTCTGCCAGTTGCTTCCACATCTTTATATTCGTTGGCTTCAATCCCATATACCACTCTAGGGAAGGACCCGACAGACTATCCTGAAAGAAATGCATTAGCATCCTCTCATCAGTTGAATATGCAGACATCTTTCTGTAATAAGCCCGCACGTGCACTTTCGGGCAGGTGTCCCCTTTATACTTATCGAACGTAGGAGCTTTGAATTTGATTGGCACCCTCAAGCCAGGTACCAGACCCATTGTTGACATGTCTAAGCCCACAACACTTTGGTTCAGGACACCCTTCATCTGCTCTTCTAGCATTCTGATCTTCTGGGAGTCATCCATCGGTCCCCCGAAACCTCCACCGGAGAAAGCGTCCTCCTGCTGATCTTCCTGCCAGATACCATTCCCAGCTCCATACCCATCATATCCGTCATTACGGCCAGCTCTCATCTGATTCATCACCGGGCCTCGCCCTCTGTTGCCGTATCCCGGAGCAATTCCAGCAGGTCCAAAAGTCATTAACCCAGCGCCGTTTCCATTTCCGAAACCTCCGTAACCCTGATTGGTCATACCATATCCGTCATGCCCAAAGCCTTGAGCATTGAAACCATATTTCCCAGCATTATCGAATCCCTGATCATTGAACCCGAATCCAGCATTACCGAAGCCGTTGCCTCCCATATTATCACCCAAGTTGACATCACCAAGCCCAACGTTATGGACAACAGTCTCGTTCCCAACTCCGACGTTACCGTTCCCAGCAGCAGTAGCGTTGTTGATATTAGCAGCAGGTATATTGACTACAGGTGGAGCCACTGGTGTGGGATTGCCATCCCCATGAACAGTGTCGACTCGCACAGACTGATGATCCTCATTACCGTGACCAGCATTTCTGACCAACAGAGGCTGCACCATAGCTTGCAAATTCTCCTGACCTTTTGCAATAGTCTCCATGGTCTGCATAAAGAGCTCTAGCTTCTCGCGCATATCTTGCATCTCGTTCTGCATTTGATCCATGATTCTTCGACAATTGGTGCGAGTGGAATAGCGGTGCGGTCGCTGATCTGCAATCCTGAAAAAGACCTGGTACAGAGCAGGAAATAAGATACCATCCAATGATTACCTGTAATGCAATATGAATATGAACGCAATGCAATGTGTGTCTGTGCGTTAGGGAAATTCATTCCCCGATTCTAGTGTGAAGGTGCCAGTGCAGTGACAGTGCTAGCGATATAAAGATCGGAGCTGAATCACAGAAAGCCTCATAATGGTAGAGAAAACCAATAAGCCAAGAATACAATATCACCGAGTACGATAAGAAAGCATGACCTCAACCAACAATCCTGGTGATGGTCAGCGCTATGCAAATAAAGCATCAATACAGGAAATGATCAAGTACGTTCATAAGCCTGATACTCTTTGTAATACCCCAAATTTTACCCTTATATTTAGTCAGTCATTTCGCATATCATCTCATATGTACATTTGCTAACCACTAACAAGTTATGGAGGTGTTTGTTTTGCAGATTTGGTTCCAGGGGTATTTTGGTCATTTTACGCAAATTCTGCTAATTCCTTGAAAATGGGCTGTTATTAAGTTCTGAGGCATTTATTTGCCACTTGGGTCAAGGTGCCGGTATGTTTTGTCAGAAATACGATTGGACTCAGAGCCATGCTTTGTTTGATGTTGAAACATTTCTAAAACAGTTTTGTTTCCTCTTAATAAGATGAAGTTGGGTTGAAAAGGAAGTGGATACTGTTAAGGTTATTTTGAGAAGTGATGCGATCAACGAGATTTTAATTTGAATTTGTTTGGATATAATCATATGGCGGGATATCATTTATAAAAGGCAAAGGAGAAGTAAGTTTTAAATATTTTTGAACTTTGTGTTCATAAGTACTTATAAGTTACAATTCAAGAGGGAATTTAAATGGTTCTGAATTATTATTCATGGATACTTTGAATTTACAATTGAGAAAGTAAATATGAATATTTGTTGAATTTCATTTCATAAATATTTATAGTTTACAAATTGATAAGTGAAGATTCATTACAATAAATATCTATCCTAAATCCTAAAAATTCCTAAGTGTCTTCATGATGTCTTTAAGCTTCTCCGCAGAATCTCCAAATTCACCTGCACATCAAAACAGAACAAACAATATAGAAAAATGTTAGAAGTTGTTTTTGACACTCTCAGAACAATGTCATCATCAAGTGCCGGGAGTGGCACAACCGAAGCTGCGTCCTACCCCCCCGTTACCGATCCGCACCGTTGGCGTCAGATCAGGTAACACCTGTTCTTATCGGTACGGGACATCCGAGAGATAGAAGTAATAAAAGAAGCGGGACTGATTCGTTTTGTCGCGATTGGATTTCCAAACTGATACGAGAATAAGGCAACATAGGCAAGATTGAACTCAGACCCGGATGCCGGCAGGTCTGAGTCACTTTGGTTCCGAAACTTCCAACACCTGAAAAGCCACAAACGCATCAGTATCAGATTCAGAATTTGGAACTCAAAACCTAAACAATTCAAAAGCAGCATCAGTTCTGAACCATATAGGTGATGTCATGAAAACCAAGTCCAAACAGAACACCAAATACAAACTGCATCAAAACAATATTTCAGAAGGCAAATTCATGCGCAAAAGGCCATAAGAAAACATCCTATAAATCTGTCATAACAGAAAATGCCCAACAGGATCCAAAGAAAGGTGTAACAGCAGTTAATGTATCAGAAAGCAAGTTCAAATAGAATAAGAAGAATGAAGTACCCAAACAAGCCGTATCAAGCTGCATCAAAATGTACCAAAGGTTGTCAGTTAGGGGCAAGCTTCAATCAATACGGATGGCAAGTCACAAAAATGTACACCAAGTTGCAGCACAAAGCATAGCGCAGACAGGGGCTCAGTTATGAGCATCATTGCCCCAACAAACAAGTCACCAAACGTGAAGGATCAAACCATACTCACAAGTGAAACCGAACCAGTTCAGAATGCAAACAGCGCAAAATCATAGCACGACTTGTACCAGCAAGGACAAGCAAACATAAACATCTCAGTTCATGAAATAAACAAGCGCACAAACACATGGCTCAGTTAATCAACATCATAGCCCAAATCATCATCACCAATTCAATCAAAAGCTACAATATAACCAAAAGCCAGGATTGTAGTATCCTGTTCCAAATGGTTCAGACAAACGTCATCATTACCGCGTACTCTTCTCGGCGGCAAAGACCAACACAATATCAGCCCTCTCTGAAAGAAGAAGAGGAAAAGAATCTGAGCTGCATCAAAAAAAACGGATCAATCAAAAACGAATCAGTTCGAGGTCGAAAATATCAAACAGAAATACGAATCCATCAAGGAGCTCTGTGAATCAGTATCAGATATCAATCAATCCAACCTGAAAGCAAACCATATCAGAAAAATAATAGAGAGATTTTGATTTGATATCAATCCCAAAACAGATCAAAACAAATCAGTTCAGATTATTAAACAAATCAAATCAGAAGAATCGTATCAGCTGGGAATCAGAAAGACCAATCAAATCCTAAAAGAGGAAACAGGATTCAATCATGTATCAGATGGATCCAAATCGTATCAGGAAACATCCCCATTGGAACTCAATCTGAAAAAACCAAACAAAATCAAATCAAAACAAATCAAACGAATCAGTACAGATCGGTCAAACAAATTAATTTCAGAAATCCAATCAATGTCAGATAAAATCAGAATCGTATCAAAAATCCCAAATCGAATCATCAAAATCAAATAGCACAAATCCAACACGGATTAAAGGCCCAGAAAGATGAAATCTGAAGAGTATAAGAAGGGACGACCTCACCATCAAAAACCCTAACTGGTAGCCGCGAGAGAGAGAGCGAAACCCTAACGAAGAACGGAGATCGCAAACCCTAGGCGTCGTGGACAAAAGCCGCGAACTCAGACGAAAAGGAATCGTCATCATCGTCCATCAAGATCACAAGAAACAGAATCGCAAAGAAAAGTCGAAAGGGTTCGGAATCCGTCAACCAATCAAGCATTTCTGTAAGGCATCATCATCACGCATGGATTAGTTTTGTTTTTTTTTCAGGAAAACGAACGGTGAAGAGCCATTGGAGGCGGGACAACCGGGAGAACAGAGAAAAGCGAGAGACGAGTCAAAAAGATGAGGGAAGCGGCCGCTGAAAGCTAGGGTTCCCTTTGGGGACTCCCTTGATCTCCTTTGTGTGTTACTGACGGGCCGGGTTGGGGCTTGACCACCCAACTTCTGGCCCAAACCATTTTATTTTTATTATTTTTAGTTATATTGTTTTTTTGTTTTGTTTTATTATTTAAAAAAATAATTAAAAAAAACTTTTTTTAAAAAAAATAATAAAATAAGAAAAACTTTTCTTCAAAATATTGAAAAAATAGAACTTTTTTTTTAGAGTAAACATTTTTAAATTAAACTTTTTTTTGCAAGCTAACATTAAATTATTTAAGATTTTTAAATAAAACAACAATAAATCTCCAATTTGCATTTTTTTCTTTCTTCATTGGCTCGTAATTCATCTGATAGCCGTTTGACTCTGCCTACTAACGGGTGTTCATTTTTTTGCAGTTCATATTTATTACTATTGTGTTGAGTTTTCATTTAAGTTTCATTTATATTTGTATCTGTTTCTCAATTGTAACCTCGCGAACCTAATAATCGCGTTTACTTTTCGCCTTTAAATTTCTGCTGATGTATGGTTTAAATTTCTCACACTGTCATTGCTATTATTCTGTCACATTGCACATCCGAAGGTTAGGTCTAACTGTTTGGCCGCCGCGCCAATAGTCCGTAAAACTTCACACATTCAATTTCAAATCCTCAAAACTACAAACTACAAACCCTAATTTTCACAAATGCCTCGCCGCAAGCAAAATTACAATTTTACCCCTAGCATTAGGTCAAAGAGCCGCCGCGCTCATTTTAGGGTTTCCCGCCGTGGAATCCCTAATTTAACCCTAATTACAACTTAACATTTCAACGTAGAGATTTGGAGTTTCTACACTCCACGTAAGCATGTCCTTAAGACATGTTTATTCCCCGTGAAACCTTGACCACAGTCAAGAAGTTTCTAACCTCCCTATTGAGGGGAACTACGATTACTCTGATTCCACTCCCGTAAGGATACGTAGGCACAAGATGCGATGTCTTGCCGAGTAAACTTAGAATTAACCCCTTAGGTCTCTTTTCTCACTTTTAATCCTTTGTACATATACCTTAAGCAAATAAATAAAGCAAATAGTAAACATCTGAACAAAAGGTTCCTGTAGAGTACTACAGAAGTTTAGGGTGCTAGTACCTTCCCTAAATTTAACCAACCCCCGAACCCTAGATCTTTCCCCGCATTGTGTTTACGATGCAAAATAGGTTTTCCCTCTTTTGACCTTTTCCTTCGGATAAATCAAAGAGCGGTTGTGAATTGAATTGCGATTCAAACTAATTAATAGTTTGTGATCCTATTTCTACCGCAACAGAAAATGGCGACTTCACTGGGGAGTCTTCTAAACTTTTGAGGGTTATCCCTAACTTGTTCATATTTATTACTATCTGTGTTATTATTCATTTGCATGTATATATTTGTGCTTTGATTGTGGGACTGTTCCTTGTGCTGTGAGATAAGTCCTACGCCCGGACTAGTGACATTATTATAGGATGGGGATATATTCGATGAGGTTTATAGGGAGTTGAATCCCGACCAAGTTGATTCGAGAATCACCGCTCAGTTGAGACCTTTTCGAAAATGGTTCGGTTGAACGAGTAATCGTAAAAACTTTTTCCATGGTCGATTGGAGTCTGTGATATTGGGGACCGTAGTACCTTAACACCACCTTGGCCTTATTTAGGACGTAGTGCGGGAGCTATGTGGGAGTAATCCTACAACGGCTGCTACGCGATGCTACACTCAAAAGAGGTCCTCTTGAGAATATTATTCACCCCTGAGTCAATCGGAAGGTCGATAATATCCGAAAGATGGGCTGATGACTTTGGGCACTTTTTAGAACCTTGTTCTGCAGGTACAACTAACCTATAGTACACTCCTTTCTGGATGGGTAGACCTTGACTCCGCTCACATACCTTTAACCTAGGACTTTGTGTGTTTTCATGCATTGCATCCATAAAGCATCATATTGCATTAAGATTTCATGGAATTCAAACTCTATTTATGAACATTGTAGGATACCATGGATCACCATAGAAGGCATACTTTGAAATTTACTTTTAAGGGTTTTAATTTGGAAGTCCTAGAGAAGCTAAGAGATTTGGTTCAAGATCAAGAAGAGTTCCAAAACAGATATGGAAGGCTATTGTCTTTGTTGAAGGTTCAAGTAAACGAAGGACTTCTTGCGACTTTGCTACAGTTTTATGATCCAGATTATCACTGCTTCACTTTTCCAAATTATCAGCTTTTACCTACCTTAGAAGAGTACTCTCAGTTGGTGGGATTACCTATCTTGGATAAGTCTCCATTCCCTTTCTTGGAGGAAGACCCTAAAGAACGAGATATTGCTAAAGCCATTTGTCTAAGGATATCCGATGTCAAAAACAATATGATCACCAAAGGGGGGACCTCCGGTTTTCTCAGGGACTTCCTAATTAAGAAAGCCCAATTTTATGCCGATCATAAAGACATGTTTGCCTTCGAGACAATATTTGCTTTGCTTATTTATGGGTTGCTGCTTTTTCCTAGTTTTGAGGGGTTTGTGGACCTTAATGCAATCAAGACCTTCATGAGGAGAAATCCAATTCCAACGCTATTGGGTAATACTTATCATTCAGTACATCTTCGAAACTTTCATGGTGGAGGAATGATTACATGTTGTGTGCCATTACTATACAAGTGGTTTACTTCTCACTTACCCAAGTTCGGTCCGTTCTGGAGACCTAATCAAGAACGTTGGTTGCAAAAAGTTATGGCTTTAACTCACTCTGACATCGATTGGTATAATCGCATGTACGATGGGATATCGATCATTGATAGTTGTGGAAGCTTCAACAATGTGCCTTTGCTCAGTTTCAATGGAGGAATTAGCTACAATCCAGTCTTAGCTCGCCGACAGTTGGGATACCCCTTGAAGGAACCGCCTAAAGGTATTCATGTGGAGAAAATCTTTTTCGAAGATGACAAAAAGCTTCAAGATCAGATTCTATCTTCTTGGAATCATCTGCATAGGAAAGACAAAGAAAGTTTGGGAAGACCTAACTGTGTGTCCATGGAACCATACCTTCAATGGGTCCGAGGAAGAGATATTGAGTTGAAGATGCCTTACTCTCGCCAAGATCCTTTACCTCAAAGAGAAGAACCTGTCCAGTATTTCATGACTAAAGCTGAGACTTTGAAGATCACTTTGAAGAGATCACAACGCGAAACAGAATCATGGAAGAACAAATACCATGTGATGGTCAGCGAGTACGAAGAACTTCAAAAGCAGATTCAGTCGAAGAATGATGAGATACAATCCTACAAGAAGAGAAGGCTCTACAAATATTTATTTTCCTCCGACTCTCCGTCTGCTCACTGAAGTTGTGGAAGATGCTTCTCTAGGACTTTCTAGGCTTTTATTTAGCTATTTTGGTTGCAAGAATATTATTTGTAATTTGTCTTCAATGAATTAAAAGTTTCCTTGGTATTCCGCAATATTCGTAAATATTTGAATTCCATGAAATCTTCATTTGCATTCACATTTTAGCATCATACTTTTGCATTGCATGTGTCTCCCGGTTTCTCATACTCGGTTCTCTCACCTTCCAGTTTTGTCATCCTAAGTTCTCTGCATCAATACGACCCTTCAAAAGGATGGAAGATCAAAACCAAGAGATCAACCGTGTCATCCATGAACTTGAAGATCTTCGAGGAAGTGTAGGGCAGATTTTGGAGATGCTACAAGCTCTTAGTGTGAAGGTGGACACTCAGTCTACTGTTGTTTCTGAGACTATTAATACCGCTATGGAATCTCAACCAGCTGTTACTGTCGAGAACGTACCTCCTCACGGTCTTCAATCCGGTTTGGTGCCTCCTAGTGCTCAACCAGTTCGACGAGCTACCCCTCCAAAGTGCAAAACTCCTAACTCCGACCATGGTAAAGGACCTGCACGTTCGAGGAACCGCAAAATGGCTACTCCTCAACCTTGGCAACACCAGCAGAGTTATGTTCAAGGTTATCTGTTTCCATATGTCCAACAACCCTATGTAGCTACTGTTGCACCTTCTTTCGATCAGCAGTTTCCTACATACCAGCCTGTGCAGTCAGCTCCGGTATATCAAGCACCGGTTTATCAACGACCTTCCGGTTATCCGCCCATGCAAGTTCCTGTCAACCGTCAATGAGTGCCCAACGCTCCTGTTCATCAGCAATCACAGGATCAGGTTCCTTATCCCCGTAAGATTCAGTATAAGCCTTGTCCTCCAATTCCGATGGCTTTTACTGAGTTATACCCCATTTGGTACAACAGGGTCTGATTACCACCCGTGCTTTGGGTCCTCCGCCTAATCCGTTACCTGCAGGTTACAACGTCGCCGCTCATTGTTTATTTCATGAGGGTGCGCCCGGCCATGATCTAGAGAGTTTCTATGCCCTTAAGAAGGTTGTCAGAAATTTGCTAGAAACGAAGAAGTTGTATTTTAGCGATGCTCAGCCGAAGATCGAGACTCCTCTCGGGGTTCCCCGCTTGTCAAGCTTAAATTCTGCAAAGCAGGTTACTCTTGCAGTAAATCAGCCGAATCCAGTAATTATTCAAAGGCCTAGCTCGCTTCATTTCATCAATCCTCAAGATGATATGACCGGGATCAACAAAGAATCTGGGAAAGTTATTTTGAAGCAACGACTGAAAACTGTTGAAGATGTGACCAGCCTAACTGGGGCAAGCCATGACGACTCACAGTGATCGTAAACCGGACGTCCTTCCCATTGAGGCTCCGCCAAAGGAAACTGTTACTCTTGAATGCAAGATTTCATAAACATTTAGAAGGATTTTCCCGACAGTTCATTTGTTTATTTATATGCATTTCTCTTTGATTAAGCATATTTAGCATGTACGAACTTGTTTATCTTCGATTAATTAATGCAACGCATATGTTTGTCTTGAATAAATCCATTCGTTTCACTCATTAAAAAAAAACGTTTTCATAAATCATAATGCCAACTTTACCCGATCTCTTGTTCTGATGGAGAATTAGGGGGAGGATGACGAACCCAAAACGTCAGATTTCTTGTCGTATGCTTTCGATTGAAACCCGCTGATGATGTAAGGCATTGTTTCAAATCCCAAACACTGGAGATATAAGGATGTTAATCCCTAGTCAACCCTTTGAGACTTGAAGTAGGAGTTTTTCTTTCTTTTTAAGAACCTTCATCCTAACCTGGGGCAGGGTAGGTTTCAGTTAAACCGATCGAGCGCTTAGACTCTTGAAAAGGAAGAGCAAACCTTCGAGAATTTATCCTTAGCATCTTAAGAAGTCCAATACAATGACTATCCCTCGGTTACCTAAGGAGTGGGGCAGTCACGAGCCTTTCAAAATATTTACACGACTTGTGCATAAAAGAATATTCAAAAAATAAGAGCCTGCTAAGTCAAAACCTATGAAGGAGACTTAGGCAAAACTGGGGCATCCCGCTGGACTCCAAAGTCAGATCAAAAGACGTTGTCCAGGAAAAAGTTAGGGAATAAGAACACCAAACCAGTAGTTTTTTATAATCCCTATTAAAGAACAAGGTCGTGCGATCGAATTGCCATTAGAAATAGGCGAGTGACTGCCATGTCCAAAGCCTTGATAAGTTCTCGACCATAGCAAATCCGCTTGAGATATGAGCGTTCGTATCCGATTAACTGAATTAGGAGTGGAGAACATCACGGAGAAGGGGTGGGTACAAATATAACTTTGAGCCTTTATATCTTTTGTTTCTTAAACCGTGAACCGAGCCACGATACAACCTTTAAAAGACCTAATTGAAGTAGGACTTCGGTTGAAAGCATACTCGACAAGATCACGTTTCCTGACTCCTACGAACTATGCTCAGAAAAATTCATGTTGGCATTATAATTAAAACTTATATCCCGACTAGTGATTTCGGTCACAAGTTATTGCGATATCTTTTTCAAAACAAAAATTCAAGACAAATATATGTGTGCATTGACAAGCTCAGGATAGGAATTTCAGGCATGACAACTTTGCTTGATATCTTAGAGATTTACATATGAACATAACCCGTGGAACTTGAAGATCCTGCTGAACAGGGGCAGGCAGTTTCCCAATTCGCTTACCAACGCGAGTCTGACGTTCTTAAGAGCTATTTCCCAAAGATTTCGTCGTAACACGATTAATTTGTGCCAGTTACGTCGAGACCTGACAAATCTCTCAAAGAGTTTGAGAACAATGGGGCAACCAGACTCGGTGTTCTCTATAAAATCCTCTTGAGATGACCCTACCTCGCAACGCAAGTATCCTGGGGCACCATGTTTTTAAATGAAACAAATGGCGACTACTATAAGGTCCTTCAAGATCAAGGCCATGTGGTTTCACAACTTTTCTTCATGCACCCGACGAATTTTACTCACGGCGGCCTTCGTTCCCCAATAAATCTCAGTGTTGCAACAGGCTCCTAAACTATTGCCTCTTCATAGTCCCCAGAGAGACTATAAGCTGACAACTTTTTCTTGGGTAACTCAAAAGTGTCCCTCAGGTTTCCTTCTCCCCATGTGAAGACGTGATACTGTACACCCAAGCAGATTACCTTCTCCCCAGAGAATTCAGAACTTTAAAACCAGATTTGGTTCTACCATTGATCTTTCTTACCCATGATTGACGTATTGGTTGCAGAGAACGCAGGGTATTTCCGTCGAGATGTTTATTTCATCTCTCGTCCCGTCTCTAGTCTGTTTCGTCAGCATACGCAAGGGCATAAGCATCACATGCCTATTTCATTACATATTCATTACATATTCATTACATACTCATTACATACTCATTTCATAACATCCTGCATAGTTACATACATAGACATCAACATACATTCATATTAACATATTCATTAACATACGCGTTAGCATGCACAGGTTCATTGTGTCTCTATCATTGGTCGTTACCGCCGAGTAACTGGGTTCGTCCATTCTCTTCAAATAGATTGTCAGCCCTAAGCATAAAATACATATGTGTTTCCAAGTTTCCCTACGGAGCTCGATCCTCGTGGATGACGGTTACTTCAGCTATCTTTCCTCGCCAGGATAAGATATCTACCCTTCAAGTTCATTCCCTCGATGGAGTCTTGATTACCAGTCTTCTTTCTAGCTCGATCCTAGATTGAATCTCAGTCTTGTCGATCGTCAATCCCAACCGGACGTGCATTTATTTTGCACTATCTTTCAAGAAAATCAACTACAATCCTTTACAGATACATACCAGTTCATGCCTGGATAATTTATTATTACAATCCTACATCTTACAGCACCGATATACAACATTTCTCACCTAAGAAGCCGATCCTATCTTCGTTACGACTTGCAGCAAATGGCCATCTCCATGGAGCAGTTGGGCTTCCATTTACCTGTCGTCTGGAAGTATGGGGGGTTTTGAACCAAATCGTATTCAAGAGAGCACGATCTTGAAATACGGGGAGGTTTGAGCGGAATCATATTCAGGAGAGCACGATTCTGAATTATGAAGAAGTTCATTTATCCTTTAGTAAAAGAAGAAACCAAATCGTATTCAGGAGAGCATGATCTTGAAGTACGGGGAGGTTTGAGCCGAATCATATTCAGGAGAGCACGATTCTGAAGTGTGAGGAAGTTCAGTTCATCCTTTTCATATTCAGGAGAGCACGATTCTGAAGTATGAAGAAATTTCAAGAGCCGAATCATATTCAGGAGAGCACGATTCTGAAGTATGAGGAAGTTCAATTAGCCCTTTTCATATTCAGGAGAGCACGATTCTGAAGTATGAAGAATTTCATTTACAAGAAAAAGCCGAATCATATTCAGGAGAGCACGATTCTGAAGTATGAGGAAGTTCAGTTTACCTTTTTCATGTTCAAGAGAGCACGATCTTGAAGCATGGAGAAGTTTATTTATCCTTCAGTAAGAGAAGAATCAGAATCGTATTCCAGGCGCCGACCTTAAATGCGAGGAGATTTATTTATCAGATAAACAGCAGCCTCTTTATTTGAGTGCTTATCCATTTTGGCACATAAGTCCCTTCCAACGATAAGTGACAATTCTCCCTCGAGAAGCTTATCAGGGCATTTCCCATTAAAGTCCATTTATTTTGGCATACAGCCGGTCTTTACCCTGTATATTTGTTACGGAGTTCCGAAAAGTCCGTTTGATCCTGTCACGAGGGATAGTCTACAGAAGCTTGGATGTTATTCTTTGCTCAATGCTCCAGCATTCTGTAATCGATCTTGCAATCGTACGTGATCCAGTTTTATTTTTAGATTCCCCAGTGGAGGCCGTCTCACAGGTGTCATCTCCATTTGAGAATCTCGTTCCTAAAAATGATAATTGGTCGTGTTCGCACCAGTTGACCATCATTTTTAGAATTCCCCAGTGTTGTACTGTGTCTCAGCGCGTCGTTTTCCCCAGTATGTTCTTCTCGTAGCATCTGTGTCGTCGTATTCGTCATCATTTTCGCATTCATCATTCCAGCATACGCATCATATTCATGGCATCATCTGCATTAAGTGGTCCTCGCTTTATCCATAGCATTGCATATCGTCGCATATAAAGGCAAAATTTTCGGTTATCTATATTTAAATCTCTCCACCACGATTCCTCGAGTCTCTGTCACTCAAATCGTCCGGTGTAGCTATTTAAATAGGGGCAACTGTAATACCCCAAATTTTACCCTTATATTTAGTCAGTCATTTCGCATATCATCTCATATGTACATTTGCTAACCACTAACAAGTTATGGAGGTGTTTGTTTTGCAGATTTGGTTCCAGGGGTATTTTGGTCATTTTACGCAAATTCTGCTAATTCCTTGAAAATGGGCTGTTATTAAGTTCTGAGGCATTTATTTGCCACTTGGGTCAAGGTGCCGGTATGTTTTGTCAGAAATACGATTGGACTCAGAGCCATGCTTTGTTTGATGTTGAAACATTTCTAAAACAGTTTTGTTTCCTCTTAATAAGATGAAGTTGGGTTGAAAAGGAAGTGGATACTGTTAAGGTTATTTTGAGAAGTGATGCGATCAACGAGATTTTAATTTGAATTTGTTTGGATATAATCATATGGCCGGATATCATTTATAAAAGGCAAAGGAGAAGTAAGTTTTAAATATTTTTGAACTTTGTGTTCATAAGTACTTATAAGTTACAATTCAAGAGGGAATTTAAATGGTTCTGAATTATTATTCATGGATACTTTGAATTTACAATTGAGAAAGTAAATATGAATATTTGTTGAATTTCATTTCATAAATATTTATAGTTTACAAATTGATAAGTGAAGATTCATTACAATAAGTATCTATCCTAAATCCTAAAAATTCCTAAGTGTCTTCATGATGTCTTTAAGCTTCTCCGCAGAATCTCCAAATTCACCTGCACATCAAAACAGAACAAACAATATAGAAAAATGTTAGAAGTTGTTTTTGACACTCTCAGAACAATGTCATCATCGAGTGCCGGGAGTTGCACAACCGAAGCTGCGTCCTACCCCCCCGTTACCGATCCGCACCGTTGGCGTCAGATCAGGTAACACCTGTTCTTATCGGTACGGGACATCCGAGAGATAGAAGTAATAAAAGAAGCGGGACTGATTCGTTTTGCCGCGATTGGATTTCCAAACTGATACGAGAATAAGGCAACATAGGCAAGATTGAACTCAGACCCGGATGCCGGCAGGTCTGAGTCACTTTGGTTCCGAAACTTCCAACACCTGAAAAGCCACAAACGCATCAGTATCAGATTCAGAATTTGGAACTCAAAACCTAAACAATTCAAAAGCAGCATCAGTTCTGAACCATATAGGTGATGTCATGAAAACCAAGTCCAAACAGAACACCAAATACAAACTGCATCAAAACAATATTTCAGAAGGAAAATTCATGCGCAAAAGGCCATAAGAAAACATCCTATAAATCTGTCATAACAGAAAATGCCCAACAGGATCCAAAGAAAGGTGTAACAGCAGTTAATGTATCAGAAAGCAAGTTCAAACAGAATAAGAAGAATGAAGTACCCAAACAAGCCGTATCAAGCTGCATCAAAATGTACCAAAGGTTGTCAGTTAGGGGCAAGCTTCAATCAATACGGATGGCAAGTCACAAAAATGTACACCAAGTTGCAGCACAAAGCATAGCGCAGACAGGGGCTCAGTTATGAGCATCATTGCCCCAACAAACAAGTCACCGAAACGTGAAGGATCAAACCATACTCACAAGTGAAACCGAACCAGTTCAAAATGCAAACAGCGCAAAATCATAGCACGACTTGTACCAGCAAGGACAAGCAAACATAAACATCTCAGTTCATGAAATAAACAAGCGCACAAACACATGGCTCAGTTAATCAACATCATAGCCCAAATCATCATCACCAATTCAATCAAAAGCTACAATATAATCAAAAGCCAGGATTGTAGTATCCTGTTCCAAATGGTTCAGACAAACGTCATCATTACCGCGTACTCTTCTCGGCGGCAAAGACCAACACAATATCAGCCCTCTCTGAAAGAAGAAGAGGAAAAGAATCTGAGCTGCATAAAAAAAAAACGGATCAATCAAAAACGAATCAGTTCGAGGTCGAAAATATCAAACAGAAATACGAATCCATCAAGGAGTTTTGTGAATCAGTATCAGATATCAATCAATCCAACCTGAAAGCAAACCATATCAGAAAAATAATAGAGAGATTTTGATTTGATATCAATCCCAAAACAGATCAAAACAAATCAGTTCAGATTATTAAACAAATCAAATCAGAAGAATCGTATCAGCTGGGAATCAGAAAGACCAATCAAATCCTAAAAGAGGAAACAGGATTCAATCATGTATCAGATGGATCCAAATCGTATCAGGAAACATCCCCATTGGAACTCAATCTGAAAAAACCAAACAAAATCAAATCAAAACAAATCAAACGAATCAGTACAGATCGGTCAAACAAATTAATTTCAGAAATCCAATCAATGTCAGATAAAATCAGAATCGAATCATCAAAATCAAATAGCACAAATCCAACACGGATTAAAGGCCCAGAAAGATGAAATCTGAAGAGTATAAGAAGGGACGACCTCACCATCAAAAACCCTAATTGGTAGCCGCGAGAGAGAGAGCAAAACCCTAACGAAGAACGGAGATCGCAAACCCTAGGCGTCGTGGACAAAAGCCGCGAACTCAGACGAAAAGGAATCGTCATCATCGTCCATCAAGATCACAAGAAACAAAATCGCAAAGAAAAGTCGAAAGGGTTCGGAATCCGTCAACCAATCAAGCATTTCTGTAAGGCATCATCATCACGCATGGATTAGTTTTGTTTTTTTTTCCGGAAAACGAACGGTGAAGAGCCATTGGAGGCGGGACAACCGGGAGAACAGAGAAAAGCGAGAGACGAGTCAAAATGATGAGGGAAGCGGCCGCTGAAAGCTAGGGTTCCCTTTGGGGACTCCCTTGATCTCCTTTGTGTGTTACTGACGGGCCGGGTTGGGGCTTGACCACCCAACTTCTGGCCCAAACCATTTTATTTTTATTATTTTTAGTTATATTGTTTTTTTGTTTTGTTTTATTATTTAAAAAAATAATTAAAAAAACTTTTTTTTAAAAAAATAATAAAATAAGAAAAAATTTTCTTCAAAATATTGAAAAAATAGAACTTTTTTTTTAGAGTAAACATTTTTAAATTAAACTTTTTTTTGCAAGCTAACATTAAATTATTTAAGATTTTTAAATAAAACAACAATAAATCTCCAATTTGCATTTTTTTCTTTCTTCATTGGCTCGTAATTCATCTGATAGCCGTTTGACTCTGCCTACTAACGGGTGTTCATTTTTTTGCAGTTCATATTTATTACTATTGTGTTGAGTTTTCATTTAAGTTTCATTTATATTTGTATCTGTTTCTCAATTGTAACCTCGCGAACCTAATAATCGCATTTACTTTTCGCATTTAAATTTCTGCTGATGTATGGTTTAAATTTCTCACACTGTCATTGCTATTATTCTGTCACATTGCACATCCGAAGGTTAGGTCTAACTGTTTGGCCGCCGCGCCAATAGTCCGTAAAACTTCACACATTCAATTTCAAATCCTCAAAACTACAAACCCTAATTTTCACAAATGCCTCGCCGCAGGCAAAATTACAATTTTACCCCTAGCATTAGGTCAAAGAGCCGCCGCGCTCATTTTAGGGTTTCCCGCCGTGGAATCCCTAATTTAACCCTAATTACAACTTAACATTTCAACGTAGAGATTTGGAGTTTCTACACTCCACGTAAGCATGTCCTTAAGACATGTTTATTCCCCGTGAAACCTTGACCACAGTCAAGAAGTTTCTAACCTCCCTATTGAGGGGAACTACGATTACTCTGATTCCACTCCCGTAAGGATACGTAGGCACAAGATGCGATGTCTTGCCGAGTAAACTTAGAATTAACCCCTTAGGTCTCTTTTCTCACTTTTAATCCTTTGTACATATACCTTAAGCAAATAAATAAAGCAAATAGTAAACATCTGAACAAAAGGTTCCTGTAGATAGGGCTGGCAATGAACCAAACCAACTCGAAGATAGTTCGGAATTCGACTCGACAATTAAATCGTTGAGCTAGGTTCATGAACCAAATGAGTTGAGTATGAGCGAAAAATTAAGTTCGTTAACTAAATGAGCTGAACTTGAACTATACATATTTCGACTCGTTAGGTTCATGAGTCAACTCGATTACATATGAAAGAATTATACTGTCTTTAAGATTAGGTTTAAATATTTACTTCAAATCTTAGACAAATTTAATCTTCAATTTATTAGTTTTTGAATTAGACTCTCAAATGTATCTCTTGAAAGTTGTGTAGGTTTTGAATTAATAGATTTCGAAGATAAAGTTAAATTTCAATATGATAACTTTTATTTTATTTTAATATTTTATTTAAAATATATATATTTATTTAAAATGTCAAATATACTAAAAAATATATATATTTAAAAAAATAGTTTTTAAGTTCGTGAACCAGGTGAGCTGAACCTAATGAGATGAACCTAACGAGTCGAACCGAACTGTTCGTGAACTTATAACGAGTCGAGTTTGAGCTTAAAAAAAAGTTCGTGTAGAACTCGAACTCGAACTCGAATTCGAACAATTCTTAACGAGTCGAGCCGAGTTGAGGTGAGTTCGACTCGACTCGACTCATTTCCAGCCTTACCTGTAGAGTACTACAGAAGTTTAGGGTGCTAGTACCTTCCCTAAATTTAACCAACCCCCGAACCCTAGATCTTTCCCCGCATTGTGTTTACGATGTAAAATAGGTTTTCCCTCTTTTGACCTTTTCCTTCGGATAAATCAAAGAGCGGTTGTGAATTGAATTGCGATTCAAACTAATTAATAGTTTGTGATCCTATTTCTACCGCAACACTCTTCTATTAACTTCTTGGTCTCTGGATGGCTTGGTCAGGTAAGAAGCCCTTCAACAAGTTGGTTTCTTCGTTTAAGAACACGTCGCACGTCTCCAGCAGTTTCCTCCCATGCCCCTTCTCCGAAGCGATCCTCTAGCTTCCGCTTCTGAGACACAGCTTCGTTTCTGCTTTCGATGGCCTTGTTCAGTGCATTCTGGAGACTATATCGGGTCATCACTTCTTCTTCATACTTCTTGATGCTAGACTTCAACTGCTCTTCGAGGTCGGAAATTTGCTGCTTCAACTTATCTTCCCTCTTCTTATTGTTGGTGAGCGTAGCATTCCAAGTCTTATTACAAGAAGAGATCTCTCGGTGAGCGGCGTCAAGTGCTTTCTTTTTTGATTCCAGCATGTCATGGGAGCTTCTGAACTCTTGCCCCAGACGTTCGCGCTTCTTTTTCTCCTCAGTCAACTCAGCCCCTAGTCTGTTTACTAGCTCGATCTGCTGTTGGAAAGCATGCACGGCCTTGTTTTTCTCACTGCGTATCTGAGCTAGCTCTTGCTCTAACCCTTCATTGATCTTCATCAAGGCTTCTTTTTCTTTCACAACTTGCTCGTAGGCCTCCCGAGTGACAGTGGTTGGCTCTTCTACCGGAATGTGAACAGGGACTGGTGCATCTGGAAATGGCATCCGCAACTGTCTCGCTCTCTCCTGGATCCAAACTTTGTAGGGTGCATAAGCCTGGAAATCATTCTTTCCTAATAGCGGCTTCCCTTTTCTGTTAATACGCGTCCAGGCATGCTGAAGCTTCGCTAACAACTCTCCCTGCAAATCACCGGTGAAGTACAGAGATTCCTGCACTTCTTCCTCCTTTGTTGGGTTCTTCAACGCATATCCGAACTGGTGAACGAACAGAGAAGGGTTGTAATTGATACACCCTTTTCTTCCTATCAACAGAACATTAGGGTACCCAGAACAACTGAAGATAAGCTCAGACCCCAGCAAGTCTCGGTCAAACCACTTAACGTCTTCGGAAGATAGCCTCATCAGGCGCTCTGACTAGCTAGCTGTAGTTACACTATCCACAAAAGATCCCTTCGGGGGAAGATGACTCTTAAACCACATGCTCAACAGAGGCGCACAGCAGTAAACAACCTTTCCCCTTCTGTTTTCATTTTTATAGTGCAATGAGTGGTAGAAGTCTCCGATCAACGTGGGCACTGGGTTGCCAGCAGCAAACAGATGGAAAGCGTCCAAGTCCACGAAATTGGGCAAGTTAGGAAATAACACTATTCCGTATATGCATAGAGCCAAAATACCATTGAAAACCACCCAACATCCGCTCTTGGCATACTCCTGAGCCTTGCCAACCAGAAAATCAAGAGAGAAACCTGAAACCCCAAGCCAAGAAGTCACTAACAGTTCTGCAGCGTCCATGTGCAAGGCCTTAGCTAAGTCCTCCAACTTGGGCTCAGCAGCAGAGTGAATAAAGGGAACTTTGTTCTGCACTGGTAGCTCAGTGAACTCCACATACTCTTCAATGGTAGGCCCCAGAATAAAATCAGCAAACGTGAAACACCTCAATGCGGGGTCATAGAACTGCATCAAGGTGTACAGCCCATTCATCTCATCAGCAGTGGGCTTGCAGACTAATCTCAGCAACCTTCCATGACTCATTCTGAAGCTTCTCCTAACCTCCTCGTCAGCAAGAGATACCAGACCAAGCAAAGGAGTAATATCAGGTGTGGGTAGCTTATACGCAACCGTCTTCCTCAAACTAGCCATGATCAAATAAGCAGAAGTCCAGACACTAAAACTGGGGGATATGCAAATGCACCTGCAGCACAGACACACGTTAATGGGAGGCAATGATAATGATCATGCAAATAATGCAATGCAAGCAACATGCAACAGGGACCAAATGTCGTGGCTGAGAAGCCTGAACCATATCAAGAAGTCTCAGATAGACCCTCTAGAAGTCCTCAAACACCGGTCTCAGATAGACCTAAAACAAAGCTCCAAGACTGGTCTCTGACAGACCCACAGCATAACTCTAACTGGTCTCTGGCAGACCTCATATCATATCTCCAACTGATCTCTGACAGACCTCAGAACTCTCCAACTGGTCTCTGACAGACCTCAGAACTCTCCATAAATACCCAGGATCTCAGATCAAGAAAATAGCCGGTAGTCTGAAGGTCTAGTTACCTGCATAACCCCAAACCCTCTCACAGGTGGATGTCCTAGTAACAGACAAAGGTATGGCATCCTATGCGGTCGTCGGCGTCACAGACTTTCAGGGTTGATGATACGATTCCCAAAAGGAGTGGCATCATCAAATCCTGAAGAGGCCTCACTTAGCCAACTTCCAAATGATCGGTTCCCGGAGTCGACAATTCAGCTGACCAACAACCCCTTCGACCCAAAGGGTAGAAAAAGAAGCCAACCAGAAGAACCTCGTCCGAGTGTAGATTTCATGAGACACTAATGCAAGCAAAGCCGGCACGCGCCCACTATTTTCTACTCTAATTCTAGGTGCACTCAAGCCCAGTTCCGGCTTATCTCTCAATCATAGAACCACCCGTCACACCCCAATACAGCAATAATAATCAATATATATAATGCTGAAAATAAAGGTCAGAAATATAAATCCATACAAAATCCTCGACGGGAAAACAAGCGCTAGGATTGACTCTCTCTAGGGGACGTTGGATCCCAAATGCATAAGAACTATCGCAGTCCTTAGCAGCCAGGGGACGTTGGATCCCCAGCAGAGTCGCCAGTTGTCGCTACTGCGAAAATCGGCGCCGGCTGAACAGAAGAGTCGCCACCGCGCGTTATTTATCCCACGAGAGGGAAAGGAAACGCTCGAGGTAAACCTACTGCAAAACGGGGAAAGGAATGGTCATCGCAACCAAATCCTGGATTCGGGAGTCGGTTACGCAAGGGGAAGGTATTAGCACCCCTCACGTCCGTCGTACTCGACGGGATCCACGCTTGTTTTCTGGTACGGATTGTTATTCTATCTACTCTACAGGTCTGGGGTTAAAAGAAAATAAAATGACTCGGCAAAGTGTCGCACTTTATGCCTACGTATTCCCGTCTGGAACGAGAAATCAAAGTCAACGTAGTTCGCCTACCTACGGGAAAGGAGGGGAAGGTTGCTCGCTAGGATATCGCATCCTATGCCTACGTACTTTCATACAGCATGAAAGATCAGAGCAAACGTAGTTCGGGCCACGTACGACACAAGTCTGTCTTGATTGATTTTATCTCCTTCTGAAAAGGGTTTTCCTGATTAATGGTCCAAGCGGACAAAAATTACGTTTTGATGAGTTCACATTCTTTTACGGAAGAAGTGTCTTTTATTGTGTTTGAAATCTTATTGTGTTTTTCTGTTTGTTTTGAGAAAGAAAGAGACAACACTCTAACCTACGGTTGCGAAGGGAATCAAACTAACCTAATGTTATCATGCATGGGTTAAGACCTAATGTCTATCATGCTCCTCTCCTGCGCAGAGAGAAACAGAGATCCTAAGGGAATAGACGGAAACAGAAACAACAGCAGATATATACAGTAAAGCAGTAAAATGCATGGATGCAGCAATACAAGCGAGGCAAGGGAGTCTCACTCAACCTCGAACCTAGAAAACAATAGGCAAAAGTGAACAGAATTCACTTTCAACCCAACAGGTTAAACATCAAACAATACAGTCAGGGAAAACCAAACAATACATCAGCAATGAATAACAGCAGGAAAAATAAACAGCCACAGCAGCTCTGCATCAACATCTGACTTCAAGTCATCATCAAACAGCTACAAGCTTCAGCAAGCATCAATCTCCATCTCCACAGCCTTCAAGCAAGGTCTTGATTATCAGTCTTCCATCTGCAATGGCTTTTCTTCAAGTCTCAATCTTCAGGAGGAATATCAGTCGACAAGATAGGATGAATGTTAAACAGTCAAATGCCTACCAAGGGTGGCTCATTGACTGTTAACATTATACAGACAATTTTCTCTCAAAAGTTCTATCTTTCAAATACATTCATTGATCCTTCCAAAGGAAGGAGGTGGATATTTGAAAGAGACTTTAAATCATAGAGAAAGAATGGAGGCAGACAAGGCCTTCCATGTTTGGGGAAACAAGCTTTCTACTCTAGGGCTCTGCCTAACTCCTAAGTCCTATACTCCTCAACAATTTCCAGCACAGGAATCTCCTCATCAACTCTGGAAGTTGGACTTCAAGCTCTTGATCTCCAATGGTTTCATCATCACAAGTCTTCAGCCCTCCCAATCCCCAAGCAAACCCAATACCCCACACAGACAAAAGAAATAACCCTAGAGAGGGCACACCACACAGTCAAACAAATATAGACAGTATACTAATAGCAGTAGGGGAATCCTAATATTTTCTAAGGGATCTAATGTCTACCCATAATCCCTATAGTCCCATACCCCAAAAATTCAATCTCTAACTCCTAAGGGAAATGAACTAATCCACCTATGTTATCTCCTAAGCCCTAATTTTGATCATGTTATTCACACCTAAACAAATCTCCTAAAATCAAGTCCTAAAAATATGAACTAAATTGTATATACAAGATAAAGGTTTAATCTAATCAACCTAAAAAGAATGGATTAAAAATGGTAAAGCATCTAATCAAACCAAAATTAACAAATTCATGTATTAAACAAAATGCTATTTATACCTATTTAAAAGAAAAATATGCCAAAAATATGAAAATAAAATGAAATATTAATTTTTTTGTGTGATCTTTTTCTTAACAAAATTATGAGCAATGTGAAAAAACAACCAATTAAAAACTAGCATTTTTCTATTTTTTATGATTTTTTAAAGAATTAATTTTTTATGAAAGAAAATAAATGAATTAAATGGAAAGGGGTGCCATGAGTAATGAAAATTAGTTAAAACAACAAACTGGGCCCAGACTGGGGGGCGCGCATAGCAAGCGCGTCTTGGCCCATTCAAACAGAAAATGATAACAAAAAAATAAAAAAAGCAAAATAGTGCAGTTAGCAAGTTTTGTAGTTGAAATTGGTTTTGGGCCTGAGAATAGGGGTGTGCATAGCAATGAGTTAACGAGCCCAGTCTGAAACTATTAGTGAAACGGTGCGTATAGGCGTTTTCAATCTCCCTCCGTTTTTTCTTTTAATCGCAGCCACACGATTGGGCTCAGAGTCAAGGTCAATTGTAGGATCCAACGGATGTCCATCATCGTCCCCAAATGAATTCTAGGGTTTCTGAAATTCCACCTCCATGCATGGATGTTCCAGTCCTTCGTTCTCCCTTATCTCTCCATGAATTCCCTCGATACAAAGAGCAAAGTTGCTCTAAATTCTTCCCCTACACAGCCATGTCCATAATTCCTTCTAGAACTCAACAAATAATTGAACCCGATGAGTGCAATAACACTGCTCTACCATTTTCACCTGTCATCGAATGCTTCAATTCTCACCAATTCTTACCCTAACCTGATCTACATTCCATGCTGAGTAATCTGAGCCATTAACCTAAGATTATCTTGCATTATCATTGATGTTATGATCTCTAACAGAATTAGTGCACCATGATCAACATCCATGAAACTTGTTCAAACTTGGTGAAATTCATCATCTAACTTATCTTAACCATTCTATGCTAACAAATCCCTAACATGCTGACTGAATCATGAAATTCGAATAGAAATCCAACCTGGTGTAAAATGAAGAAAACAGCTATGAAATTCTCTGATCTGATGCTTGTAATGATTGGAAATGGATCAGGGAACTTGATGATGAGTTATGTATGCACTGAATCTTGTTCAATCCTCTTGGATCTTGCAATCACCAAAATCTTGCTCCTTGGATGATGGAATTGTGTGGCACGAGTTCTCCCCAATTCTAACCAATCTTGAGGTGAATTCTGATCTATGAGTGATGGTGATGAAGATCAGACCAAGAAAAATGGAGATTGATAGAGATTTGAGAGAGTTTGAATTGATTTTGCAAATTGGAAGAATTGTATGAAACTTGGTGTTATGAGCAAAGTGATTCACCAACCATGACATGGAATTCTTCAATGCAATATATAGATGAGATTAGAAACTCCTAGAACTTTGGAGAAGCTTCCCATGCACACTTTCCCTTGGATTTGGATTATGTAACTTTCATTGTAAGTAACCATGCATAACTCTCAAATCTTGAACCAAACTCAAAATTCTACTTTTTCCAATGTTCTCAAAATGATTTTTCCAATCAAAATGACCTATAGTTTCACCTCATTTGGCCAAACTATGAAAAATCTCAAAATTAGGTCATTTTTTATTCATTAAATCCACCAATTTTGAAACCTTGAGCTATGAGTCTTTAAAATCTTTCATGGTCACTTTTCTAGACTCAAAATGTCATTTGTAACAAGTTTGATGTTGTGAAGTTTTCCATTTGAAGCTTCCTTGTATGAGTTTTGGGCATAGGCTTGAAATGACCTGTAATTCTTAGATGACCAAAATACCCTTTGCTTGCCAAGACCATAAGTAGAGTTCCACAAATCATATGACGGCATACCATACCATTATAGAAATATAAGACAATGAGGAACAATTCTTATGTTGACCAGAAATTCATTTGAAATCTCCTTAAGGGGTAAAAATTGCTTGGAAGACAAGTAACTTTCACAGACAAAATTTCAGATACCTCAGATGACCTGTAACTTGCAAGGACCATAACTTGAGTTCTATAAATCTCCTTGATGGCTTCCACCACTCAAATTAAAGGTCTTGAGATCCTCTACAAGTTTCATGTTGGCCAAGGATCCATTTGAAGCTTTCATTTTGACTTATCTTGATTGGAAATTTGACCTAAACTAGGGGATTTTACACAGAAACCCTAATTTAGAAGCTCCTCTTCTCCTTGATTTCTCTTGAATTCTTCTTAACATAACAACATATCCTTCTTTACATGTCAAATGATGAACCCCACATCTCTCCAATAGCCCTTAATGCCTTTCAATCAATCAATCAATTGACCTAGAGTTGACCCAGGGTTGACCCAGATGAAACCCTAGTTGACTGTCTTCAACTGCAATTCTTATGATCACATCAATGACTTGTCTCCTTCTCCAAATGAATTTCTAAGTCTCCCATGATGTCCACATACTCCCCATGCTCAGCCCACAGCTCACAATTTCTTTGATGACCCTCAGATACCCTCAGATAGGAGATGGATGCACTGCTTGACCCATTGACTTCTTTAGCTTTCTAACTCTTTCTGATGACTTGAGTGAGATTGAATTAGAATAATAACCTCTTGATAGGCTCATAGAGATGAGAATATTGCTTGGTCCCTGTTGGATGATTTGCCATGCTATGCTATGCAGATGGTTAGACTATGTACATGACTCTATATGCAAATGCTAATGATATGGAAACATAAACCAAGTGAATAAGGTTGAGAAAATTTCAGGGTGCAACAAGACGCTTGTTAGCTTTCAAATCAGATGCACTTCTCAGAACAGAATCCACAGGAGCATTGCAACTACAATATCCAGCATCCTTGGATCTTTCTAATCGTGACCAGATACAGATGCATACTGGCTTCTTTAAAATTATTTGTTTGCTTTCAGATCAGATGCACTACTTAAAGCAGAATCCACAGGAGTATTACAACTGCAATATCCAGCGTCCTTGGATCTCTCTGATCGTGATCAGATGCATAAGCAAACTAGCTTCTCCCATAAGTGCTTTATGATACGTCAGACATAGTGACTCTCATATTGTATTAATTGCACACATTGATGTTGTTTATTTGATCTTATATATTTAATTATCATGATCTGAACATAACAAACATTATAACATAAAATTGTTCTTTCACAAATACTTAATTGTTATCATCAAAACATAGAGATAATCCTGTAGAGACGAATCTTGCTCTTAAAAAATTCTCACAACTGTAATCAGCCTCTTCTTCTGACACAGCTCCACTTGTATCTGCATCTCTTTCAACCCTTTGGATAAGAGCTTCTAGCTTGGTTTTTCTGGTAGTAGCTGTACAGATGGTTTCTCCTAACTCCTTACAAGTTTCCTTTAATTCTGCAATCATCATTCTTTTGGAGATCTTACCTTTCTCAGCAAATGTAAACATCATATCTGGAACATGTCTTCCTTCAAACAGTTTAAAGTGAAGTGACAGTTCAGGCTCCCTCTTGCTGACATCATCACTCGAGTTCAGGATCCCAAGATATTGATTTAGGATGATCTCACAAATGAGGGAAGGAAATGCAATAGGTAACCTGACAGCAGACTGATTAAATATGTATAGACCAAAATCAAAATTAACTTTGGTACCTATGGCATGAATTATCTTTCCTAGTCCAACAGAAATGGAGGATGTATGGTTGGTAGGCACCCAATTAGTAGCTCCAATTCTATGAAGAATGGCATACTTTACACTGAGCAGTGTTGCAGACAACTTCCCTTTGGATGGCCATGTTGTGACTTGATTTGCAGTGATGATCTTGTAGACCTGGTTGTCTGAAGTATCCAACTCTTTTGTACCATCATTTTCTCACCCCAGATACCTGTTGATCACATCAGGAGAGAATTGCACACACTTTCCTCTAACAAATACCTTCATGAACTCCTTGTTGTTTCTGCTTGAGATTGAGTCAGGTATGTTTATAATGAACTCCTTGACCAGTCCCTCGTAGCATTTGGAAAATCCAGTGACTGTCTTATGCAGTCCAACCTTGTTGATAAGTTCCATTACCTCCTTGATCTCCAGGGCATCCTTACCTAATTCTCTCTCAAGGGTTATTCTCATTTGATAGACATATCTCCATTTGGTTACACTGTGAATGGAGTGGAAGGAGATGTTTTCTAGAGGTGCAGCTGGCATGGGTTTAAGTGGGCTCTTACCAATAAATGTTTGACATTAAAGATGTTAGGAACATCTCTTATGACATCATCTTCAGACTCAGGGCTACTCTCAGTACCTTTCCTTTTCTTGGAGGCAGTTTTTCTCCTAGGTTTGGAGGACCCAACATGAGCTCTTTTTCTCTGACTTTTGTGAGAGTTGTCTTCCAGACTAGGTTTGCCTTTCTTGGTCATTAGTTTCTGAGCTATGCCCGGAGCAACATTCTTGAGGAATTCATCATCTGAAGATACATCAACATCATTGGCAGGAGCTTCATTCAGATCATCATCCTGTCCTTCCTCCTGTACTACATAGTTAGCTAAATGTGCTAGTTTTTCTGTGGTAGGGTTAGTCTTATCAGATGAGAACTCAGAATTGTCCTCATGATTCTTATTCGATATATGAGAAAGATCAAACCTAGGCAGTGGAATGGTGATTCCATGTACACTATGACCTTCTTGGTCTGCATGTGAAGTAGCTGACGATTGGTCTTCACTCCTTCTTCCAGAAACCATACCATGAGGACTTACATTCATCACCGAGGTACTCTTGTGCTGAGCAGGGTCGGGCTTGGTAGGGCTGGAGGTATGTTGTTGAGACATGGTAGATGACTTAGGTTGTAACAAAAGAGGATTTCTGATGGGGTTCTGTGAGATAAGGAAGAAGGTGGATTGGCAGAAGATAACGGGTTTAAAAGGGTTTGCTTGTAGAAGAGGGGGGAATTCAATATTTTGACCAATCAGAATATGATTATTTTTCAAAATATAATTCCCTATTAATTGCTAGAATTCATCATTAATAGAGGTCCTCAACATTCTTAGAGAATTTTTAAATTGAGTATCCTTGAGGCCCCGTATAGCCACTTCAGCATCATTTAGGTCAGAATCACCAAGTTTTACACCAGCCTTTTGATATTGACACCAGTTATCCCTGAGTATGGCTCTCTTGCACACCACAGAGTTCATACTCTTAATGTCACAGAACAGGGTCATGACATCCTGAGTGACATTGCTTCCTTTATGCAGGCCATCTTTCAGGGACTCCATCAGATTCTGATATAGCAGGTCCAGGTTTCTGTGATGTACCTTCTTTGGATATGCTATCTTGACTTTCCTGCTGTCCTCACATTCCTCATATCTTGTTTTCCCATTTGGAGGGCACTTTGGAGTACCTCTTCCTGACTCCTTGACTCTGGTCTTCTTCATCCTTCTAGAATGTCTGCCTTTATCCAAGCATATTTGATCCTTCTTTTCTTTATTGACCAATTTAGGTAGGTTACTTCTGGGCTCCCATAAGTAACAATTATTCTTGGATCTAGATCCACTCATCACTTTATCACCTTATTCATTTATGACCACACACTTATCCTTGGAAAAGTAGGCATTTAAACCTTGATCACATAGTTGACTTATGCTTATTAGGTTAATAGTCAGTCCTTTAACCAGCAAGATATCCCTCAATTTTGGTGTTTTAGGGTTGTCAATTTGTCCAACACTTGTGATTTCTCCTCTAGCTCCATCACCAAAAGTTACATGAGTAGATGACTGAGGTATGAGTTTTATCAAGTGATCCTCAATTCCAGTCATATGTCTAGAGCAACCACTGTCAAAGTACCAATCCTCGTGGGCAGGCATCCTTAGAGAATTGTGAGCTACTAAAGCCATATTCTTGGCAACCCATTGTCTTTACCTGTTAGTAGCATCCTTCTTAGGTTTTTCTTGATGCTTTCTTTTGACATGAGCTCTCTATTTAGATTTCCCTTGATGAGGATGACTAGGAAATCCATGCAGCCAAAAACACACAGATTTGATATGACCAAGTTTTCCACAATGGTAGCATCTATACCCTTGGAATATACTTTTGACTTGGTTCCAGTTTCTGTGTGGTGGATGTTGTGACATTGTTCGTGACATTCTCTTTACCTTTTGAATCTCAGGTTGTAATCTCTTGAGTTTCAAAACAGGATTATGTCTATCAACAAGTCCCAGTCCAGACCTATTACTTGAGTTCTGACCACTCTGCAGAATATCTTCTAGAGTGTCAGTCCCAGGATTTAGCATCCTTATGGATTTTGCCATCTGCTTCATTTTGGATTCCAACAAGTTGACCTCACTTTTGAGTGAGTTTATTGTTGCTAGCTGTTCTATCTTCTCAGCCTCTAATTCCATTATGCACTTCTTCTGGTGCTCTCCTTGCTGATATAATTCAGTACTTCTTATGGACAGCTTCTTATATGATTCTGCTAGTTCATCATAAGTTAGCTCCTCTTCACTTAAGTCACCATCAGATACACATACATTGTTCAGAGCAGTGACATGTTTTGTAGACTCATCTTTTGAACCACTCTCAGAATCTCCATCAGACCAAGTGATAGTTAGGCCTTTTTCTTTCTTTTTGTGGTATGTGGGACATTCCTTTCTAATGTGTCCATATCCTTCACACTCATGGCATTGAACTCCTTTGCCTTGGTTAGAATTCTCCTCAGAGTTACTCTTTCTACTGTTGTCAGAGGAG
The DNA here is from genome assembly GCA_963859935.3 of Lathyrus sativus. Taxonomy (NCBI): domain Eukaryota; kingdom Viridiplantae; phylum Streptophyta; class Magnoliopsida; order Fabales; family Fabaceae; genus Lathyrus; species Lathyrus sativus. The sequence goes on from OZ012741.1 coordinate 60,905,479, forward strand.
GTGTTCTTGGCATAGGGCTTTGACTTATGATCTATTCTTTTGATCAGTTTATTGAATTGTCTTCCAAGCAAGGCTATTGCTTCTGACAAATTCTCCTCTTTTTCACCACCCTCTTCTTCTGAATCCTCAACAGTGTTTGAGACAAGAGCTATGCTTTTGCTCTTTTTCTCTATAGGTTGATCACACATGCCCATCTCAAATGTTTGGAGAGAACCTATGACTTCATCCACTTTCATGTTGCATATGTCTTGAGCTTCTTCAATGGTTATGACCTTCATGGCAAACCTCTTTGGTAAGGACCTGAGAATCTTCCTTACAAGCTTCTCTTCAGCCATCTTTTCTCCCAAGGCTCCTGAGGTATTTGCAAGTTCAAGAACATTCATGTAAAACTCATGAATAGTCTCATCTTCCTTCATTCTCAGACCTTCAAATTTGATGGTCAGCATTTTAAGTCTTGACATTTTGACCATGGAAGTTCCCTCATGAGTGGTTCTGAGAGTGTCCCAAACATCCTTTGCTAGTTCACAGTGGTGTATCAGTCTAAAGATATTTTTGTCTATACCATTGAAGAGTGCATTCAATGCTTTAGAGTTCCCAAGAGCTAGGGCCTCTTGCTCTTTGTTCCATTCCTCTTCAGGAATTAACACATCTACTCCAAGCCTTGTTGTCTAATGATTTTAGGAATGCAATCATCCTAGGTTTCCAATAATTATAATTAGACCCATCTAGAATTGGAGGTCTATTAGTGAATCCTATATCTTTAACCATAGTACCATTATTTATTTCCCTAGATCTCACTCAGAATAAACAGGCAGGATGCCTGCTCTGATGCCAATTGAAATTTTGGCAAGCACGCGATGGATGTTATTGCCAAAGTTATAACATCCACTATGACATTGACTATTGTACTAACTAATTGAACTGTAAGTAAAAGCAGTAAATAACACAGCAATTATTCACCCAGTTTAGTGTCAACAACACCTACATCTGGGGGCTACCAAGCCAGGGAGGAAATTCACTATAAGTAGAATCAATTCAAAGTCAAACAACCAGTTTGCACTTCTCACTTGATCTCTACCCAATGTCACTTCAACCTAGAGACACTCTAGACCTGAGTATTCCCACTCACTCCCCCTCAATCACACCACAGTGATATACAATTCACAATTATAAAATAAATATGAAGAAACACTTCATACACAACTTGATCTTGCTTCACAGCTTTGATCAAGTGACACACAATCTTGCTTAAAAGCTTTGAGTGGCACAACAGCTTAGAAACTACCTAACCAATGCAGCATATAGTTGCTTGGTGAACAAGTATTTCTAAGACATAACACACATGTGAAGAACACATTTTCTTCACTCAAAATTCTCACGTGAAGAACAACCTTCTTCACTCACAAGGACTCTTGGTCTACACTCTTTGATCTTTTCTTAAGTGCTTGATTTCTAGGATTGCTCCTTCTGATATTTATAGTGTAAATAGTCTTTTGGGCCTTGGCGCATAAATTAGGTTTATCTGTAACAAACCATATTCTTCAATCATCTGCGCACTTGTCATTTAATTCAGGAGTATTTGATTCGCTTTAGGGCTTCTCAAATGTCTCCTGTCTTTCAGCTTGAGCTCCTGATTTGTTTCCTGATTTCTAGATACCAAAAAAACTAACCTGCCCACTGGATGTCATACGGTCAATGTCATGACATTCTATATGACATTCTGCTTAACTTCTAGTTAACTTACCCTGCACACAAATCATTTAGTATGTCCTAACATTCAGTATGACAGACATGCAAACTCTAAATTTTTGCCACAAAATGCAGCCAACCAAGAGCACTTACAATAATCTATTTAGGATTCTTAGGAACAAAATTCTCACTATTTTCTTCTACTAGATGAAAGAAATATGTTGAAAATCGATTTTATTTGATCATAAATCCTTAGCCTTTCCGACTCTCTTGCTTATTGTAAGTTCGAGTTTTTTTCAACAATCCATGAAGAATCTTCCTCATGAGACTCTTCATTAGTGACAAACTTTCGGTTTGTGTTGCAATAATTCGTGGAGAACCTTCCTCACGAGGTTTTCATTTGTGAAAATTTCAAATTTATTATCCTCCGTGTTGCGGTGAGAATAGGATATCAAATTATTTATTAATTTGAATCACATCTTTAGCTCACAACCGATCTTTGATTTATACGAAGGAAAAGGTCAAAAGAAGGAAAACCTAATTTTTGCATCATGAACAATGCAGGAAGAGATCTAGGTAAGGGGTTGGTTAAGCTTAAGGAAGGTATTAGCACCCTAAACTTCTGTAGTACTCTACAGGAACCTTTTGTTTAGATTTTACTATTTTGCTTGATTATTTGCTTGCGGGTATATACTAAGCTAAGGGTTGGATAGTGACAGAAAGACCTAAGGGTTAGTCCTAACTTTACTCTCCAAGACTCGCATCTTGTGCCTACGTATCCGAGGTAGGGGATAGAATCAGAGTAATCGTAGTTCCCCTCGAAAGGGAGGTTAGAAACTTCTTGATTGTGGTCAAGGTTTCAATGGGGACTAAACGTTTCTTAGGGAAGCGCTTACGTGGAGTTCGGCGACTCCTATTTCTACGTTCAAATTGAATTGTACTAAAAAAGGGTGAAATTAGGAATTCCACGGCGGGAACCTAAAGCAGAGTACGGCGACTCCTTAACTTACTGCTAGGGTAAAAGTGATTTAGTCCACGGTGGGACACCTAGGCAACTAGGGTTGTGAAATGGTCAAAGGAGAGGATTATTGACTCGGCGGTCAAACGGCTAGACCTAATCCTTCGGACGGACGTTAACGGTAAATAATGTAAATGACAAATTACATGTCAGCATTGAAATATAGGAAAGTACGAAAGCAGTAAAAAAGTGCAAAGGGACGATACACTCGTGTAAATTACAACCCAAAAATGAAACATAATAACGAAATAGAAGCGACAATTGCCTCGCATAAATTACAACCCAAAAAATGAAAATGCGAAAAGTATGGGGAATTAGTAAATGTACAATGATATAAAATTAAATGAAAGCAAAGGGGGAAGGTTAGAGATCAAATCCGCAATTAGGTGACGGTTCGACTGAAAGTGAAATGTTCAAATTAAACATATTTTGAGAGTTTTTAATATTTTCGAATTGTTAAGAAAAAGAGTTTTTAATTTTTAAAAGTTAATTCTTTTTTTATTATGTTGGATTTTAAATTGTTTTTAGTGCTAGAAATTAATATTTACAAATAAACTAATTACTAAATTACAAAAGTTCATTTTAGTTAGAAAAGAAAAAGAAGTTGCATCACATCTTTAAAATGGTTTTAAATATAAAATTAAGTTCTTATTTAAATATGATTTTAATGTTATGTTTGTGAAATAGATTTTTTTTTTAAATTACAATAATTTAATTAGGATTTATATTTTTCAGAATTAAAATAATTTAATTAAATTACTAAAAAATAAAGAAAATAATAATAATAAAAAAAGAATATAAAGGGAGAAGCTGAAGACTTTAGGGTTTGTAAACCCTTTTTCCTTCTCCTTGTACCTGTGGCGGCGGTGCCTTCCTCAAGGGAGTGGTGGCTGTGATTTTTGTTGCCTTATCCCGTCCGTTTTCGAGAATCTTCATCTTGCTTCTATTCTCTTCTCCCTGTTTGATTTCTTTCTTCTCTTAGTCCACCCATTTTCACCTTTTCTGCATGCTGTGAAAAAAAGCAAAAATGTGAACGAAAATAGAATATCATGAGGGTGCCACTTATGGTTGAATTTTCTTTTATGATGTTGTTGTCCGTTTTGAGAGGGCGATGATGATGACGAACTTTTTTGTCTCTGAGCCTTGGTGTCTTTTTGACGGTTTGGACAACGATGGTGTCTTTTCGTCCGATTGTTGGTGGTCCGGCCGATGATGAATGACTTTGAGGCTGTGGTGGGCGATTGAATGACGGTGGTAGTGATCCCTTAGAGGGATTTACGGTTGCCGAATTCTGATCTTGATGTTTCTGGGTTTTCGAATTCTTTTCCTTTGATGCTCGCCACCTTTTATTGTTCTTCGGTTTTCTAGAAAAATCCTCCCCTTGATGAACTTCTGGGTTCTCATTTTATATTGTGGCTTTTGATCCCTCTGGGCTTGAGCCTTGTTATGATTTTTCTGCTAAAACTGTGGCTGGATTGTTGCTTGGATTTGCGTTTTTCCAGGATTGATTGTTGTTGATTGGTTGCGTTTTTGACGATGATTTTTCAGTTTTGGTTTTGTTTTGGAAACACTAGATTTTCGGAATGTTTGTTGCTGAGGCTGGAAACTTGGAAAGTTTGTTGCGTTTGATCCGTTGTGGTTCCGAATTTTTGAGAAATGTTGTTAAGGCCCTGTTTGGCAAAACCCTTTTTTAGAAATAAATGCTTTTTCCAAAAGCACTTATTTTCAGAATCACTTTTTCTAAAAAAACACTTTTTCTAAAAAATCCCTTTTTCTCTCTCTCTCTTGGAACAAAAAAGAACAGATGTTGCCGAATTCGCCAAGGTCGGAAAATAAGTCGGGAGCTGGCTTTGACTTCGTCATTGCCCTCCCGACGCGCCCGATGATGATGTTAAGCTGAGGGTATCGGAACCACTTTTCTAACCGTTTAAAAAATGCTTGTTTGCTGTTGACTTGCAGGCTCGAAGAAAAAAGATCGAAAATTCGAAGAACTCGGAAGCAGAAGAATTTTTAGGATAATTTTAGGAATTTAGAAATTTATCTTTGTAATTACTATTTCTTTTCCAATATTGTAATAAAACAACAAATTGAAATGAATAAAAAATCCAATTATTTCCCCAATTGCCTTTTACAATTTCTGATTTCAATTCCCGATTAAAATATCCTAATAAACTTAAACGAATAACATCATCTGAATAAATCCAACTTGTTCGATTAAATCCAAATGGCTAAACTCTTCATCCAAATAAAATCAAATTGATTATTTTCTTGCAATTACCTTCCTGATTAAATTGTTCGAAGAAATTTTTCTGATTAAACTCAAATGAATAAACTCAACCGACTAAATTTACTAGATTAAATTCCAATAGATAAGCCATCCAATCAAACTCAACCCAACTAAATCCAATTAATTTCAATTATCTAATTAAACTTAAAAGAATAAATTCCGTTAATTAAAATTTATCCGACTAAGTTTATTGGACTAATTCACCTAACACTCCATCAGATTAAGCTCAAACAAAAAAATCCAAATATACTAAATTAATCTGATTAAATTCCTCTAACGAAATTTACTCGATTAAACCGGGACATGCGGCCATGAACAGATAACCAGAGAAAATTCAATTAACAGCAGAACTAACTATCTTTTGCATCGAAAATTCAAAACGCATCTTGACTGCTTTAACTCGGCCACCTGAATCAGCTTGACTACCCGTCCTAGTCAAAATAACAAGCTTCTCATTATAAATTCTAACACGAACCAAAATTCCACTGCTTCCTTCCAAAATCGACCGATGACCAGCAGAAAGCAGGAAGACGTGCGTCTGTTAAAATAAATTCCGCAAAGCCAATTCTCGCACCGAGTTAACCTGAATCTAATTCTATCGCAACACACTCAGCTCCATATGGTTTAGGAATCAAACAACCTTTCTGAAATTCAACCGATGGCTAAATTTCGGCTCTTGAATAAACTGTGTTGTGTCACGAGAAATCTGACGTCCGAACTGCCGTAAAATTCAGCTCACCCTCCAATAAATCATAGAACTCGGAGATGGAAACCCTAATCACTTGAAGAATTCCTGAAGACGACCCAGCTTCATAAATTTTCAGTAAACTGTGAATTAATGACTATTTTCCCTTCGTAAGTTAAAGAGCTCACAATGTGACTTTTCCTGCAAAACCAAACAGACTACACAAACCCGGTAGCGGTCAGATGAGATATAATGCGAAATGAGATGGAATGCAAAATGACTCGACTAATCTAAGGGAAAAATTTGGGGTATTACATTTTCCTTTATTTAAATAACTTCACCGGATGATTTGAGCGACGTAGGCTCGAGAAATCATGGTGAGAGGGATTTAAATATAGATAACCGAAAATTTTGCCCTTAGATGCAGTGATATGCAATGCTACGGACAAAACAAAAATAAACTATAATGCTGACAATGTCATGAGTCTAGTATGGTGCGTATGATGAAAATGCTAAATGCAAAGATGTAAATGACACGATGACACAGGGGACAGACGCGACGAATAAACCAAACTGGGGAATACGACGCACTGGGGAAACAACACGACACTGGGGAATTCTAAAGTGATGGCTAACTGGTGCGAGCACGGTCAATTGTCACTTTAGAAATAAATGGTAAGAAATGGGGTCCTCCATGGAGATGGCACCGGTGAGACAGCCTCCACTAGGGGATATCTAAGAGTAATTGTTCAACATGTTCAAGCATGACCGGGTGATACTCTAGGATAAAAGGTAAAACTGGATCCGCACGGCTGTAGGACCAAGTAAACAGAATGCTGGAGCATTGAGCAAAGAATAACATCCGAGCTTCTGGAAACTTTCCTCGTGACGGGATCGAACGAATTTTTGGGGATCCGTAGAAAATATATAGGGTAAACCGGTTGTATGCCAAAATAAATGGACTTTAACGGGAAATGCCCTGATAAACTTCTCGAGAGAGAACTGCCACTTATCGTAGGAAGGGACTTAAATGCCAAACTGGATAAGCTCTCAAATAAAGAGACAGTTGCTTATCTGGGGATAGATGAAAAATTGCTTGATAAGCTCCACTAGAGGGACCGTCGCTCATCTGATGACATAAGCTTCTATGATCAAAATATGATTCAGCTTCTTCTTTTACTAAAGGGTAAAATAAACTTCCCCCATACTTCAAGGTTTGCATGCCATGAACGAGTCTCGATTCTTCTTCTTACTCAAGGGTAAAATAAACTTTCCCCATACTTCAAGGTTTGCACACCTTGAACGGGTCTCGGTTCCTTCTCTTACTCAAGGGCAAAATAAACTTCCCCCATACTTCAAGGTTTGCACGCTCTGAACGGGTCTCGGTTCCTTCTCTTACTCAAGGGTAAAATAAACTTCCCCCATACTTCAAGGCCTACAGGCCATGAACGGGTCTCGGTTCCTTCTTTTACTCAAGGGTAAAATAAACTTCCCCCATACTTCAAGGTCTGCATGCCATGAATGGATCTCGGTTCCTTCTTTTACTCAAGGGTAAAATAAACTTCCCCCATACTTCAAGGTCTGCATGCCATGAACGGGTCTCGATTCCTTCTTTTACTCAAGGGTAAAATAAACTTCCCTCATACTTCAAAGTTTACATCCCATGAACGGGTCTCGGTTCTTCTTTTACTAAAGGATAAAATAAACTTCCTCCATACTCCAAGGTCTGCATGCCATGAACGGGTCTCGGTTCCTTCTTTTACTCAAGGGTAAAATAAACTTCCCCCATACTTCAAGGTCTGCACGCCATGAACGGGTCTCGGTTCCTTCTTTTTCTCAAGGGAAAAATAAACTTCCCCCATACTTCATGGTATGCACGCCATGAACGGGTCTCGGTTCCTTCTTTTACTCAAGGGTAAAATAAACTTCCTCCATACTTCAAGGTCTGCGCGCCATGAACGGGTCTTAGTTTAAACCTCCCCGCTCTTCAGGATGAGAGAGCAATGGGAACCAGCTGCTCGATGGAGGTGGCCACTTGCTGCAAGTCATGATGAAGATAGGATAAGCTTCTCAGGCGAGAAATACCGCTTATTTGCAAGAGTAGCAATGATAAGCTTCTTGGATGAGAACTTCTTGTAGAGGTTGTAAGATGTAAATTGTAAGGTTGTAATGTGATGATAAGCTTCTCAGGTGAGAACGGTCGCATACCGATTGTAAGATGTAATGATGTAAGGATAGGCTTCTTGAAAGATAATGCAAAATAAATGCATGTCCAGGTAGGTTTGACGACCGACAGGACTGAGGTTCACTCTAGACTTGAGCTAGAAATAATATGTCAAATAGGACTCCATTGAGGAAATGAACTCAAATGGGGATTATCTTATCCGGGCGCGGAAAGATAATTGAAATAACCATCATCCACGAGGTTCGAGCTCTGTGGGGGAAACTGGAAAAGAGTATGTATTTTATACTTAGGGCTGGCGAGCTACTTGGAGAGAGCAGACAAACCCAGTTACTCAGCGGTAACGACGAAGGATGACAAGGGTAGCAAACATGCCGATGCTAATGCTTGTGTCAAGGTGTATGTTAATGTGTATGAAAATGCTATGAATATGTTCATGCTTAGGCTTATGCATACGCCTACGCTGACAAGACAGATGAGAGGAGGAACCATGAGATGAAATAAACGTCTCGACGGGAATACCAGGCGACCTCTGCAATAGTACATTTGTCGAGGGATAGGAAAATTTGATGGTAGAACTGAATCTGGCTTCAAAGTTCTAACTTCCCTGGAGAGAAAATAATCCACTTGGGGATACGGCATCATGACTTCCTTATGGGGATACGACCTCTCTAGAGAGTAAGATATCATGACTTCACTGGAGGGATTGCTATCATGAATCATAATTAGCTAAGGAAAATCTCAGGACTAGAGAATTCCAGGGATAAAATAAATATCCGCTTTGTGGGGAAGATGTGGAGCTAGGCAGCTTCCTGGAGAAAGCGTAGCGACTTCCTGGGAATAATACATCGGCTTCCTGGGAGAAAGGTGCATCCAACTTCCCTAGGGATAAACTATATCAGACTTCCCTAAGGAGAGTTCATCAGACTTGCTGGGGAGAATTCACCAGACATTCCCGGGGAAAGTATCTCTACTTCTTGGGGAGAATATGGTCATCTCCGGGGGAGTATTTCTTGAGGAAAGTAAGGCAATTTCGCTGAGGAACAGATGATTTCACTTGAAGATGGGTCTTCAAGGACACAAAACATATGGAAGATATCGGGGATATCTTTGCAGTCTTAAGAGTCATTGGGGATTTATCGGATGGATCCCAAAAGTGTTGTCAACTTAAAGTCTCGCTGGGGACTATTTCCTGAGGAAAGCATGGTAGCTTCGTGCGGAAAAGATGATTCCACATGAAGATGGGTCTTCAAGGACACTAAACATATGGAAGATACTGGTATGATCTCTGCAGTCTTGAACGTTACTGGAGATTTCTGAATCCGTCCAACGTGTTGTCAGCTTAAAGTCTCGTTGGGGACTGCGTCAGTTTAAAGTATCGCTGGGGACTGTGTCGGCTTAAAGTCTCGCTGGGGACTGTATCGGCTTAAAGTATCGCTGGGAACTGTTCTGAGGCAATGGTTTAGAAGTGTTTCCGCCATGATGAGATTTACTATGGAATGAAGACTATCGGGAGTAAAATCCATCGGGTGCATGAAGAATATTGTGAAAACACAGTAGTTTTGATCTTGAGGGACTTTATAGTAGTCGCCATTTTGAAAAATATAATTCCCCAGAGTACCTGGTTCAAGAGAGTCATCTCGAGAGGATTTTATAGAGAAAATGGAGTCTAATTGCCCCACTGTTTTCAAACTCTTGGAGAGATTTGTCAGATCTCGACATAACTGGCACAGATCAACCGTGTTACGACTGAGTCTACAAGAATAGCTCTTAAGTACGTCAGGCTCGCATCGGTAAGCAATTGGAGAACCACCTGACCCTGTTTAGCAGGATCTTCAAGTTTTGATGTCCATATGTAAATTTCCAAGATATCAAGCAAAATCAACATGCACGAAATGCTAATCCTGAAACTGTTAATGCACACATATATTTGTCTTGAATTTTTTTTTTGTTTTGAGAAAGATATCACCATAACTCGTGACCGAAATCACTAGTTAGGATATGAGTTTAATTTGTAAAGCCAACATTAAATTGAGCATAGCTCGTAGGAGTCAGGAAACATGATCTCATCGAGTATGCTTTCAAGAGAGATCCTACTTCAATTAGGTCTTTTAAAGGTTGTATCGTGGCTTGGTTCACGGTTTAAGAAACAAAAGATAAAGGCTCAAAGTTTGTTTGTACCCACCCCTTCTTCGTGATGTTCTCCAATCCTATATTCAATTAAGTGGGTGCGAGCACTCATATCTCAATCGGATTTGATATGGTCGAGAAACCATTAAGGCTTTGGACATGGCATTCACTTACCTATTTTATTTTGTGTTTGATCACACGACTTTGTTCTTTACGGGGAATTCTTTATTGTAATCCCTTTTGTGTTTTTTCATTTTTATTCCCTAACTTTTGCCTGGGCGGTAGGGCTGGAAATGAGTCGAGTCGAGTCGAACTCACCTTAGCTCGGCTCGACTCGTTAGAATTGGTTCGAGTTCAAGTTCGAGTTTGAGTTTGACACGAACTTTTTTTTAAGCTCAAACTTGACTCATTATAAGTTCACGAACAGTTTGGTTCAACTCGTTAGGTTCATCTCATTAGGTTCAGCTCACATGATTCACGGACTTAAAAACTATTTTTTAAAATATATATATTTTTTAGTATATTTGACATTTTAAATAAATATATTTTTTAAAAATAAAATAAAAGTTATCATATTGAAATTTAACTTTATCATCGAAATCTACTAATTCAAAACCTACACAACTTTCAATAGATACATTTGAGAGTCTAATTCAAAAACTACTAAATTGAAGATTAAATTTGTCTAAGATTTGGAGTAAATATTTAAACCTAATCGTAAAGACAATATAATTCTTCTCAAATGTAATCGAGTTGACTCATGAACCTAACGAGTCGAACTATGTATAGTTCAAGTTCAACTCATTTAGTTAACGAACTTAATTTTCCGCTCATACTCAACTCATTTGGTTCATGAACCTAGTTCAACGATTTAATTGTCGAATCGAATTCCGAACTATTTTCGAGTTGGTTCGGTTCATTGCCAGCCCTACTGGACGGCGTCTTTTGGATTTTGACTTTGGAGTCCAGCGGGATGCCCCAATTTTGCCTAAGTCTCCTTCATAGGTTTTGACTTAGCGGGTTATATTTTTTTGAACGAGTCGTGTGACTCTTTTGAAGGCTTGTGACTGCCCCACTCTTTAGGTATTCGAGGGATGGTCATTATATTTTTTGACTTCCTAAGATGCTAAGGATAGATGGATTCTCGAAGGTTTGCTCCTCCTTTTTGAGACTCTAAGCGCTCGATCAGCTTAACAGAAAAACTACCCTGCCCCAGGTTAAGGTGAGGGTTTTGTTATTTGGAAAAGAAGAAACTCCTACTTCAAGGCTCAAAGGGGTTAACGAGGGATTATCTGCCTTATATCTCCAGTGTTTGGGATTTGAAACAATGTCTTACCTCATCAGCAGGTTTCAATCGAAAGCATACGACAAGAGATTTTATGTTTTGGTTCATCATCCTCCTCCCAATTCTATATCAGAGCAAGAGATTGGGTAAAGTTGGCATCATAGATTATGAAAAATATTTTTTGTGAGTGAAACGAATTGATTTCTTCAAGACAAACATGCATTGCATTAATTATTCAAAATGGACAAGTTCGTACATGCTAATTATCCTTAATCAAAGAAATAAAGTACATATAAATAAACCAAATGAACTCTCTGACGAGTTTATGAAGTCTTCGTGTTCAAGACAGGCATGGTAGTAGTGGTTTCCTCTGGAGGAGCCTCACTGGAACGGGGAGCGTGGATACACTCACTGCGAGTCGTCTTGCATGCCCCAACTATGTCTTCCACTGCTTCATTATCAGTCTTCAAGTATTCCTTCGGAATAACTTTCTCGGATTCTTGGTTGATCACGGTCACATCGTCTTGAGGATTACTGAAATGAAATGGACTAGGCTTCTAAGCAATTATTGGCTTCGGCTAACTCACTGTAGGAGTAACATGCTTAGATATGTTGGAAACAGGCTTTGCAGAGCTTGATCTTGGCAAATGGAAAACCTGGAGAGGAGTTCTGATCTTCAGTTGAGGATCATCAAAAGACAAAATCTTCTCTTCTAACAAATCTCTGACAATGTACTTGAGAGCATAACAATCTTCCAGATCGTGGCCCAGCATACCCTCATGAAATAAATAATGAGCGGAGGCGTTGTAACTGGCAGGAAAAGGATTACGAGGTGGACCCAAAGATCTTGTAGTAATCAGACCTCATTGCACTAATGAGGGGTACAACTCAGCAAACGTTATCGGAATCAGAGGACAAGGTTTGTATTGTCTCCTATTTGGACCATTCTGGCGAGGTTCTTGCTTCGTAAGCTGTTGACTGGCACAAGCGTTGGGCGCTCATTGACAGTTGACAGGAGCTTGTGCAGGATGATAAACAGGAGGTTTTTGATATACCACATGCCGATAGACTGGAGCCTGTTGCACAGGTTGATAAGCATGAAACTACTAATTGAAGAGATGTGCAATAGTATCTACATAGGGTTGTTGAGCATACCGAATGGGATAACCTTGAGCATAATTAGGTTGACATCGTCAAGGTTGATGAGCATCCATTTTACGGTTATCTTTCTCGAGAGACTCCTCAGGCGTGTAGCTCTTTTATGATGGTCAAAGCTCGGAGCTTTGCGCTGCGGAGGACTGACTTGTTGAACTGGTTGAGAAATAGGACACACCAAACTGGGTTGAAGACCACGAGGAGGTATGTTCTCAATAGTAGCAGCGGGTTGAGGATCTGCAACAGTATTGGTAATCTCAAATACAACATCAGGCTGAGTATCCATCTTTGCATTAAGAGCTTGTAGCATCTCCATAATCATCCCCACACTTCCTCGAAGATCTTCGAGTTCATGGCTGACACGGTCGATCTCTTGGTTTTGTTCTTCCATCCTTTTTCGAGCTTGGGCTCTAGTGTTGTACTGATGCGGATGATCCAGGGTGACGAAACTGGAAGGCGAGAGAACCGAGAATGAGAAACCGGGAGACACATCAATGCAAAAAGTATGATGCTAAGATGCAAAATGCAGATGAAATGATCTCGTGGAATTCAAATATTTACGAATATTGCGGAATAACAAAGAAGCTTTTATTAATTTGAAAAATGGATTACAAATAATATTCTTAAAAGAAAAGTCTTAACAAAAATGGATTACAAATATCCTTGATATGCTCTTCTAGTTGGGCCTTTTCAAGGATGAGCATTGTCTTCAGAAGGTAGATTGAGGGTCGGAGGAAAATAAATCCTCCATTAAAACCAAGCAAGGGTACGTTGGAAAAGTCTCCACAACTGTTGGTGATCATATTGCCCTTGATGTCGGATAACCTCGAACATATGGCTCTAGCAATGTCTTGCTCTTTAGGGTCCTTCTCCAAAAAAGGGAGGGGAGATCCGTCCAAAGTAGTATACCCCACCAATTGAGAGTAATCTTCTAAAGTAAGCAATAGCTAATAATCTGGAAATGTAAAGCAATGATAATCTGGATCCTAGAATTGTAACAAAGTAGAAAGAAGTCCATCGTTTACTTGAAGTTTCAACAAAGGTAACAACTTTCCATATTTGTTTCGGAATCCTTCTTGATCTTGAACCAAATCTCCTAACTTCCTTAGGTCATCCAACTTAAGATTCTTAAAAGAATATTTCAAAGTATATTTTCTATTGTAATCCATGGTATCCTGCAATGTTCATAAGTAAGGATGAATTCTATGAAATCTAATGCAATGTGATGTTTTATGGATGCAACTCACATACACATACAAACAAAGTCCTAGGTTAGAGGAACAATGAATGGAGTTAAGGTCTACCCATACCCAAAAGGTATATACTATAGGTTAGTTGTACCTGCAGAACAAGGTTCTAAAGCAATGCCCAAAGTCATCAGTCCATCTTTCAGATATTATCAATTTCCCGACTAACTTGGTGGTTGATAATATTCTCAAGAGAACCTCTTTTGAGTGCAGTATCGCATAGCAACTATTTTGGGAATACTCTCTTATAGTCCTCGCACTACGTCCTAGATAAGGCCAAGGTGGTGTTAAGGTACTACGGTCCCTAATATCACAGGCTCTAATCAAAGATAGTAAGTGTTTTCACGAATACTCGTTCAACAGAACTACCTTTCAAAAAAGCCTCAACTGAGCGGTGATTCTCAAGTCAGCTTGGTCGGGAATCACTCCATATAAGCCACGTCGAATATATCACCTCCTATAATAAGTTCACTCAAGTCCGGGTGTAGGACTTATCTCACAACAAAATAGATACCCCAAGCAAGGTACAACAAATATATATACAAGAAAGCAAGCAAATACCGACGCAAATAGCAAAAAATAAAACAAAGTAGGGGTAACCCTTAAAAGTTAGTCGTTTATCCCCAGTGAAGTCGCCATTTTCTGTTGCGGTGAGAATATGATATCAAATTATTTATTAATTTAAATCACATCATTAGTTCACAACCGATCTTTGATTTATCCGAAGGAAAAGGTCAAAAGAAGGAAAACCTAATTTTTTTCATCGTAAACAATGCGGGGAGAGATATAGGTAAGAGGTTGGTTAAGCTTAGGGAAGGTATTAGCACCCTAAACTTCTGTAGTACTCTATGTTAGAAAACATATTGGTTCTTAATAATATCTCTATGTTTTGATGATAACTATTATGAAATTTTGTATTAAAGAATTATATACTCTAAAAATTGTTTAAGATTGTTTGTTGCAGATATTAAAAGTGAATATTATTCTGGAAGCAAATTAGATCTGAACATAAAATTATGCATGGCTCTGAAGCATCAGAAGCATCTCTTAGAAGATTCTGAGTGCTGTCTACAGAAGATTCTGAGTGCTGTCTACAAAAGGATCTGAAGCAGAAGCAACAGAAGAATCTGAAGCAGAAGCCAGAAGCATCTGAAGCATTGAAGAATTCTGTATGAAGAGTTTCAAGCACATTTATTTCAGAAGACTCTGATAGTACTAATGTTGCCAGTACAGAGGATCTGATTCCAAACTCTGCTCTGAACTATTACACGCTGAAAGCACACCTGCTGCAAAGATTCTAATTCAGCAAACTCTGATGAACATCAGAAGGCTCTGATCAATCTAGACTCTGATGATTCTTGTTGAAACTTGTTGAAGAAGAATTCAAAGTTATGTCCGGTTGAATGACCAAACGACTCTTTCCTCATTTATGCTAGACACAAGAACACAGACAAAAAGGATTTCTCTATGCATTCTACTTCTAGGAAAGGTCATGTGATGTGAAGACAAAAAGGCTCAGACCTTTTTGGTACACAGCCTTCAACGTGAAAAGCTCTTGGACCTCTGTGCCTATAAAAGCAAGACTCCATTCATCTTCTTCAGTTGACGAAATACTTGAAAGAATTCATTACAAACTCTCATACAACTTATACTCATTTGCTGAATTTATTTCATTGTTCTTCATCTTAAGTGAAAAATCACAGTTGTGATAAAGCTTTATTAGAAGCAAATTAAACACTTGTATTATTATTACATTTTATTGTAAAGGAACCTTAAGAAGATCCAGTTAGGATCAGTAGTTCTTGAGAAGACTTTGAACACTTGTTCTTAGTGCTTACTATTTTAATCAGTTGATTTAATGGTGGATTAAGTCCTTGTTTGAGAAAGGCAAATCACTCTTGATAGGGTAGACTGGAGTAGTTGAGTTCAACGAACCAGGATAAAAATACTTGAGTTTTTATTTCTAAGTTTTTCTTCATACTTATTCAACCCCCCCCCCCTTCTAAGTATTTTCTCACCTTCAGTTGGCATCAGAGCTCCGGTTCTGTGTGTGCTACCACTTCACAGTGACAGAAAAGATCCAGTGAGAAAAACTTTGATATATATTTGGTTGTTATTATGGCTGAAACTTCAACATCTAACAGTAACAACAGGTATGAAGAAAGGGACATAATCAGCACAAAACCCCATATGTTTGATGGGGATAAATTTGATTATTGGAAGGAGAGGATAGAAAGTTTCTTCCTTGGTTATGATGCTGATTTATGGGACTTGGTCATAGATGGGTATGTTCATTCCACTGATGGGAATGTCAAGAAAGTAGACAGAAAATCTATGACTGAAGCCCAAAAGAAGGAGTTTAGAAATCACCACAAGGCTAGAACAATCTTGTTAAATGCAATATCTCACACTGAGTATGAAAAGATCACAAATAGAGAAAATGCATTTGACATGTTTGAGTCCTTGAAGATGACTCATGAAGGAAACCTTCAAGTGAAAGAGACCAAGGCTCTGGCGTTAATACAGAAGTATGAAGCGTTCAAGATGGAAGAATCTGAGTCTATAGAAACTATGTTCTCTAGATTCCGGATCCTTATAACTGGTCTAAAAGTTCTGGACAAAGGCTACTCAACTTCTAATCATGTGAAGAAGATCATCAGAAGCTTGCCTATCAGATGGAGACCTATGGTCACTACTCTGAAGCTTGCCAAGGGTCTGAACAAGATCACTATGGAGGAGCTAATCAGCTCTCTTAGGAGCCATGAAATTGAACTTGAGGAAGATGAGCCTCAAAAGAAAGGTAAGTCCATTGCCTTAAAATCTAACAAATCTGTGAAAGCTTTGCAGGTGTTAGAAGAAAGCTCTGAAGAATCTTCTTCTGAAGAAGATGATGATGAACTATCCTTGCTGTCCAGAAGAATCAACAGACTCTGGAAGCACAAGCAGAGGAAGTTCAAGAACTTCAAAAAGCCAGATCAGCGCAAGGAGTCCTCTGGACCAAAAAGATCTGGAAAGAAGGAAGTTGTTTGTTTTGAATGCAAACAACCTAGTCATTACAAAAGTGAATGTCCAAAGCTTCAGAAAGAAAAGCCCATAAGAAAGCCTGAGCACAAGAAGAAAGTTCTAATGGCTACATGGGATGACTCTGATGAATCTGGATCCTCATCAGAATCTAAAGATGAATGCGCCAATATGGCTCTGATGGCAGGCAATGAAGATCAGAATGAAGAATCATATGCATCTGAGTCTGATTCTGAATCTGACTTAGAAGAGGTACTTTCTGATCTCACTACGGAAAAGCTTATTAAAGTCTTATTTGAAGTCCTGAAAAATTATAATCAGATTAAGCTCAAATGCAAGAAGCTTAAGTGCAATCTCGGCTCTGAGAATAATCTGTTAAGATCAGAAATTGCTGAGCTAAAAGAAAATAATTTGAAAATGAAAGCCAATTTTGAAATAGCTCAACAAAACTCTGAATCTGAAAGTAAGTCTAAATGCAAAAACATTTTAGAAGAATATGACTTTAGCTTTCAGAAATTTCTTGCTAAAAGCATAGACAGAAGCAAGATGGCTTCTATGATCTATGGGGTTAGCAGAAATAACAAGAAAGGAATTGGATATGAATCTTCCTCTGGAAAGGATTTAAATCCAATGCCTGTTGATAAACTTGTTATTAAGAAAACTCCCTTGTACTCTCATTTCAAGTTTGGTCATCTGAATGACATTAAACACACACGTTCTGATCAGAATGTTCCTGTATTTAAGCCAAAAGTAATTCAGAACAAAACTGTTGTAAAAAGACAGAAGTTCAGACCAACTTTCAAGGCAGCTAACCAAAAAGTACCCAAAAAGATCTGGGTACCTAAGGATAAGATTATCCTTATTGCAGATGTTTTTAGCAGAAAAGTCAAGACGCCAGTCATGGTACCTGGACTCTGGCTGCTCACGTCACATGACGGGAGAAAGGTTTATGTTCCAAAGCCTGGAGCTTAAATCTGGAGGAGAAGTGATGTTTGGAGGGAATCAGAAGGGCAAGATCATTGGCTTTGGTACTATTGGTAATGGTAACCTTCCCTCTATATCTAATGTTCTTCTTGTAGATGGATTAAAGCATAATCTATTGTCCATAAGTCAATTAAGTGACAATGGTTATGATATAATCTTTAATCAACAATGTTGTAAAGCTGTTAGTCAGAAGGATGGCTCAATCCTATTTAATGGAAAGAGGAAGAACAACATTTACAAAATAAATCTCTCAGAACTTAAAGTTCAAAATGTTAAATGCCTCTTGTCTGTTAATGATGAGCAATGGGTCTGGCACATAAGATTGAGGCTTATTAATATGAGACGTATATCTCATATTAATAAACTCAATCTGGTCAGAGGACTTCCTAAGCTGAAGTTCAACTCAGATGCTCTTTGTGAAGCATGTCAAAAAGGAAAGTTTTCAAAATCTTCTTTTAAATCTAAAAATGTTGTTTCAACCTCAAGACCATTAGAATTACTTCACATTGATCTGTTTGGACCAGTGAAAACTGCATCCATCAGAGGCAAGAAGTATGGATTAGTCATTGTGGATGACTACAGCAGATGGACATGGGTAAAGTTCTTAAAACACAAGGATGAGTCACATTCTGTGTTCTTTGACTTCTGCAAACAAGTCCAGAATGAAAAAGATTTCAAAATTATTAAAGTCAGAAGTGATCATGATGGTGAATTTGAAAACAAATATTTTGAAAAATATTTTAATGAAAATGACATTGCTCATGATTTTTCCTGTCCTAGAACTCCACAACAGAATGGGGTTGTAGAGAGGAAAAATAGAACTCTGCAAGAAATGGCCAGAACCATGATCAACGAGACTAATCTGGAAAAGCACTTTTGGGCAGAAGCAATAAACACAGCATGTTACATTCAGAACAGAGTGTCTGTAAGACCTCTTCTGGAAAAGACTCCCTATGAATTGTGGAGGAACAGAAAGCCCAACATTTCATATTTCCATCCTTTTGGATGTATTTGCTATATGTTGAATACTAAAGAGAATCTTAACAAGTTTGATTCTAAAGCACAGAAGTGTTTCATGCTTGGGTATTCTGAACGCTCTAAAGGCTACAGAGTATACAATACTAAAACACTGATTGTGGAGGAATCTATACATGTTAGATTTGATGATAAGCTTGGCATTGAAAAGCCAAAGCAGTTTGAAAGTTCTGCAGATAGAGAAGTAATTCTCACAGACTCTGAAGGCTCACAGGCAGACAAAGCTTAAGTGAAGGAACCTGAAGCAACGCCAGATGCAATTCCTTTAGCTTTTCAGATGAACAAATTGAACATTTCTAAAGAATCAACTGTTAGAGGATCATCTTCCAGAATCAAAGCCTCTCACCCAGAGGATGTGATCATTGGAAAGAAGGATGACCCCATTAGAATAAGATCCTTCCTCAGATCTTCTGAAGCATCATTATTTGGGTTGGTGTCAGTTATTGAACCAACTTCTATGGATGAAGCTCTGCAAGACAATGACTAGATTATTGCCATGCAAGAAGAGCTCAATTAGTTCACAAGAAATGATGTGTGGGATTTAGTTCCAAGACCAAAAGGATTCAACATAATTAGAACTAAATGGGTCTTCAGAAACAAGCTTAATGAGAAAGGAGAAGTTGAAAGAAGTAAGGCAAGGCTTGTTGCTCAAGGTTATATAGTCAGCAAGAAGGAATTGATTATACAGAGACTTATGCTCCTGTAGCAAGGTTAGAGTCTATTCATTTACTTATTTCTTTTGCTGCACAGAATAACATCACTCTATATCAGATGGATGTTAAGAGTGCCTTTCTAAATGGTATTATAGAAGAAGAAGTTTATGTTCACCAACCTCCTGGTTTTGAAAGTGAAAAATTTCCATAACATGTTTTCAAACTAAAGAAATCTCTTTATGGTTTAAAACAAGCTCCCAGAGCTTGGTATAAGAGATTAAGCAATTTTCTTCTGAAAAAAATTTCATCAGAGGCAAAGTGGACACAACACTCTTTTGTAAAACATTTAAGAAAGATCTTTTAATTTGCCAAATTTATGTGGATGATATTATATTTGGATCTACCAATGTTATGCTGGGAAAGGAGTTTGCTCAATGTATGCAGGTAGAATTTGAGATGAGCATGATGGGAGAATTGAGATTCTTTCTGGGAATTCAAGTCAATCAAACTCCAGAGTGCACTTACATTCATCAGGCCAAATATGTTAAAGAGCTTCTGAAGAAGTTTAACATGACTGATAGTAAGATGGCAAAGACTCCCATGCATCCAACAAGTACACTTGGTAAGGAAGAGGTAAGTAAGAAAGTAGATCAGAAACTCTACAGAGGTATGATAGGATCTCTTCTCTACTTAACTGCTTCTAGACCTGACATTTTGTTCAGTGTATGCTTGTGTGCAAGATTCCAATCAGATCCTAGAGAATCACACTTAACAGTTGTTAAGAGGGTTCTAAGGTATCTGAAAGGTACTTCTAATATGGGTTTGTGTTACAGAAAATCTGATGATTTCAAATTAGTTGGATTCTGTGATGCTGATTACGCTGGAGACAGAGTGGAAAGAAAAAGTACTTCTGGAAGTTGTCAATTTCTGGGAAGAAATCTAATCTCTTGGTACAGCAAGAAGCAACCCACAATTGCACTATCAACTACAGAGGCAGAATATATTGATGCTGCTGGATGTAGCACGCAGATGCTCTGGATGAAAAGTCAGCTAGAAGACTATCATATTTTTGAAAGTAATATTTCTATATTCTGTGATAATACTTCTGCTATATGTTTGTCTAAAAATCCTATTTTACACTCTAAGGCAAAACATATAGAAATTAAACATCATTTCATCAGAGACTATGTTCAGAAGGGTATTATAAACTTAGCCTTTGTTGATACAGATCATCAATGGGCAGATATTTTCACAAAACCCCTTGCTGAAGATAGGTTCAAATTTATTCTGAAAAATATTGGTATGGATTTTTGTCCAGAATGATATTTATCAGAAGCAAATTTCTCAGATGCAAAATGTTTAAAACTCTAAAGTATTTCATCTGTTATTTATTTGATTTATTTAATTATCATTATTTGTGTGTATCTGAACTAACCAATCTTAGAGGATCTGAACGTTGGCTAACGTTTCATTTTTCAAGAGAATTCAGAAGCACATGCAAGCAAACACGTGTCACTCTGAATCTGAAAAGATGGCGTGTACACTACTGAAGAGACATTTGAGGTATGGTTTGAATAGTGAAAATCTTGATTTTCCCCCCAATTTGTCAGAATCAATAAATGTTTTGAAATAATTTTTATTCTTTTTCATTAATTGTCATTTATTGCTATGTGAAAACGTGCTTTTGTGTCTGTTTGATTGCCTTAATTGCTTTATATATATATATATATATATATATATATATATATATATATATATATATATATATATATATATATATATATATATATATATATATATATATATATATATATATATATATATATATATATATATATATATATATATATATATATATATATATATATATATATATATATATATATCACTTTTCACACCAAATTCACACTTTTCACTTCACAAACCATTTTATGCATTTTTGCCTTCTCTTTGCTCTCCACAAAAACCCTAAACCTTTGTCCAAATCATCTTCATCTTCTTTAATGGCAACCTCATCCTCTACAACAGCTCAATTCCAATCAACTATGGCTGCAGTTACGTCAGCAAATATGGGCGTGACTCCATTCAAGGTACCTAAGAGGACATTGTTAACCCCTGTGGACAAACTTGAAGTTCTTTGTGAATCCATGGTGGAATTTGACTCTTTAGCTGAAAATGGGTTTGAGTTTCGTTCTATAATTGATGTACAAGGATGGGTTAAGTATTTTGACAGGATGTTTGGACCAGTATACCAACATCTGGTGAAGGAATTTTGGATACATGTTTCTGTCTATCCAAAATTTATACTTTCTTCTGTTCTAGGAAAGGAGATCATCATCACTGAAGATCTCATCAGGAAACTCATAGGGTATGAGGAGACTGATGGAGTATGTCACCTGCTAGCTGGGCGTGTGGATATGGAAGAAGTTTATGAGGAAGTAATTACATCTAGACAGGCCTCTAACAAATTTAAGGATCTGAAGCCTGACTATAAGATTTGGGCGAAGATTTTTCTGGGATGCATCCATCACAGAAAATCCACCAATTCTCCAGATTACGTGAATAATGAACAACTCTACTTTATGTACTGTTTGAGTCAGAGTACAAAGGTATATCTTCCACACATTCTCTTCATGCATCTGTGGAATCATATCAATGCATCAAGAGAATCTGTAAAGGATAAGGGACAGAAGATCAGGACATGGATTCCCTTTGGAAGGTTGATTTCAGACATTCTGACAGAGAATGGTCTGGTAACTGCTCTGTATGAAGCTGGAGTTAAAGATGAGCTTGAATCAATCATTGGAAAACCACTAAATGCAAAAAGTCTTCAGAGGCTAAAGATAGTGGATGAACTCACAGTTGCACCTAAGAAGCTAAGTATTTCTGAAGTTAGTCAGAAGAGGATTCCAGTTGAAGATTTTCCACTTTTTGGTGCTGAAGAACCAAGGGATATCATTGTTAGGTATATTGATGCATGCAAAGCAGATGGAACGCCTATTCTTGCAGATATTCTAATTCGTGCTAGAGAACCAATGCCAGATGTATATAATGAGAACATGAGGAAGAGAAATCAATCAGAGGCAGAAGAAGTTGCTGCTCAGAAGAAGCCAAAAGTTGCTGACAAGCCACAGAAGCAGATCAAGAGAAACTCTTCTGGAGAAGTTCCCTCTGTTACCACCAAGCGTATAAAGATTAAAGGTACTAAATCATCTGTATCTTCTTTCTCTAAAATTTTTATAAATGAATCAACATTTAGTTCTATTCCTAAACCTCCTCCCACTCAAAAACAATCTATTCCTGCTCCATCTCAAATATCTGAACCATCAAAAATTCCTTCCCCACCAAAATCATCTGATCCTATTTCTACTACACCACTTAAATCATCTGAAACTCCTCCATCAGAACCACAAACAAAATCAACAGAATAACCTACAACACAACAACCACCAGAAATACAACAACCAGAAATACAACAACCAGAAATACAACAACCAGCTGCATCTAAACCCATACAATATGACCCAATTGCATCTGAGTAAGTTGCACCTAAAACCGTTGCATCTGATCATATTGCATCTGACCCAGTTGCGTCTGAACCACCTCCATCCAAAACTTCTGAGATTCAACCAGAATCATTCAATCCTCCTGAAACAAATATACCTGAGACTGAGGTTATAAACATTACACCTCTCAAGATTGTATTTGAAGTTTCTTCTAAATCTTATACCCCAACCACCTCATCTGATTCCTCAGAATCTGATATCCATCCAGATTATGTTTCACCTCCCTCTCTCGGAGTATTTGAATCTAACCAACCAGAACCACCTGTTTCATCTTAAACTCTCATTCCCAAAACCATTACAAAACCTAAGCCAAGGAGATTTGAGTTTGTATCCTTTGCTTCTTTTAAACCATTCCCCTCTGATCCACTTCTTTCTATTTTTAAGTTTAAAAATTTCTACGACAGAATTGAACCATCTGACTCTATCACCCCTTTTAAACCTAAGCTTTCCATCATTCTACCATCTGTTCTTCAAACCTATATAAAAGAACTTCTAGAAATGAGTTCATCAGAATCCCTCTTGTCTGATAAATCTGCTTTCGTTCCTTACACTTCCACCTCATTTGATGTTGTTTCCTATGCATCAAATGCAAAACCATTTCTGATTAATGCCTTAATCAGATCAAAACCTATCACTTCATCTGACCATCCATCCAGTCCTTTCTACCCTCGCCCTTTAATTATTATTCTAGAATTCACCATTCCACCACCACCTCAACCTAAGCCTTTCACTTTGGAAACCCTTCTGAAACCAAAATCTAGGCTGGATGTTGATAATTTATTTGCAAGTTTTCTGAAAGAAATAAAGATGCATTTAGGCTCTGTTCAGAAGAGATGTTTGTCAATAATGGATGCAAATGAATCTGATGCTATCTGGAATAGCTTCATCAACAGATTCAATATTGTAGCCTTAAATTTGAAGAATGTATGTTCTGATGATGCGAAGCTCAGATTTGTTGAGACTGCTAGAAGCATGCTCTGGTCTGGAAAAAGATCTGAACCATTGCTTCTTGAAGATGTTCCTTCATCTTCTACAGTATTTGATACAGAAGTAACTGCTGATTCTGCTTTTGAAGAAAATCCTCTGGCTATGACTACTGTGGAACATCCCTCTGGATCTGTTACTCATGACTCTGCATCTCCTATGGAAGTTGACTTTGTTCCTGCTTCAGACTCTGCCCCACCTTCTTCATCTGAGATCAAGAAAGAGAATCCAGATCTTGAAGATAAGATTGCAGTTCTAGAAGCTGGAGAATCTGAGATTAAGTCATGGATGGCCAAGCAAGACCAGAAGACTGAAGACATGGCACAATGGATGTCCAAGCAAGATCAGAAAAATGACAACATGGCTAAGTGGATGAAAAAGCAAGAAGAGTCTTCATCTGAGATCACTAACCTGTTGAAGATGATTTTGTCCAAACAAACCTAGTTTATGTTTTTTTCTGTATCTGATGTTTGTGCACATGTACTTGAATTTTATCTGATGATTTGTATTTTTTGCTCTGAATAAACGAATGACTCAGTGTTTTCTCTACATGATTTATCTTTTTTGTATTTCCTTTTATTTGTCTTTTAAAAGTTTTACTTTTTGATTATGACAAAAAAGGGGGAGAAAATGGATCTGACTGGTCAAATAAACTCTACCTAAATGAAAATTCAGACATATAAATTTATATAATTTTTTAACTTACGTGAACTCTTAGTATTTCAGAACATTTGAAAACTCTGACAAGTTCTTTAAGAGTAACTCTGAGGTCCCCAGATTTAGTTTTAACCTATCAGGCTCTAATTCTGAAACACACATCCAAAGTCAAGATCTAATTTTTGGAACAATCAGGCTCTGATTCTGAAAAGAATACTAATGCAAAAAGGGAAGTTTCTATTCCTTCTAAGTATTCAATTCAGGGGGAGATTCATCATCTCAGGGGGAGTTATAATTATATTGTTTATTGAACAAAATTTCTTATGTTTTTGTCATCATCAAAAAGGGGGAGATTGTTAGAACACAAATTGGTTCTTAATAATATCTCTATGTTTTGATGATAACTATTATGAAATTTTGTATTAAAGAATTATATACTCTAAAAATTGTTTAAGATTGTTTGCTGCAGATATTAAAAGTGAATATTCTTATGGAAGCAAATTAGATCTGAACATAAAATTATGCAAGGCTCTGAAGCATCAGAAGCATCTCTTAGAAGGTTCTGAGTGTTGTCTATAGAAGATTCTGAGCGTTGTCTACAGAAGGATCTGAAGCAGAAGCCAGAAGCATCTGAAGCATTGAAGAATTCTGTATGAAGAGTTTCAAGCACAGTTATTTCAGAAGACTTTGATAGTACTAATGCTGCCAGTACTGAGGATCTGATTCCAAACTCTGCTCTGAACTATTACACGCTGAAAGCACACCTGCTGCAAAGACTCTGATTCAGCAAACTCTGATGAACATCAAAAGGCTCTGATCAATCTAGACTCTGATGATTCTTGCTGAAACTTGTTGAAGAAGAATTCAAAGTTATGTCCGTTGGAATGACCAAACGACTCTTTCCTCATTTATGCTAGACACAAAAACACAGACAAAAAGGATTTCTTTGTGCATTCTACTTCTAGGAAAGGTCATGTGATGTGAAGACAAAAAGGCTCAGACCTTTTTGGTACACAACCTTCAACGTGAAAAGCTCTTGGACCTCTGTGCCTATAAAAGCAAGACTCCATTCATCTTCTTCAGTTGACGAAATACTTGAAAGAATTCATTACAAGCTCTCATACAACTTATACTTATTTGCTGAATTTATTTCATTGTTCTTCATCTTAAGTGAAAAATCACACTTGTGATAAAGCTTTATTAGAAGCAAATTAAACACTTGTATTATTATTACATTTGATTGTAAAGGAACCTTAAGAAGATCCATTTAGGATCAGTAGTTCTTGAGAAGACTTTGAACAGTTGTTCTTAGTGCTTACTATTGTAATCAATTGATTTAATAGTGGATTAAGTCCTTGTTTGAGAAAGGCAAATCACTCTTGATAGGGTGGACTGGAGTAGTTGAGTTCAACGAACCAGGATAAAAATACTTGAGTTTTTATTTCTAAGTTTTTCTTCATACTTATTCAACCCCCCTTCTAAGTATTTTCTCACTTTCACTCTACAGGAACCTTTCGTTTAGATTTTACTATTTTGCTTGATTATTTGCTTGCGGGTATATACTAAGCTAAGGGTTGGATAGTGACAGAAATACCTAAGGGTTAGTTCTAAGTTTACTCGCCAAGACTCGCATCTTGTGCCTACGTATCCGAGGTAGGGGATGGAATCAGAGTAATCGTAGTTCCCCTCGAAAGAGAGGTTAGAAACTTCTTGACTATGGTCAAGGTTTCAATGGGGACTAAGCGTTTCTTAGGGAAACGCTTACGTGGAGTTCAGCGACTCCTATTTCTACATTCAAATTGAACTGTATTGAAAAAGGGTGAAATTAGGCATTCCACGGCAGGAACCTAAAGCGGAGTACAGCGACTCCTTAACCTACTGCTAGGGTAAAAGTGATCTAGTCCACGGCGAGACACCTAGGCAACTAGGGTTGTGAAAAGGTCAAAGGAGAGAACTATTGACTCAGCGGTCAAACGGCTAGACCTAATCCTTCGGACGGACACTAACGATAAATAATGCAAATGACAAATTACATGGCAGCATTGAAATATAGGAAAGTACGAAAGTAGTAAAAAGTGCAAAGCGACGATACACTCGCGTAAATTACAACCCAAAAATGAAACATAATAACGAAATAGAAGCGACAATTGCCTCGTATAAATTACAACCCAAAAAATGAAAATGCGAAAAGTACGGGGAATTAGTAAATGTACAATGACATAAAATTAAATGAAAGTAAAGGGGCAAGGTTAGACATCAAATCCGCAATTAGGTGACGGTTCGACTGAAAGTGAAATGTTCGAATTAAACATATTTTGAGAGTTTTTAATATTTTCGAATTGTTAAGAAAAAGAGTTTTTAATTTTTAAAAGTTAATTCTTTTTTTATTGTGTTGGATTTTAAATTATTTTTAGTGCTAGAAATTAATATTTACAAATAAACTAATAACTAAATTAAAAAAGTTCATTTTAATTAGAAAAGAAAAAGAAGTTGCATCACATCTTTAAAATGGTTTTAAATATAAAATTAAGTTCTTTTTTAAATATGATTTTAATATTAAGTTTGTAAAATAGAGTTTTTTTTAAATTACAATAATTTAATTAGGATTTATATTTTTCAGAATTAAAATAATTTAATTAAATTAATAAAAAAAAAAAGAAAAAACAAAGAATATAAAGGTGGAAGCTGAAGACTTTAGGGTTTGTAAACCCCTTTTCCTTCTTCTTGTACCCGCGGCGGCGACGTCTTCCCCAGGGGAGTGGTGGCTGTGATTTTCATTGCCTTATCCCGTCCATTTTTGGGAATCTTCTTCTTGCTTCTATTCTCTTCTCCCTGTTCGATTTCTTTCTTCTCTTAGTCAACCCATTTTCACCTTCTTCTGCATGTTGTGGAAAAAAGCAAAAATGCGAACGAAAATAGAATATCATGAGGGTGCCAATTAAGGTTGAATTTTATGTTATGCTGTTGTTGTCCGTTTTAAGAGGGCGATGATAATGACGAACTTTTTCGTCTCTGAGCCTCGATGGCTTTTTGGCGGTTTGGACGGTGATGGTGTCTTCTCGTCCGATTGTTGGTGGTCCGGCCGATGATGAATAACTTTGAGGCTGTGGTGGGCGATTGAATGACGGTGATAGTGATCCCTCTGAGGGATTTACGACCGCCGAATTCTGATTTTGATGTTTCTGGGTTTTCGAATCCGTTTCCTCTGATGCTCGCCGCCTTTTATTGTTTTTCGGTTTTCCAGAAAAATCCTCCCCTTGATGAACTTCTGGGTTCTTATTTTATATTGTGGCTTTTGATTCCTCTGGGCTTGAGCCTTGTTACGATTTTTCTGCTAAAATTGTGGCTGGATTGTTGCTTGGATTTGTGTTTTTCAAGGATTGATTGTTGTTGATTGGTTGCGTTTTTTACGATGATTTTTCAGTTTTGGTTTTGTTTTGGAAACACTGGATTTTCGGAATGTTTGTTGCTGAGGTTGGAAACTTGGAAAGTTTGCTGCGTTTGATCCATTGTGGTTCTGAATTTTTGAGAAATATTGTTAAGGCCCTGTTTGGCAAAACCATTTTTTAGAAATAAGTTCTTTTTCCAAAAGCACTTATTTTCAGAATCACTTTTTCTAAAAAATCACTTTTTCTAAAAAAATCACTTTTTGTCTCTCTTGGAAGAAAAAAGAACAGATGTTGCTGGATTTTCCGAGGTCGAAAAATAAGTCGGGAGCTGGCTTTGACTTCGTTGTTGCCCTCCCGACGCACCCAATGATGACATTAAGCTGAGGGTATCGGAACCACTTTTCTAACCGTTTAAAAAATGCTTGTTTGCTGTTGACTTTCAGGCTCGAAGAAAAAAGATCGAAAATTCGAAGAATTCGGAAGCGGAAGACTTTTTAGGACAATTTTAGGAATTTAGAAATTTATCTTTGTAATTACTATTTCTTTTGCAATATTGTAATAAAACAACAAATTGAAATGAATTAAAAAATCCAATTATTTCCCCAATTGCCTTTTACAATTTCCGATTTCAATTCCCGATTAAAATCTCCGAATAAACTTAAACGAATAACATCATCTGAAAAAATCCAACTTGTTCGATTAAATCCAAATGGCTAAACTCTTCATCCAAATAAAATCAAATTGATTATTTTCTTGCAATTACCTTCCTGATTAAATTCTCCGAAGCAATTTTTCTGATTAAACTCAAATGAATAAACTCAACCGACTAAATTTACTACATTACACTTCAAATGAATAAACTTTTTCGATTTTCACATCTTGGTACTTAATAGTTATATTACACTTCAAATTCAGACATCTATATTTAAATCATGATTTATCTTTGGATGATCTTTATATGTCTTGTAATAATAAGTCTCATTGAACACAAACATTTTATTCACATATAATCCAAGTCAAAATTCAATTGCATAGTTTAATATCATGAACTTTAATAAATATAATCATTAAACACTTTATTGATTGACAAATTTTGAATCTACTATATTCAAGATTAATTATAGTAATAATACACTACTACGGAAAACCCATTTAACAACAGTTAGAAAATATATATAATCATGTAGATCAAGGTGTTGTTATATAGAGTGTTCTCGTAAATGCGCTACTTATAATCACGATTCTGGTATCGTTGTTGTATTCTAGAAAGTGCACGGTATATCACAACGGTTATGCTTAACATTGTTGTGATATATATTGTACTGGGTTCGAAACCCAACAGTAATAAATAAATTATATTAGATCATGGTTAATGTAGAAAACCGTTGTGAAACGTACCCATAGTTTATTATATACCAACATATATTGATTGTTTTACCATACACCTCATTAAAGAAATACAACCATTAAAATTGGTAAAGAACTATATAATCTGAAAATTAAACTATTCTTTAAAACCAACTTAAACACGCCACTGTATTCTGAATTGCATGTGTCTCATCATGCACATTTTATGTTCTTTAACACATATATGGTTCAATTGTTTGATTTCTTCAATGCATCAGTATCTTTTATTATAGTTTACCTCACCATCGTCGCTTATCATCGCAATTGTTATGATGACTTATCATCATAACAAGCATGATCTTAATAATCACGGTGATAAGCGACGACGACGAGGTAAAGTAGAATTGTAGATATCGATGTGTTGAAAGAATCAAACCATTGAACGATATATTATGTGTTAAGGAACATTAAATATGCATAATGAGATGCATGCAATTCGGAAAACATTGATTGATATAGGTTGGTTTTCAAATACATCTTAATTTTCAGATTATAAGTTTCTATGTAAATTTAAATGATTGCATTTTCATTAAAAGGTTAGTGAAACAAACAATATATATAGTATATAATAAACTAAACTTCATCTTCTGTCAACCTGTATAAGAATATAAAGAATAAAACATTGCTAAGTCACAAGAAGCCTCTTTCTTGTGACTTAGCCATGTTTTGTTCTTGTTTTGAGAACATTTTTCAACAACAACAACAACACAACAAATCCATGCAATACAATAAAAAAAACATACATTATTTTAGCACAAACCATATGTACCTTATCAACTCATACTATACGCTTGCTACCACCATCATCATCACCCTGTATCATCTTTACTATACAGATTCAACTATTTCAAATAAAATAAAATTGTTAGTATTCAAAACAAAATAATCTATAGTTGAAACAACACCCTAAGTGGGATTGTAACAAATCAATATACATTGAGTCTATAAAGCACCTCTTCTTGAAAATAATCATGGAACTGTAACGAATCAAGATATATCAAGTTCATCTAGTTTGTGATGCCATGAAGAAAAAAATAAGGTGGATGAAGTCTATACATTAATTTCATACTTCTTATATTTTTTTCCATGCCAACAAAAACCATATGAAACAACACCATACTATATGCTTGCTACCACGACACACTTGCTACCACCATCATAACCATGTATCTACAAGGAAACACAACAAACTTCAAACTTAACCCTAAAACATCAACAACATAATGTTTCCACAGCATCCTAAAACGAAACCCTAAAACAATAATCCTAAATTCTAAACATCAACAACATTCAGAAGAAGAGTAGAAAGAAGAGAGTGGGAGAACACACCATTTTCGCCGCCGTAGGAGTTTGCATCACACGTTACTCTCGTCAGATATCCTTTAAGCTTGTTTTCGCCATCGACTTTTTACAGTATTGGTTAAGATTCATGAGAGGAGAGGGTTGTGTTAGTGTTGCCTTTAGAGAGAAACGACTGTTATGAACTGGGCAATAGATACTTTCGTTTATATATTAAAAAATATCACTTTTCGTCACGGTTTACAAGAATAATCGTAATTATATTTTAAATAAAAGCAAATTATATCACAACGGTTACTCATAATAACCGTAGTGATATCCCTTTTATTATTTATTTATAAATAAATTGATCTGACCTGATCAGGAGGGGATCACGGGCTGGCCACACGCGGTTGGACAGTTACCTGTTCAACGGTGATGAGGAAGAAGAGGGGGGTGTACCTGCAAGACACTCCGATGTCAAGGTAAGAATTTGGGCAGAGTGAGAGCAAAGTACAGAAATGGGGTAAGAAGTGAATTACCTGACCCTCTTGAGGAAGAGGGTATTTATAGAGAGACCCCATCGTTGGGCCAACGGTCACTTGTGTTAGGCTGGATGGCCAGGCCCAACCCAGGTGACTGCTAGGGCTTACGTGGCGTAGTGAAGACCAGGACGTGGTCTTCGCCCTAGTCCAACTGTCCCGCGGCCTCCGGAAAGTGGGTTTGACGTACTCTTTCGGAGGTGGGCAGTTGGGGATGATGTGTCCCCGCGGCGGGGAGAACGTGCACCAGCCACGTTGTTCTCTCCGCGGAGGGGAGCTCGCGAGGTTCCCCGGAGGGTGTTGTTCTCCCCGCGGAGGAGAGCACGCGAGGACGTGGGAGAACCAAGGGTTCTTGCCCGATGGCACGGGGAATGTCGCCCGCGGAGGGCGCTCTGTTCGGCTAACAGGGGGCGCCGAGGACGCTTCGAGACGTGTCATCCCGTTTGGCGGGGAGCGTATCCTGCCCGTCCTAGGGGATGTGTGCCCGGTCAAGTTATTCCACTTATTGGGCCTTGTGCGTTATTGGGCTGGACCGCGAGGCTGGGCCTAGACCAGAACATAAATAAAAAAGAAAAGAGCGCCTTAACGTTAAATTAATAAAATTTTATATCACAACGGTTACTCATAATAACTATAGTGATATTCCTTTTATTATTTTATTTATAAATAAATAAAATAGAAATGAACGCCTTAACGTTAAATGAATAAACTTTTTTAGAGCGCTGATGTTCGAACCTATGAAACATAGATTGTATCATATCGGTTATAACGTCAATCGTTATTATACTATAAAAATTTATAATTAAAAAATAAAATAAAATGTTTGCGCATGAGTTTAGAGATGTCACTACGATATTTAGAAGAACGGTGGTAATTTGAACGTTGTCATTTGTGCGTTTTGTATTAGTGATATTACTAATAGTAATGTAACAAAATAACAAATAATAATACTAATACATACATAAGTATTATTATTGAAACATTATATATATATATATATATATATATATATATATATATATATATATATATATATATATATATATATATATATATATATATATATATATATATATATATATATAGTTTGGTTTCTACTGAATCTAAATTACGTAAAGAGCCACGATGTCCTCCATATACAAATCTTTTCTTTTCACAAAGTATACATTAATAGGGATAATTAATGTAATATGACCGACAATTTATTCATAAATAATGTAACAATGCATTCTACAAAGTGGTATTTATTTGAATATATGTAACATGGTTACGTTACAGTACTATATGATTTTAGAGTAACAGTATAACTACGTTTCCATAAATGTTTATAGTCAAATAGTGCACTGTTGTCATACATTGTCGTACATGTCTATATAAAATAGAAACTCTTTAAATTAATAGTGTCAGGATTGGAGAAATTTAGTAATTTAGAGAGTTATTAATTTATCAATAAATTAATAATTATTAATTTAAAGAGTTTTTAAGTAATTATATATACTGTACATACTAAACAAAAAGGCAAATTAGTCTATGTCTTTTAGAATTACGTTGCAATGAACATTGAGACTCAATGTAAATTAGTAACTACTGTGTTCATATGCATTGGAAATCAATAATGACTTTTGAAGTATAGTAAATGTAAACAAGAGGAACAAATGTGTTCAATGTATTTTTAAGCAAGTTTGCCATATATAAATTACATGAATGTGTTAGAGTATTCAAACCATATCTCACAAAATGGCTTCTCATCTAAAAGGTGTTGAAAAATCAACTATGTCAGATCAAATACGTAAGGAGTTGTGTGAGTACAAGAGAGATAATCCTGCAAGCACACAAAAAGACTTGCAAAAATTGCTTGAGGGAAAATTTCAGTTGAAAGTTAGTCAAGGAACAATATCAAACACACTTAAACGGTCAGGTGACTATCTCTCTACTGAAATAGAAAAGGAAAGAGCAAATATCAAAAGACACAAAATATTCTGACATGGAGAAGGGTGTTTACGAGTGGTTTCTCCAACATCAAGAACATGTGAATATCATAGGAGAATTAATTTTGCAGAAGGCAAGAGATACAATGAAACTCGTGTACCCTCATGATGATTCAGATTTTAACTTCTCTATAGGATGACTTAGGAAATTCAAGAACCGACATGGCATAAAGTCATTTCGTCGTTTTGGCGAGAGTGGGTCTGTTGATGTATAAGACATGGAGCAGAAATTGGTATCAATTCGGAAGAAAATTGATCAGTTCCCTATGAAAGATGTTTTCAATATGGATGAAACTGGGTTGTTTTATAGGCTACAAGCTGATCATTCACTAGCAACAAAACAAATTGAAGGAAGAAAACAAGATAAAGAAAGGCTGGCGGTAGTTATATATTGTAATGAAGATGGCTCTGAAAAAATCTCTCTACGGATTATTGGGAAATATGCAAAGCCTCGTTGCTTTAAGAATGTCAACATAAATAGCTTGGATTGTCAGTATCGAGCTAACAGAAAAGCATGGATGACGAGTGTGCTTTTTGATGAATATGTTCGTTCATTTGACCAAATGATGCATGGTAGAAGAGTTTTACTTGTGGTGGATAATTTTCCAACACATCCAAGAAATATTGAAGGGCTAAAAAACGTTGAGTTGTTCTTCTTGCCACCCAACATGACATCAAAGATTCAACCTTGCGATGCTGGAATAATAAGAGCTTTCAAGATGTATTACCGTAGAAGGTTTTACCGCAAAATATTGGAAGGTTATAAGGTGGGACAATCTGATCCAGGGAAGATAAATGTCCTTTATGCTATCAATTTGGTAATCCCAGCTTGGACGATAGATGTTCGAAAAGAAACACTAGCGAATTGCTTCCGACACTATAAAATTCGTTCAGCTAGTGATGTTGCAAGGAATTTGGATGAATCCACTTTTGATGAAGAAACTCAAGACCTCGAGACTATGATCAATCAATGTGGCTATCGTAATAAGATGGATATCGACAATCTAATGAACTACCCAGGTGAAAATGAAGCATGTTCGGAGGTTTAGAGTTTAGAAGATATTATGGGTACTATCATTGAGGACAATGCAGAGGATGACGACGAAGATGATACGGTGTCTTTGGAGCCTGTTACGCGAAAGGAAGCACTTATGACGTCGAACACTCTTCACAACTTTATGATACAATACAAAAATGCAACACTTGAGTTATTGGATGCAATAAGAAAAGTTAAAGATGAACTCCAAATAGACTTGAACTTTAAAATAAAACAAACAACTATTGAATCATATTTCAATAGAGTGTAATATTTTTTTTTCTTTCAGTTTCTATGAATTTTTAATTTATGATTTTCTTGGGACCGAAAATTATAAAGGGATCTCCCGAAAAATTATTATCTTATTATTTTATCGAGTTTTTTAATTTTTTACATTGTCTCAAATCGAGACCGGACAAATTTATTATTTTAGAAAGTTTATTAATTTAAAGAGTTTTTAATATATATATATATATATATATATATATATATATATATATATATATATATATATATATATATATATATATATATATATATATATATATATATATATATATATATATATATATATATATATATATATATATATATATATATATATATATATATATATATATATATATATATATATATATATATATATATATATATATATATATATATATATATATATAATGCACTTTTGTCATACGTTCGAGTGCTGAATGCAACATTATTTGAATACATAATATGATTTCCAGCACTCAATTTTTATGGTATTACTAGTGAAATGCTACTTTCTTTATCATTCAAGGAACTATATCTACCATTTATTATCTCTAATTCATATCAATAATTATTATCGGAAAATCTTAATATAAATAATCAAGATTCTGATACCAATTAAAAATTTAATATTTAATCTTATTATTATAATTTTTTGCAATGTTCTAATTTTTATTAGAAACAATAAAACGTATCTGGATTTATACTTTAAA
This sequence comes from Lathyrus sativus, assembly GCA_963859935.3. NCBI lineage: Eukaryota > Viridiplantae > Streptophyta > Magnoliopsida > Fabales > Fabaceae > Lathyrus > Lathyrus sativus. The sequence goes on from OZ012741.1 coordinate 60,940,677, forward strand.
TTCTTGTGTTCAAAATATGTCTCCCATGTGACAATTTCTCCTTAAATGCTTGAAAAAAAGTCTTGTTTGCCATTATATAAAATACTTTTAAGATGGCTAGAAATTTAACTAACCAAATGGATCGATGTTAGAATCGTGAACGAAATCACTTTTTTTAAAAGTGTTTCAATCACTTTCAAATGTCTTAGAGTTGGAACGCAATAATACCCATGATAATTCAGCCTTATAACAAATTTGCGCAAGAGGATAATGTAGCAAAAAGTGTCTGAAATTTTGTACAAGAGGATATTTTTATAGGTCATGTATGTGTTGTTTCACAAGGTTGCGATCCTTGATGAAACAACACATTTTCAAGATAAGATTGCAATTGTTCGCCTATAGTATTATGCAACACTTCATGAAGTGTTGTATATTTTGAATTTGTAATTCAAATTTTCAGTAGCCCGAGACCGATTTAACGACAACTTTTACTGGTGGATGTTTAGTGCAAAAACTGACCAAAATTTCTTAAGACAGATTTGAAGGCAAATTCCATTGTTGGATGTTCTAGTGCAAAAACGGACCAAAATTCATTCAAACAGATTTAAAGTAATTTCCACTTTTGTCTATGGGGTACTTTTATCCTCTTTAACTTTGTCATATTTGAACACACTTATGGGCATTAATTGATCATTAATTTCCAACACTAAGATACCCGTACTCGTGCCCATACTTGTGTATTTTCATGGGTAATTGCTCTTGCCCAAACCCGTATCCATTTTGCGGGTTTTTATCTTATCCATTATGGATAATTTTACGGGTATCCTATAGGGATGAGTCAAATTCTAATCCCTATGATTACGTAGTATAAATAAGTGGGTGAAACTTTTAATAATAATAATAATAATAATAATAATAATAATAATAATAATAATAATAATAATAATCTATAACTATATATAAAGGGGATACAACTTTTTAGTGTGACCTATTTTTGTTCCACAATTACCCTTCATTAATGCTTAATTTCATATTTTTATTCCATATTTACCCTTTATCTTAATGCTTAATTTCTCACATGATTTATTTAATAATAATACTAAATAATAACGGTAAAAAATAACTTCCCACTATTTCCAATAGACCTTCCTATTATTAAGGTTCATATTAACTCCTCTATGCAAAGTGAGTCTCTCTCCAAGCCATTTACAAACTATTTCTCTCAATTTGTCAAGCTATTTGCAAATTAATTGTATCCCTCTCTCCCTTTCTTTGTCAAACCATGCATACCTCCATTATTGGAGCGCAAATAATTTATCTATTACTTCATCTATGATTTATCAAGAGAATTCAATCTTCACTAGTACCTTTGTTTGAAATACAATGGAATGAATGTATAAAGTAGTGTAGATCAAGGCTCTCAACAAACTCATTCTGGTATTATTTTTGTCAGGTATTTTTTTTAAAATATAATTGAATGAATTTATTAAAAATTGATCACATCTCCTCCTATTTACATTTCTATTGGTTTATATTCTTTCATGGACATCGTTTCTGGATATTAATGGAAACTAACAGTTACACTTGCGTGCATTTTTTGTTTTGTTTTTAATTGATACATGGAAATTTTTTTTGTACTTGATAATTACTGTAACTATGAAATAGTTGCTAAGAAATTGTCGTAACAATTGGAATATTGCATAACTTTTGACGCGCACTTCCAGTATAAATTGGAAATTATATGATACAGGGATGTTTTGTAGATTATACTAAGAAATTGTTTGGAAGTTTTCAATGGGTATTTGATATATTTGGTGTAATTATTGACGAAATATGACACTACACGTAATTATTACTCCATTACATTGGAAGTCTCTATTAAAATACAAAATTCATAAACTGCCATAAAATGTTTTCGGCACAATATTCATAACCACATGTGTTGTTCATTGTAGTATCAGATTGTCATCATCATACACATAAAAGTTTGAAGTAGTATTATATGTTTTGTGGTTTGTGTCAATTATCATGATTTTAGGTATACCTATATATCAGGACTACCGTAATAGAAAACAGATGGAAGTACTTAGGTATACTAAATTAGGTAATTTATAAAATATACTAATATTTAAGCTTGAAGTATATGGTTCAGTATATTTACTCTTGGAAAAATTGATCTGACCTGATCAGGAGGGATCACGGACTGGCCACGCTTCGCCGGACGGTTATCTGTTCGCCGAGGTAAGAACGAGGAGGGGGTGTACCTGCAAAGCACTCCGACGCCCAAGTAAGAAGTTGGACACAGAGGAAGCAATAGTACAGAAAAGGGGGGCAAGAAAAAGTTACCTGACCCTCTTGAAGAAGAGGGTATTTATAGAGAGACCCCAGCGCTGGGCCAACGGTCATTCGAGGTGGGCCAGACGACCAGGCCCAACCCTAATGACTGCTAGGGCTTACGTGGCGTAGTGAAGACCCGGACGTGGTCTTCGCCCTAGTTCAACCGCTCCTAGGTCTCCGGAAAGTGGGTTTGACCTGCTCTTTCGGAGGTGGGCGGTTGGCCGATGACGTGTCCCCGCGGAGGGGAGCACGTGGAGAACGTGCGCCGAGCACGTTATTCTCCCGCGGAGGGAAGCGCATGGATAACGTGCGCCGAGCACGTTATTCTCCCGCGGAGGGAGCCCGGGTAGTCTCGCTCGTCTGGTGTGACGGACGACGAAGGGGATGCGGCGTGATGGCTTGTGCCCGGCGGACGGTCCTGCTCGTCCGAAGGGGCGTGTGCCAGGTGTGCCCAGTTCGCCTGTTGGGCCGTATTTGGTATTGGGCCTGCCGAGGTGAGGCCCACACCGGAACAGGAGCCCCCCAAGTCGAAGCTCTGGGGAAGAGCGAGGACTTAAGGTCGTCATGTCTGGAGCGGGGGACTCGTGCGAAGGGCTCCGGTCGTCGGTAGGACGGGGAGGAGGCAGATGGGGAGACGCGACTGTCAGGCTGCTTCCACGTGTCTTGCGTTGAGCGGTCGTAGGGGCGGCTAACCTACGTCATTAATGAGCCTAGGGTCGCTTCGAGCCTCGCGCCGGGTTATAAATATGGCGGTCCCCGCTCATTCTGCTACTTTTCTCCCTGTTGATCTTTCATCGTCTCTGCCCGTCCGCCGTTCGCCGCCGATCAACGCCGTGCCATTCGCTTTTTCTTCCGTCCGCCGCCGTTACAAGTGAGTTCCTCTTCTCCCTCTCTTTTATTTTCGTCGTCTAACTGGGACGTGTGGTCGGGGCGCGATGAGCGCCCCGAGGAGGGATGCGAGTTCCGCCGCGTCTGGCGAGTTTTCCGATGAATGTCCCGGGGACGGTAGGCTAGTTCCGATGAATGCCCCGGGGACAGGAGCTTTTTCTGATGAATGTCCCGAGGACGGGGGCTTTTCTCCGATGAATGCCCCGAGGACGGGGGCTTTTTCTGATGAATGCCCCGAGGACGGGGGCTTTTCTGATGAATGCCCCGTGGAGAAGTATCTTCTCCGACGGCCGCCCCGAAGGGCTGAGGGGTCGTTCTTCGATCCCCGAGGAGGGTAGGCGGGGAGCGAATGTCTGCTCGCCGCCCCTCGGCCTTTGTCGCCCTTTCACTTGACTTGCGGTGGAAGGGTGGATTTGATCCTGGTTATCGAATTCACCGAGGTCCTCTGCTTTCAGGTGTAGATGTCGGCTCTAGTGCCGGGGATAATGGTTGAAGATGATGAACCCGAGGTCCCGGAGTATGACGACGGGCGCGTCTCCTTGCCCGAGGAGTGGGCGGCCGAGGAGCCACTTACCATCCCTTCTTGTTTTGTGGTCGACCCGTCCGACGTGTATGCCACGGTCGAGGACACGCCGCTAGGAGAAACGCAACACTGGCAGGTGTATCGCCCGAAAGCGCACCATCGGATCTGTTCGCGCTATGGGCGGAAGATGTTCCCGATGTATGAATTTTATTTTAAAGAAGCTCGGCTCCGGCTGCCGTTCTCTGCCTTCCATCTGGGGATTTTTGACTGGCTGCGTCTTGCCCCGTCTCAGCTGCACCCGAACGCTCTGGCTTTCATCCGGGCTTTCGAGGTGGTGTGTTTCTACCTCTCGGTGGAGCCGACGGTGCCGTTGTTCTTTCGCATCTTTCATTTGCAGCGGCAGACGGTGCGAGGTCGTCACGGATGGGTCTCTTTCAAACAATCGACCAAAATTTTTAAAGCGTACAGTGATTCTGTCAAAGACTTCAAGGGTCGGTTCTACCTCGTCAAGCCGATCACGCAGCACGGCTCGGACACTCTCTTTGACGAGGGCGAGCGCACGGTAGATGGCCAGTGGTTCCGAGCGTGGCTTCCCAAGATACATCTGCTGTGGACCTCGGAGCATTTCAGTCGAGGGACGGATAGGTATATCGTCCGGGCGGGAACCCTCGAGGAGAAGGACATGGCCGCTTATCTGAAAATAATTGCCTTTGTGCGGTCACTTCCCCCGTCGAAGCTGGTGACGCCCGACGGTCGGTACATCCTCGATGCCCAGGGGAACGTACGCACTAAAAGGCGTTTGATAAATACTAAGACTTTGCTCGGCTGTGCGACCGGGGCGGCCGCTCTAGATTATCTAGGTAGGGATGTTTCGTTTTCCCTCGTTGTCGGGGTTTTTGATCGTCGCTAACCTATTTCTTTGTTTTTGCAGCGAACATGTCTACTGTCGACGAGCGGGTGAAGCAGTTGCGTGCTGCCAGGAGTGCCGGGGTCCCGAGGACGAGGGTGAGTCAGCTGGTCAGTCAGGAGGTCGCGGCGCAGGGGGGCCAAACTTCGTCCTCGTCGCCTCAAGAGAGCCAATCCCCTGTGTCCCAAGGAGTGTCGAAGAGGCAGAGGTCCGAGGAGCCTCGGGTGGTGGATCTGACGGTCGGCGCCGTCGAGGAAGGTTATGTCGTCCCTCCCTGCCACCAGCACCCGGGGTATTTTCATGGTGCCCGTTCCCCCACCGTTTCCGCCGGGGAGGTGAAGGCTGTTCGCCAGGCTGATCGGGAGGCCCGTCGGCGTGTCCTGGCTGAGGACTTGGCCGCGATGATGCGGACGTTTACGACGGCTCTCGTGCTGAACGAGGAGGGCTGCTCTGCTGCTGAGCTGTCCAAACTGCAAGGGGATCTCACCTTTACGCAGTCGCGGTTGGCCAAGCTCACCGAGGAGTTGGAGAAGAGCCAGAAGGACGTTGCTGAGGAGCGGAAACGAGCAGAGGGTGCTGAGGGGAAGGTGAGTTCGCTGGAAGAGAAGCTGGGGACGGCGACGGCCGAGGTGCAGGCGCTGAAGGTTCGTACTGAGGTTCTGGACAGCGCTGTTCGTCCGGCCGAGGACGAGACTGAGGGGGATCGGCGTTTAATCACCCGTGCTGACTTGATCGCCCGTATCCGGGTGTTGGAGAGCGATTGTCTGGAAGCCGTTGAGGTCGGGTTCAAGAATGCGGTCGAGCAGATTCAGGTCGCCAACCCTGGTGTCGAGCTGGTCGTGGACGGGATAGGGCCGTACCACGAGATCGTTGATGGAAGGGTGATCGATCCTTATTTCGTTGACGAGGAAACCGTGGCTGCTGACCGAGCTGATGAGGAAGTGTAGGTTGCCGGGCCTGCGTGCTCGTTGTTTTGTGGCCTGCGTGCCGGTGTTTATCTTTTGCTTTGGGCCTGCGTGCTCGTTTTTGTACTATTGACTACTGGGCTGGTGCCCGCTTTTGTTAAATATATTTATCATGGATTTTCTAAGTGTGCGCTCGTTGTTTGCATGTTGTTTTATGCTCGTTTTTCGTATTTGTTCGAATGCCTCTGATGTGTATGACATTTCTTGTAGATTTTCTAAGTGTTCGCTCGGTGTGTTTAGCTCGACAATTTGTTACCGGTAGTGTAGGGGACTGGCCGGTTTGGCCGGGGATGTAGCCGGGCCTTTTCGGGGGTAGTTTTCCCCGGGGCGTGGACGGCCCATCGCGAGCTGGGTGTCCTGCCTGTTTTGGTACGGCGGCGAGGGGCCTCGGTCGAGGTATTCCCTGCCGAGCAAGGCCTTCTGCCCGCGCACACGAGAGGCAGGGCTTGCTTTCTTTGGTCGTTGGTGGACGCGGGGGTGTGCGGTGGTACCATGTCGCCCCCCCAGTGGCCGGGACGATTGGTCGTCGCGGGCAATGTGTTAACTGTAGTACCGCTTAAGCTTCGCGGCGTTCCATGGTCGAGCTAGTTGTTCACCGTGCAGGTTTTCGAGGTAATAGGCCCCGTGTTCCGTTTTGTCCCGGACTCGGTATGGGCCTTCCCAGTTCGCCGCCAGTTTGCCCTCGTGGGAGTCCTTTTGATTTCTGCGTAGAACTAAGTCTCCAGTTTGAAAATCGCGTTTTATGACTTTGTGGTTATGGCGAAGTGCTACTTGTTGCTTCAGCCGGGCTTCCCGGAGGGCTGCTCCTGCGCGGATTTCTTCGACGAGGTCGAGCTCTTCTCTGAGGGAGCCGTCGTTGTCGTCGGTGTCTAGGGGAGCTTCCGTTCGTCTGGACGGTTCGCGGATTTCGACCGGTATTACGGCCTCGGTTCCGTACGTGAGGCGAAATGGGGTCTCCCCTGTAGTTGAGTGAGGAGTAGTACGGTATGCCCAGAGGACGCTGTGGAGTTCTTCGACCCATGCTCGTTTGGCGTCTCCGAGGCGTCGTCTGAGTCCTCTGAGTATAACTCTGTTTGCCGACTCCGCCTGGCCGTTCGTCTGAGGGTGTTCGACCGAGGCGAAGTGATGTTTGGTCCCGAGGTTGGTGACGAAGTCGCGGAAGTTTTTGTCTGTAAATTGTGTACCGTTGTCGGTGACGATGGCGAGTGGTACCCCGAACCTGGCGAGGATGTTGCGTTTGTAGAATCGGAGAATGTTGTGGGCGGTGATTTTGGCCAGAGCTTCCGCCTCGACCCACTTGGTGAAGTAGTCGACTCCCACGATGAGGTACTTGTTCTGGTATGAACCGAGGGGGAAGGGTCCGAGGATATCCAGCCCCCACCAGGCGAATGGCCACGGAGATGAGAGGGACGTGAGGTCGGTTGGCGGGGCCAGGTGCATGTCTCCGTGTCGTTGACACTTATCGCACCGTTTGACATGTTCTTTCGCGTCGGACTGCATTGACGGCCAGTAGTAGCCCGCGCGTAGGGCCTTGCGCGCTAGGGATCTGCCCCCGAGGTGCTGCGCGTTGATACCTTCGTGGATTTCTTCTAGAACGGCCGTACTCTGGGATTTGTCTATGCATTTGAGGAGTGGGATTGCGAAGCCTCGGCGGTACAGTCGTCCCTCGAGGAGGACGTACGAGCAGGCCCGTCGTTTCGTTGCGTTGGCCTCGCTAGAGCTGGTCGGCAGACGGCCGGTGCTGAGATAGGTGTGGAGGGGGGTCATCCAGCAGTCCGCGTCTCCAATGGCGTTGATGTCGAGGGGTGTGGTGGTCGGGCTGGTACTTGGTTGGGACAAGATTTCTTGAATGACCGATTTGTGACCGCCTCGTTTCTTGGTGCTTGCTAGTTTGGAGAGGATGTCGGCGCGGGTGTTCTGCTCCCGAGGAACGTGTTGAATTTCTGCTGAGTCGAACCCTCTTAGTTTGTCACTGATGAGCGCGAGGTATCCGGCGAGGGTGTCGTTTTTTGCTTGGTATTCACCTCGGACTTGCGAAGCGACCAGCTGGGAATCCGTGTGGATTCGGATGTCCCTGGCTCCCAGGTCGGATGCTAGGCGAAGGCCGGCGAGAAATGCTTCGTATTCGGCTTGGTTGTTGGTCGTTGGGAAAGCTAGCGTGAGGGAGACTTCGATGACCGTACCCTCGTCGTTGTCGAGGACGATGCCGGCGCCGCTTCCCGTAGAGTTGGAGGAGCCGTCCACAAAGATGGTCCAGAGGTGGTTCCTGGTGGGCGGGTCGGGGGGCGTGGTCATCTCGGCTACGAAGTCAGCCAACGCTTGAGCCTTGATGGCGTGCCGGCTCTCGTATGTGATGTCGAACTCGGAGAGCTCTAGCGACCATTTCAGCATGCGCCCAGCCATGTCGGGGCGGCCGAGTAGCTGGCGGAGGGGTTGGTCGGTGCGGAGCACGATGGTGTGTGCTAGAAAATAATGTCGGAGTCGGCGTGCCGCTGTAACGAGGGCCAGGGCGACTTTCTCGATCAGCTGGTATCGGGCCTCCGGGCCGTGGAGGGCTTTACTAGTAAAATAAATGGGCTTTTGTCCTTCCCCGGCTTCGCTCACGAGGACGGCGCTGACGGCTTCGTTAGAGACGGCCAGATATAAGTACAGGGTTTCGCCCGTCGCGGGGCGCGTCAGTACTGGTGGTTCGGAGAGGACGCGTTTGAGGTGGCGAAGGGCTCTCTCACATTCGTCCGTCCATTCGAACTTGGTCTCCTTCCTGAGCAGTTTGAAGAACGGGAGGGCGTGTTGGGCCGATCTCGCGATGAATCGTGAGAGGGAGGCTAGTACGCCGTTGAGGGACTGGATGGCACGCTTCGTGGTCGGCGTGGTTATATTGGAGAAGGCGTGGCACTTGTCCGGGTTGGCTTCGATCCCCCGTTCGGTCAAGTAGTAGCCGAGGAATTTACCGGCGCAGACGCCGAAAGTGCATTTCTCCGGGTTAAAGCGCATGCGACATGATCTCGCGGTCTTGAAGACCTTCTGGAGATGTGCCGCATGGTCGTCTTCCGCGCCGGATTTGACGATCATGTCGTCCATATAGACTTCGAGCATGTCCCCGATCTCCTTGTGGAAGACGCGGTTCATCATGCGTTGGTACGTGGCCCCGGCGTTTTTGAGGCCGAAAGGCATTACGTTGTAGTAGTAATTGCCCGATGCTGTCATGAAGGCCGTGGCCTGTTTGTCGTGTTCGGCCATCGGGATCTGATTGTATCCCGAGTATGCGTCCATGAAGGACAAGAGTTTGAAGCCCGCCGAGTTGTCGACGAGCTTGTCGATGTTGGGGAGGGGGTAGGCGTCCTTAGGACATGCCCGGTTGAGGTCAGTGTAGTCAACACACATGCGCCATTTTCCATTATTCTTTTTAACAAGTACAACGTTGGACAGCCAGGTGGAATACCGGGCTTCCGAAATAAAATTTGCCTCTAAGAGGTCTTTTACAGCTTGTTCGGCTGCTGCCGATTTTTCTGGAGACTGGCGGCGACGGCGTTGCACCACGGCCTTTGCGGTCGGGCTGATGGACAGCTGGTGGCAGGCGACCTCAGGGTCGAGTCCCGGCATTTCCGCGGCGCTCCAGGCGAAGAGGTCGGCATTCTCGCGGAGGCAGGCTTGGAGCTGTCGTTTCGCGAGGTCGGGGAGTCCTGCGCCTACCCTTACGGTTCTGGTCGGGTCGTCCCCGAGGGGAACGAGCTCGAAATCGCCATCCGGGATGGGGCGCGCTGGATGCTCGTTGGCCGCGTCAGTCTTTTTATTGTCGAGCTCGTCGGTGAAGCGACTGTCGAGCTCAACTGATCCGACCAGCTCTGTTGGCTTGTCCTTTGGCGTAGCGCTCGGTGCTTTCTTTTTGGTCGGTGGAGCGATGGAGTCGAAGCCTTTCAGTGCGGCTTCAAAACACCTTCAGGCAGCTTCGATGTCGCCGTTGAGGGTGACCACGGCTCCCCTTCTCGTGTAATATTTCATCTTCAGGTGGGCGGTGGAGGGTACCGCGGTGAGCTCTGCTATCGTTGTCCTGCCCAGGATGCAGTTATACAGGGACGGGCATTCGATGACTAAGAAGCGGATGCTGATGTCTCTGGCCGTTTCCTCTTCCCCAAAGGTGACTTTCAGTTCCACGTATCCCCAGGGTCTTGTCGTCGTCCCGTTGAACCCCTGGAGGTCGGAGCCTACGTAGGGGGAGAGGTTGGACTCGTTGAGCTGGAGAGTCGTGAACAAATGTGAGTACATTATGTCAACCGAGCTCCCTCCGTCGACGAGGAGGCGCCTGACGTCGAAGTTTGCCATCCGTGCGCGTATGAGCAAGGGTATGTTGGAATTGGGAGATCCCCCGGGTAGTTCCTCGAGGTAGAACGTGATCGGGTTGGAGCGGCCTCGGAATCTGTCGAGCGTGCTCATCTTGCCGGAGTTGCCCGCGATGAGTTCGTCGAATTTCCTTTTCACAGATCCTATGGACAGACTCCTCGTAGCGCCATCAGAGATGACCATGGCTCTGGGGAAGTATTCCCATCGGCTGGTTGGTCGGATTGGCTCGCCGACTAAGCTGGGTGCTTCGGGGATGCCGAGTCCTCTGCTTGCGAACCAGTCCTCGGGGCGGCTGACGCACAGCGCGACCTGGAGTCTCTCACCGTCTTCTGGGCAGGGGAGCTCCTCGATTTTCTTTGCCTCCGGGGCCTCCGATCTGGGTGGTTCACCTCCCCGGGTGTATCGCTTTAAGTGCCCATCTTTGATTAGGATTTCGATCGCATCTTTGAGATGGATGCAGTCTTCCGTTACATGCCCGTGGGTCCTGTGGAACCGGCAGTACTTTGACTTGTCCACGTTGGGTTTGGGCGGCGTTGGTCGTGGAAAACGGACACCTCCCTGCACAAACTCGGTTTTAGCGCATTCGGCCAGTATGCGTTCGCGGGAAGCGACCAAGGCGGTGTACTCGGTGAACCTTCCTGCCGGGCCGCGCGACTCGCGCTGTTCGCGGGGTTCGCGGTGGCGGTCATCCCGACGGCGGTCCCCTCCTCGCCGGTGGCTCGAAGCTCCGTCGTCTCGGTGCCCGCGGGGGGCTTCTCTGTCTCGGGTGTCGCGGGCGGAGTTGGCCGCTTGTGTTTCCTCGAACCGGATGTAGTGGGCGGCCCTGTCGAGGAAGTCTTGGAGGGACGTGGGCCGGTGTATGCCCACGGCCTCGTAGAATTTGGAGTCATGGCGCAGGCCTTGCTCCATTAAGTAGCGTTTCATTTCGTCGGAAGTCGTCACCTGTACGGCTTCCCGAGTAAATCTTTCGATGTATTTCCGGAGGGGTTCGTCGGGGCCTTGGATGATCGCCCCGAGGACTGCTTCCGTCTTCGGGTGACGCCGGGACGCTGTGAAGTGTTTGGAGAATAGGTCCTTCAAGACCCTCCACGATGTAACTGATTCGGGCTCTAGGCTTTTGTACCAGGTCATAGCGCCTTTCCTCAGAGTCGTCGGGAAGAGTCTGCATTTGATAGCTCCCCGGACATTGCGGTAGTCGAGCATGGCCTCGATGTCTTCCAGATGATCGTCCGGGTCGGAGGTGCCGTCGTACGTTGACAGCGTCGGTGGCTTCTCCATTCCTTGGGGTATAGGGGCCGCCATGATCTCCCGGGATAGTGGGGTGCGGTAGTCATCCTCGTCGCTGTGCGCCGGGGATCTCAGGGGGGATGAGCCGGTCGCGGTGTGTCCCGGGTTTCGGGCCCTCGATCTCCGGCCTGTGCTCCCGCCTCGGGTTTCCTCGGTTGGGGTCGCCGCGGCGTTCTGGTTCCTCCCGCGACCGTGTCTTGCCGGGGATCTGGTGCGTTCCCGTGTCGCTTGGGGGCGGCGTCTCTCCAACCGCGGTCGGCGGTTCCTGGGTCGAGGTGAGGGGCTCCTCGAACCTCCGTTCTGGTCTTCCCGCTGGGGGTACCTCGGGGAGCCGCCGCGTTCCAACGCTCCAATTCTAGCGTTCTGTTGGGACAGCAGCTGGTTCGTCTGGTTGATGGCTGCAAAGAGGGCGGCTACCGTGGGGTCCGCTCCCGCCGGGATGGGAACAGGGTGGAATGCCGGCGGGCTCGGGGGGCGATGGTCGGCATGCAGGGGCCTTTCCTCGGACGATGGCGAGGCGGTTTGCCCGTCTCTTTCGTCGGCTTCATTCAGGCGCGCCGTTCCTACCTGCTTCCCGTTGGTGGCAGTGTTGAGCGCGAGATCGAGCGGAGTGTCGTCGCGGCGTGGGCTGGCCATAACCGTGGAGGTTTGGTGAAACTTTTGGTTTTTCTGCTCGGAGTAACGGGGAAGTTTCCGTTCCCACAGACGGCGCCACTGATCTGACCTGATCAGGAGGGATCACGGACTGGCCACGCTTCGCCGGACGGTTATCTGTTCGCCGAGGTAAGAACGAGGAGGGGGTGTACCTGCAAAGCACTCCGACGCCCAAGTAAGAAGTTGGACACAGAGGAAGCAATAGTACAGAAAAGGGGGGCAAGAAAAAGTTACCTGACCCTCTTGAAGAAGAGGGTATTTATAGAGAGACCCCAGCGCTGGGCCAACGGTCATTCGAGGTGGGCCAGACGACCAGGCCCAACCCTAATGACTGCTAGGGCTTACGTGGCGTAGTGAAGACCCGGACGTGGTCTTCGCCCTAGTTCAACCGCTCCTAGGTCTCCGGAAAGTGGGTTTGACCTGCTCTTTCGGAGGTGGGCGGTTGGCCGATGACGTGTCCCCGCGGAGGGGAGCACGTGGAGAACGTGCGCCGAGCACGTTATTCTCCCGCGGAGGGAAGCGCATGGATAACGTGCGCCGAGCACGTTATTCTCCCGCGGAGGGAGCCCGGGTAGTCTCGCTCGTCTGGTGTGACGGACGACGAAGGGGATGCGGCGTGATGGCTTGTGCCCGGCGGACGGTCCTGCTCGTCCGAAGGGGCGTGTGCCAGGTGTGCCCAGTTCGCCTGTTGGGCCGTATTTGGTATTGGGCCTGCCGAGGTGAGGCCCACACCGGAACAAAAATATTCCCTAATTATTTATAAATAAATAGCCTTAATTATATATCTCAGAAACTATATATCATATGCTTTGTGATTTAGCCTTAGGTATAATTCTCATTTAGCCTTAATTTGGTATCAGTATAATTTGTTTAAGTTTAGTGTAATTGGTTGTTACTGTTTTTCAACCTCATTAGTCTAATAATTTTAATTTTAAATAAATTACCTGCGATTTTTTTCCAGATATACATGAGGCAATAAGAGTAGAACGTCACAACGCCCATAACTGTTAGGCATAGCATCCCAATTCCCCATCCTAATCCTCTGAACGCATATGGAAGACCGAAGATAAAAAAATATAGGTTGTATCATATATAAAATTCAATAACATGGCTTTTGTTTAAGACATGCATGGAAGTTGTTAGGAATGGAAGCTATAAAAAAATTACAAATTTTATTATGCATGTTTATCAAAAGAATCATTTATGAATTTTTTGTCGAATTCTGTAACACTATCTCTCTTATGACCTCAATTTCAAAGTTAGTATGATCCCCTTTTATATACACACAATGAGCGATCGACAACATCATATTTAACGGAGGTGAAGACTCTGAGAGAAAAAAATTATATTAGTTATTACCTTTTTTATTCAGATCAAATTATGTCCATTAATAAATGTGAGGGTTAACCCAACTCTTACAAAACTGACTTGTAAGTCAAGGATCTATCTAATGCGAGATTCTTTTAACACTTACTAACCTTAAATTTGCTTGAGAAGCTCTTCCTCAGGGACATAGATTCATCTTTATGTTACAACAACAAAGATTATTAAATAAATAAACTCTAATTTCTCTTTTTTTCTCAATTCATCTTTTCTTTTTTTACTTTATTATTGATTATGCAGTAAAATCATCTTACAACCAAGGTGTAGTTGATTCACTCGAGTTAAGAATGAAGAACAAGAAGAGTAATCAATCAGTAAGAGTGAAGAAAGATATTGAGAATGATGAGCTTTTCTTCTAAGATATTTATGTTACAGTTGCAATTGATTTAAAAATATTTATTTTGTAGGTATTCCAGTCATGCTCATATGTGGATGGCGCGTATCAGGACTGAAATAGTAGAACAAAAATTGGATGATTACCAATCTGCTATGGTTGATTGGCACAACTTTTTTGATGAAACAAAAGCCTGCCATGGTGTTGATATGAGCACCTTGGTAAAACCTTCTAAAGAGGAGCAGAGGAAATACTATCTACAGGTAAGTTTTAAAGTTAGTACACTTTAATTAAGTGTATTTGTTATGTTTCAATTAAATTAAATGAAATTTTGATTATGGTTGGAGTTGTTGGATTTACATCATGTGCTGACTTGTAGAGACACAGGCTCGACATGCTCTACAGGGCTGAACAATTCAAATCATCTAGGGAAATTGTTCTAGAAAGAGATACTGCTAGTGTTAGTGTTACCGCTATTGCTATGGCTACTACTGCTATAGGTACAGGTGGTAGTGTTCTTGGTAGGACTAGTTATGTTATGGCAACGAATTCGGTTCTTGGTTATCGCGGAGACAGCGAATTTGGAGGTGATTCGGCTTCGGTTGGAAACATTCCTAAGCCAAATGTTGGAGTTGAGAAAGTTGTGATTGTTAAGCTTAGAAAGTATAGGAATGTTGATGGTGGTGGTGGAGCAGGGGAAGGAAGTAGTAGCAACAATGTAGATGATAGGAGTAATGTTTCGGAGATGGATTTTGGAGGAAGTGAATTTGGTGGTTATGATGAAGAGAATCAAAGTTGTTATAGTATGGATTCATCTCAAGCTAGAGCACCTTCATTTGCTAGAAGAACTTTGATTTGGCTCACTGGAAAACAGAATAAGGTTGTTCATTATACTTCTACTTCTACACTTTAGATTTTTTTTGAAACATTCTTAATTTATCTTACAATTCTAGAAACAGTGGGACAGCTGCCCTACTTGACCTTGCTCGACGATATTCTATTCTACTGAGTTCAGGTTGGAAAAGTAGCATATTCTAATGCTTGCAGAAAAAGGCTTCTTAGATGTAGATGGACTTAAAGGAAAACAGTGGTTCAAGCATCTTGTGAGTGTGTTTATTTACCATGTATCATGGATACACTGATTAAACCTCTTTAACTGATTTAAGTTACTATCTTGAAAGTTAGAAGCAGTCTGCAAAATGTGAACTATATATTGTGCAAGAGTGTAGCTCATTCTTTGTGAAACTTCCAAACTCGATATACGAGAATCTTAATATGCTACTTTTCGGTCGCAAACACCACTCTGACTGCAATTACTGAACTGCCACTTTGTTTCACATTGTTAAGTTTGTATTCTTTTGTCATATGCTAGTTAGCTACTTATCACTTTGTTTAATGCTCCTGTATTACAGGTGTTTGGGCCTCCGAATGACGCTGAGAAGTTAGAGTTTTTTCCTGGGATTGCGGATTCTACAACTACGTCAAACGACATAAGTGAAAAAGAAAGATTAACAGAAATTCAACATGAGATCTAGAGGGTTACCAGAGCCATACAAAGAGCTACTTCTGCACTGAGAGGAAAATTCACATAAACACTAATATGAAAACTGATCTATAGAATAGATGAAAGAGTCTATATTTAAGTTTTACATGTACATATTAAGTGTTTATTTTCCCCCACAACAATAGTATAGTGGTCAGCATTTTAATCTGTATAACTGTATATTAAATTAACAAAAGGGAAATCAATATTTCCTCATTTTTTGTCTCTTGCATTGTGTAATTGTTAATTCCAATATGCTTAAGATAAATATAATCTTACAATTTTCACTAGTTTGAAATTTGCATTGCTTTTTCTTATTAATTTGGTTGAACAAGTGATTATTAGTAACTTGATTGTGTCATTTTTATTAATGTAACTTTAAAAGTACTTGTTATTAACTTTATAGTAATGTTTGATTACTTTAAAAATTTAAATGTGATTAGTGTTGCATTGTCATATTCAAATTAGATTTTTATTTTATATTATTGTTACTTTAATAACTATAATATTTTAAATATAAATTAAACACAATTAATAATAAAAATTATAAACCTGAGAGAGAAATTATTTGCGAATTTATAATTTGCTGCGACTTTTCCTGCGAAACATCCAATTACCTGCGGCGTTTTCTGCGAATTTATCTATTTTATCTGCGACATTTTCCTGCAACTATTTTCTGCGATTATTTCCTGCGACTTTACCTGCTAAATTAATTACCCACGAAGGTTTTAGCTGAGAACGGAAAGTAGCAGGAAAAATCGTAGGTAATACGTTTTTTGCGAGAATTTTGTTAAATTCCGCAGGAAAACAAAGTTTTTCTAGTAGTGAGGCTTAACTACAATTTTGGTCCTTCTCTTTTACTTGACTCACGAAATTGGTCCTCCTATTTTAAATTTAAAAAGTTATCTCTCTATTTTAAATTTAAACAATTTTGGCCCCCCTCTCATATTTTTGAACTTAAAATTAACGATGTTTTTATTTTTTTAAATGACAATTTACATGTAAAACATAACAAATCATCGTATATAAACATATTATTATTATTATTTTAATCGATAAACTTTGATTTACTAAAAAAAACCATAATTACAATGCGATCCTGCGGATTCAGCCATTAGAATTCGAGAGAACAAAGAAACAAAAAATCTATCACGACTCACTCAATATTAAACGAGCTATGTGTTTCCTAAGATTCAGATTATTCTAGCCCCTATACATTATTGTATCTATAATCCTTTTTTCCTATATGAATGGTATTGTCTTTGATTTCAAAACTTTTTCCATTTCGAAGGTTCCACAATGCATAGATGGTCTCTGTAATGGCAAGCTTGAGAATGGCGGATTCTCGACTTTTTCCTTTCCCTGCTTGAATTAACCAATTAAGTTCTTGATTCCAGTCCCCAAGAATATGTGGAACTTGGATCCATTCTAGTATCTCCATCCAGATTTCCCGTATAGTTTGGCATTCAAAGAATATGTGATTGATTGATTCCTCACTTGTGTAGAAACAACATTTTATACTATCAATCATCCCAAAACAGAATAACCTATCCTTAGTTGCCAATTTTCTATGACAGGCAAGCCATAGAATAAAGAAAGCTCGGGGTTTAGCTGTATTTCCATACATTAGGTGCTTCCAGCTCACTTTTTGATCATAATTTTGTATCATATTGTATACTTTTTTCATATCAAATTTGTTCTTGGTCTTCATTTCCTCCCATCTCTTTCATATTCTTTATCTGATCCCTCTGCCTGAGAATACCCTTGATGATTCATGTATATGTCAGTTTGCTTTCGACATCCATTAGCTGCTGATTTTTCAAGTAGTATGCGTGGACCCGTCTGACCCAAAGTGAGTCTGATTTTCCACTCAAGTTTCATAGCAGTTTGATCATGTTTGTTTGGTTATAGATTTCCAAATCGATGATGTTCAGACCACCACAACTATTAGGACTACACACCTTCTTCCATGCTACGGGAGCTTTCCTGCTACCCTCAAACCCACATGTCCATAAGAAGATTCGAAAAATCGATTCGATCTTCTGAATCACACTCTTCGGAAATAGAAAACATTGTAACCAATAGTTTGTAAGAGAAAACATTACATCTTTTATCAATTGTATCCAAGGTCCCTGTTGTTGATAGTGAAGATTCTCAATATCCTTCCAATTTCTTCTTCATGTCTAATTGGTTTAGCGCATAAATTTTGGTCATTCAATTTAAGAATTTACCGTTATAATCATAAATCTTACAGTGTAGCATTTGGTCAGTGCTTTTTATATGCTCGATGCTCACTCAATTTTCATCCCAATATATCCATAATCTTCCGTTGTCATGGTTGTCGTAGTTGTCCAAATAGTTACCTCAGAGTTTTAGTTTGTTTCTAATGATGCCAACTTTATTCCTCTTCACTCTAGTCTCAATTAAAATAATGATTGCCGGATTAAAATCTAGGAGACGGGAGCTTATCTCCCTAGTCTTACCCGCCTTATTAGGCCCCCTAACATTCCATGCAATTATCATGGAACATCGTTATTGAAATTTGTAGATAAAAATATAAGTTAAAAAATAAAATTTTCATTGATTTTCTATAAAAAAAATTCAAGAGGGAGACTAAAACTGTTTGAATTTAAAATAGAGGGACCAAAAATGTTTAAATTTTAAAATAGGGGGACCAAAACTATAATTTAGCTTTATTATTATTATTATTATTATTATTATTATTATTATTATTATTATTATTATTATTATTATTATTACTATTATTATTAGGGTTTAATTACCCCACCACCTATTTACTCATACAAGATTAACTTAATTATGACATGCAAGTTTAGCTATAGAAAATGAAAAGTTGGTGTCATCAATGACTTCAGAGCAAAGAGGGATATATAACAAAATAATGCAATCGGTTGCTCGAGATAAGGGTGGAATTTTCTTCGTCTATGGATATGGAGGAACAAGAAAAACTTACATTTGGAGAGCTATATCGGCAGCTATAAGATCAAGAGGTGAAATTGTAGAAATTATATAAATTTTATATAATTTAAAGTAAAAATTTATATTTGGAGAGCTATATTTGCAGCTATAACATCGGCGTCCGAGAAAAATATGCGATACAAAAGAGAATTCAAGGTGTACTAGAAGCAAAGACTGCTAGGCGAACAAACAAATGAATTGACGAGATCCCAAAGGAACCATCTGAATTCCAAACATTTGTCTAACCGTTGGAAATAGGCTAGCTAGCTCTTCTTCGCTATCTGAACTAGCGCCCTCTTCTCTCATCATTTCATAAATATTATCTTTCGATTCCCTACTCTAGACCTTCTGAAAAGAAAAAAGAACGTATGTAACAAAGTGAGTCGAACGCCTCCTAGTCTATGCTTAGGCTTCCAAAAAGGAATGAGAATCCATACCATATCCCGATACGCGCAGACCGTCCATCCTATGATTCCAATTGAGGCTTTGCAAGACCTGACCTTTTTGGTTTCACTGCCATTACTCATGATTTGATGGCACCGCTTCCCTCTATAGAACATATTTTCGCTATCTTGTGCAATCATAAAATCTGCCTATTTTCGAGCATTATCAACTCGCTATTCCTCGTCTTTCAATGTGAAAATATCAATGTACGACGAGGTCTACCACCTCTTGTCCTAACACTAGTTTATCACGATATGATGATGGGTAGTCGAGTAAATGCACCCCTTTTAAGTGCCTAAATGCAATTAGATTCCGCCTAAACCTTTTTAATTAACATTTACAATATTCTTCTTTTTTTATCTCAACCACATTTATTGGAAAGAACACGGTTGCAATATTCTTCTTTTTTATCTCAAACATTTATTGAAAAGAGCAACCAAATAAGTTGCCTTGTATTCCGGGTTGATATCCTCTCCATTTCGTTGTCCCTCCATTTTCTCCATTACTATAGTTTTCTGTGTAAATAACACACATTTTTAAGACATGTGACATATAATTTATATTTAATTGATTTTATATATAACAAAACTATAGTAATGGAGAAAATGGAGGGATAAAGAAATGGAAAGAATATCAACCTCTGTATTCCCTTTTTTTTATCTCTACCACATTATTTCTTTCTCTTAAAGAGTCATTATGTATTTCTTTTTTATCTCAACCACTTATTTCTTTCTCTTCCCAATAAATAAGATTTAATTAGGAATTATTATAATAAATTGTGGTTTTTTTAATCTCCACATGCAACATTCGTTTGGAATTTAATAATAAGACTAGTAAAACTAATAACTGATTTAGAAATTTTAAGTAGAAATTAAACATATTTTATTTTAAAATAATGAAAATTAAGAATTGATTTAAAATTTTTAAGTTGAAATAGAATATATTTTTAAAATATTTTATTTTTAATTTATTTTAAAAATAAATAGTCAAATAATTATTAAATAATTTATCTTTAATATGTTTGAACATTTAATTTTTTTACAAAATCAGTGCTGAACATTTGATATTTTTAATTGATTTGTGACTCAGTTATTATCTGATAATATTTATTAAATTTTTGTTTGAATAATTAAAACTATAAATTATTATATACTTATTAATTAATTATACTTATTATATTTTTAATTCATTTTTAGTAAAAAAATAATATATTTCATTTTAAAAATACAGAAATTAAGAATGCTTTGAAAATTTTAAATTGATACTGAATATATTTTAAAATTGTTTTATTTTTAGATTATTTTAAAAATAAATAGTCAAATAATTTAGATCTAATAAAGAACTGATTTAAAAAATTTAAGTTGAAATAGAATATATTTTTAAATTATTGTATTTTAAATTTATTTTAAAAATAAGTAATTAAATAATTATTAAATAATTCAAGGTTGTTAAAATTGCAATTTAAAACCTAAGCTCTTAGATTTTACGTTTTCAGTTCAGCATTTGGTGTTAAATCGTAGGTAAAATCGTTTACTAGAACGACTTTACATAATTTAAATTTCTTTGAAATCTGTAAAATCGTGTAAAATTTTTGAATTTTACTCTTTGACTTGATTTTACTTTTTTATATTGAAATTTAAAAAAGTCCAGCCTAATAAAACTTCTCCCACTTTATTATTGTATTCACTTTAAATAACTTCTTTTTTCATTAGACATTAGACTTTCCATTTACTTGAGCAATGAAAATTAAAAACTTTTAAATCTTAATGTCACTTCACTTGTACGACGTTGCACTGAAACTTCAATGGCAATATTTTGTGAGTTTTATTCTTTGATCGGTAAGTATCTAAAAAGTGAGTCTTCTTCACAAATAAAAAACAGAGAAATGTTATGCACTGTGTTATTATGTGATTGTATGTAACCTTAGTTTGTTACTGTGTTTGTTACAACGTTTTTAGTTTTACTATTTTTTATCTTTGAATGCTACTATGGTTTGTAATCTAAGTGATTGTTACAATCTTTTGCTATGTTTGTTATTTTAATATACCAACTTAATAGAAGTTGATTTGATTTAGTGTGTATATTTTTGACAAATTTGTTTAAGTGTCTTACTTTTAAATTTGATTATTTTTATTATTTAAATTTAAATATAATATTATTTTAACATGAGATAAATTTTACAATTTTACGTTTTGATTTTACCTAAAAAAAAATGAGCTAAGGTAAAAACTCAATTCTGACAACATTGAAATAATTTATCTTTAATATGATTAAACGACGACGATGATAATGCCATTAATAAGACTTCAAATCTTGTTTAAAAGGAGGTCTTCCAAAATATGAACAAATGTACGTTATCTATTCTATGCTAAATTATTATTAAATTTGATTTCATTTCTTATTTAACAAATTATTTTATAGAGTTAATTTTTCTTCGCAGGTTTAGTTCATCGGTAGATTATGCTATCAAATGATATTGGAATGGTTAGAAACTTTTTACTTCAATACTTTTATATCTCAATATATCAATATATAAATAAATATATGAGTTTCCTTAATTTATGTGATGTTTACTTTTTTTTTAACATAGGTGGACAATATCAATTACAAATTCGAAAGATTTTGCTGTATATTATATTGTGTAAGTTTGTTCAAATTGTTATTTTAATAGATAAATTGCTATTTTCACTTTTAGGGATGATAATAGATAAATATAATAGTAATAATTGATATTTTTATATTATTATTAATATAGAAAACAATTAAGTAGATACAATAAATAAAATATTAATTTAGAATAATTTGAAATAAATATCATTATTACAACAATGAAAATGTCGCTGACATATAGCCTAAAATTATCAAACATGAAAATATAAATAATAAAATATTAATAATGCTATAACATATTAGAAGTAATTTAGTAATAATGAATTTGCAAAATTTCATAGAATTTCGAATAAATGTTGATTTTTTTCGATAGAAACATTATATTAAAATATAGAAAGTGTTTTTAAACAAAATAAAAAAAGGGACAAAAATTTAAAAATAGTACAAATTTCGTTGAGACATTGTCGTAGTTATTTCTGATGCAGCACTTTCATTGAAAGTCATACTGAACACAATTAATTGCCTCCTTTATTTGATCCTTCCAGGTCCCAACTTATTCAACACTGTCTTATTCAATGTAACTATTTATATATAAAGACATCAATGATTGTGTAAAGACATCAAAATAAATATATTTAAAAAAATATGATAAATAAAAGAAAGACAATAAATATATTATTAAATTATGGTAATTAATTATCAATATATTTAAATTAAAATACACCGGCAGTATAAAGAAATTTTATACTATCCATAAATTATAATCGTTAAATTTGTATAGATGTTATAAAATATTTTATCCTGATAATGCACAACAATTATTTTCTTTAAAATATCATTAATGCATGTAATAGAAATAATAATATTACAATTGAAAACTAAAAATAAAAATTACATTAAAAATTAAAAGCAATATTTATTTTGTAACAAATAAGTTTTATAAATACAACATTTATTTCGTGATAAATTTAGTACCCTTTAAATCAATTTCAAATTCCCAAACAAATTTTGCTGTAAAACGTTTAGAATTCAATTTAGCTGTTTTTTGAGATGAGAAACTTTGATTCTATATATACTTTGATTCTATGGTTCTTCATATGTAGCGAGAAAGCACACAAAAAAATCTTTAAAACTATAAGACTTTTTATAACTTGTATAAGGTTTTAATTGAGTAAATAAAAGAGTTTTTAACTTGAATTTCAACATATAACGAGTTATTAAAAGTGTTAGAGCAAGTGGAATACTTGGAATTTCATCAATCCGCCCATGTGTCCGTGGGTAGTTATTTTTTTGGTTATGAATTTTGTTGTGAATTACGACAAAATTCAATATCAATTGGTGAGGCAAAGAACAATAGCAACCAAAATAAATGGTCTTCAGCATTACAAATGAGTTACAAGAAAATAGCATTCGTGTTTCCCAAGCACAACCCTGAAGGCGCCCAAGAACAACCCTATTTTCTACCTAAGTGTTTCTCTACCTCTCCCACTCTCAATATATGAATCACTCAAACCCAATGTGTAATCCAAGATTTTCAAGCACAACCCTGAAGGCGCCCAAGAACAACCCTATTTTCTACACAAGTGTTTCTCTACCTCTCCCACTCTCAATATATGAATCATTCAAATCCAATGTGTAATCCAAGGTTTTCTTTGTGCATGACTGAAATCTTATGTTATACCTTTAAACCCTTGGTCTATCTTATTGGTGAAAACTCTAAGATTGTGACACACCAAACATATAAGAGATACATATTTATAATAACAAATACCCAACAAACAAAGCGCAAAATCACATGGATCTATGGACTGAATCGAAAAAAGCCCGAAAACTCGAAAATACTATTCACCGTAAGAACAACATTATTCACCGTACAAATGTCACTATTCATCCGTACGATAGTACTATTTACCGTACAAACGACACTATTCACCGACCAATTTCCCAAGCACAAGCCTGAAGGCGCCTAAGAACAACCTTATTTTCTACCAAAGTGTTTCCCTACCTCTCTAACTCTCAATATATGAATCACTCAAACCCAAGGTGTAAACTGAAACTCTATACTATACCTTTAAACCCTTGGTCTACCTTATTGGTGAAAACTCTAAGATTGTCACACACCAAACATATAAGAGATACATATTTATAATAGCAAATACCCAACAAACAAAGCGCAAAATCACATGGATCTATAGACCGAATCGAAAAAAGTCCGAAAACTCGAAAATACTATTCACCGTACGTACAACATTATTCACCGTACAAACATCACTAGTCATCCGTACAGATAATACTATTTACCGTACAGACGACACTATTCACCGACCATTTTTTTTCTCGACTTTTTGTCTGACTTTTTAAAACTTCCAATTTTCGCGGTAAATGCAATCTCTAAAATATATTTTCTTTCTCTTCATCAACAAAGCTTTTAAGGAACATTTACAACAATCTCCACATTGACTTTAAACCGTGTTGATACCAATTTAATAATCAACAACATTGTTGTTCTCTACCAAGTTGAAACTTTAATCAATAACTTTGATCAAATTCAAGCAACCATTGAATCTTGATCTCGCAACTTGCATCCACTTGTTCCCAATTATCCTTTTCTGCCTAGATAATTTAACAAGCCTACAAGTTTGATTTTTCAACCACCCTTGATTCCATCTGTTTTCAAATGCCTCCCTGAAGATTTTTCTTCTTTTATTTTGCAGTCCTTCAGCCACATTAAAAACATAATATCCAAGACTAGCATAACTGTCCCTTTGAGATACTACAATAACCCTCCTTACCATATCATGAGTCAAATGATAATCAGAGATCTCTATAATTGTTCCCTCACTACTGCTAGCATCTATAGTAGGAAACTCCACCTCAAACTGAGTTTTCTCTGTTATAGTTTCTCCTAGGTTTCTCCCTTGGTTTTTACTATTCTTCTTCTGAATAAATTCTATACCAACCCAGTAAGTTGTTTTAACCTCAACTCTTCTCCAAAAACTCAATAACAACTCAGTGGTAACATGCATTTTTATCCCTTGATTTCTGCAAAATACATTGTACTCCTCTGAAAATTTCTCAAGGCATTCATAACGCCTTAAACTTAAATCCCACAGCTCTTCCTTGTCATGAAAGCCTCCACTAGTTAACGATGAATGAATAATAACATTTGAACCTTCTAAAATATATAGACCACATATTTTAGACCCTTTAGCAATAACTAATTCATCACACGAAATCTCCAACGCTCCATGTTCAACCCTAGTACGATAGCATAGATCATCAAACATACTTATAGATAACAAATTTCGCTTGAGTTCTTGAACATACCTCACATTGTGAATAAGAAGTTCATGATCATTAAACATTTTAAATATGACTGTATCAGTACCATGAACCTTGCATGTCTTATTATTACCAAGGCGAACTACTCCACCTTGCACCATCTTCAAAGTTTCAAAGTATTCTATTCTTGGACACATGTGATAAAAGTAACCTGAGTCAATGACACAACTATCTTCAATTTTCAAACTCGATACTACTAGTGTTTTGGTATCCTCATAACTTTCCTCACCCAATGCAACTACAAATTGAACATAATCTTCATTGACCTTTCTTTCAAGATAATCCCTTTTAAAGTGACCGATTTTCTAACAATTAAAACATTTTACCTTTGACTTGTCAGACATCTTTGATTTGGACATCCCTTTACGCTTATCTCCTTCTCTTGACACATTTAAGCCTTCACCACTATCTTCAACCTTCAAATCTTTCGACTTTGAAAATTCTTTGGATTTCACCGCCGTTTGGACTTCATCCAAAGTAATAGTACCTTTCTTACCATAAAGAAGGACATCCTTAAAGTGCTCAAAGGATCTGGGTAAAGAACTCAATAAGAGCAAAGCCTTGTCCTCATCATCAATCTTCACTTTAATATTCTCAAGATCATCGATAATCTTGTGAAATTCTATAAGCTGCTTAATTATGGATGTGTTCTCCACCATTCAGAATGAATAGAGTTTTTGTTTCAGATACAACCTGTAAGTCAAAGACTTTGTCATATACAATGATTCAAGTTTTCCCACACAACAACCGCAGTTTTCCCCTTGGCGATTTCTCTTAGAACTTTATCCCCGAGGCACAAGATAATGACACTCCTGGACTTATCCACCATCTCGGTCTTCTGTACCTGTGTATGCCCTGTAGGTAGGGCTGTCAATGAACCAAACCAACTCGAAAATAGTTCAGAATTTGATTCAACAATTAAATCGTTGAACTAGGTTCATGAACCAAATGAGTTAAGTATGAGCGAAAAATTAAGTTCGTTAACTAAATGAGATGAACTTGAATTCGACTCGTTAGGTTCATGAGTCAACTCGATTACATATGAGAAGAATTATACTGTCTTTAAGATTAGGTTTAAATATTTACTCCAAATCTTAGACAAATTTAATCTTCAATTTAGTAGTTTTTGAATTAGACTCTCAAATGCATCTCTTGAAAGTTGTGTAGGTTTTGAATTAGTAGATTTCGAAGATAAAGTTAAATTTCAATATGATAACTTTTATTTTAATATTTTATTTATAAAAAATATATTTATTTAAAATGTCAAATATACTAATATATATATATATATATATATATATATATATATATATATATATATATATATATATATATATATATATATATATATATATATATATATATATATATATATATATATATATATATATATATATATATATATATATATATATATATATATATATATATATATATATATATAGTTTTTATATCCGTGAATCATGTGAGCTGAACCTAATGAGATGAACCTAACGAGTTGAACCGAACTGTTCGTGAACTTATAACGAGTCGAGTTTGAGCTTAAAAAAAAGTTTGTGTCGAACTCGAAATCGAACCAATTCTTAACGAGTCGAGCCGAGCTGAGGTGAGTTCGACTCGACTCGACTCATTTCCAGCCCTACCTGCAGGCATCAATGCTTCACTCTTAAAAGCATCGATACACTTCTCTTGAATTAAAATTGCTTGCATCTTAATTTTCCACAACCCAAAGTCGTTGTTACTAGGAAATTTCTCGGTTTGCCATCTACTAACCATGGTGCTCACTTGTTAAAAATATCTCTTTGCTTCACGCTCACCGCACCACTTGTAGTGAGTCTTGTTGTGAATTATGACAAAATTCAATATCAATTTGTGAGGTAAAGAACAATAACTACCAAAATAAATGGTCTTCAGCAATAATAATCTGTACACAGATAATATAACAGAATAAGGCAAGAAAAAATGATGTTTTATTTACCCAGTTCGATCAAACGATCTACTCTGGGGGAGAGAGCAGCTCTTTAATTCACTATACTCAGAAAGTTGTTACAAGAGATTACAGATGAGTTATAAGAAAATAGCCTTCGCCTTCATGTTCCTAAGAACAACCCTGAAGGCGCCCAAGAACAACGTTATTTTCTACCCAAGTGTTTCCCTACCTCTCCAACTCTCAACATATGAATCACTCAAACCCAAGGTGTAATCCAATGTTCTCTTTGTGCATAACTGAAACCCTATGCTATACCTTTAAACCATTGGTCTCCCTTATTGGTGAAAACTCTAAGATTGTCACACACCAAACATATAAGAGATACATATTTATAATAGCAAATACCCAACAAACAAAGCCCAAAATCACAAGGATCCATGGACCGAATCGAAAAAAGTCCGAAAACTTGAAAATACTATTCACCGTACAGATCTTACTATTCATCTGTATGAATAATACTATTCACTGGCCGATTTGTTTTCTTGATTTTTTATCTGATTTTCACGGTAAATGCAATCTCCAAGATATAATTTCTTTCTCTTCATCAACGAGGTTTTAAGGCACATTTACAACATCCTTTTGTCAATTATATCATTAACTTTTGTTTATGTTTTGTTTTTCTTATCTTTAAAGGTTCGTTTAGTTTAAATTTCTTTTAGGGAAAGGGAAGGGAGTTAATATTTTAATTTAAATATGTTTGGTTTAATTTTTTATGAGGGAATGATATAATATTGAAGGTAATCAGAATTCCTCCTAAAATAGTTTTTAATTCCTCTGAATTGAGAATTATTTTAGAGAAGGGGAGAGAGAAGTTATGATAAAAATTTATTTTTGTTTAATGATAAAATTGTCCTTACTTTTTTTTATCAAATTTTTAAAGTATCCTTAAGAAATATTATACGTCATTTTTTTGGTTAAATATGTTTGTGATCTTTCTAAATATCTCAAATGCAATTATTTTTGGTAACTCAATCAACCAATCAGTTTAGGGTTTTTATAATGGAATCGACGTTTGAAATGGTTTAAAATCCTGCTCTTCAGAGTAGGGACCAAATCGAGCTGATTCTTGTTGTGCTTCGTGATCTGTGATGAAGATAGGGAGAGGTCGACCGAAGAAGAACAAGGTTACAACTCCAAGTACATTCATTCCATTCATAGAAGAAATCTTGGAAACAAGTGTGAAGGGAGAAAGGATTGATGTGGAAAATGATCAGGCTGAGAAAAGTAGTGAGGAGGAGGTAATTGCGCAAACCCTAAAAAAGAACCCGACGCTTGAAGTAAACGAATCACACAAGGAAGAGAGTAACACGAAGCTATAGGTAGATATTATTAGTGGAAACCGCTTACCATCTAATGGAATGAATATTGAGTTTACTGATCCAAAAATCGTGGAAGGCGAATTAGAAGTGGAAATTGAAGAAGAGAATGTCGAAATTGAGAGGATATATTGGGAAATCTCCCCCATAATGTATGTTTTGGGGAAGGATCTAAGTATGAACGCAGTAAAAAAATTCAAGACAAGATATTGGAGTTTCATCAAGCTTACGGACATGTTCTATCACGAAGAAGGCTACTTTATTTTGAGGTTCAAATCCTTTACTGACAAAGAAATGGTGCAGATGAAAGGGTTGTACACGATATACAACATGCCAATGATTCTCAAAGACTAGAAACACGAGTTTAATTTCAAGCGAGACATGCCCAAGACTTTGCCAATATGGATAAAACTTCCTCACCTCCCGTTGCATCTACAGGTCCTAAGAGCTTAGGAAAAATAGGGAGTGCTCTAGGTAACCCTTTGTTTACTGATGAATGCACAACTAATAAGTTGTGCATATCATATGCGAGAAAATTAGTTGAATAAGGTATCACACAGAAGCAAAAAGATAACATCACAATTAGAGACCATGAGGGTAATAAGATGCAACATCTAGTCGAGTATGAACGAAAACCTCTTTATTGCAAAAATTGCCAAAATATTGGGCATAAATGCAATAATGAGAAGAAAAAAGTAGTCAAACAATGGAAAGAAAATGATAGGGTGCAGGAGGAACCTAAGATTGTGTCACAGGAAGAATCCAAAGCAGAACAAAAGGCTGGAACGACATCTTGGATTGAGGTTGGAAACACATGGAAAGGCAAAGGGAAAGCAGGTTCAAGAGATAACCCATCAACATGTATTGTTGGTCAAAATGGTTTTGAGACACTTTGGATTTTGAATCCCCCCTAGTGTCAATAGGAAAGGGGTCATGATTATAGCTTGGAATATAAGGGGGGTATATAACCCTAGGAAGTGCAGAGAGGTTTTGTTTCGACTCAATAGTATGAACCCAACTTTGATTATTTTGGTGGAAACTAGAGCGAAGCAAGCCAAAGCAACTAAGATCAAGAATAAGATAGGCCCTATATGGTCCTATTTGGATAATCATAATAAGCATAATAATGGCAGAATCTGGATAATATGAGATGGTTATAAGATTAAGGTCAAAATGGTGTATTGTTCAGCCCAATATATTCACTGTATGATTTATGATGTGAAGGAGGAATTTAGTTTCTGGTGCACATGTATATATGCATTCAATATCTTAGAGTATAGGAATTCTCTTTGGCATGATATTGAGGAATTATAGGTGAGTAGAAATGAGCCTTGGTTTCTAATAGGAGATTTTAATAATGTTCTAAAAGTTCAAGACCATATGGGGGGATCCATGGTTCACGATACTGAATATCGTGATCTTGTTAGGATGATGAGAAGTATGTAGTTGTTTGAAAAAGAAAGCATTGGGGAACAATTTACTTTGTTCAATAATAAGTGGATAATCCCATATACTAAAAGATTGATAGAGTTCTGGATAACATGAAATGGTTCCAAGTGAAGTATGCTTCAGTCCTCAAAGTTATAGAGAGTGGTGTCTTTGTCTATGCAACATTGAGCCTAGCGGATCAGAACTGCAAAAAACCTAATAGGTACCACTTTAAGTTCAAAAATGTTGTGATTAACATAGAAGGACTCATGGAGGATGTGAGAGCCAATTGGAATCTTCCAGAAAGAGGAGATGATATGAGGCCCCTTTGGAGGAAATTAAAGAGGTTGCAACCAATCATTAAAGAGAAGAGCAAGATAATTATAGGTATAAAGAAGTAGGTTGAGGAAGATATAGAGAAACTAAAAAGTGCTCAGCATAACCTTGCTCAGGATAAAAAGAATGCAGAAAAAATGTGTCAGCATAACCTTGCTCAGCATAACCTTGGTGGATAATTCTGGTGTCTCTTTATCATCTCCAACAGAGATAGAAGATGAAGTCCTGAGATTTTATGGTAATTTGGTTAGCAAGGCTTCCACCAACCTTAGAGGGATAGACATTATGGTTTTGAGAAAAGGTAGTTAGTTGAATACGGATCAAAGGCATAGGCTTATGGATCCTATAAGAAATAAGGAGACTGATTTGGCTTTGAAGAACATTAGTGATAATTCTTCCCATGAAGCTGATGGATATGGCTCTAAGTTCTTTAAGAGTACTTGGAACCTCACTAAGTGTGATGTCTATTTCAACAAAATTATAATGACTCTTATTACTAAGGGTAATAATGCTAAAATGGTGAAATTTTAGGCCAATATCTTGTTGTTCAGTTGTGTACAAAATCATTGCTAAAATCCTTGCCTCTAGACTTGGACAAGTCATAAGGAGAATAGTGCATCACAGTCAAGCTGCTTTTGTGTCGGGCTATCATCTTCAAGATCATGTTCTCCTTGCATATGACTTGATGAAGGGATACAATTCCAAAGGAGGCCCCCTAGATGTACTATCTAGATTGATATTTAGAAGTCGTACAATTCGGTGGATTAGACTGCTCTTAGTATAATTCTGCAGGAATTAGGTTTCCTTAAAAAATTCATAAGATGGATCCTTCTTACCGTGAATACCGTGTTCTATAAGTATTATATCAATGGAGAGCACACAAGAGAGTTAAAAGCCAAGAGAGGTATGAGACAGGGAGACCCTCTCTCCCCATTGCTTTTGTCATCATTATGGAATACCCACATAGATCCTTTGGGAAGCTTTCATTAATCTGAATTTCAACTATTATTTTTGAGAAGTTAAACATAATTCATCTTTATTTTGTAGATGATCTCTTGGTTTTTACTAGAGGTGATGCAGTCTCTGTTCAACTGGCTATGAGGGTGTTCAATGAATTCTCTACTGCTACTGGTTTAGTAGTAAACCCCCAGAAATGCAATATTTACTTTGGAAATATTGATGAAGAAACAAAGTCTGAGATCCTCAATATAACAGGTTTTAGTGAGGGCAATCTTCCATTTAGATACCTAGAAATTCCCTTATCTTGTAAAAAGTTATATGTGGCTCAGTGTAACATTCTTATGGAAAAAATTGTTACTTGTATCAACCATTGAACATCGCATTTTCTCAGTTTTGCAGGAAGGATGCAACTGATAAAAAGTATTGTTTTTGCTATGACAAACTTCTGGCTGCAGGTTATTCCCCTTCCCAGAAAAACTGATAAAACAAGTTGAAGCTATTTTTCGTTCCTTCCTTTGGTCAGGCAGTGGTGAGATTATTAGGTAGGCTCCAATTTCTTGAAAGAAAGTGTGCACTAGCAGAAACCAGGGTGGGATTAATATTATTGATATTAAGGATTGGAAAGTTGTTAACCTTCTTAAGCTTATTTAGAACATAAGTAGAAAGAGTGATAGCCTTTGGATCATGCGGATTCATTGATATTATATGAAAGGTAAGGATATAATGGAATTTCCAATGAGGAATAACTGGTCTTGGAATGTTAAGGCATTTATGAAACAAAGGCATAAAATTGAAGGTAATCAAAGCTGGGTGAATCTTATGCAGTAGCACACTATCCTAACTAAGCAGTTTTACATGCTTATCAAAGTTGAGAGAGATAAAGTGGGATGGCATAAAATTTGGTTTGATAACCCTAGCAGGCTGCATGCTCTTTTCATCTTATGGGTGGCCTGGAATGGAAGGCTTGCCACGAAAGATAGGTTGAAAAAATTTGGTTTGATTGAGGACATTAGATGTTGTTTGTGTGATGAGAAGGAAACTCTCAACCACTTAATGTTCAACTGTCACATGATTTATGATATTTGGAAGCAAGTTTTACTTTGGCTAGCTCTCAAAGTTTAGAGGATGAGCTAAAGTGGATCCTGAGCACTAGGAGAGGAAAAATCTGCAAGAATATGATACTTAAGTGTGCATTTGCGGAGACAGTTTATGAAGTTTGGCGGTTGTTACTACTCGAAAATGCAACGACGGAGAGGCAAAAAATGGAAGATCAGAAGAGTTACCATCAAACTTTATTCATCTCATAAGAGGAAGGGAAAAAATCGAGAAAACCCTAAGAAAGAAATGGATAAGATGGTCTCGCAACCATGGGAAAGGGTTCGAAAGCCGGTTATGCGAAGGGAAGGTATCAACACCCCTCGCATCCATCGTACTCGATGGGAACCATTTGTTTGTCTATGTGTGAAGGTATCTGCTAAAGGGTATTGCTATATAAGAGTGTTCCAAGGGAGAAAGAACAGTGGGAAACAAAGAAAAGAGAAGATAAATGGGGGAAAAGAGACTCGGTAAGACCTCGAGGTCCTATTGTCGCTACTGCGAAAATCGGCGCCGGCTATGACAGAAGAGTCGCCACCGTGCGTTATTTATCCCAAAGGGGGGAAAGGAAACGCTCGAAGTAAACCCAACGCAAAGACGGGAAAGGAATGGTCATCGCAACCAAATCCTGGATTCGGGAGTCGGTTACGCAAGGGGAAGGTATTAGCACCCCTCACGTCCGTTGTACTCGACGGGATCCACGCTTGTTTTCTAGTACGGATTGTCATTCTATCTACTCTAAAGGTCTGGGGTTAAAAGAAAATGCAATGACTCGGCAAAGTATTGCACTTTATGCCTACGTATTCTCGTATGGAACGAGAAATCAGAGTCAACGTAGTTCGCCTACCTACGGGAAAGGAGAGAAGGTTGCTCGCTAGGATACGACATCCTATGCCTACGTACTTTCATACCGCATGAAAGATCAGAGCAAACGTAGTTCGGGCCACGGAAGACACAGATTTGTCTGTTTATCTTTTATCCTTCTGAAAAAGGTTTTCCTCTGATTATGAGTCCAAGCGGACAAAAATGACACCTTGATGTTTGTTTTTTTTTCTTTTACGCAAGAACTGCTTTTTATGATGTTCGCAATCTCTGACGCACTAGAGACTATGATTTGAGAGTGACTACGTCGTATGTCACCCTAAGGGTAACACACTAAGTAATCAGATTACTGAAGAGTGACCCTCCGACAATCCTCTCTCAAATAACGTAAGGCTCGTAGCGTACGACATCGATTATCCTTATTGTTGTGTTTTGAATTGTTTTGAGATAGAAGAGAAAGAACTCTAAAAACCTAGGGTTTGAAATGGGAATCAAAACTACCCTAATATTATCATGCACGGATTAACACCTAATGTCTGTCATAATTCCCTCATGCACAGAGGAAATCAGAGATCCTAGGGAATAAATGACAAAAGCAACAGGTATATACAGTAAACAGTAAATATGCATGAGATGCAGCAGTACAAGCGAGGCAAAGGAGTCCCACTCAACCTCGAACCTGGGAAAACAATAGGCAAAGTGAAACAACTTCACTTCAAACCTAAGGGGGCAAGCTGAACAAGCCAACAATCAATACAGAAAAAAGAAAATAAAACCCAACACCAGCTCTGTAAGTAACAGCTCAAACAGCAATAGCTCTGACACCTACAATTGATCAACAACAACAAGGTTGACAGTAACAACTTCTCCCAGCAAGAATCCATTTTCACTCTTCAAGGATCCCCAAGCTTTAGATAAGCTCCTGTCTTCCAACATCTCCAAGCTCTGGCAAGCACTGAACCCCAACAAATAGACAACTTCACACAGCAACAAACCCTAGCTTCAACAGATACCCAGCTTTGACAGGCACAAGCTTCATCTTCACCAATATTCAATGCACTTCTTATCCTCAAAAGGCTTCCAATCTTCAAGGCAAGCTCTCAGGAGAATATCAACTAATGATAGATGGAGTTGAAATGTTAAGAAGCTTAGTGATAACCCAGGGAAATCACTAAGATCTTAGCATAGCAAGTGAAGGTATCCTCAAGGTTCTACCCAACCAAAGCTTGCTCTACATCCCTACTAAGGAGAGATGGAACTTCTTTGGGGGACCTTGTGTCATAGGATGGAATAGAGGCACAAGAAGCTCTCTATGTTTGAAAGAAGAAATCAGTCTAATCTAAAGCTCTCCCTATATCTCCTATCTCCTAATTCTTCAAAAGCAACCTTCCAGGATGAGAATCTTCATGATCCAAGCTCCATCCTTTGTCTCCAATCATCTTCCAAGTCTTCATTAGCTCCAACAAGCAAAGCCCAAGCCCAACACCCAATTGAAATGCCCAAAACCCAAAAAAACAAAACAACATCCCAAGAGGGAAACACACCAATATCACCCAATTTGCAAAAATCAAATAAAATGGAAATACTCATCATAAAATCCTAGATTAATTTCTAAGGGACCCTAACTATGTACCCTATACCCCACATAAACTCCAAGGCCTAAATCAAACCCTAAGTCTCCAAACCATGCCCTAAACTACACCTAAGTGTTGTAAAACCCTAATCCTAGCACCCTAAAGTTCATTACTCAAAACTAACCTAAATTTCACCATAAAAATATGAGAAAAATCCCTAAGGGAGCATGTATCTCTAATCTAATCAATCCAACAAGAATAAACTCAAAAACATTCACCAATCTCTCATACTAAATTCAGCAAGATAAGGTACCAAACAAATGCCAAATAAAGTCAATAAAATTGTAAAATATACCAAAAAATATAAAATGCATGAAATAATGTTTTTATTGCTTTATTAAATTCTAGAAACCCTAAGGAAAACAAGGAAAAAAAATCTCATCAAAAAATGTTCATTTTTCAATTAACCTAAAATAATGTGAGAATAAAAGGAAAATAAAAGAAAATGGAAAAGAGGCGTGACAAATAGCAATCAGAATCAGTACAAAACACTAAATGGGCTCAGAGGGGGGTGAGAATAAGAAGCGCGCTAGGCCCAATTTACTTCAGCAAATAACATGAAAAAACAAATAAAAAAAGGAAAAACGCTGGTACGAATAGCAATGATCTCACGTGTGAATCTCAATTGGGCCTCAGAAAGGGGTGTTGGTAGCAAAATATATTTAAGCCCATCCAAGGAAGTTAAATGAAACGGTGCGTTTGGTTTGGACTCAGAAACCTTCACAAATTTCCATCAATCCTGGCCGTTGGATGATTGCTTTGGTCAAAGGTCTTGCACGATCCTATGGTGATCCTATCATCTTCTCCATTTGAAAGCTTGGAGGGAAAAACGCCATGGCTGAACAGAGTTTCAACCTTCTTCTTCTCCAAACCTCAGCTCCACTAATCCTCACTAAAACCCTAACCTAAATGCATCATCTGGCTCGCTTTTTCACACTGAATTCAACCATACCATCCATTGACATTGAATCATCTTCTTCCTCAAAACACGAAGAAATACTCAGAAAGTGTTCAAACCTAAATCATCACCAGACTCAAAATTGAGAGGCCTAAAATCATCACCATGCTACACTGAGCAAAATCCACTATCAAACTAGCTTTAATCCTCAAGAAACCTCAAGATATATCATGAACAGAAATGGTGCTCATCATAATTTTGTCTATAAATCGTGCAAATTGTTACCAGAATCCACCTAGCCATGTTCTACAATGCTTACCACCATCTAAAACCTAAAGAAACTTCATGAATCGAGCCATAGAAAGAATTTTACATACCTGCAAATCTTGGATGAACAGAGTGGTAAAACCTCCAAATCAAGCTCCAAGATCTACCAGATACCTTCAATGAAGTATGATCAAGCTTCTGTATGCATCAAATTGGATTGAAACCTCTTGAATCCTTGAATCCGATTCTGACTTGCAAGAGATGAATCCAAAATGCTCTCTCACGATTTTGCACCAATCTTGCCTTGAATTGTATCTGGAATCACTCACCAACACCAAAGGAAGCTATTGAACACAAAAGAATGGGTTGAAATGGATCAAATTGTTGTAATCGATTCTGTTTTACAAATGGAAAACTCAAGATGCAATCTCTCAATTCTCCCTCAATCTCCACCAACCAATGCTTTAAACCTCTTCTAATCCTTATTGTTGCACCCCAAAATTTGACCAACAATTATTTATTCATTGAGTGTTTGAAAGTGGATACCTTCATCAGAAAGTTCAAGAGATCCTCAGAAGAAATGGGTTGAAACCAGGGTTGTGTGTTTCATAGCTTGAGAGCTGTGGGTGCTCCTCAGATGGTTCTGAGACTTTGAGAATGAATTTGATGTTTTGAGAAAGCCTATGAGATGTCTTGATAGCCTTCATGAAGCCCAGAGAAGTCATTATGCAAGGGTTCAGAAGATTCAACCATGAGTGATAGAATTAGGGTTTTGACTGGGTCAACCCTAGGTCAACTGATGATTTGGAGAAGGTTGAGACCAATCCAAAGGCCATGAGATCATGGAATGATGCATAGAGATGATATAAAGATGATTCCTAGGCCAACTCATCATGAGTGAGGAGTTTGAGAAGTTTCAAGTCAGGGTCCCCAAGGATTGTCAGTGAAAAACCCTAATTTGATCCCTATCTTCCAGGCAGTTTTAGCTCAAGATGTGATTGATATCTCACCTTCCCCATAACATGAATGTTGTAGAGCTTGTTCTAAGATTTAATTTGAGTGGTGGAAGTCCTTGATAGGAGTTACAGAGCCCAAGTTATGGTTTTGACAAATTACAGGTCAGCAGAGGTGTGTGAATCTGGGTCCTTGAAAGTCACCCAACTTGCAGACAACTTTTGCCCTAGAAGGGTGATTCCTATGATTTCTTGGTCAACATGAATGTTGAAGAACATCTTCTTAGCTTTAATTTGAGTGGTAGAAGTCCTTGATTGGATTTGTGGAACTCAACTTATGGTTTGAACAAGACAGGGGTATTTTGGTCATTTGTCAGTTATAGGTCATTTTAGCCAATGCCTAAAACTCCTATTTCCAAGCCTCAAATGGAAAAACTCAAAACATGAAAGTTGTTCAAAATGTGATTTTAAGTCTAGAAATAAGGTCACAAATTGTTGGAAAAGCTCATAGCATGAGGTTACATGATTGGTCAAAAATGAACTAAAAATGGCATATAAGTTTGAAAAGTTGAAATTGGAAATTGGTTTGGGAGATCCACAAATCCAAAATAGGTCATCCAATATATCATTTTGATTGGAAACATCATTTTGAGAACATTGGTTTAGCTAGAATTTTGATTTGAAGCTTTAAAATGGGTGATGCTTTGAAAATTTGTTACTTGAAAAGGAAGGCAACTTGGGAAATCCTAACACAAGGCAAAACCAAGGCTTATAGTTGTGCACTCCTTCTCAATATCTCATGTAAAGGTATTTTGGCACCAAATGGTAAGGCATAATGCATGGGATATGAGAAATTCAACTTGTCCCACATGAGATTTTCAAGAACTTTCCACCCTATTCTAGATGAATCTAGAAGCATCTAATGATCATTATAAGAAGAGGGCCATGAAGAGAGTTCAAGGTTGGTGATAGCAAGAGGATTCAGAGAGGAGAGAGAGAGAGAAGCATCCATTGAAGAGGTTTCTTCAAGTTGAAGCAACTCTGGTTTTCTTCCATTGCAGACCTTCTCCACCATCACAAGTGCAAACAGAAAGTTTCTCACCATTGGAGGATCATCCTGAAGCAGTTACAAGGCTTGCATCATCTTCCACGAGCGCCTACCATCATCACTTAACAGGTTGGTTTCTTTTCCTATACCTCTTAATTTATTTAGTTTTAGTTCATTCTTTAGGTGTAGAATTAATGTGCTAGGATAGAGGATCAATTTCTGAGAGTTTGAGAGCTCTGTAGGTAGATCCATGGCAGGTGTCAGTTTCTTTAATCTTCAAGAACTAGCTGTTTAAGGTGTTTTAAGTAGCATGAATTAGGTTAGAGTAGCTAGGGTAGCATGTAGAGCAAGTTTAGATCCTTAGGTTGAAGCTTCACCATGGTTGATCTCAGGTGAACATGGTAGAACCGTGATCTTAATGTCTTCTGTTAGGATTATCTAGGGAGAATTAGGGGAAAGTATACGTATGGCTGTGTTCCTCTTGAGTAGTAGAAGATTTCTCGTCTTGGAATCGTGGCATTTCGTGGCCTGAGCAGGGAGAACGAGTTGAAGGAAGATGAGTGCATGGATGGAGGGTTTCTGAAAACCCTAGAATCGTTGGGGACGATGAAGGTGGTCCGTTGGATTAGTCCCCCAAGTTTGACAATTTAATTAGATCTCACGGCCACGGTTCAATCTGAAGATGGAGGGAAAAGTTCAAAAAATGAAACGCGGTCGTTTCATTTAATCAGCGCTCTGGGCTTACTTCACTATCCCCACCCCCTTTTATCTGGCCCAACTGAAACCAACTAGCGTGTATTGCTGTTTCCACCCCCCCTCCCTTTATTGATTTAATTTCTTTTATATTGTTTTAATATTTTTCTTGTTTTAGAAAATTCATTAAAAATTGAAAAATAACTCTTTTTTAGCCATTCTTTTTTCTATGAGTAGATAATAATGTGTAGAAAATATAAAAATAAAAATGGGATTTTATTTTTAAGTTTAGTATTTTTAATAGATTTTTCTTTTAAGTAGCTTTTATAATGTTTAGTTTGGTATCATGATTTTGCAAGAATTGTTTTAGGACTTTCCTTTAGTCTTTTTAATCCATTCTTTTTTATGCAATTAGATGATGAATCATAGTTCCCCATAGGATTTATTCTAGAATTTTAGAATTAAATTTTGATTAGTTTAATTAGGGTAGATTGAGGGTATCCTAATTAGGGTTTAGGTTGTGCTTAGGTGAAGAATTCACTTTCTTTGATTGAGTTTTGTCTTGATTTTTAGGTAGAGGCCTATGTAGATGTTATTAATAGACTTTGTAGACCCTTGTGAATAATTGTTAGATTTTTCCCCATTAGTTTAGTATTTTTAGGTATTTTCTGAAGTTGCCTGTTGATTTTGTCTACCCTGTGGTTATCTGTTCATCTTTGGGGTCCATTGTGGGGAATTTGTTGTGGGGCTTGTGTTGACTTGAAGACCTTGATGGGGAGCATCATGAAGAGAAGATTGTAGATCAAGATTCAGAGACCCAGAGCTTGGCTTGTCCCCTGTCTGTGAGGTTTGAGATCCTGAAGTTTGAGGGAAGTTCATGGTACTTTCCTGAGGAAGGCACTATGAATGACTTTCATTCTTTATTCTCACCTCTTTCTTAAGTATCCAATGATGTTGGAGCCAACTTGTGAGTTTAATTTCTCCTGAGGAGGAATGTAAACTGATCACATGTTGTTGAGCCACATGGGATACAATTCCTAAGTGGAAGCCTCCTAGTACTTTCCTGAGGAAGGTCCTATGGGTCTATTCACTTAGTTCCATTAGTTTATCTAGGATTTCTCAAGTATCCAATGATGTTGGAGCCAACTTGTGAGTTTAATTTCTCCTGAGGAGGAATGTAAACTGATCACAGTTGTTGAGCCACATGGGATACAATTCCTAAGTGGAAGCCTCCTAGTACTTTCCTGAGGAAGGTCCTATGGGTCTATTCACTTAGCTCCACTAGTTCAGATAGGATTTCCTAAATATCCAGTGATGTTGGAGCCTGCTTGTGAGTTTAATTTCTCCTGAGGAGGAATATAAACTGATCACAGTGGTTGAGCCACATAGGATATGACTCCTGAGTATACACCTCCTAGTGTTCTCCTGAGGAAGACACTATGAGTCTGCTTGCTTAGCTCCCTTTCTTTGGTAAGCTTGTTCTGAAGCTTGAAGACTGGGATTGTTTTCTCTTGTTTAGGGTCTTGTTTTAGTGCTTAGATTTGATTCAGATTCTGTGATTAGGGTTAGGATTAGAGAATAGATTCTCTCTTTCTCAAGCATGTGTGTTTTGTTTGCCTGATGGCACTTCACTTCATTTCCTTTATTTGTTCATTGCTTGATAGTATGTTGTTTATCCTCAGTATGATTGTTGTTATTTCATGACTGGCTTGAGGTTGAGACGAGCTTGTGGAGGCTGAAACCCCACACACATTTCCTCCCTCACTTGCATTGCATGCATTTTACTGTTAAAGTTGATGTTTTTGTCTGTTTTGGTGTATCCTTGATATGATCCCTTAGGACTCTCATTTCCTCTGATGAGGATTTGATGATAGACTTTTAGGTTGAAACCTATGCATGACAACTTCTAGGAGTTCCCTGTTCAAACCTCAACCATAGGATGAATCCATGGCATGATAATAGTAGGACTTGATAGTCTCCCTCCTAGCTGAGCCATTTTTCCCCGTAGTTAGACGAACTACATTTGCTCTGATCTTTCATACCAGATGAAAGTACGTAGGCATAGGATGCGATGTCCTAGCGAGCAACCTTCAACCTTCACCCGTAGTTAGCCGAACTACGTTGACTCTGATTTCTCATTCTCTGATGGGAATACGTAGGCATAAAGCGCGACGCTTTGCCGAGTCATTTTTTTTCTTTTCTTTTTCAGCCAGCCTTGATAAGTAGATAGATTGAAACCAACCCGTCCAAGTAAGCAAACAAGCGAGGATCCCGTCGAGTACGACGGACGTGAGGGGTGCTAATACCTTCCCCTTGCGTAACCGACTCCCGAACCCAGACAATGGTTGCGATGACCTTGTCTTACCCTTTTCCGTCAGGTTTTTCCGATCGTTTCCTTTCCCGCTCTGAGGGATAAATAACGAAAGGTGGCGACTCTTCTGTCATGCCGGCACCTTATTTTCGCGCAAGCGACAGCTGGCGACTCTGCTGGGGACTATAGCATCTAGGGACTTTTCCCATCCCTTATGTTGGGACCGTTTCCCATCCCCTACGCGAGTCAATCCTATCGTTTGTATGTTTGCTTGTTGGGTTGCGTTTATTTATCGCATTTTTACTTCTCGCATCTTTACTTCCCGCATTTTATTTCCAGTTGATATGATTATCTGTGCCGCTGTGGGAGAGGGATGTTACTATGAGTGAAAAGCCGGACCTGGGCTTGAGTACACACCTAGATATAGTTGCGGAGAAGTAGTAGACGAACCTGTCTGCTGAGCAGGCACAGTTCCCTACGAAAATCTGCGCTCAGACGAGATTCTTGCAGAGGTGCTCCTTTCCGGTCCTGAGGATCTGAGGGGAGTCCAGACGTGAGGATTGTCGACTCTGGGGACCGATCATTTGGAAGTCAGCTAAGAGAGGCCTCTTCATGACTTGATGATGCCACTCCTTCTGGGAATCGTATTGTCACTCATGAAAGTCTGTGACGCTGATGACCGCATAGGATGCCGTACCTTTGTCCGTGGATTAGGTCCATCATACCTGTGAGTGGGGTTGGGATATTGCAGGAAAACTTTGACCTCCAGACTACCCGGTTTTCTTGACAGTGAATCAGTTATGTTGGGTTCTCAGTTGCAGAGATGTTCTTGACGGAGCGAGAGTTTGATCAGAGGATCTTATCATCAGGTGTTTGTTTGTTCTTGATAGAGCAGGCTTTGATCAGTGCATTATCGTCAGTAGGTTTGTTCTGGACGGAGCAGATTTTGATTGGGGTCTGAAGATCTCATCAGCAGTTGTTGTTCGTTCTTGATAGGGCAGATTTTGAGTGGGGTTTGAAGATCTCATCAGCAGCTGTGCATTTGTTCTTGAGAGGGCAGATTTTTGATTTGGGGGTCTGAAGACTTCATCAACAGATATTCTTTGATCTTGCATCCAGGGTCTTTATTATCAGGCCTTCGTTCTTGTCAGAGCAGAATTTTGATCTCGATCCTATCAGATGGTTATTCACAGCAGATCAGATCAGTGGTTTTACACCGGGGTTTCCTTCTCATCAGTGACTGTTGACACCGAATCTCCACAGCAGCCACCTGAATATATTGCTGCATACCTGCATTTTGCATTAGCTTGCATAATCATTCGCATTCCATTGGCGTGTGTCTGTGACAGGTACCGTTTCCCCGATTCAGGATCTCTCGCCTCTTATTGCGTTACTGCAGCCTTTCTCAGGAAGACTGATGCGTACGAGTTCTCGGTCCTTGATGTGTCGAATCTGACTATTGCTGATACTATGTGTGAGATTGCTGTTTCCATGATTGGGCCCAGATTCCTCTCCTTATTATTGTCAGCAGGTGCCAGGATCGGGGGAAATCTCTCAAGCACACAGACATACGCATGCATCTGCATAAAGCATTTTTGCATGACATACATTCTGCTGCTTTTCCTAACCCTTGATGTTGACAGGTTTTTCAGGTACTCAGGTTCCGAGCTGCTTTCGATCTCCAGGATTGATCAAAGATTCATCCACCGCTACTCAACTCGCGCCAATCAGACGAGGATAATGGACCAGGTACAGTCAGATGTTCAAGAGCTTCGTGAACGGATGGATCGTTTTATGGAGCTGATGCAAGTAGTTGCGAATGGTCAAGATCAGCTTCGTACTCTGGTTCAACCTCTGATCTCCAGGGTTGACAGTAATGGAATACTTCACGGCGGGGCCGTGCCCACTCCTCCTCAAGGGGATACTCCACAGAACGTTGTTCCTGCTGCCGTGGGCAACGGCAGCGCTAACGGCAATCTTATGACTAATCTCGGACTTAATGCGGCAGGCGCCGGCAATGGTGGTTTGGGAGCCAATGTTAACATGGGGCCGGTCAACGGCAATGTTGGTGCAGGAAATATGGTGGTGCCTCAACCGTGGCTGGAGGACCATCAGGATGACATTTTCTCTCAGAGAGGTGTAGAGGCAGAGTTGACTGCTGAGGCTCGACTCAGGTTCAAGGCGCTGGAAGACAAGATGAGAGATATAGAAAATCAGAACGCATTGGGCGTTGACATGGCCAAACTCGGGTTGATTGCTGACTTTAAAGTACCTCACAAGTTCAAGGTGCCTATCTTTGAGAAGTATAGGGGCACTACTTGTCCCCGTGTTCACCTCCGATC
Source organism: Lathyrus sativus (assembly GCA_963859935.3). Classification (NCBI taxonomy): domain Eukaryota; kingdom Viridiplantae; phylum Streptophyta; class Magnoliopsida; order Fabales; family Fabaceae; genus Lathyrus; species Lathyrus sativus. The sequence continues at coordinate 60,983,286 of OZ012741.1, forward strand.
TTATTATAGAAAGATGTCCGCTTATTCTGACGATGAGAAGCTGCTGATGCACTTCTTTCAGGATAGTCTTTCTGGTCCATCGCTCGAATGGTATATGGGTTTGGAGCCCGCTGCTGTGCGCACCTGGAAAGATCTTGCAGAAGCGTTTGTTCTCCACTATCAATACAATAGCGACTTGGCTCCCAACCGAGTTCAGCTTCAGAATCTCTCGCAGCGGAACAATGAAAGCTTCAAAGAGTACGCCCAGCGGTGGCGTGAGTTGGCTGCTAGGGTCCAACCGCCCATGGTAGAACGTGAGCTGGTGCAAATGTTCGTGGCTACCCTTCCTGGAGTCTATTATGAAAAGCTGGTTAGTGGCATGTCTGGAACATTCTCGGCCCTCATCACTTTGGGCGAGCATGTTGAGAACGGTATAAAGATCGGAAAAATTCAGGGCGAATTATCCTCAGCTGGAGGAGCTAGCAAGAAACCCTATGCTGGCAAGCGTCGAGAGGGAGATGCCAGTGCTGTCACTAATGCTAGGAGAAAGGGCAAGGGCCCCCAGACTCAGATCGCTAGCATAAACATCCCAGCTGCTCCCCCGCAGCCGCAGCAGCAGCCCCAGCAACAGAATAATCAGGGATATAAGAGATATCAGAATCGGGGTCCCCTGGCAAACCGTCATTTGGAAACTCCACCTATGCCATATGCACAGCTTCTGCAAACGTTGCTTCAGCTCCAATTGGTTCACAAAAGGACAATGGCTCCCTTAACAGGGGCACCACCACCAGAGTATGATGCTAATGCTACTTGTGAATTTCATTCGGGGGCACCTGGTCATACGGTTGAGAATTGTAAAGCTTTTAAGCACAAAGTCCAGGACTTGGTCGACGCCAAGGTTATCAACTTTTCTGACAGCGTGCCCAACGTCACCAAAAATCCAATGCCTCATCATAGGGGGGGCGGAGTGAATGCTGTTATCACTGAAGAGAATTCGGACTTGCTGACCGATGTCAAAGATTTGAAGACGCCGTTGAGTTTTGTCAAGGCCAAGTTGCTGAAGAAGGGCTTCTTTCCTGGATGTGGAGAATTATGCATGGCTTGCGCTACACTTCCTGATGGGTGTGAGCAGTTGATCGAAGGTATCCAAAGTCTGATGACCGAGGGTATTCTGCAGTTCAGTCGGAGCGTTGAGAATGCGTCAGGGGAAGTCGTGCTGAAGCAGGCAGACGAAGTTGCTACCATTACTATTCCTCGTCACCCTATTACTATTTCTGCGCCTCGTCCGCCTTCTATCACCATCACCAGGGCCGGACCAATCCCATTCGAGAGTACCAATGCCGTTCCATGGCATTATGGGGCCGAAGTTTATTATAATGGTCAGAAGATAGAGCTTGAGCCATCCAGATCGACTGCGCAGAATCTTACCGAAGTCAGTGGTATCACTAGAAGCGGAAGAGTGTTCGCACCGGCAGAGGTTGCAGCAGAGAAAGTGGTCCGAGCTGACGCTGTGGATAAAGGTAAAGGTAAAGCTGTTGAAGAGGTCCCTGCAGGGGCAGAGAAAGACTTGTTGGTTAAAGATGCTGAAGAGTTCATGCGACTAATTAGGAAGAGTGACTACAAAATTGTAGATCATCTTCATCAGACTCCGTCGAAGATCTCGATTCTTAACCTGTTGCTGTGTTCTGAAGCGCACCGCAACGCATTATTGAAGGTATTGAATGCTGCATACGTGCCGCAGGAGATATCAGTGAATCAACTCGAGGAAGTGGTAGCCCATGTCAATGCTGGTAATGGGCTGGGATTTACAGATCTGGAGCTGACTCCCAAGGGAAGAGATCACAATAGCGCCTTGCACGTCTCGATAGAGTGCAGAGGCACGATTATGTCACATGTCCTGGTGGATACGGGCTCCTCGCTTAACGTGCTTCCGAAGAAGGCACTGATGAAATTGGATACCCGGGGACTGCTGTGCACGCCCAGCGATCTGGTCGTGAAGGCCTTTGACGGAACCAAGCGCCACGTCTTCGGAGAATTGACCCTGCCAATTCAAGTTGGTCCAGAGACGTTCAATGCAGTTTTCTATATTATGGATATCATGCCCGCCTATAGTTGCCTCTTAGGTCGGCCGTGGATCCATTCTGCTGGTGCCGTAACGTCCACGCTGCATCAGAAGCTTAAATATGCTGTTGGGGGCAGCATAGTCACAGTCTGTGGAGAAGAGGACATCATGGTAAGCCACCTATCGTCCTTTAAATACGTCGAAATGGATGGTGAGATCCACGAGACTCTTTGCCAAGCATTTGAAACCGTCAGGGTGAAGGAGGTAGCTCCCGTTGTTGCAGTGAAGCAAGAGTTGAACCTCTCCTCATTTAAGGAAGCTAGAGCTGTTGTCGAAGCTGGTTCCACCCCAGGCTGGGGGCATGTCTTGGATATACCAATCAAACAGGATAAGTTTGGATTAGGGTATTCTCCTGGAGCTGAAGCTTCATCTTCTTCTGGCAGTTCGTCTCATGGGAAGGGGCCGATCTTATTCACCAAGGGGGGAGTAATTTTCGAGAGTATCAACGCTGCGTCAGAGGACAGCGGGGACAGTGATTGCGATCTTGACGCCTGGATTCAACCGAGCAAGCCAGGCGAGTGCCTCCACAATTGGACCATCAATGAGATTATCAAGCTGACAAGTGAAGAGTAATGATTTGCTTTTTACAATCTTTGTACAACCCTATGTCCTGCCCGGGGCATAGTGGTTTTACTGTCAGGGCCTTGTTGGATTATGTGTATGCATTTTGTTAATAAATAAAAGGCGTTTTCTTCGTAATCAAATGTTGTGTTCTCTGTTATTCATGTTTTATGTTTGTTTCGAAAAACAGGAAAATGGCAACGAGGTTCGTGCTAACCTGCATATTCTTGCTTTAAACTTAACCCTTGTTATTGCAGGATCCACGTAACAGATGACATCGACTCTGGACCCTCTACGGCTCACTACGACTTTGATTGCCCGATCTATCAAGCCGAGGATGAGATTGATGAAGACGAAGACCTTCCGGAAGAATTGGCCCGCTTGTTGAGGCAAGAGGAGAAGGTTATTCTACCTCACGAGGAGGATATTGAGATCATAAATCTGGGTTCTGAGGAGCTTATCAGGAATGTCAGAGTTGGGGCTGCGCTGCAGGATGATGTCAAGCATAGACTGGTCGAGATGCTTCGAGAGTATAGTGACGTCTTTGCTTGGTCATATGAGGATATGCCCGGACTTGACACAGATATCGTGGTTCATCGCTTGCCGTTGCGAGAAGATTGCCCTCCGGTCAAGCAGAAGCTTAGGAGGACGAGACCAGACATGGCTGTAAAAATCAAAGAAGAAGTCCAGAAGCAGTTGGACGCAGGATTTCTAGCCGTTACCACTTACCCTCCGTGGGTCGCCAACATAGTGCCTGTACCGAAGAAGGACGGTAAGGTACGCATGTGCGTCGATTATCGGGATTTGAATAGGGCGAGCCCTAAGGATGATTTCCCGTTGCCTCATATCGATGTGTTGGTCGACAATACAACCCAGTTTTCCGTGTTTTCGTTCATGGATGGCTTCTCCGGTTACAATCAGATTAAGATGGCGCCGGAGGACATGGAGAAAACGACGTTTATTACCCCCTGGGGCACGTTTTGCTACAAGGTAATGCCCTTCGGTCTAAAGAACGCAGGGGCCACTTACCAGCGAGCCATGGTAACCTTGTTTCATGATATGATTCATCATGAGATCGAGGTCTATGTTGATGACATGATTGCAAAGTCCCAAACGGAGGAGGAGCATCTGGTCAACCTATTGAAGCTGTTTGAAAGGCTTAGGAAGTTCAGGCTGAGGCTGAATCCTAACAAGTGCACTTTCGGAGTGCGGTCCGGAAAGTTATTGGGGTTTATCGTTAGTGAACGAGGTATTGAAGTTGATCCTGCGAAGATAAAAGCTATCCAAGAGATGCCAGCGCCGAAAACAGAAAAAGAAGTTCGTGGTTTCTTGGGCCGAATAAACTACATTGCAAGGTTTATCTCTCAGCTCACGGCCACTTGTGAACCGATGTTCAGGTTGTTAAAGAAAAATCAGGCGATTACTTGGAATGAGGATTGCCAGAAGGCATTCGATAAGATAAAGCAGTATCTTCAAGAACCTCCAATCTTGATACCCCCAGTGGCTGGACGACCATTAATCATGTACTTGACAGTTCTGGAGAATAGTATGGGGTGTGTTCTCGGTCAACACGACGAGACGGGCAGAAAAGAGCATGCCATTTATTATTTGAGTAAAAAGTTCACTGAGTGTGAATCTCGATACTCGATGCTGGAGAAGACGTGTTGTGCATTAGCTTGGGCTGCCAAACGTCTACGACAGTATATGCTCAATCACACCACTATGCTGATTTCGAAGATGGATCCGATTAAGTACGTCTTCGAGAAGCAGGCTCTTTCGGGCAGGATCGCCAGATGGCAGATGGTGTTAACAGAATATGATATTCAGTACGTCTCTCAAAAAGCCATCAAGGGAAGCGTATTGTCTGATTACCTTGCCGAACAGCCGATCGAAGACTATCAGCCGATGAAGTTCGAATTCCCTGACGAGGACATTATGTTTCTCAAAGCGAAGGATTGCGATGAGCCATTGCCCGATGAGGGGCCAGATAGGAAGTCTCAGTGGAAGTTGATATTCGACGGAGCGGTTAATTCCTATGGAAGTGGTATCGGGGCTATCATCACGACTCCTCACGGATCCCACATCCCGTTTACTGCAAGACTGACGTTTCCAGTTACCAACAACGAAGCCGAGTATGAAGCATGTATTATGGGTCTAGAAGAGGCAATTGATTTGAGAATCAAGAATCTAGACATATATGGTGACTCAGCGCTCGTAATCAATCAGATCAAAGGGGAGTGGGAAACTCGTCAAGCGAATCTAGTGCCGTACATGAATTATGCCAGGAGGCTGCTTCCGTTCTTTGACCGAATAGAACTTCATCATGTACCCCGGGCTGAAAATCAAATGGCTGATGCTTTAGCCACGCTGGCTTCAATGTATAAAGTCAATTATTGGAATGAGGCTCCAAGAATTGTACTTTCGCGTCTTGATAGACCAGCGTTTATGTTCGCAATCGAAGATGCCACTGACGGCAAGCCATGGTTCCACGATATCCAGACCTTCCTTATGACCAAGGAGTATCCTGCGGGTGCATCAGCCCAGGATAAGAAGACTCTGAGGAGGTTATCTGGAAACTTTTACCTCAACCCTGATGGAGTGCTGTACAAGAGAAACCACGATCTCGTGCTACTCAGATGTGTAGATGAGAAAGAAGCAAGTATGCTCATGGAAGAAGTCCATGAGGGCACATTTGGTACGCACGCCGGCGGGCATGCCATGACGAGAAAGATCCTGAGAGCAGGATATTACTGGTTGACTATGGAGTCGGATTGCTTCGGATTCGCGAGGAAATGTCACAAATGCCAGATTTATGCTGATAAAGTTCATGTGCCGCCGTGCCCATTGAATGTCATGTCCTCCCCTTGGCCGTTCTCCATGTGGGGCATCGACATGATAGGCAAGATCGAGCCCACCGCATCCAATGGTCATCGTTTCATTCTGGTAGCTATCGACTACTTCACCAAATGGGTGGAGGCAGCCTCGTACGCTAATGTGACCAAGCAGGTGGTAGCTAAATTCATAAAGAGGGACATCATCTGTCGCTATGGAATTCCCGAGCGGATCATTACTGATAATGGTTCGAATTTGAATAATAAGATGATGAAGGAGCTGTGCCAGAGCTTCAAGATCGAACACCACAACTCATCTCCTTACCGGCCGAAGATGAATGGCGCTGTTGAAGCGGCCAACAAAAACATCAAGAAGATTGTTCAGAAGATGGTTGTGACGTACAAAGATTGGCACGAGATGCTGCCGTTTGCCTTGCACGGTTATCGTACGACGGTGCGTACGTCGACCGGGGCAACTCCTTTCTCCTTGGTGTATGGTATGGAAGCTGTCCTACCGTTAGAAGTGGAGATTCCCTCTTTGCGAGTTTTGGTTGATGTAAAACTTGATGAGGCAGAATGGATTACTAATCGTTTGAACCAACTCAGCCTGATGGACGAGAAGAGGTTAGCATCGATTGCATTTGGTCGCCTGTACCAAAGCCGAATGAAGAAAGCTTATGATAAGAAGGTGCGTCCTAGAAGCTTTCAGACGGGTGATCTCGTCCTGAAGAAGATTCTTCCGCCACACTCCGATCACCGGGGCAAGTGGACTCCGAATTACGAAGGGCCGTATGTCGTCAGCAAGGTCTTCTCGGGAGGAGCTTTGTTGTTATCCACGATGGATGGTGAAGATTTTGCATCCCCGGTGAACGCGGACGCAGTTAAAAAATACTTTGCTTGAAAGAGACCCGCTGGACAAAAAAAGAAAGAGTCCAGGCAAAAAAGGGCATCCCGGCGAACCAAAAACAGAATAAAAGGTTCGGGCAAAAATTAGGGATATATTGAAAAAATGTACACCCGCGAAGTCGAAAACCTACACTGGGCGGCTTCGGCAAAAAAGGGTATCCCGGTGAACTGAAAACCCGAAAGGGCGGTTCACGCAAAAGTTAGGGATTTGAATAAGCAAATGACTGCGTTCCGCGTATGGACTTTCATTGTTTAGTGGTTCGGAAGACCTGAGGGCCGTTTATCTGAATCAATCTCTTCCAAAGCTGAAGCATCGGAGAAGTATCGAAGTCGAGTGGGTCTTAGAGGGATCAACTCATGGTGTTCGTCTACGCCTCGATTGCCGACATTTGTATATACTGATGTATATTTATGTTTTCTTTTGCGCGGCTTCCTCATTCCAGGAGCTTGCCTCTGTTGTAAAACATTTTTGCCCGTTCAGGGGTTCATCATCAATAAAATGCACATTATTCAGCAATTCTACTTGTCTGTTTAGCATTTATCTGTTTTGTTTGCGAATGAAAACGCCGATATTTTCGATAAAATGCGCATACATAAACTTGCAGGCCTAGGCCCATTGATTGTTGAAACGATTGATTAATTGAATATTGTCATGAGATAATAACCTGGATAGGCCCCTTTGAGGAGGGTATCTTGTCTGTTTGTTTGTGTTGTTGCAGGTGTAGCACCCCGCCAGAAGATGTGCCGTGCGTATCCCCGAGGCAGGATGAGTCCTCCTTCCCCAGCAGAGTTCAGTAGCCTCTCCGCCGCAGAATCTGAACACAAGATGGCGAGCATTGATATGTCTTCCCCGGGTAGAGGTGATTCTCTTCCCCAAGCAGGCGTAGCCTGAAGAAATGTCACCTCATCGGCGGAGTCAAGCACCGAAGAATGATGTCGTCTCTCCCCAGCACCGGGTCACAAGTGCAGAGTTCATAGAAATGTTTGGGTACTGGAGCTCGTGTTTTCCCCAGTAAAGTCGTCGAAGCAGGTGTCTTCCCCCGCACCGGGTCACAAGTGCAGGTTTCGCAGGAGGTCGTTCGTATGCCCAAAAGATGCAGTAACTGATGGTGCCAGACTGAAGTCTCCAGTGGAATTGAGATTCCTCACCAGAGTCAGGCTCTCTCCTGAAGTTCGATGATTCCCTCTTCTCCAGTAGAGTGTTGGAACAGCTGATGTTGTATTCCCCTGCAGAGTTGTACTCTCCCCCGAAGTCAGATGATTCCTTATTCCCCGGCGAAATTGAGTTTCCTCATCGGAGTTGCACTCTCCAGCGAAGTAGAATGATTTCTCTCCCCGGCTGAGTCCGCAGAAAAGCAGAATCCTTGGAAGTTGATCAGATCATGATCAATTTTCCCCAGCAGAGCGTGGGGCAGCTAGTGTTGTGTTTCCCTAGAATCGCACTCGAAGCAGAATGATTTCTCCTTCCTCAGCCGAGTTTGCAGATGTCCAAGAGATCCGAATCCTTGGAAGTTGATCAGATCATGATTGGTTTTAATCCCAGTGGAGTGTTGAGCAGCTGAAGTTGGTTCCCCACAGAGTGGTCATCCCCAGAAGAGTAGCCGAGACGGCCGCGCAGTTCATTCTTGCGATTGATATCAGCAGATCCAAGTTCTCGTAGAGCTTCGTCCCCGGCAGCAGTCAGCTGAAGTTGTTCCCCTGCAGCAGTTCGCGGAAGATCAATTCCCCAGACGGAGCCTGATTGATATTGGCGTGTTCAAGTTCTCCTCAGCAGGATGATTCCTTTATCTGAGCGGTTCTTTCTCCTTGACAGGAGGATTTCCCCCTTCGGCATTTATTTTGCTGGCGGGATCGCATCATTGTGCATGATTGCATGTCATTGTGCATGATTGCATAGCATTGTGCATGATTGCATAGCATTTAGCATAGACGCATAGCATTTCCACTGTGTGGGGCATAGCGCAGAAGCATACACATCATAAGCATGATCTAGGTCATCATCATCCTTGTCGAACAGGTGTACCACCAAAAGACCGGTTGCTCAGGACGATTCTTGATGTTCTCCCCAGCAAGGTCGCTTTTGAGATGATTCTTAAAGACCCCGGTGTGATCCCCACGGTCGCTCGCTCGCTCAAGACGATTTTTGAGATCCCCAGCGAAGTCTTCGGTTCGAGAGGATTCTCAAATCCCTCAGCAGGGCCATTTGCTTAAGACGATTCTTAAGACCCCAGTACAGCTTCCCGAGTGGTACGCCTAGTATGATACTTGAGCTCCCCAATAGCGCCTCTAGCAAGAGTTGCCCAGGAAGATTTCTGGAATACCCAACAGAATGTTTGCTCCGGAAAGGTTGTCAGTTCAGGACGATTCTTGAAGATGCCCGACGGATCTGTTCGGTCAAGATGATTCTTGAAGTCCTCAGCAGCATGATATGTCTGCTCCAACAATGATGTCTAATCTGAAGATGGATTTCGTAAGCGCCCGAAGGCGATATCAGAAGGTTCCTGTGAGTCCAGATTTCCGTGTTGAAGAATCAACGGATGGCTGAAGACAAGGTTCCAGAGTTGTAGATACAACAGAGTGATTCGCGTGGGTCTGAAGACCAAGTCAGTTATCCTGAGGTGATGATTGATTGTGATCAAGTGAATGATACGTCTTCTGATTGAAGTCGAAGATGTTTCTCCAGCGGTGACGCAGAGTATTTCGATCGTCCGACAGTGATGTCAGATTTAGTTCTCCAGTGGTGACGCAGAGTACTTTGATCGTCCAACGGTGATGTCAGCTTTGGTTCTCCAGCCAGTTGTTGAGCAGCTAGTGTTGCAGGATTCAAAGATTTGTTCCCCGCAGAGTACTGTGTGCTCGTGCAGTTGGCAAATTTTCGGGTTTACCGATATTCAACCGTCTCGTACCTTGATTGGTTGAGGGCCGTTCGCTTCTCACCCAGTCAGGTTCAAGCCGTTTGAATAGGGGCAGCTGTTGCACCCCAAAATTTGACCAACAATTATTTATTCATTGAGTGTTTGAAAGTGGATACCTTCATCAGAAAGTTCAAGAGATCCTCAGAAGAAATGGGTTGAAACCAGGGTTGTGTGTTTCATAGCTTGAGAGCTGTGGGTGCTCCTCAGATGGTTCTGAGACTTTGAGAATGAATTTGATGTTTTGAGAAAGCCTATGAGATGTCTTGATAGCCTTCATGAAGCCCAGAGAAGTCATTATGCAAGGGTTCAGAAGATTCAACCATGAGTGATAGAATTAGGGTTTTGACTGGGTCAACCCTAGGTCAACTGATGATTTGGAGAAGGTTGAGACCAATCCAAAGGCCATGAGATCATGGAATGATGAATAGAGATGATATAAAGATGATTCCTAGGCCAACTCATCATGAGTGAGGAGTTTGAGAAGTTTCAAGTCAGGGTCCCCAAGGATTGTCAGTGAAAAACCCTAATTTGATCCCTATCTTCCAGGCAGTTTTAGCTCAAGATGTGATTGATATCTCACCTTCCCCATAACATGAATGTTGTAGAGCTTGTTCTAAGCTTTAATTTGAGTGGTGGAAGTCCTTGATAGGAGTTACAGAGCCCAAGTTATGGTTTTGACAAATTACAGGTCAGCAGAGGTGTGTGAATCTGGGTCCTTGAAAGTCACCCAACTTGCAGACAACCTTTGCCCTAGAAGGGTGATTCCTATGATTTCTTGGTCAACATGAATGTTGAATAACATCTTCTTAGCTTTAATTTGAGTGGTAGAAGTCCTTGATTGGATTTGTGGAACTCAACTTATGGTTTGAACAAGACAGGGGTATTTTGGTCATTTGTCAGTTATAGGTCATTTTAGCCAATGCCTAAAACTCCTATTTCCAAGCCTCAAATGGAAAAACTCAAAACATGAAAGTTGTTCAAAATGTGATTTTAAGTCTAGAAAGAAGGTCACAAATTGCTGGAAAAGCTCATAGCATGAGGTTACATGATTGGTCAAAAATGAACTAAAAATGGCATATAAGTTTGAAAAGTTGAAATTGGAAATTGGTTTGGGAGATCCACAAATCCAAAATAGGTCATCCAATATATCATTTTGATTGGAAACATCATTTTGAGAACATTGGTTTAGCTAGAATTTTGATTTGAAGCTTTAAAATGGGTGATGCTTTGAAAATTTGTTACTTGAAAAGGAAGGCAACTTGGGAAATCCTAACACAAGGCAAAACCAAGGCTTATAGTTGTGCACTCCTTCTCAATATCTCATGTAAAGGTATTTTGGCACCAAATGGTAAGGCATAATGCATGGGATATGAGAAATTCAACTTGTCCCCACATGAGATTTTCAAGAACTTTCCACCCTATTCTAGATGAATCTAGAAGCATCTAATGATCATTATAAGAAGAGGGCCATGAAGAGAGTTCAAGGTTGGTGATAGCAAGAGGATTCAGAGAGGAGAGAGAGAGAGAAGCATCCATTGAAGAGGTTTCTTCAAGTTGAAGCAACTCTGGTTTTCTTCCATTGCAGACCTTCTCCACCATCACAAGTGCAAACAGAAAGTTTCTCACCATTGGAGGATCATCCTGAAGCAGTTACAAGGCTTGCATCATCTTCCACGAGCGCCTACCATCATCACTTAACAAGTTGGTTTCTTTCCCTATACCTCTTAATTTATTTAGTTTTAGTTCATTCTTTAGGTGTAGAATTAATGTGCTAGGATAGAGGATCAATTTCTGAGAGTTTGAGAGCTCTGTAGGTAGATCCATGGCAGGTGTCAGTTTCTTTAATCTTCAAGAACTAGCTGTTTAAGGTGTTTTAAGTAGCATGAATTAGGTTAGAGTAGCTAGGGTAGCATGTAGAGCAAGTTTAGATCCTTAGGTTGAAGCTTCACCATGGTTGATCTCAGGTGAACATGGTAGAACCGTGATCTTAATGTCTTCTGTTAGGATTATCTAGGGAGAATTAGGGGAAAGTATACGTATGGTTGTGTTCCTCTTGAGTAGTAGAAGATTTCTCGTCTTGGAATCGTGGCATTTCGTGGCCTGAGCAGGGAGAACGAGTTGAAGGAAGATGAGTGCATGGATGGAGGGTTTCTGAAAACCCTAGAATCGTTGGGGACGATGAAGGTGGTCCGTTGGATTAGTCCCCCAAGTTTGACAATTTAATTAGATCTCACGGCCACGGTTCAATCTGAAGATGGAGGGAAAAGTTCAAAAAATGAAACGCGGTCGTTTCATTTAATCAGCGCTCTGGGCTTACTTCACTATCCCCACCCCCTTTTATCTGGCCCAACTGAAACCAACTAGCGTGTATTGCTGTTTCCACCCCCCCTCCCTTTATTGATTTAATTTCTTTTATATTGTTTTAATATTTTTCTTGTTTTAGAAAATTCATTAAAAATTGAAAAATAACTCTTTTTTAGCCATTCTTTTTTCTATGAGTAGATAATAATGTGTAGAAAATATAAAAATAAAAATGGGATTTTATTTTTAAGTTTAGTATTTTTAATAGATTTTTCTTTTAAGTAGCTTTTATAATGTTTAGTTTGGTATCATGATTTTGCAAGAATTGTTTTAGGACTTTCCTTTAGTCTTTTTAATCCATTCTTTTTTATGCAATTAGATGATGAATCATAGTTCCCCATAGGATTTATTCTAGAATTTTAGAATTAAATTTTGATTAGTTTAATTAGGGTAGATTGAGGGTATCCTAATTAGGGTTTAGGTTGTGCTTAGGTGAAGAATTCACTTTCTTTGATTGAGTTTTGTCTTGATTTTTAGGTAGAGGCCTATGTAGATGTTATTAATAGACTTTGTAGACCCTTGTGAATAATTGTTAGATTTTTCCCCATTAGTTTAGTATTTTTAGGTATTTTCTGAAGTTGCCTGTTGATTTTGTCTACCCTGTGGTTATCTGTTCATCTTTGGGGTCCATTGTGGGGAATTTATTGTGGGGCTTGTGTTGACTTGAAGACCTTGATGGGGAGCATCATGAAGAGAAGATTGTAGATCAATATTCAGAGACCCAGAGCTTGGCTTGTCCCCTGTCTGTGAGGTTTGAGATCCTGAAGTTTGAGGGAAGTTCATGGTAGTTTCCTGAGGAAGGCACTATGAATGACTTTCATTCTTTATTCTCACCTCTTTCTTAAGTATCCAATGATGTTGGAGCCAACTTGTGAGTTTAATTTCTCCTGAGGAGGAATGTAAACTGATCACATGTTGTTGAGCCACATGGGATACAATTCCTAAGTGGAAGCCTCCTAGTACTTTCCTGAGGAAGGTCCTATGGGTCTATTCACTTAGTTCCATTAGTTTATCTAGGATTTCTCAAGTATCCAATGATGTTGGAGCCAACTTGTGAGTTTAATTTCTCCTGAGGAGGAATGTAAACTGATCACAGTTGTTGAGCCACATGGGATACAATTCCTAAGTGGAAGCCTCCTAGTACTTTCCTGAGGAAGGTCCTATGGGTCTATTCACTTAGCTCCACTAGTTCAGATAGGATTTCCTAAATATCCAGTGATGTTGGAGCCTGCTTGTAAGTTTAATTTCTCCTGAGGAGGAATATAAACTGATCACAGTGGTTGAGCCACATAGGATATGACTCCTGAGTATACACCTCCTAGTGTTCTCCTGAGGAAGACACTATGAGTCTGCTTGCTTAGCTCCCTTTCTTTGGTAAGCTTGTTCTGAAGCTTGAAGACTGGGATTGTTTTCTCTTGTTTAGGGTCTTGTTTTAGTGCTTAGATTTGATTCAGATTCTGTGATTAGGGTTAGGATTAGAGAATAGATTCTCTCTTTCTCAAGCATGTGTGTTTTGTTTGCCTGATGGCACTTCACTTCATTTCCTTTATTTGTTCATTGCTTGATAGTATGTTGTTTATCCTCAGTATGATTGCTGTTATTTCATGATTGGCTTGAGGTTGAGACGAGCTTGTGGAGGCTGAAACCCCACACACATTTCCTCCCTCACTTGCATTGCATGCATTTTACTGTTAAAGTTGATGTTTTTGTCTGTTTTGGTGTATCCTTGATATGATCCCTTAGGACTCTCATTTCCTCTGATGAGGATTTGATGATAGACTTTTAGGTTGAAACCTATGCATGACAACTTCTAGGAGTTCCCTGTTCAAACCTCAACCATAGGATGAATCCATGGCATGATAACAGTAGGACTTGATAGTCTCCCTCCTAGCTGAGCCATTTTTCCCCGTAGTTAGACGAACTACGTTTGCTCTGATCTTTCATACCAGATGAAAGTACGTAGGCATAGGATGCGATGTCCTAGCGAGCAACCTTCAACCTTCACCCGTAGTTAGCCGAACTACGTTGACTCTGATTTCTCATTCTCTGATGGGAATACGTAGGCATAAAGCGCGACGCTTTGCCGAGTCATTTTTTTTCTTTTCTTTTTCAGCCAGCCTTGATAAGTAGATAGATTGAAACCAACCCGTCCAAGTAAGCAAACAAGCGAGGATCCCGTCGAGTACGACGGACGTGAGGGGTGCTAATACCTTCCCCTTGCGTAACCGACTCCCGAACCCAGACAATGGTTGCGATGACCTTGTCTTACCCTTTTCCGTCAGGTTTTTCCGATCGTTTCCTTTCCCGCTCTGAGGGATAAATAACGAAAGGTGGCGACTCTTCTGTCATGCCGGCACCTTATTTTCGCGCAAGCGACACTTATATAGAACATGAATGAAAGCCCTAGAAACTTCTGGATTGATCCAATGAGAAGTTCCACATCTCTTGCATTTGAAAATGTCATGAGAAATTCACATATGGCAACTGAGTTTCAAACTTGTATTTGCACCTCACTCTGATCCAAATTTTCACCACATGACATATTGAATGTGTTAGGATTCATTAGAGCCTTGGTTATGCCTTGAAGAATGGTTTTGCATATGTGACTTATAATGTAAGTAACCACTTTACAAAGGAAGCCATTGAATTAATCCTTAACTCAAAAATGTGGCAATGTCATTGTTTTCAAAATATGTTTTCCAATCAATTTGGTATGTCATATGGCTAGGTTTGGACCCATAGCTCAAAAATCTCAATTTTCATCCTTGGTTCATTTTAAATTCACCCTTATTTTAGGCCATTTTTGCAATTTTGTGATACAAGCCCTTCCCATCACCCATGACCTCTTACCTAGCCCAAAAACATCATTTTGAACACATCTCATGTTGAACATTTTTCCATTTGGAAGATAGAGATTTTGACCTATGTTGGAAAATGACCTATAATTCAACTTTCCCAAAATACCTCTGGATTGCCAAGACCATAACTTGAGTTCTACAAATCCTCTTGAGGACTTATAGTACTCAAATTAAAGATAAGATCAAGATCTATAATTATTATGTTTTCCAAGAATCCATTTGAAAACTACTTGATGGGCAAAAGTTGCTTGGAAGTCAAGTGACTTTCACAGATAAATTTCAGTGTCCTCTAGGGACCCATAACTTGCAAGAACCATAACTTGAGTTCTACAAATCTTCTTGAAGACTTCTAGTACTCAAATTAAATCTATTGAGAAGCTCTACAAGTTTCATGTTGACCAAGACTCCATTTGAAACTTGAGTTTTGACTTATATGGCTTGGAAGTTAGGCCTAAATTACGGGATTTTACACTGAAACCCTAATTTGGCAACTCCTCCCACTCTTGATTATCTTTGATTTATCCTTGGCACAACACCATACATGTATCAACATATCAATTCATGAATCCCACAACCTCCCCTTAAGCCTTGATGTTCTTCAATCACTCAGTTGACCTAGGGTTGACCCAGATAAAACCCTAGTTGACTGCACTTCAACTGTGGCTCTTGTACTTGAATCAATGACTTGTCTTATCTTCAGTATGACCCTTTAGGCATTTCATAAGCTTTGTACACATTCCATACCCTGAGGAAGATATTGTTGAAGATGGTGACGTACCAGAAGAGTTGACCTGGTTATTGAAACAAGAAGAAATAATCATTCTGCCTCATGAGGAGGTCATTGAGATTATCAATTTGGGGTCGGAAGAGGTTGTGAGAAACATCTGTATAGGGGTTGCGCTGCAGAGCGACGTCAAGCAAAGGTTGGTTGAGATGCTCAAGGAGTACAGTGATATATTTGCTTGGTCGTACGAAGATATGCCTGGGTTAGATACGGATATGGTTGTTCACCGTCTGCCACAACGAGAGGAATGTCCGCCGGTTAAGCAGAAACTCCGAAGAACCCGACCGGACATGGCTGTGAAGATCAAGGAGGAAGTTCAAAAACAGTGGGATGCTGGTTTCCTAGCTGTTACCAAATATCCCTCATGGGTCGCTAATATTGTGTCAGTGCCGAAGAAAGACGGTAAAGTGCGAATGTGTGTAGACTACCGTGATTTGAATAGGGCGAGCCCGAAAGATGACTTTCCACTTCCTCACATCGATGTGCTGGTTGATAACACTGCTCAGTTCTCTGTATTCTCCTTCATGGATGGCTTCTCGGGCTATAATCAGATTAAAATGGCGCCAGAAGACATGGAGAAGACTACTTTTATTACTCCCTGGGGAACATTTTGCTACAAAGTGATTCCCTTCGGATTGAAGAACGCTGGGGCAACATATCAACGTGCTATGACGACTCTCTTTCATGACATGATGCATAAAGAGATCGAGGTTTATGTTGATGACATGATTGCCAAATCCCAGACGGAGGAGGAGCATTTGGTTAATCTGCTGAGACTGTTCAAGAGACTTAGGAAGTTCAGGTTGAGACTGAACCCTAACAAGTGCACCTTCGGGGTGAGATCGGGTAAACTGCTGGGGTTTATTGTGAGCGAAAAAGGAATAGAGGTTGATCCTGCGAAAATAAAAGCCATACAAGAAATGCCGACGCCTAAAACAGAAAAAGAAGTGCGTGGGTTCTTAGGGAGGTTGAACTACATCGCTTGGTTCATATCTCACTTAACTGCGACGTGCGAGCCATTATTCAAGTTGTTGAAAAAGGACCAGGTTGTGACCTGGAATGAAAATTGTCAAAAGGCGTTCGACAAGATAAAAGAATACTTGCAGGAACCTCCTGTTTTGATACCCCCAGTGGCCGGGAGACCGTTGATTATGTATTTGACGGTTCTTGAGGAAAGTATGGGTTGTGTTCTCGGTCAACACGACGAGACTGGGCGTAAAGAGCATGCGATCTACTATTTGAGTAAGAAGTTTACCGACTGTGAGTCCAGATACTCAATGCTCGAGAAGACGTGCTGTGCGCTAGCCTGGTCCGCCAAACGTTTGAGGCAATACATGCTAAACCATACAACCCTGCTAATTTCAAAGATGGATCCAATCAAATACGTGTTTGAGAAGCAAGCACTCTCCGGAAGAATTGCCCGATGGCAGATGGTGTTAACCGAATATGATATTCAGTATGTCTCGCAAAAGGCTATTAAAGGTAGCGTTTTATCAGAGTACCTTGCGGAGCAGCCTGTTGAGGACTACCAATCGATGAGGTTTGATTTTCCTGACGAGGATATCATGTACCTGAAAATGAAATATTATGAAGAACCGTTGTCGGACGAAGGACCAGAATTGGGTTTCAAATGGCAGTTGATATTTGATGGAGCTGTAAATTCTTATGGTAGCGGAATAGGTGCAATTATTACTACTCCTCAGGGGTTGCACATCCCCTTTACTGCCCGATTGACCTTCCCTGTTACCAATAATGAGGCTGAATATGAGGCTTGCATCATGGGTCTAGAAGAAGCTATTGATTTGTGAATCAAGCATCTGGAGGTATACGGAGACTCAGCTCTAGTGGTGAATCAGATTAAAGGAGAATGGGAGACACGTCAGCCCAATTTGATACCACATATGAACTATGCAAGGAGATTGTTGCCTTTCTTTGACAAGGTGGAATTGCATCATGTGTCGCGAGCAGAAAATCAAATGGCTGACGCCCTGGCGACATTATCTTCGATGTATAAAGTTAACTTCTGGAACGAGGCTCCCCGGATTGTTATCTCTCGGCTCGATAGGCCTGCATTCATATTTGCCATTGATGAGACTTCCGATGGTAAACCCTGGTACTTTGACATCCAGAATTTCCTGAAGAACAAGGAGTATCCGGCTGAGGCATCCAATCGAGATCAGAAGACTCTCAGGAGATTGGCTGACAATTTCTATTTGAACCCGGACGGTGTCCTATACAAAAGAAACCACGACTTGGTGTTGCTACGCTGTGTAGATGAGAAAGAGGCGAAATTGCTCATGGAAGAGATACATGAGGGTACATTCGGTACACATCCTGGTGGGCATGCTATAACGAGAAAACTACTGCGGGCAGGTTATTACTAGCTAACTATGGAAACAGACTGTTTCAAGTTTGCAAAGAGGTGTCATAAATGCCAGATTTATGCGGACAAGGTCCATGTACCCCCAAGTCCTCTGAATGTGATGTCATCACCGTGGCTATTCTCGATGTGGGGAATTGATATGATTGGCAAGATCGAGCCTACGGCATCCAATGGACACCGGTTCATCTTGGTGGCAATTGATTACTTCACCAAGTGGGTCGAAGCAGCATCATATCCCAATGTCACCAAACAAGTGGTCGCCAGATTTATCAAACGAGATATTATCTGCAGATATGGAATCCCTGAGCGGATTATCATCGACAACGGTTTGAATTTGAATAACAAGATGATGAAAGAGCTGTGGCTGAATTTTAAGATTGAGCATCACAACTCTTCTCCTTACCGACCCAAGATGAATGACGCTGTTGAAGCGACCAATAAGAACATAAAGAAGATTGTTCAGAAGATGGTTGTGACATATAAGGACTGGCACGAGATGCTACCTTTCGCTTTGCACGGTTATCGTACGACGGTACGCACATCAACCGGGGCAACCCCTTTCTCATTGGTATACGGAATTGAGGCAGTGTTACCATTGGAGGTTGAGATTCCTTCCTTGAGGGTTATACGAGATGTCCAACTTGACGAGGCAGAATGGGTTAAAGACAGGTTGAATCAGCTGAGTTTAATGGATGAGAAGAGGCTTGCTTCTCTAGCATACGGACGGTTGTATCAGAGCCGGATGAAGAAAGCGTACGATAAGAAGATATGTCCACGAAGCTTTCAGACGAGCGACCTTGTGCTGAAGAGGATTCTCCCGCCACAAACAGACCACAGGGGCAAGTGGACCCCTAATTACGAAGGGCCCTACGTTGTCAGAAAAGTCTTCTCTGGAGGAGCCTTGCTACTATCTACCATGGATGGTGAAGACTTTTCGTCTCCTGTGAATTCGGACGCAGTTAAAAAATACTTTGCTTGAAAGTGACCCGCTGGACAGTAAAAAGAGAGTCCAGGCAAAAATGGGGCATCCCGGCGAACCATAAAAAATGAATAAAAGGGTTCGGGCAAAAGTTAGGGATAAAATTGGAAAAGATGTACACCCGCGAAGTCGAAAACCTGCATCGGGCGACTTCAGCAAAAAAGGGTATCCCGGTGAATCGAAAACCCGCAAAGGGCGGTTCACGCAAAAGTTAGGGATTGAAAAAGCAAATGACTGCGGTCCGGATCGGATACTGTTGCACCCTAAAATTTGCTCAACCTTATTCACTTGGTTTAGGTTTTCAATATCATTAGCATTTGCATGTACATAGTCTACTCATCTGCATAGCATAAGCATAGCAAGTCATCCAACAGGGGACCAAGCATCATTCTCATCTCTATGAGCCTATCAAGAGGTTATTATTCTAATTCAATCTCATTCAAGTCATCAGAAAGAATTTGAAAGCTGGAAAGTCAATGGATCAAGCAAGTGCATCCATCTCCTATCTGAGGGTATTTGGGGATCAACAAAGAAACTGTGAGCTGTGGGCTGAGCATAGAGAGTATGTGGACATCATGGGATACTTGGAAAGTCATTTGAAGAAGGAGACAAGTCCTTGGTGTGATCACAAGAATTGCAGTTGAAGGCAGTCAACTAGGGTTTCATCTGGGGTCAACTCTAGGTCAACTCTAGGTCAATTGATTGCTTGAGAGGCTTTAAGGGCTATTGGAGAGATGTGGGGTTCATCATTTGACATGTAAAGAAGTATATGTTGTTGTGCCAAGAAGAATTCAAGAGAAATCAAGGAGAAGAGGAGTTTCTAAATTAGGGTTTCTGTGTAAAATCCCCTAATCTAGGTCAAATTTCCAAGCAAGATAAGTCAAAATGCAAGCTTCAAATAGATCCTTGGCAAACATGAAACTTGTAAAGGATCTCAAGACCTTTAATTTTAGTGGTGGAAGACATAAAGGGGATTTATAGAACTCAAGTTATGGTCCTTTCAAGTTACAGGTTATTTGAGGTATCTGAAATTTTGTCTGTGAAAGTGACTTGACTTCCAAGCAATTTTTACCCCTCAAGGAGATTTCAAATGAATTTATGGTCAACATAAGAGTTGTTCCTAATTCTCTTAGCTTTCTAGAATGGTATAGTATGCCTTCATATGATTTGTGGAACTCTACTTATGGTCTTGGCAAGCAAAGGGTATTTTGGTCATTTGAGAATTACAGGTCATTTCAAGCCTATGCCCAAAACTCATACAAGGAAGCTTCAAATGGAAAACTTTACAACATCAAAATTGTTCCAAATTACATTTTGAGTCTAGAAAAGTGACCATGAGAGATTGGAAAGATTCATAGCACAAGGTTTCAAAATTGTTGGATTTAATGAATAAAAATGACTTAAAAAATGAGATTTTTCATATTTTGGCCAAATGAGGTGAAATTATAGGTCATTTGAATGGAAAGATCATTTTGAGAACATTGGCTAAAGTAGAATTTTTAGCTTGGTTCACATTTTGGGAGTTATTCAAGGTTGCTTACAAAGGAAGAAACATAATCCAAAATGTAAGGAAAGAGTGCAAGGGAAGTTTCTCCAAGTTTCTAGGAGGTTCTAATGTCATGTATATATTGATATGAGAAGGTTCATGCAAGGGTTGGTGCTTCACATTGCTCACAAACACAAGTTATACTCCATTTCTCCATTTTGCAAAAGCTTTCAAAACTTCATCAAATCTTCTTCAATTTTCATATTTCTTGATCTGGTCTTCATCATTATCATCCATAGATCACAATTCACCTCAAGATTTGGCTGAATTGAGCAAGGATCGTGTCATACAAGTTCCATCATCCAAGGTGCAAGAAGTTGGAATCACAAGATACAAGAAGGTTGAGTTAGGATCTTTGCATACAGAATCAAAGTTGGAGTGTGTGGATCAGTTTCAAGTCACTGCAAGCATTGGATCAAGGAGTTCCATAGCTGTTTCTTCATTTTGAACCAGGTTGGTATTTCTGCTCGAATTGCATGGTTTAGCTAGCATGTTAGGGATTGGTTAGCATAGAATGGTTAGGTTAGGATAGATGATGAATTCCACAAGGTTTGAAGAGATTCCATGAAGGTTGCCATTGGTGTGCAAGAACTGTTAGGGTTTATATCTCATAGGACATGGCAAGAAAATCTTAAATAAGTAGCTCAGGTTAATCAGCATGGAGTGTAGATCAGTTTAGGGTAAGAATTGGTGAGGTTTGGAGCAAGCGATGACAGGTGTTAATGGTGGATTCAGACTGGTATTCATATCGGGTTTGGTTATTGTTTGAGATTTAGAGAGAATGGTTGCTATGGCTGTGTAGAGGGATTGTCCTAGTGCAATTTTGATTTTGGAATTGTCTGATTTCGTGGCGAGATGAGGGAGAACAGAGGCGTGGAAATCGTGCATGGGAGAAGAATTTCATGGTTAGGGTTTACTCAAGGTTGAAGATGACATGGGAGCCACACGATCTGGCTTTGACATTTGACCAATTAATCCAATCCAACGGCCGTGATTGAATGAGAAAAACGGAGGGAAGTTTAAATGATGAAACACCCCGTTTCATTTAAGTTTTCTGAATGGGCTTTGGACTCTCATGCTAATGACACCCCCAGATGAAGGCCCAATCCCAATTATGCCTGAATTAATTACTATCTGCACCGTTTACGTTTTTTTTAATTTTTGTTTAAATTCTGAGTGCAACTGGGCCTAGTGCCCATTGCTATGCGCGCCCCCCACTTTTCAAGCCCATCAGGATTTGAACTGAGCGCCCTTGCTATTCAGACCCCCTGCCCCATTTATTTCTATTTTGTGATTTTCTTTTCTTTTATATTTTTCTCATCTTCAAAAAATCATAACAAATCATAAAATGCTTATTTTTCATTGGTTCTTTTTGCACATTACTCATAATCTTGTCAAGAAAAATATCATACAAAAAAAATTCATATTTCATTTTATTTTAATATTTTTGGCATATTTTTCTTTTAAATAGGTGTAAATATCATTTAGTTTGATACTTGAATTTGTTGATTTTTGTTCTAATAAATGCTTTAGTATTTTTAATCCATTCTTTTTAGGTTGATTAGTTTAGACATGTATCTTGAATATAGGATTTAGTTCCCATTTTTAGGAATTAATTTTAGGTGATTGGTTTAGGTGTGAACAACATGAACAAAATTAGGGGTTAAGTGATGACTTAGGAGAATTGAATCATTTCCCATTGGACTTAGAGATTGAATGTTTTAGATATGGGACTATAGGGACTATGGGTAGTTATTAGATCCCTTAGAAATCACTAGGATTCCCCTACTGCTATTGGTATATTACTGTCTATATTTGATTGATTGGTGTGGTGTGCCCTCTGGGGATTATTGTTTGTCTGTATGGGTATTGGGATTGCTTGGGGATTGGGAGAACTGAAGACTTGTGATGATGAAGCCATTGGAGATCCAGAGACTGAAGTCCAACTTCCAGAGTTGAAGAGGAGATTCTTGCTAGCAGCTGGTGAGAAGACTAGGGTTTAGGAGCTAGGCAGAGCTCTAGATTAGAAAGCTTGTTTCTCAAACATGGAATGCCTTGTCTGCATCCATCCTTTCTCTATGATTCAAAGTCTCTTTCAAATATCCACCTCCTTCCTTTGGAAGGATCAGTGAATGTATTTGAAAGATAGAACTTTTGAGAGAAGATTGTCTATATAATGTTAACAGTTAATGAACCACCCTTGGTAGGTAATTGACTGTCTAACATTCATTCACTTCATATTGTTGACTGATATTCCTCCTGGAGTTTGGGACTTGAAGAAAAGCCACTGTAGACTGAAGATTGATGACAAAGACCTTGCTTGAAGGTTGTGGAGATGGGGATTGATGCTGGCTGAAGCTTGTAGCTGTCTGGAGATGACTTGAAGATAGATGTTGATTCAGTGTTGCTGATGCTGTTTATCTTTTGCTGTATTTCATTTATGATGTATTGATTGATTTTCTGGACTGTATTGTTTGCTGTTTAACCTGTTGGGTTGAAAGTGAAGTCTGTTCACTTTTGCCTATTGTTTTCTAGGTTCGAGGTTGAGTGGGACTCCCTTGCCTCGCTTGTATTGCTGCATCCATGCATTTTACTGCTTTACTGTATATATCTGCTATTGTTTCTGTTTCCGTCTATTCCCTTAGGATCTCTGTTTCTCTCTGCGCAAGAGAGGAGCATGATAGACACTAGGTCTTAACCCATGCATGATAACATTAGGTTAGTTTGATTCCCTTCGCAACCATAGGTTAGAGTTATGCCTCTTCTTTCTCAAAACAAACAGAAAAATACAACAAAGATTTCAAACACCATAAAAGACACTTCTTCCGTAAAAGAATGTAAACTCATCAAAACGTCATTTTTGTCCGCTTGGACCAGTAATCAGAAAAACCCTTTTTCAGAAGGAATAAAAGCAATCAAGACAGACCTGTGTCTTCCGTGGCCCGAACTACGTTTGCTCTGATCTTTCATGCTGTATGAAAGTACGTAGGCATAGGATGCGATATCCTAGCGAGCAACCTTCCCCTCCTTTCCCGTAGGTAGGCGAACTACGTTGACTCTGATTTCTCGTGCCAGACGGGAATACGTAGGCATAAAGTACGATACTTTGCCGAGTCATTTTATTTCTTTTAACCCTTGACCTTTAGTTTAGATAGAATAACAATCCATACCCGAAAACAAGCGTGGATCTCGTCGAGTACGACGGACGTGAGGGGTGCTAATACCTTCCCCTTGCGTAACCGACTCCCGAATCCAGGTTTTGGTTGCGACGACCATACCTTTCCCGTGTTGTGCGAGGTTTACTCTGAGCGTTTCCTTTCCCTCCCGTGGGATAAATAACGCACGGTGGCGACTCTTCTGTTCAGCCGGCGCCGATTTTCGCAGTAGCGACAGCTGGCGACTCTGCTGGGGATCCAACGTCCCCTGGCTGCTAAGAACTGCGATAGTTCTTATGCATTTGGGATCCAACGTCCCTTAAGAGAGTCAATCCTAACGCTTGTTTTCCCGTCGAGGATTTTGTATGGATTTATATTTCTGACCTTTATTTTCAGCATTATATATATTGATTATTATTGCTGTATTGGGGTGTGATGGGTGGTTCTATGATTGAGAGATAAGCCGGACCCGGGCTTGAGTGCACCTAGAATTAGAGTAGAAAGTAGTGGGCGCGTGCCGACTTTGCTTGCATTAGTGTCCCATGAAATCTACACTCGGACGAGGTTCTTCTGGTTGACTTCTTTTTCTACCCTTTGGGTCGAAGGGGTTGTTGGTCAGCTGAATTGTCGACTCCGGGAACCGATCATTTGGAAGTTGGCTAAGTGAGGCCTCTTCAGGATTTGATGATGCCACTCCTTTTGGGAATCGTATCATCAACCCTGAAAGTCTGTGACGCCGACGACCGCATAGGATGCCGTACCTTTGTCAGTTACTAGGACATCCACCTGTGAGAGGGTTGGGGTTATGCAGGTAACTAGACCTTCAGACTACCGGTTCGTTTCTTGATTTGAGATCCTGGGTATTTATGGAGAGTTCTGAGGTCTGTCAGAGACCAGTTGGAGAGTTCTGAGGTCTGTCAGAGACCAGTTGGAGATGTGATTTGAGGTCTACCAGAGACCAGCCGGAGTTATGGTTGGAGGTCTATCAGAGACCATTGTTGGAGCTTTGCTTTAGGTCTATCTGAGACCAGGGTTTGAGGACTTCTAGAGAGTCTATCTGAGACTTCTTGATATGGTTCAGGCTATTCAACTACGGCAGTTGGTCCCTGTGGCATGTTACTTGCATTGCATTGTTTGCATACTCATTATCATTGCATCCCATTAACGTGTGTCTGTGTTGCAGGTGCATTCGCATATCCTCCGATTCTAGTGCCCAGACTTCTGAGTATTGATTATGGTTGGTTTGAGGAAAACAGTTGCGTATAAGCTGCCTACACCTGATATTACTCCTTTGCTTGGTCTGATATCTCTTGCTGATGAGGAGGTTAGGAGAAGCTTCAGAATGAGTCATGGGAGATTACTGAGATTAGTCTGCAAGCCCACTGCTGATGAGATGAATGGGCTGTACACCTTGATGCAGTTCTATGACCCCGCATTGAGATGTTTTGCGTTTGCTGACTTCATTCTGGGGCCTACCATTGAGGAGTATGTGGAGTTTACTGAGCTACCAGTGCAGAACAAGGTTCCCTTTATTCACTCTGCTGCTGAGCCCAAGTTGGAGGACTTAGCTAAAGCCTTGCATATGGACGCTGCAGAACTGTTAGTGACTTCTTGGCTTGGAGTTTCAGGTTTCTCTCTTGATTTCCTGGTTGGCAAAGCTCAGGAGTATGCCAAGAACGGATGTTGGGTGGTTTTCAATGCTATTTTGGCTCTATGCATTTATGGGATTGTGCTGTTCCCTAACTTGCCCAATTTTGTAGACTTGGATGCTTTCCATCTATTTGTTGCCGGCAATCCAGTGCCAACGTTGATCGGAGACTTCTACCACTCCTTGCACTACAAGAATGAAAACAGAAGGGGAAAGGTTGTTTACTGCTGCGCGCCTTTGTTGAATATGTGGTTCAAGAGTCATCTTCCCATGAAGGGATCTTTTGTGGAGAGTGCAACCACAGCCAGCTGGTCAGAGCGCCTGATGAGGTTATCCTCCGAAGACGTTGAGTGGTTTGATCGAGACCTGCTAGGGTCTGAGCTTATATTCAGTTGTTCTGGGTACCCTAATGTCCCGCTGATAGGAAGAAAAGGGTGTATCAACTACAACCCATCTCTGTTGGTCCGTCAGTTCGGATATGCGCTGAAGAACCCACCAAAGGAGGAAGAAGTACAGGAATCTCTGTACTTCACCGGGGATTTGAAGGGGGAGTTATTAGCCAAGCTGCAGCATGCCTGGACGCGTATTAACCAAAGGGGAAAGCCGTTGTTAGGGAAGAACGACTGTCAGGCTTACGCACCTTACGGAGTTTGGATCCGGGAGAGAGCAAGTCAGTTGCGGATGCCATTTCCAGATGCACTAGTCCTTGTTCCTATTCCGGTGGCAGAGCCAACTACTGTTTCTAGGGAGGCCTACGAGCAAGTGGTGAAAGAAAAAGAAGCCTTGATGAAGATCAATGAAGGGCTGGAGCAGGAGCTAGCCCAAATACACAGTGAGAAAAACAAGGCCGTGCATGCTTTCCAACAGCAGATTGAGCTAATGAACAGATTAGGGGCTGAGTTAACTGAGGATAAGAAGAAGCGCGAACGTCTGGGGCAAGAGTTCAGAAGCTCCCATGACATGCTCGAATCCAAAAAGAAAGCACTCGACATCGCTCACCGAGAGATCTCTTCTTGCAATAAGACTTGGAACGCTACGCTCACCAATAATAAGAAGAGGGAGGATAAGTTGAAGCAGCAAATTTCCGACCTCGAAGAGCAGTTGAAGTCTAGCATCAAGAAGTGTGAAGAGGAAGTGATGACCCGATATAGTCTCCAGAACGCACTGAACAAGGCCATCAAAGGCAGAGATGAAGCTGTGTCTCAGAAGCGTAAACTAGAGGATCGCTTCGGAGAAGGGGCATCGGAGGAAACTGCTGAAGACGTGCGACGGGTTCTTAAGAAAAGGAACCAACTTGTTGAAGGGCTGCTTACCAGACCAAGTCATCCGGAGACCAAGAAGTTGCTAGAAGAGTACCAGACTTATGGGAGTGTTTGATCCTTTCATATAGTAGCTTGTATGCTTTATTTGCATAGTGCTGACCATCACCAGGATTGTTGGTTGAGGTCATGCCTTCTCTTTGTACTCAGTGATATTGTATTCTTGGCTCATTGGTTCTCTGCAATATATGAGGCTTTCTGTGATTCAGCTCCGATCTTTATATTGTTAGCACTGTCACTGCACTGGCACTTCACACTAGAATCGGGGAATGCTATTCCCTAATGCACAGACACACACTGCATTGCATTCATATTCACATTGCATTACAGGTAATCATTGGAGGGTATCTTATTTCCTGCTCTGTACCAGGTATTTTCAGGATTGAAGATCAGCGCCCACACCGCTACTCCACTCGCACCAACTGTCGAAGAATCATGGATCAAATGCAGAGCGAGATGCAAGATATGCGCGAGAAGCTAGCACTCTTCATGCACACCATGGAGACTATTGCAAAAGGTCAGGAGAATTTGCAAGCCATGGTGCAGCCTCTGTTGGTCAGAAACTCCGGTCACGGTAATGAGGATCATCAGTCTGTGCGAGTCGATACTGTTCATGGAGATGGCACTCCCACGCCAGTGGCTCCACCTGTAGTCAACATACCTGCTGCTAATGTCAACAACGCTACCGCTGCTGGGAATGGTAACGTCGGAGTTGGGAACGAGACTGCTGTCCATAATGTTGGGCTTGGTGATATCAACTTGGGTGATAATATGGGAGGCAACGGCTTCGGCAATGCTGGATTCGGGTTCAACGATCAGGGATTCGATAATACTGGGAAATATGGTTTCAATGCTCAAGGCTTTGGGCAAGATGGTTATGGTGTGGCCAATCAGGGTTACGGAGGTTTCGGAAATGGAAACGGCACTGGGTTAATGGCTTTTGGGCCTGCTGGAGGTGTTCAGGGGTACGGCAACAGAGGCCGAGGCCCGGTGATAAATCAGATCAGAGCTGGCCGTAATAATGGATACGATGGGTATGGAGCTGGGAATGGTATGTGGCAAGAAGATCAGCAGGAGGACGCTTTCTCCGGCGGAGGTTTCGAAGGGCCGATGGATGACTCCCAGAAGATCAGAATGCTAGAAGAGCAGATGAGGGGGGTCCTGAACCAAAGTGCTGTGGGCTTAGACATGGCAACGATGGGTCTGGTACCTGGCTTGAGGGTGCCAATCAAATTCAAAGCTCCTACGTTTGATAAGTATAAAGGAGATACCTGTCCGAAAGTGCACGTGCGGGCTTATTACAGAAAGATGTCTGCGTACTCAACTGATGAGAGAATGCTAATGCATTTCTTTCAAGATAGTTTGTCAGGCCCTTCCCTAGAGTGGTATATGGGATTGGAGCCAACTAATATAAAGACATGGAAGCAGCTAGCAGAGGCATTTGTCGCTCACTATAAGTATAACAGCGACTTGGCGCCCAATCGGGTCCAATTGGCAGGGCTGTCTCAGAAAAAGGATGAGAGCTTTAAAGAGTACGCGCAAAGATGGCGCGACATGGCTGCTAGGGTCCGTCCTCTTTTAGAAGACAAGGAAATGAATGACATGTTCGTCGGCACATTCACAGGCATGTTTCATGACAAGTTGTTTCATACATCTCTGGCCAGTTTCTCAGACTTAATTCTGATGGGAGAAAAGATTGAACGTAACATTAAGCAGGGAAAATTCCAAGTCGAGGAATCAACTGCATCTGGCAGTAATAGGAAGGCTTTTGGTGGGCGCCGTCAGGGCGAGGCAAGCGCAGTGTTTGGGGGCCGAGGCCGAGGCAGAGGTCGGAACCAATATCATCAGTCGAAGCAGGTGGCGAGTGTTACTATTCCATATCAGCAACCACCATTGCAACAACAATCGTTTCAACAGCAGCAGCAGCAGCAGCCACAGCAGGGGGGACAGCCTGCTCAGCGAAGATTCCAGGGTGGTAAACCAAGAAGAGTGTTTGAGAAGCCTCCCTCAACGTATGCTGATTTGTTACAGACATTGTTGGGTTTGAACCTGGTAGAGAAGAGAACTCTGGCACCAATAACGGGAACTCCTCCGTATGGTTATGATGCAAGCAGGCACTGTGATTTTCATTCTGGGGCTCCGGGCCACGATGTAGAGGGTTGCCATGCCTTTAAGCACGTTGTGCAAGATTTATTAGACAATAAGGCTATCAATTTCGGAACAGCAGGTCCGAATATAGTGCAGAAGCCCATGCCCAATCATGGGGCAAACGCCATTCTAACTGAGGAAGGGAGGAATCTGATTGTGAATGTGGATGATCTAAAGACGCCGCTGAGCGAGATAAAAAGCAGATTATTGCAGGGAGGTGTCTATCCAGGGTGCGACGAGTATTGTTTAGAATGCTGGACCCTAGCTGGGGGTTGTGATGATTTAAAGAAAGGTATTCAGGCTTTAATAGATGGCGGCACGTTGCAGTTCGACCGAGCAGTAATCGAAGAGCCTGCAGGAGCGGTAGCAGATAATCAGAGTGATGTGGCCACTGTGACGATTCCTCGAAAGACAATCACTATCACGGCACCGGCTCAGTGACCGCCGATCACCATAACTAAGGCCGGACCAATCCCGTACGAAAGCACAAAAGCAGTCCCATGGTCATATGGGTTGGAAGTGTATTGTGACGGAATAAAGATTGATGTTAATAAGCAGCCAGCCGAGACTGTAGACAACGTTGTTGGCTCAGGAGGTATGACAAGGAGTGGTAGGATCTTTATATCGCCTGAAGTAGAGGCCGAAAGGCTGGCAAAAGGAAAAGGGAAGATGGTTGAAAATGTCCCAGTGCAGGCAAGCGAAAAAGCATCGGCATCGAAAGATGTAGAAGAGTTCATGCGCTTGATTCGAAAAAGTGATTACAAGATTGTGGAGCATCTGCAACAGACGCCTTCAAAGATATCTATCCTGTCATTGCTATTGTGTTCTGAAGCTCACAGAAACGCCCTGTTGAAAGTCCTGGATACTTCCTTTGTACCCCAAGACGTCTCCGTGAATCAGCTGGAAGGAGTGTTGGCACATGTAAATGCAGGCCATAGCTTGGGCTTTACCGACTTCGATTTGACCCCGAAAGGGAGAGATCATAATATGGCGCTGCACGTATCTGTCGAGTGTAGAGGATCAGTAATGTCGCATGTATTGGTCGATACCGGCTCATCCTTAAATGTGCTGCCCAAGAAAGCAATGATGAAGCTAGATGTCGGAGGAATCCTGTGCACGCCCAGTGACTTGGTAGTTAGAGCGTTTGACGGCACGCGAAGAACAGTCTTTGGATCAATAACATTGCCTCTACAGGTGGGGCCGGAGGTGTTTGCTACTGAATTCTATATCATGGATATACAACCTGCATATAGCTGCCTGCTCGGAAGACCCTGGATTCATGGGGCTGGGGCAGTCACGTCTACCCTGCATCAGAAGTTGAAATATATGGTCGGAGACAGCGTGGTCACCGTATGCGGAGAAGAGGACATCCTGGTCAGCCATCTGTCGTCATTTAAATATGTGGAGGTCGATGGAGAGATCCACGAAACACCCTGCCAGGCATTTGAAGGGTTGCGTATCAAGGACAAAGGTCCCGGGCCGAGCAGAGTGTCGGAGATAGCCGTCTCGTCGTATAAAGAAGCCCAAGCTCTGGTGGAGGCAGGAGAAGCAAAGGGCTGGGGCAAAGTGCTGGATATTCCTGTAAAGATGGACCGGTTCGGGCTGGGGTACCAACCGTCGTCATCAACTCCTGCTGTGGGGGCACCCCGTTTTAAAGGGCCAATAACCATCTCTGCCAGTGGAGTATGTCATGAAACCATCAATGCTGCTTCGGAGTCTGACGAAGGAGACAACGACTGTGATATGGATGCCTGGATTCAGCCAAGCACGCCAGGACAAGGACTGTGCAACTGGTCTATTCAGGAGCTTGTTCCTGTGACTCTTAAACAGTAATGCTTTGTTTTATTAATTGTTGAACAATCTGATGTCTTGCCCGGGGCATCAGGATTTGCTTAGGGCTGTGCTGTTATGAACATTGCGTGTTAATCATTAAATAAATGGCATTTTTTCATGTGCAAATATTTCGATCTCTGTCTTTCTTGTTTTGTATTTTTCAATAAAATGGCAACGTGGGTATTCGCTTTATACGCATTTTGAAGCATTTAACCATTCTTTTTGCAGGATAACATTTTCAGATGACATCCTTGAACCACCTATGACTCGTCCCGACTTCGAGCACCCGGTATTTCAGGCCGAAGAAGAGGTTGTCGAAGATAGCGACGTTCCTGAAGAATTGTCTTGGTTGGTGAAGCAAGAGGAAAGAGTCATTCTGCCTCACGAAGAGGTCATCGAAATTATCAACTTGAGGTCGGAAGGGGCTGAGAAGAATATTCGTATCGGAGCCGCACTGCAGAGCGATATCAAGCGAAAACTGGTTGAAATGCTCCGAGAGTATAGTGATGTATTCGCTTGGTCGTATGAAGATATGCCAGGGCTCAATACAGATATGGTTGTGCACCGTCTGCCATTGAAAGAAGAATGCCCACCGGTCAAACAAAAGCTTCGCAGAACTAGACCAGACATGGCAGTAAAGATCAAAGAGGAAGTACAAAAACAGTGGGATGCTGGTTTCTTGGCCGTGACAAAATATCCCTCATGGGTTGCTAACATCGTACCAGTGCCAAAGAAAGACGGCAAGGTTCGGATGTGCGTGGATTATAGGGATTTGAATAAAGCAAGCCCAAAGGACGATTTTCCACTTCCTCATATCGACGTGCTAGTTGATAATACTGCTCAATACTCCGTATTCTCCTTCATGGATGGCTTTTCAGGCTATAATCAGATTAAAATGGCGCCAGAGGATATGGAGAAGACCACTTTCATAACGCCTTGGGGAACATTTTGTTACAAAGTGATGCCCTTTGGTTTGAAAAATGCTGGGGCAACATATCAACGTGCGATGACGACTCTTTTCCATGATATGATGCATAAAGAGATCGAAGTTTATGTTGACGATATGATTGCCAAATCCCAGACGGAGGAAGAG
Organism: Lathyrus sativus; assembly: GCA_963859935.3. Classification (NCBI taxonomy): domain Eukaryota; kingdom Viridiplantae; phylum Streptophyta; class Magnoliopsida; order Fabales; family Fabaceae; genus Lathyrus; species Lathyrus sativus. Next base: position 61,014,707 of record OZ012741.1, read on the forward strand.
CATCTGGTGAATCTGCTGAAGCTGTTCAAAAGGCTTAGGAAGTTCAGGCTGAGACTGAACCCTAACAAGTGCACTTTCGGGGTGAGATCGGGTAAGCTGCTGGGGTTTATCGTAAGTGAAAGAGGAATAGAGGTCGATCCTGCTAAAATAAAAGCGATCCAAGAGATGCCGACGCCTAAAACAGAGAAAGAGGTGCGCGGGTTTTTAGGGAGGTTGAACTACATCGCTCGGTTCATATCTCACCTAACGGCTACGTGTGAACCATTATTCAAGCTGTTGAAGAAAGATCAAGCTGTAACGTGGAACGAAAATTGTCAAAAGGCGTTCGATAAAATAAAGCAGTATTTGCAGGAGCCTCCTATTTTGATACCTCCAGTGGCAGGGAGACCCTTGATCATGTATTTGACAGTTCTTGAGGGAAGCATGGGTTGTGTTCTCGGTCAACACGACGAGACAGGGAGAAAAGAGCATGCAATTTATTACTTGAGTAAGAAATTTACAGACTGTGAATCTCGATACTCAATGCTCGAGAAAACTTGTTGCGCGCTAGCCTGGGCCGCCAAGCGCTTTAGGCAGTACATGCTGAATCATACAACCATGCTCATCTCGAAGATGGATCCTATCAAATATGTATTCGAAAAGCAGGCGTTGTCAGGGAGAATTGCCCGTTGGCAGATGGTCTTGACTGAATATGACATCCAATATGTCTCGCAAAAGGCTATAAAGGGGAGTGTGCTGTCTGAGTATCTGGCGGAGTAGCCTATTGAAGATTACCAATCGATGAGGTTTGATTTTCCTGACGAGGATATCATGTACCTAAAGATGAAAGATTGTGAAGAGCCGTTGCCAGACGAAGGACCAGAGTTGGGTTCCAAATGGAAGATGATATTTGACGGAGCTGTGAACGCTTACGGTAGCGGAATAGGGGCAATCATCACTACGCCACACGGGTCACACATCCCGTTTACTGCCCGATTGACATTTGCAGTTACCAATAATGAGGCCGAATATGAAGCTTGTATAATGGGGCTTGAAGAAGCCATTGATTTGCAAATCAAAAATCTGGACGTATACGGAGATTCAGCTCTGGTGGTGAATCAGATCAAAGGAGAATGGGAGACACGTCAGCCCAATTTGATACACTACATGAACTATGCAAGGAGATTGTTGCCTTTCTTCGACAAGGTTGAATTGCATCATGTACCGCGGGCAGAGAATCAAATGGCTGACGCCCTGGCCACTTTGTCTTCCATGTACAAAGTCAACTTCTGGAACGAGGCTCCCAGAATCATTATCTCTCGGCTTGATAGGCCTGCCTTCGTATTTGCTATTGATGAAGCATCTGATGACAAACCGTGGTATTTCGATATCCTTAATTTCCTGAAGAACAAAGAGTATCCGGCTGGGGCATCCAGTCAAGATCAGAAGACTCTCAGGAGATTAGCGGGTAATTTCTATTTGAATCCAGATGGTGTCTTGTACAGAAGGAACCACGATTTGGTGCTGTTGCGTTGTGTAGATGAAAGAGAGGCAAAGCTGCTCATGGAGGAAATACACGAAGGTACCTTTGGTACACATGCTGGTGGGCATGCTATGACGAGGAAGCTGCTGCGGGCAGGTTATTTTTGGCTGACTATGGAAACTGACTGTTTCAAGTTCGCGAGGAAGTGCCACAAATGCCAAATTTATGCTGATAAGATTCATGTGCCTCCGAGTCCTCTGAATGTAATGTCATCGCCATGGCCATTCTCAATATGGGGAATCGATATGATTGGAAAGATCGAGCCGACGGCTTCTAACGGGCACCGGTTCATTCTGGTAGCAATCGATTACTTCACCAAGTGGGTGGAAGCGGCGTCTTATGCAAATGTAACGAAGCAAGTGGTGGCCAGATTCATCAAGAGAGATATCATTTGCCGATATGGGATCCCCGAGCGGATAATCACGGACAACGATTCAAACCTGAACAACAAAATGATGAAGGAGCTCTGTCAGAATTTCAAGATCGAACATCACAACTCCTCCCCTTACCGACCCAAGATGAATGGCGCTGTCGAAGCGGCCAATAAGAATATCAAGAAGATCGTTCGGAAAATGGTGGTGACCTATAAGGATTGGCATGAGATGCTACCTTTCGCTTTGCACGGTTATCGTACGACGGTACGCACATCAACCGGGGCAACCCCGTTCTCGTTAGTATACGGAATGGAAGCGGTATTACCATTGGAAGTTGAGATCCCTTCCCTGAGGGTATTGCGAGACGTTCAGCTAGACGAGGCAGAATGGGTGAAAGACAGGTTGAACCAACTGAGTTTGATGGACGAGAAAAGGCTAGCTTCTCTAGCATATGGTCGTTTGTACCAGAGCCGAATGAAGAAAGCATATGATAAGAAGATACATCCGCGGAGCTTTCAGACGGGCGACCTTGTGCTGAAAAGGATTCTCCCGCCGCAAGCAGATCACAGGGGCAAGTGGACCCCCAACTACGAAGGGCCATATGTTGTCAGGAAAGTCTTTTCAGGAGGGGCTTTATTATTGTCCACCATGGACGGTGAAGACTTTACGTCGCCTGTGAATTCGGACGCAGTTAAAAAATACTTTGCTTGAAATTGACCCGCTGGACAGAAAAAAGAGAGTCCAGGCAAAAATGGGGCATCCTGGCGAACCAAAAACAGAATGAAAGGTTCGGGCAAAAGTTAGGGATAAAATTGAAAAAATGTACACCCGCGAAGTTGAAAACCTACACTGGGCGGATTCGGCAAAAAGGGGTATCCCGGTGAACTGAAAACCCGTAAAGGGCGGTTCACGCAAAAGTTAGGGATTTGAAAAGCAAATGACTGCGGTCCGCATTTGATATTACAGTGAGCATCAGCGCGGGAGAATACGCTCGAGGGGTCGATTATCGGATACAATCTCTTCGGAAGTGTGAATACCGGGAAAGCATTAGAGTCGGGCGAGTCATAGGAGGATCAGTTTGTGGTGTTCGTCTGCATCCCGTTGCCGACATGTGTACAAAATTTAATTTGTCAAAATATTTATGCTTCCTGTGCATACTTGTATATCTGCTTTGCGTAGCTTCCTCTTTTCAGGAGTTACATCCCGTGTACAAAAAAAATTCCGCCCATTCAGGGGTCCAATCAATAAAATATGTTATTCAGTACTTGATGCTGGTTCTTTACTGTTTTGTGCATGATAAAACGCCTAAGTTTACTGAAACTAGCAGGTGTATAACATCACTGGCCCTTGCCAACAATTGCTAAAGCTTTGAATTAACTGAAAATAACGTCACTAACCTGAATCAATTTGATTGCATAGGCTTGTCCTGTCTTGTTTGGGTTGTTGCAGGTTTCATAGCCGTATGAGGAAGACGATCAAAAGATTGCGATAACGAAAGACTCGACCCCCACGCAGGTCGTGCATGTTCGTCCTGAAGAGAGATCGAGTTCCCCAGCTGGTCGTAGCTTATCCAAGGGACATGCTCCAGCAAAGTCATTCATCCTCAGCAGAATTGACGATTCAAAGATTGTAGGCTGTATTCAGGCAGTATGGTGTCTCCCAGAAGGATTCCCTATCTCAAGCAGAGTGGTTTAGCCACAGAAGATCAATGTTTGTGAGCTGCATTCAGACAGTTTACCTTTCCCCGCAGGGCCATTTACTCTCTCCTAGTGGAGTCAGTTAATTTTCCCCAAGAAAATCATTCCATCCCCAGTGGAATTTTCTTTGCAAGGGTTTTCATTCCTCCCAGTGGAACTCGAAGATTAAGACTCTCCCCGAAAGAGTTGGTGTGGATCCTGGCATTTATTTTGGCAGAATACCGTGTGATATCAGTTCACTCTCCAGCAGAAGCACATCTGGTATTCCCCAGCAGGGTGTTATTTCAGTGAGGTGTGTGGTTCGAGTTCCCAATTTCCCAGCTGAGTCGACTTCCCTCTTCCGGCATTTATTTTGCCGGAATAATTCTATAGCATCTGGCTATCCCCAGCGGAGTTGGCATTATCTTCAGCGTTTATTTTGCTGAAGCAGTTTCTGTACCCAACAGTTCGAGTCTGCAATTGCATTGGCATATAGTGTCATACTTGCATTCACCAAATAAACACGCGTAGCATTTCCATGACGATTGAAGCATTGCGTCAGTATCAAACATACGCATTTTAGAAGCATAAACCAGGATGGCTAACCTTTTGTTTCAAGTATTGTTTCTCTTGCAGGTAGAGAGAGCCCTCGCTCAGGAATCAATAAACATTCGAGGTCTCGGCATGAGACATTCAACGAAGTGTCAGCTTTGGCACTACTCCCCACAGAGTTATCAGGATAAGTTTCTCTTTGTCTCCAGCAGAGTTACTTATTTCCCCGCCAGGGTTTCTTGTTGAAGTTTCTCTAGTCCGACCAACGGATTGTTTCCTTCAAAGTTGTTGTTACGTCAGCATTAAAAGGTTTCATGAACCAGAATTTCAGAGGCTACCGCCGGTTATCAGAACAGGTGTCCGGAAGTTTGGTTTCCAAATATCCCCAGTAGAGTCAGCCTCAAAGCTGCTGTGACGTCAGTGATAAAAAGTTTGCGGACCAATGGAAAGATGAGTCCTAACGTGGACGGGTTTATTGACAGGTTTTTGGTGCTAAGAGAAGTGGGAGTCCTGACGTGGACATTTCCTCAAGTTGACGATGTGTGTTAGTCCTAACGTGGACAGATTCGAGTTCTCGGTATTGATTGAGTGTGGAGTCCGGACGTGGACAAAAGTTGGTTACCCTTCGTGTTGGCGTCCTGACGTGGACAAGTTTGCAGTTCTTTTTGATGCCAAGATGCGAGATTCCTGACGGGGACAAATTTATCCGTCTTCGTGTTGTTGGCAGAGTGTGTGTCCTGATGTGGACAAAGTCTTATTTCCCCAGCAAGTTGAAGACGCGCAAGTCCTGACATGGACAGGTTCCATTACTTCAGTAGGTTGAGATATGAGTCCTGACGTGGGCAAGTCTCACTTCCCTGATGGGTCGAAGGTGCACGAGTCCTGACGTGGACAAGGGTTTATTTCCTCAGTAAGTTAAGAGGCGAGTCCTGACGTGGACAAATCAAGACGAAACGTGAGTCCTGACGCGGACAGGTCTATTCCTTACGTGGAAAGAGAAGCCGTTTCCTTACGTGGAAAAGTTTAGTCCTGACGTGGACAGATCAAAGTTGATTCCTAACGTGGAAAGATTGAGTCCTTACGTGGACACATCAAGTTGGAGTCCTTACATGGACGAATCAACATGTGATTCCTTACGTGGAAAGAGATTGTGATTCCTTACGTGGAAAGGTGGGTCCTTATGTGGACGGAGTTGTACTCCTTACGTGGAAAGATAGCATTCCTGACGTGGAAAGATGGAGTCCTTACGTGGACAAACCAAGACGATAGATGGTTTCCTTACGTGGAAAAGAGATATATTCCTTACGTGGAAAGGTGGGTCCTGACGTGGACATGTATTCCTAACGTGGAAGGGTGAGTCTTAACGTGGACGAAGTATTCATAACCCAGAGAGTTTAGTCCTGACGTGGACAGATCCAGACGAAGTGTTATTCCTTACGTGGACGGTGTTATTCCTTACGTGGACGGTGTTATTCCTTACGTGGACGGTGTTATTCCTAACGTGGAAGAGTTTATTCCTAACATGGACGATTTATTTCTAACGAGAAGGCAGACGAGCCATCCCCAGCAAAGTTGTTGAAGTTTCTTCGTGTTGATGGCAGATGGAGTCCTAACATGGACAAACAAAGTTCTATCCCTGCAATGATAAAGTCTTTTTCAGGCTGATAAAAATAATCCCCGCACGAGATCAGTGGGTTGCGGTAAACAGTCAGATTCAGTTGATGAATGTCGTTCCTCAAGCAGTGGTGCAGTTAATTTCTGCGGTTGGCAAATTTCCGGGTTCTTAGTATTCAACCGTCTCGTACCGCGAATGTCTGAAGGCTCTGGGCTCTTCACCCAATCGGGTCCAAGTCGCTTGAATAGGGGCAGCTGTTGCACCCTAAAATTTGCTCAACCTTATTCACTTGGTTTAGGTTTTCAATATCATTAGCATTTGCATGTACATAGTCTACTCATCTGCATAGCATAAGCATAGCAAGTCATCCAACAGGGGACCAAGCATCATTCTCATCTCTATGAGCCTATCAAGAGGTTATTATTCTAATTCAATCTCATTCAAGTCATCAGAAAGAATTTGAAAGCTGGAAAGTCAATGGATCAAGCAAGTGCATCCATCTCCTATCTGAGGGTATCTGGGGATCAACAAAGAAACTGTGAGCTGTGGGCTGAGCATAGAGAGTATGTGGACATCATGGGAGACTTGGAAAGTCATTTGAAGAAGGAGACAAGTCCTTGGTGTGATCACAAGAATTGCAGTTGAAGACAGTCAACTAGGGTTTCATCTGGGGTCAACTCTAGGTCAACTCTAGGTCAATTGATTGCTTGAGAGGCTTTAAGGGCTATTGGAGAGATGTGGGGTTCATCATTTTACATGTAAAGAAGTATATGTTGTTGTGCCAAGAAGAATTCAAGAGAAATCAAGGAGAAGAGGAGTTTCTAAATTAGGGTTTCTGTGTAAAATCCCCTAATCTAGGTCAGATTTCCAAGCAAGATAAGTCAAAATGCAAGCTTCAAATAGATCCTTGGCCAACATGAAACTTGTAGAGGATCTCAAGAACTTTAATTTGAGTGGTGGAAGACATAAAGGGGATTTATAGAACTCAAGTTATGGTCCTTGCAAGTTACAGGTCATCTGAGGTATCTGAAATTTTGTCTGTGAAAGTGACTTGACTTCCAAGCAATTTTTAACCCTCAAGGAGATTTCAAATGAATTTCTGGTCAACATAAGAGTTGTTCCTCATTGTCTTAGCTTTCTATAATGGTATATTATGCCTTCATATGATTTGTGGAACTCTACTTATGGTCTTGGCAAGCAAAGGGTATTTTGGTCATTTGAGAATTACAGGTCATTTCAAGCCTATGCCCAAAACTCATACAAGGAAGCTTCAAATGGAAAACTTTACAACATCAAACTTGTTCCAAATGACATTTTGAGTCTATAAAAGTGATCATGAGAGATTGGAAAGATTCATAGCACAAGGTTTCAAAATTGTTGGATTTAATGAATAAAAATGACTTAAAAAATGAGATTTTTCATATTTTGGCCAAATGAGGTGAAATTAAAGGTCATTTTGAATGGAAAGATCATTTTGAGAACATTGGCTAAAGTAGAATTTTGAGCTTGGTTCACATTTTGGGAGTTATTCAAGGTTGCTTACAAAGGAAGAAACATAATCCAAAATGTAAGGAAAGAGTGCAAGGGAAGTTTCTCCAAGTTTCTAGGAGGTTCTAATGTCATGTATATATTGATATGAGAAGGTTCATGCAAGGGTTGGTGCTTCACATTGCTCACAAACACAAGTTATACTCCATTTCTCCATTTTGCAAAAGCTTTCAAAACTTCATCAAATCTTCTTCAATTTTCATATTTCTTGATCTGGTCTTCATCATTATCATCCATAGATCACAATTCACCTCAAGATTTGGCTGAATTGAGCAAGGATCGTGTCATACAAGTTCCATCATCCAAGGTGCAAGAAGTTGGAATCACAAGATACAAGAAGGTTGAGTTAGGATCTTTGCATACAGAATCAAAGTTGGAGTGTGTGGATCAGTTTCAAGTCACTGCAAGCATTGGATCAAGGAGTTCCATAGCTGTTTCTTCATTTTGAACCAGGTTGGTATTTCTTCTCGAATTGCATGGTTTAGCTAGCATGTTAGGGATTGGTTAGCATAGAATGGTTAGGTTAGGATAGATGATGAATTCCACAAGGTTTGAAGAGATTCCATGAAGGTTGCCATTGGTGTGCAAGAACTGTTAGGGTTTATATCTCATAGGACATGGCAAGAAAATCTTAAATAAGTAGCTCAGGTTAATCAGCATGGAGTGTAGATCAGTTTAGGGTAAGAATTGGTGAGGTTTGGAGCAAGCGATGACAGGTGTTAATGGTGGATTCAGACTGGTATTCATATCGGGTTTGGTTATTGTTTGAGATTTAGAGAGAATGGTTGCTATGGCTGTGTAGAGGGATTGTCCTAGTGAAATTTTGATTTTGGAATTGTCTGATTTTGTGGCGAGATGAGGGAGAACAGAGGCGTGGAAATCGTGCATGGGAGAAGAATTTCATGGTTAGGGTTTACTCAAGGTTGAAGATGACATGGGAGCCACACGATCTGGCTTTGACATTTGACCAATTAATCCAATCCAACGGCCGTGATTGAATGAGAAAAACAGAGGGAAGTTTAAATGATGAAACGCCCCGTTTCATTTAAGTTTTCTGAATGGGCTTTGGACTCTCATGCTAATGACACCCCCAGATGAAGGCCCAATCCCAATTATGCCTGAATTAATTACTATCTGCACCGTTTACGTTTTTTTTAATTTTTGTTTAAATTCTGAGTGCAACTGGGCCTAGTGCCCATTGCTATGCGCGCCCCCCACTTTTCAAGCCCATCAGGATTTGAACTGGGCGCCCTTGCTATTCAGACCCCCTGCCCCATTTATTTCTATTTTGTGATTTTCTTTTCTTTTATATTTTTCTCATCTTCAAAAAATCATAACAAATCATAAAATGCTTATTTTTCATTGGTTCTTTTTGCACATTACTCATAATCTTGTCAAGAAAAATATCATACAAAAAAAATTCATATTTCATTTTATTTTAATATTTTTGGCATATTTTTCTTTTAAATAGGTGTAAATATCATTTAGTTTGATACTTGAATTTGTTGATTTTTGTTCTAATAAATGCTTTAGTATTTTTAATCCATTCTTTTTAGGTTGATTAATTTAGACATGTATCTTGAATATAGGATTTAGTTCCCATTTTTAGGAATTAATTTTAGGTGATTGGTTTAGGTGTGAACAACATGAACAAAATTAGGGGTTAAGTGATGACTTAGGAGAACTGAATCATTTCCCTTAGGACTTAGAGATTGAATGTTTTAGATATGGGACTATAGGGACTATGGGTAGTTATTAGATCCCTTAGAAATCACTAGGATTCCCCTACTGCTATTGGTATATTACTGTCTATATTTGATTGATTAGTGTGGTGTGCCCTCTGGGGATTATTGTTTGTCTGTATGGGTATTGGGATTGCTTGGGGATTGGGAGAACTGAAGACTTGTGATGATGAAGCCATTGGAGATCCAGAGACTGAAGTCCAACTTCCAGAGTTGAAGAGGAGATTCTTGCTAGCAGCTGGTGAGAAGACTAGGGTTTAGGAGCTAGGCAGAGCTCTAGATTAGAAAGCTTGTTTCTCAAACATGGAATGCCTTGTCTGCATCCATCCTTTCTCTATGATTCAAAGTCTCTTTCAAATATCCACCTCCTTCCTTTGGAAGGATCAGTGAATGTATTTGAAAGATAGAACTTTTGAGAGAAGATTGTCTATATAATGTTAACAGTTAATGAACCACCCTTGGTAGGTAATTGACTGTCTAACATTCATTCACTTCATATTGTTGACTGATATTCCTCCTGGAGTTTGGGACTTGAAGAAAAGCCACTGTAGACTGAAGATTGATGACAAAGACCTTGCTTGAAGGCTGTGGAGATGGGGATTGATGCTGGCTGAAGCTTGTAGCTGTCTGGAGATGACTTGAAGATAGATGTTGATTCAGAGTTGCTGATGCTGTTTATCTTTTGCTGTATTTCATTTCTGATGTATTGATTGATTTTCTGGACTGTATTGTTTGCTGTTTAACCTGTTGGGTTGAAAGTGAAGTCTGTTCATTTTTGCCTATTATTTTCTAGGTTCGAGGTTGAGTGGGACTCCCTTGCCTCGCTTGTATTGCTGCATCCATGCATTTTACTGCTTTACTGTATATATCTGCTATTGTTTCTGTTTCCGTCTATTCCCTTAGGATCTCTGTTTCTCTCTGCGCAAGAGAGGAGCATGATAGACACTAGGTCTTAACCCATGCATGATAACATTAGGTTAGTTTGATTCCCTTCGCAACCATAGGTTAGAGTTATGCCTCTTCTTTCTCAAAACAAACAGAAAAATACAACAAAGATTTCAAACACCATAAAAGACACTTCTTCCGTAAAAGAATGTGAACTCATCAAAACGTCATTTTTGTCCGCTTGGACCAGTAATCAGAAAAACCCTTTTTCAGAAGGAATAAAAGCAATCAAGACAGACCTGTGTCTTCCGTGGCCCGAACTACGTTTGCTCTGATCTTTCATGCTGTATGAAAGTACGTAGGCATAGGATGCGATATCCTAGCGAGCAACCTTCCCCTCCTTTCCCGTAGGTAGGCGAACTACGTTGACTCTGATTTCTCGTGCCAGACGGGAATACATAGGCATAAAGTACGATACTTTGCCGAGTCATTTTATTTCTTTTAACCCTTGACCTTTAGTTTAGATAGAATAACAATCCATACCCGAAAACAAGCGTGGATCCCGTCGAGTACGACGGACGTGAGGGGTGCTAATACCTTCCCCTTGCGTAACCGACTCCCGAATCCAGGTTTTGGTTGCGACGACCATACCTTTCTCGTGTTGTGCGAGGTTTACTCTGAGCGTTTCCTTTCCCTCCCGTGGGATAAATAACGCACGGTGGCGACTCTTCTGTTCAGCCGGCGCCGATTTTCACAGTAGCGACAGATACTACATTACTTAGTGGTTTGGGAGTACCTGAGGGTTCGTTTATCCAACACAATCTCTTCCGAAAATTGAATACCAGGAAAGCGCCAGAGTCAGGCGAGTCATAGGGGGATCAGCTCACGATGTTTGTCTGCACCACGTTGCCGACATGAATACAAATATTGTGTTGTATTTTTTATGCTTTCTGGGCATATATGTATGTGTGTGTGCGTAACTTCCTCTTTTCAGGAGTTGCATCCGGTGTACAAAACTTTGCCTATTCAGAGGCCTATTATTAATAAAACATGTTATTCAGTATTTGATGTTTGTGCTTTACTGTTTTGTATGTGGAAAATGCCGATGTTCCGATGAACTTGCATGTGCATAACTTTGCCTACCCTTGCCAATAATTGCTAAAACTTCGAATTGACTGAAGTAATGTCACAGACACTAACCCGAATAGATTTGGTTGTATAGATTTGTGTTGTCTCGTTTGTGTGTTGCAGGGTTCTCACCTTTGAGGCGAACGATTAGAAAATTGTGGCCCCAGCCGGAGGTTCGTGGTGAAAGACTTGACTTTGTTTGACGCTAATCCCCATGCAGGTCGCGCCTCATCCCCAGAGTTTGAAATGATGATTATCCCTCACCGAAGGAGGGATTATTTTCCCCAAAAGAGTATCCTCATGGAAGTTGTCCACAGGGTATCCCCGGAAAGACAAGATCAGTGTCCCATGCAGAGGTTATACTCCCCAGAGAGTCGAGTATGTGCACGTTCAATCCCCAGCTGGGAGTATTTCCATGGTGCATAACCAAGATAGTAAGTTCAGAAGGATTATCCCTACCGAGGATGGTTTTATTTCTCCCTGCAGGTCGTCATGTCATCGTCAAGATGATTATCCCCAGCGGAGTGGTAGTTCCGAGTTTGTAAAACTGTTCCCAGATAGTTGTATCCCAGAAGGGTTGATTCTCCCCTAGCTAAGTTTGTTCACCAGCAGGGTGTTGTTCTTTCCTCCTAGTGGAAATCGATGTGTACCCTCTCCCCGGCAGAGTTGGTTGTATTTCCGGCATTTATTTTGCCAGAATACTTTGCGATACACGTTCATCCCCAACAGGGTGGTATTTGCTCAATAGCCGTGTTGAAGCAAGCTTGTCAGAGCTTTCCCAGTAGCCTGAACCTGCATTTGCATTTGCATACATTATCATGATCGCATATACCCGAAAACGCGTAGTATTTCCATGTCGTATGGAGCATTACGCCATTGCCAAACATATGCATTTTTGAAACATAAATCAGGTTAGTTAACCTTTTGCTTTCAGGTGTGTTTCTCAGCAGGAGTATGAAGTTATAATTCAGATTTATTACCAGACAATCGAGGTCTCACCGTGAGATATGTGATGATGCAGTTCTTGTTATCATTCCCCACAGAGTTACTGGTTGAAGTTTCTCTTATCCGACCAGCGGAGTGTTTTTCTTCAGGTTCGCTGTCGCGACAACATTTCATGGTTTCATAAATCAAGATTTCAGAAGAGGTCACTTGTTGTCGAAACGGGTGTCGGGCAGTTATTTTTCAGAATATCCCCAGTGGAGTAAGCTACTACCGTGAACAGGCTAGGAAGCTATATCCAAGTTATGATTTTCCCGTATGAATCAGGCGGAAGAACTTTCCTATATGTATTAGGCAGATGTGTTATCTTTTCCCGTAAGAATCAGGCGGAAGAACTTTCCTGTAAGTACCAGGCAGATGTGTTATATTTTCCCGTAAGAATCAGGCGGAAGAACTTTCCTGTATGTATCAGGCAGATGTGTTATATTTTCCCGTAAGAATCAGGCGGAAGAACTTTCCTGTATGTATCAGGCAGATGTGTTACATTTTCCCGTAAGAATCAGGCGGAAGAACTTTCCTATAAGTACCAAGCAGATGTGTTATATTTACCCGTAAGAATCAGGCGGAAGAACTTTCCTATATGTATCAGCCAGATGTGTTATATTTTCCCGTAAGAATCAGGCGGAAGAACTTTCCTGTATGTATCAGGCAGATGTGTTATATTTTCCCGTAAGAATCAGGCGGAAGAACTTTTCTGTATGTATCAGGCAGATGTGTTATATTTTCCCGTAAGAATCAGGCGGAAGAACTTTCTTGTATGTACCAGGCAGATGTGTTATTTTTTCCCGTAAGAATCAGGCGGAAGAACTTTCCTGTATGTATCAGGCAGATGTGTTATATTTTCCCGTAAGAATCAGGCGGAAGAACTTTTCTGTATGTATCAGGCAGATGTGTTATATTTTCCCGTAAGAATCAGGCGGAAGAACTTTCTTGTATGTACCAGGCAGATGTGTTATATTTTCCCGTAAGAATCAGGCGGAAGAACTTTCCTGTATGTATCAGACAGATGTGCTCAACCTATTTCACCTGGTTTATGTTTCAATTGCATTATCATTTACATAGATACATCATGTATATAATCTAATCATTTGCATAACATAGCATAGCAAGGTATCCAACAAGGGATCAAGTGCCATTCTTATCTAAAGAAGCACATCAAGGGGTCTTATTCAAGCTGAAGAACATCCAAGGCATTAAGGAATGTTGAAGCTTTGAGAAGTTTGAGGGTCAACCAGTGGATTTCTCTCCTAATTTGAGATGTATTGAGGGTCATCAATGAGGGTATGAGCTGTGAATTGAGGGTATGGAATGTGTACAAAGCTTATGAAATGCCTAAAGGGTCATACTGAAGATAAGACAAGTCATTGATTCAAGTACAAGAGCCACAGTTGAAGTGCAGTCAACTAGGGTTTTATCTTGGTCAACCCTAGGTCAACTGAGTGATTGAAGAACATTAAGGCTTAAGGGGAGGTTGTGGGATTCATGAATTGATATGTTGATACATGTATGGTGTTATGCCAAGGATAAATCAAAGAGAATCAAGAGTGGGAGGAGTTGCCAAATTAGGGTTTCAGTGTAAAATCCCCTAATTTAGGCCTAACTTCCAAGCCATATAAGTCAAAATTCAAGTTTCAAATGGAGTCTTGGTCAACATGAAACTTGTAGAGCTTCTCAATAGCTTTAATTTGAGTACTAGAAGTATTCAAGAAGATTTGTAGAACTCAAGTTATGGTTCTTGCAAGTTATGGGTCCCCAGAGGACACTGAAATTTATCTGTGAAAGTCACTTGACTTCCAAGCAACTTTTGCCCATCAAGTAGTTTTCAAATGGATTCTTGGAAAACATAATAATTATATATCTTGATCTTATCTTTAATTTGAGTACTAGAAGTCCTCAAGAGGATTTGTAGAACTCAAGTTATGGTCTTGGCAATCTAAAGGTATTTTGGGAAAGTTGAATTATAGGTCATTTTCCAACATAGGTCAAAATCTCTATCTTCCAAATGGAAAAATGTTCAACATGATATGTGTTCAAAATGATGTTTTTGGGCTAGGTAAGAGGTCATGGGTGATGGGAAGGGCTTGTATCACAAAATTGCAAAAATGGCCTAAAATAAGGGTGAATTTTAAATGAACCAAGGATGAAAATTGAGATTTTTGAGCTATGGGTCCAAACCTAGCCATATGACATACCAAATTGATTGGAAAACATATTTTGAAAACAATGACATTGCCACATTTTTTAGTTAAGGATTAATTCAATGGCTTCCTTTGTAAAGTGGTTACTTACATTATAAGTCACATATGCAAAACCATTCTTCAAGGCATAACCAAGGCTCTAATGAATCCTAACACATTCAATATGTCATGTGGTGAGAATTTGGATCAGAGTGAGGTGCAAATACAAGCTTGAAACTCATCTGCCATATGTGAATTTCTCATGACATTTTCAAATGCAAGAGATGTGGAACTTCTCATTGGATCAATCCAGAAGTTTCTAGGGCTTTCATTCATGTTCTATATAAGGATTAGAAGAGGTTCAAAGCATTGGTTGGTGGAGATTGAGGGAGAATTGAGAGATTGCATCTTGAGTTTTCCATTTGCAAAACAGAATCGGTTACAACAATTTGATCCATTTCAACCCATTCTTTTGTGTTCAATAGCTTCCTTTGGTGTTGGTGAGTGATTCCAGATACAATTCAAGGCAAGATTGGTGCAAAATCGTGAGAGAGCATTTTGGATTCATCTCTTGCAAGTCAGAATCGGATTCAAGGATTCAAGAGGTTTCAATCCAATTTGATGCATACAGAAGCTTGATCATACTTCATTGAAGGTATCTGGTAGATCTTGGAGCTTGATTTGGAGGTTTTACCACTCTGTTCATCCAAGATTTGCAGGTATGTAAAATTCTTTCTATGGCTCGATTCATGAAGTTTCTTTAGGTTTTAGATGGTGGTAAGCATTGTAGAACATGGCTAGGTGGATTCTGGTAACAATTTGCACGATTTAGAGACAAAATGATGATGAGCACCATTTCTGTTCATGGATATATCTTGAGGTTTCTTGAGGATTAAAGCTAGTTTGATAGTGGATTTTGCTCAGTGTAGCATGGTGATGATTTTAGGCCTCTCAATTTTGAGTCTGGTGATGATTTAGGTTTGAACACTTTCTGAGTATTTCTTCGTGTTTTGAGGAAGAAGATGATTCAATGTCAATGGATGGTATGGTTGAATTCAGTGTGAAAAAGCGAGCCAGATGATGCATTTAGGTTAGGGTTTTGGTGAGGATTAGTGGAGCTGAGGTTTGGAGAAGAAGAAGGTTGAAACTCTGTTCAGCCATGGCGTTTTTCCCTCCAAGCTTTCAAATGGAGAACATGATAGGATCACCATAGGATCGTGCAAGACCTTTGACCAAAGCAATCATCCAACGGCCAGGATTGATGGAAATTTGTGAAGGTTTCTGAGTCCAAACCAAACGCACCGTTTCATTTAACTTCCTTGGATGGGCTTAAATATATTTTGCTACCAACACCCCTTTCTGAGGCCCAATTGAGATTCACACGTGAGATCATTGCTATTCGTACCAGCGTTTTTCCTTTTTTTATTTGTTTTTTCATGTTATTTGCTGAAGTAAATTGGGCCTAGCGCGCTTCTTATTCGCACCCCCCTCTGAGCCCATTTAGTGTTTTGTACTGATTCTGATTGTTATTTGTCACGCCTCTTTTCCATTTTCTTTTATTTTCCTTTTATTCTCACATTATTTTAGGTTAATTGAAAATTTTCATAACTAATTGAAAAATGAACATTTTTTTATGAGAATTTTTTTCCTTGTTTTCCTTAGGGTTTCTAGAATTTAATAAAGCAATAAAAACATTATTTCATGCATTTTATATTTTTTGGTATATTTTACAATTTTATTGACTTTATTTGGCATTTGTTTGGTACCTTATCTTGCTGAATTTAGTATGAGAGATTGGTGAATGTTTTTGAGTTTATTCTTGTTGGATTGATTAGATTAGAGATACATGCTCCCTTAGGGATTTTTCTCATATTTTTATGGTGAAATTTAGGTTAGTTTTGAGTAATGAACTTTAGGGTGCTAGGATTAGGGTTTTACAACACTTAGGTGTAGTTTAGGGCATGGTTTGGAGACTTAGGGTTTGATTTAGGCCTTGGAGTTTATGTGGGGTATAGGGTACATAGTTAGGGTCCCTTAGAAATTAATCTAGGATTTTATGATGACGATTTCCATTTTATTTGATTTTTTCAAATTGGGTGATATTGGTGTGGTTCCCTCTTGGGATGTTGTTTTGTTTGTTGGGTTTTGGGCATTTCAATTGGGTGTTGTACTTGGGCTTTGCTTGTTGGAGCTAATGAAGACTTGGAAGATGATTGGAGACAAAGGATGGAGCTTGGAGCATGAAGATTCTCATCCTGGAAGGTTGCTTTTGAAGAATTAGGAGATAGGAGATATAGGGAGAGCTTTAGATTAGACTGATTTCTTCTTTCAAACATAGAGAGCTTCTTGTGCCTCTATTCCATCCTATGACACAAGGTCCCCCAAAGAAGTTCCATCTCTCCTTAGTAGGGATGTAGATCAAGCTTTGGTTGGGTAGAACCTTGAGGATACCTTCACTTGCTATGCTAAGATCTTAGTGATTTCCCTGGGTTATCACTAAGCTTCTTAACATTTCAACTCCATCTATCATTAGTTGATATTCTCCTGAGAGCTTGCCTTGAAGATTGGAAGCCTTTTGAGGATAAGAAGTGCATTGAATATTGGTGAAGATGAAGCATGTGCCTGTCAAAGCTGGGTATCTGTTGAAGCTAGGGTTTGCTGCTGTGTGAAGTTGTCTATTTGTTGGGGTTCAGTGCTTGCCAGAGCTTGGAGATTTTGGAAGACAGGAGCTTATCTAAAGCTTGGGGATCCTTGAAGAGTGAAAATGGAGTCTTGCTGGGAGAAGTTGTTACTGTCAACCTTGTTGCTGTTGATCAACTGTAGGTGTCAAAGCTGTTGTTGTTTGAGCTGTTACTTACAGAGCTGGTGTTGGGTTTTATTTTCTTTTTTCTGTATTGATTGTTGGCTTGTTCAGCTTGCCCCTTAGGTTTGAAGTGAAGCTGTTTCACTTTGCCTATTGTTTTCCCAGGTTCGAGGTTGAGTGGGACTCCTTTGCCTCGCTTGTACTGCTGCATCTCATGCATATTTACTGTTTACTGTATATATCTGTTGCTTTTGCCATTTATTCCCTAGGATCTCTGATTTCCTCTGTGCAGGAGGGAATTATGACAGACATTAGGTGTTAATCCGTGCATGATAATATTAGGGTAGTTTTGAGCAGTCTGGTTCTTAATCTCAAATCATGATTTCAAGGATTGATTCATTTTTTATTCAAAGGGGTTGCAGTTCACTCAAGTACGGAGTTGTGGCTTTTAATAAGGATTTGAGTGCAAGAACTCTCAGGGTTTAACTTTCAAGCATCATCCAATGATAAAATGGAAGGCGTAAGTTCAAGTCCCTCTCAAAGTATTCGAGTTTCGGTTCAAGATTCTATGTTTCGTTTCAATTCACGTTAAAAATTCACCACCAAAATTCAAACTCATAGAAAAAAGTTTCCAAGTCTGTCATCTCATTCAAATTCATTTCAAGTTGTTTCATTTCAATTGCAAAATCTTTCAAGTTTCAAGTTTATTTTCAAGATTGTGAATTCCATTCAAAATTTTCAAATTTCAAAGTCTACATCAATTCAGAAATTCCACTTTTTAAAAAATATTCTATTCAAGTTTCAAGTCCATGTTCCAAGATTCAATTTTTATTTTTTTCCAATTCATCGAGTTCCATGTCTTTCATGTCAATCCACATTTTCAATTAGATATCAAGGTTTCAAATTCAAATTTTCAATTAGATGTCAAGATCCATTCAAGCTCTAGTCAAGATTCAAAATTCATGATCTAGAAATAATACCAAGATTCAATGTCAAATAAACTCATTACAAACTCATGCTCACTCTAATTCAAGTTACAAAATTTCATCCGAATGTTTTTTTTAAGTCCATTCTCCTTTATTTATGAGGCCCATTACTTTACATTATTACAATAAGAAAATAAAACCAAAAAAAAAGAACTAGATATTTGCTACACTCCATGATCCATGATCCCACTTCCACAGAACATCAACAACATGACAAAACTCTGTGGCATCAGTACATCTACACAACCTTCATACGACCAGCCTGCTACATCCACACCAAAGATAAAAGCCAAGCGAATTGCATAAGACTGCAGTGACTGAAACCTACAACCAAAAAGCACGCCTAACCAAAAACTGCGACACTGTTTTTACGGCAATGACTTGCAATCAGAACAAGCAAGAGGCAAAAAAAAACATGATTAAATTGCATCATTGAAAATGATGTATCAACAACACAACATGACAAATTAAGTTTCTGATACAAAAATTATCTAAGAAAAAGGTAACAATACAAGAGGGGAAGAAATTTTATTTGAACTAATATAAGAAGAAGACAAGGTTCAAAAAAAAGAAAAAAAAATTGGAGGAGAAACTAACCTTCATAAAAAAATAGAATCTTATATCAAAGGCTCTCCAATCTGTCTTTGGATTCAACTCTTCATTCTTCCAAACAAGAGGCTTGTTCATCTTTTCAAACGGTGAGAATGAGAATGTGATTAACATCATAAACCTTCCATCTAAAAAAACTAACCGGAAGCATCTCATGGGAATACCTAAGAAACATGACAAACTTAGAGTTTTTCGATCTCTCCGAAAGTTATCTACAAGGTCAAGTCCCAAATTGGTTCTGGAAAACCACTTCATCTAGTTTATCAACAGTGAATCTCTCCAACAGCAGATTCGGTGGAAGCATTGCATTCGAAATGAAACCCTTTTCGTCATCACTACAAAACCTCAATCTCTCAAACAAAAGATTCACAACCCAGCCCATCAATAGCCATAAATGCAGAGACCAGAGCAAGAAAGGAAGAAGAAGACAGTTCGAAGCGAACCCAACTAGAAATAGATCGAGATGAAAAGATGGAGTTGAGAGGTGAATCAAATGAAAAAATAAATAAAGGCCTTCGCACCTGAAGCTGCGAGATGATTTCGAGATCTTCGCGCGCACGCGCGCGCGCGCGCGCGCGAGAGAGAGAGAGAGAGAGAGAGAGAGAGAGAGAGAGAGAAGTTGGTTGCATGGGCTTGGTGTACAGGAGGTGGGTTGATTCCATCCTCTTTGAATCTGTCGTGTGTAAATGGTGAAGGAGAGGACTTGGTTCCTCTGTTAGTTTTTTTGATTGGTTCTTTTTTCCTTTTTTTCTTATTTTATTTGTTTTTTTTAAATAAAAAGAGGAGGAAAAGTCTGGTTTGGGCTGTGTTTGGATGAATCTCATTAGATTTATATTTGTTCATCATTTTTACCATGGATAGGTGGTACCATTCAGATTGGAAGGTGGGCTTCGTAAGGACCACGAGGATCCCATTTGAATTTAACCACTCAAATGGTTCAACATACCCCTATCCCCTATTTGTTCATTTTCAAAGTTTTTCTTTTGTTTTTTTTATGTTTTTTGAGATTTTCTTTAAATCACCTTGTTCATACTGTTGTTAAATATTTTGTTAAATATTTTTTATTTGTTTAATTTATATTTTGATTATATTTTGGTCATTACTTCGTATTTTCCTTGAATTTCTTTTTCGATTTCAATTTTATCTCATTTTTCGGTCGATGACGAGACCTCAAAATTATTTTCAGTCAAACTATTGATAGATAGTATAAGTTTGAGACCACCTTCTTTTATTTTTCAATCTCTTCTTCATTTTTGATTTTATTTAATTTTTCGATCTATGATGTCTTTCGATTTGCGAACGTTGTTTTTCGAGGTTTATAACCTTCATTATTTCAAATTTTTAGGAAATGATCATTTGGGTCATTTTTTCTATACTTTGGGATCGTGAGAGGTTTCCCTCGATTAATTAACACGAGTTTATGATTAAGACGAGATCTCACCCTTCTTTTGCCCGTGCGACACGATTAAATTGGAGAATGATCCTCAATATCATTTCTCTATCTTATTTTTAGCACATATATCAATTACGCGACCTCCTATAGTTCGACTTTCGTCATAAGTCAAGCTACAGCGGCTTAGCGTTACATTTTGTCCCGATTCAATTTAATAACAAACTAATGACTAACTTTACTTTCAGTCAAATATACCACTGCTTTATTTCCAGTCGATATTATGTTGATTTATATTATGTCGTTCATATACTCGTTGATATTTATTTGATATATTATTGTGAATATTCTTGTATATATTGTTATATATCCTGTATGTTATTCATATCCTGTATATATTCATATTCACTTCTTCTCTCATCCACATTCTTTCAAAACACCTAATAACTACCGAAACCATAAAATTCTAAATTGGTGGACTGCTAGTTGTTTGTCCAAGTGACAGATCTTTGGACTTTGTCAGAAACCCTAGCTTGGAGTTGTGTTCAACTTTTGCTCAAGGCTTAGTTTAGGACACATTACACATACACGGCTTCCTCTTGGGCTACCTGACAATGAGACCTTTTATTTCGTGCAATCCCATGTAATTTTCATGTAGCCCTCTCCCATTTTCGATGTACGCTTCCGTATTTCTTTGACTTTGGTTTATCTTCTAGGAGCACCCCTAGGGACTAGCGTAGATTAAACCATTTTCAAACTAATTCTTGATTCGTCATCGAGCCATTTTCAAACACCCATCTGTAAGTCGAGTGCTCGTCCGCATTCGCCATCAACCAATCGCACACTATGTTGCACTTTATTGTGGGCTCGGTATTAGGAGCACCCCCAGGGACTAGTATCATTTCTCACACCTTAACCCTTGACTCGTTGTCAAGCCGGTTCCGTTTTTAATCAAAACCCTCGACTCGTCATCGAGCCACTTTCAAACCCACTTCCATTCTACCACATTTTGCACGCAAATACAAGTCAAACCCTTGATCCAACGTCAAGCAGATTTTCTCAACAAACTGTTAAACCAATTCACCACCTTTTATCTTTTCAAACTTTTCTATATTGAGTCTAAAAACTTTGGTCTCGGGCCAAATGCATTTTCAAAACCTTTTTTCTAATAAAACTTGAACGGTTGTGGAGTGGTTAGGCGTAGGCCTTCTCCTATCTCGAGTGCTTGACATTATCTTTATGGTTCACTGTCGCAAAGCACTTACCATTCAAGATCAAAACATCTTTAATAAAAGAATGAAGTTCTCTTTGTATTGAACTAAAGAGAGAGGATTGAGTGCAGACTTCTTTCTCTCCGAGTGTCAGGATACTCACTGTAGAGTGTGTGGTCTCGATAATCGTCTTTCAATACGAAGACGTGACTGTATTCACCATACCTTTTCATAATAAATCTTTGAAATAAAGAATTGGGTACTACCCGCAAGGAGTTACTATACGAGGACCTATTTCACCCTAAAAATAACTTTCACAAATCAAACATGACATCTTGCCTCGATGGCGAAAACTCTCTCTTTTCAGAAAAGGACATGCTACGTTCGTTCTACCGCAAATAGGTAACGCCTAAGACTCCACAAGCGAGCTGCAATACACCTAACTGCTAGAATGTGTATGTTAGCATCATCTGTCAGAACTTACCAATTAACCGTAGGCTGGACTTCATCTGCTCTAATTCTTCACTTCTTTTAGGTGAAGATACATAGGCACAAGGGCCCCAATCCTTGCCAAGCACACTTTTCTGTCTTTTATCCGTAGTCCCACGAACTACGTTGACTCTGACTTTCTCATACCTGTTAAGAATACGTAGGCATATGTGTTGCACCCTAAAATTTGCTCAACCTATTTCACCTGGTTTATGTTTCAATTGCATTATCATTTGCATAGATACATCATGTATATAATCTAATCATTTGCATAACATAGCATAGCAAGGTATCCAACAAGGGATCAAGTGCCATTCTTATCTAAAGAAGCACATCAAGGGGTCTTATTCAAGCTGAAGAGCATCCAAGGCATTAAGGAATGTTGAAGCTTTGAGAAGTTTGAGGGTCAACCAGTGGATTTCTCTCCTAATTTGAGATGTATTGAGGGTCATCAATGAGGGTATGAGCTATGAATTGGCCTGAAATACCGGGTGCTCGAAGTCGAAGTGAGTCATAGGCGGCTCATAGATGTCATCTGAAATAGTTATCCTGCAAAGGAAATGGTTAAATGCTTCAAAACACAGACAAAGCAAATAACCACATTGCCATTTTATTGTAAAAGATAAAAACAGTACAAACAGGGATCACAACATTTGTATATGAAAAACGCCTTTATTTCATGATTAAACAATGTATTGTACATAACCAAATGGCCCTAAGCAAAATCACTATGCCCCGGGTAGGACACAGGATTATTCAACAATTAAGAAAACAAATCATTACTGTTTATTGTCATAGGAACAGTTTCCCGGATATACCAATTGCAGAGACTTTGTCCTGGCACGCTTGGCTTGATCCACGCGTCCATATCACAGTCGCTATCTCCTTCTTCAGAATCGGAAATAGCATTGATAGTCTCGAAGCTCACTCCATTTGGTGTGATGGTTATCGGCCCTCTGAACTTGGGCGCTCCTGAAGAGGATGCTGATGACGAAGGATGATATCCCAGCCCGAACTTGTCATTCTTCACGGGAATCTCCAACACCTGACCCCAACCCTTGGTTTTGCCTGCCTGCACTAGAGCTTGAGCCTCTTTGTAGGACGACACTGCCACATCTGATACTTTGCTTGGCACTGGAGCTTTGTCTTTGATTCGCAACCCCTCGAAGGCTTGATAGGGTGTTTCATGTATTTCGCCGTCGACCTCCACATACTTGAACGAAGACAAATGGCTAACCAAAATATCTTCTTCTCCACAAACAGTGACGACACTATCCCCAACCATATACTTCAGCTTTTGGTGCAACGTGGATGTGACTGCCCCGGCAACATGAATCCATGGGCGCCCAAGAAGACAATTATACGCTGGCTGGATGTCCATTATATAGAATTTAGTTTCAAATATTTCAGGCCCCACCTGCAACGGTAACGTTATTGATCCGAAAACCGACCTCCTCGTTCCATCGAACGCTCTCACTACTAAGTCACTGGGTGTGCAGATAATTCCCCTGATATCCAACTTCATCAAGGCTTTCTTCAGTAGCACATTCAGGGAAGATCCAGTGTCTACTAAAACATGGGACATGACCGTGCCCCAGCATTCTACTGACACATGCAATGCCATATTGTGCTCTCGCCCTCTCGGAGTCAAATCAAAGTCTGTGAATCCCAAACTGTGCCCCACATTGACATGCGCCATCACCCCTTCTAACTGATTAACAGAAACTTCTTGAGGAACGAACGACGTGTTCAGGATCTTCAGCAAAGCGTTTCGATGGGCCTCGGAACATAACAGCAAGGATAGGATGGAAATTTTTGACGGCGTTTGCTGGAGGTGCTCAACGATTTTGTAATCACTTTTACGAATGAGCCTCATGAACTCCTCCACATCCTTAAGTGACGTTTCTTTTTCATTCGACTGAGAAGGACTACCTTCAACTACCTTGGCTTTACCCTTGGCTAATCTTTCCGCCTCTACCTCAGGTGATGTGAAGATTCTTCCACTTCTGGTCATACCCCCTGTTCCGACAACATTATCTACAACCCCAGCTGGTTGTCTATTGACTTCAATTTTCTCACCATCGCAATATACCTCCAACCCGTAAGTCCACGACACTGCTTTAGTACTCTCAAAAGGGACTGGTCCTGCTTTAGTAATTGTGATCGTTGGCCGCCTGGCAGGTGCCGTTATCGTTATTGTTTTTCTCGGAATTGTCACCGTCGCAACATCGTTCTGCTCATCACACCATGCCTCTACAGGCTTTTCAACCGCGGTTCTATCAAATTGCAAGGTACCTTCACCCATCATAGCCTGAATACCCTGCTTCAACTTATTACAACCCTCTGGCTGTATCTAACAATCCAAGCAAAATTCATCACACCCCGGGAATACACCCCCTCTTAACAACCTGCTTTTAATCTCACCCAACGGTGTCCTCAACTCATTGACATCCATCACTAGATTCAAATTCTCCTCCGTCAAGATGGCGTTTGCCCCATGATTGGGCATAAGCTATTGTACGATATTTGGCCCTGCCTGTCCAAAGTTAATAGCCTTGCTATCCAACAAATCCTCAACTTTGTGCTTAAACGCCTGACAAGCTTCTATATCATGCCCAGGTGCCCCGGAATGAAAGTCGCAATGCTTGTTGGCATCGTACCCATACGGGAGTACTGCCCCTGTAGGTGGTGCCAAAGTCCTCTTTTCAACCAAGTTCAACCCTAGCAGGGTCTGGAGGAGTTCTGCATACGTGGAAGGAGGTGCTTCAAATACTCTTTTCGCTCTCGCATTCTGTACCCTTCTCTGGCCAGGATTCTGTCCTTGCTGTTGCTGCGGTTGTTGTTGTTGTGGCTGTCTTTGTTGAGGAAGCGGGATAGTGACACTAGCTATCTGTTGTGGATGAACATACTGATTTCTTTCTCTGCCCCTGCCCTTGCCACCAAACACGGCACTAGAGTCACCCTGTCGTCTACCACCAAATGCTTTTCTGGTACCTCCTGTTGAAGTAGACTCACCTGCTTGGAACCTTCCAACTTTAATCCCATTCTCAATCATCTCCCCCATAAGAATCAAATCTGAGAAACTGCTCAATGACACACTAAACAATTTCTTATAGAACACCCCCGTAAATGTCCCAATGAACATATCATTCATCTCCCTTTCAATTAAAGGAGGATGCACCCTCACTGCCATATCGCGCCACCTTTGCGCATACTCTTTAAAGCTTTCACCGTTCTTCTGTGACAAACCCTGCAATTGGACCCGGTTTGGCGCCAGATCGCTGTTGTATTTGTAATGGGTCACGAAAGCATCAGCCAACTGCTTCCAGGTTTTAATCTGCGTGGGCTCCAGCCCCATATACCATTCAAGCGAAGGTCCTGACAAGCTGTCCTGAAAGAAATGCATGAGCATCCTTTCGTCGTCTGAATACGCGGACATCCTCCTGTAGTAAGAGCGAACATGGACCTTAGGGCAGGTGTCCCCTTTGTACTTGTCAAAAGTGGGAGCCTTGGATTTCAACGGCACCCTCAACCCTGGTACCAAGCCCATTGTAGTCATATCCAAACCGGTGGAGTTCTGATTCATTACCCCCTTCATTTGTTCTTCAAACATTCTGATCCTCTGCACAGGATCAACAGGTCCTTCAAATCCCGCACCTCTTCCAGAAAAGGCGTCCTCCTGGCAGTCTTCGCCCCAATTCACGTTTCCATTTCCATATCCGTCGTAACCAGTGTTGCGACCAAACCCTTGCTGGTTGATCATGGGACCTCGTCCCCCGTTACCGAAACCCTGGTTGACCCTAACAGGTCC
This sequence comes from Lathyrus sativus, assembly GCA_963859935.3. NCBI lineage: Eukaryota > Viridiplantae > Streptophyta > Magnoliopsida > Fabales > Fabaceae > Lathyrus > Lathyrus sativus. Next base: position 61,040,227 of record OZ012741.1, read on the forward strand.
AAACCCAGTGTTGACAGGAATCACCCTAGCACCATTCATATTACCAAATCCACCATACCCTTGGTTAGCGTTACCAAAACCATCATAACCGAAACCCTGAGCGTTGAAGCCGAATTTCCCGTCCTGATTGACGTAATCCAATCCTTGATCGTTGTAGCCGAAACCATTGTTGCCGAAACCATTATCGCCATTGTTGTTACCACCGCCTTGGTTGGCGTCCCCAAATCCGACATTGTTGACAACAATCTCGTTTCCATTCCCTATGTTGCCATTGCCAGCGCCAGCGCCATCGTTTACAACCACAACAGGTGGGGTCACCACAGGTGGAACCACAGGCGTAGAGGGCCCATCCTCCGGAATAGTCTCAACATGCACAGAATTATGGTCATTGTTGCCATTCCCATTAGCCTGCGTCAGCAGCGGCTGTACCAAAGTCTGGAGGCTCTCCTGGCCCTTAGCGATGTTCTCCATTGCTTGCATGAACAGGTTCAACTTCTCGCGGATTCCCTGCATCTCCACTTGGACTTGATCCATGATTCTCTTGCAGTTGTTTCGGGTTGAGTAGCGGTGAACTCTTTTTTCGTCAATCCTGAGAAACCTGAAGATGCAGGAAATAAGATACAGATTCGAGTAATATGGGTCATGCGATATAAATGCAGATGCAATTATGTAAATATGCTACAGGTTATATTCCCCCCGATTCTAGTTTTGGAGAGAAGGCCATCATGACAATGGAGTCCATATCAAGCAAACAAGAAATCAGAAAACCCTCATATATAAACAAGTGCCAAGAGGCTGAGTACAAGAGTACAACTGAACACAACTGAAGAGACCTCGACCAACAAGCCTGGCGATGGTCAAAATACAAGTAACAGAGAACAAAAGCAAGGCAAAGATAAATCAGGCCAAATTGCGCGCTCTGACGTCTTCCAATATCCTCAACGTCTCCGAATGTCCTAGTCGGGAGATCAGCTCCTGTATCAGTAAGGCATGCCGCTCGGTAGTGGATCTCAGCTTTTTGGCGTCGTCCTGGCAGGTTCCTTCGTCAGAACTCTCGTCAAGTCTGTACCTCTTGGAACCGGCCTTCACTTCATAACCTCTCGGCTTCTTGTCAGGGTTACTTACTTTAAGCTCAACAACGCTCCTAAGTGATGTCTCTTCGGCAATTTTTGCGTCTTGGGCTCTAATCTGTGCCTCTAGCGTGGCAATCGCAGCTTCAACTCGTCTTCACGCTCCTTCCGTTTGGTAAGCATGGCATTCCACAAAGCTTCCCACTTGCTGAGACGGGAATAAGCTTTGCTTAAGAGTTCCTTCTTGGAAGTAAGCACCTTGCTAACACCGTTCAAGGCTATCCCCACTTTTTCTTTCTTGTTGGTCTCTTCTGTCAGCTCCGAACCCAACCTGTTAATCAATTCAGTCTGTTCCTTCACAGTGAAGGTAGCTTCTTTCTTCTCACGACGCAATTGGAAGATCTCTTTTTCTAATTCATCATTGGCTTTCTTCAGTTCTTCGTTTTCGGCCAACAATTTGTTATACTTCTCACTCTCTTCTGAAGTAGGTACCTCAATCACTGGAAGATACACGGGTTTCGCAGCAGGATAAGGCATCAAGGAAGTACTAGCTCTCTCGCGAATCCAAGCCAAATAAGGATCATAAGCTCTGCTGTTGCTCTTACCGAGCAAAGCTTTTCCTCTCCTATGGACGTTAGCCCATGCATGTCTCAATCTGATCAAAACAGCCGCGTCTAATAAGCTCGTGAGATACAGAGATTCCTGTATCTCCTTCTCAATAGGAGCGTCCCTCAAAGCATAACCGAACTGTCTTACCAGCAGTGAAGGATTATAGTTAATACAACCTTTCCGTCCAATCAAGGGGACATTCGGAAAGCCACTGCAACTATATATGATATCAGTGCCAAGCATACTCCGATCAAACCAAATGATATTCTCAGCAGACAGCCCCATCAACCGGGAAGACCAATCCAAAGTATCAACAGCATCAACAAAAGGTCCTGTCTTCGGAAGATGCCCCTGGAACCACCTGTACAAGAGAGGAAGACAGCAGAAAACATTCTTGCCACGACGTTTCTCATTCTTGTAGTGAATAGAATGATAAACATCGCCCAAGAGAGTAGGAACTGGATTCTTCGAGGCAAGGATCAGGAAGGCATCTGAGTCGACAAAATCTGGCACATTAGGAAACAAGACAATCCCGTAGATGCAGACAGCTAGAATGGCACCGAAGGCAATCCAACATCCACTCTTCGTGCACTGTGCGGCCTTCTCAACCAGGACAGACAAGTGAAAACCATAAGCTCCGTTCAGCTTGACCAAACCTCCGAGAAACTCAGAAGCGTCTAAACTGACAATCTCAGCAAGTGTAGCCAACTCAGGCTCAACATCAACATGTATAAAGGGCATCTGGTCTAACACAGGAACTCCCAACATCGCAGAATATTCCTCCAAAGTGGGTGCCAGAATATAGTCGGGAAATAAGAAACATCTCAGCTGCGGCTCATAAAATTGCATCAAAGTATACACCCCAGTCGTCTCGAATGCTGAAGGTCTGTACAACAAACTAAGCAATCTCCTATAAGATACTCTGAACTCAGCCCTCACTCTCTCATCTGCTAGAGCAACCGATCCCAGCAAGGAACTGATATCTGGCGAATGCAACCGGTAAGCAACAATCTTCTTTAGGGACTCCATATCTGGCTAGAAGATATACTAGAATCAGAGGGGAATGAACACACCTGCAACATAAACACATGTTAATGAAATGCAGTCATGAAAATGCACATGCATATGCAACCAAGGGACCAAGTGCAATGCTGATGAACTGTGCTGCTTTGTACTGAAGCCTGAGAACCATCAAATCTTTATCTCAAACCAAACCAACCACTCAAAAGAACCCTGCAACCACATCTCACTAACAGAGATAAACCAGGTATTCTGAGGTCAAAGGTTTCCTGCAAACAAACCCACCTACCACTCACAGGTATGTACTTAATTCGCAGACGAGGTACGAAATCCTATGCGGGTTCAACGTCACAGACTTTCAAGAGCGATGATACGATACCCAGAAGGTGTGGCATCATCATCCCTTGAAGCGGCCTCACTTAGTTGAATCCCAATTGATAGGTCCCCAGAGTCGACAATCCTCGGGTCAGACAACTTGTCGAGCCCTAAGGGCCAGGCAAGAAGCATCAAAGAGAATCTCGTCCGAGCGTAAATTTCGCAGCTAGCTGGTGCGAGCTAAGCAAGCAGACTAACCACTACTCTCTACTTCTAAGTCTAGGTGTAACCTCAAGCCCAGGTCCGGCTTATCTCTCAATAGATCACCCCCTCCCCATAACAGCAATACCAATATAAAGCCGATAATAAAATGCGAAAAGTAAAGACAGAAAACTAAATCTATACAACACCCACGACGGGAAAACAAGCGCTAGGATTGACTCGCACAGGGGATATTCCTGTCCCCAGCAGAGTCGCCAGCTGTCGCTACTGCGAAAATCGGTGCCGGCTATGACAGAAGAGTCGCCATCGTGCGTTATTTATCCCAAAGGGGGGAAAGGAAACGCTCGAAGTAAACCCAACGCAAAGACGGGAAAGGAATGGTCATCGCAACCAAATCCTGGATTCGGGAGTCGGTTACGCAAGGGGAAGGTATTAGCACCCCTCACGTACGTCGTACTCGACGGGATCCACGCTTGTTTTCTAGTACGGATTGTCATTCTATCTACTCTAAAGGTCTGGGGTTAAAACAAAATGAAATGACTCGGCAAAGTATAACACTTTATGCCTACGTATTCTCATCTGGAACGAGAAATCAGAGTCAACGTAGTTCGCCTACCTACGGGAAAGGAGGGAAGGTTGCTCGCTAGGATACGACATCCTATGCCTACGTACTTTCATACCGCATGAAAGATCAGAGCAAACGTAGTTCGGGCCATGGAAGACACAGATTTGTCTGTTTATCTTTTATCCTTCTGAAAAAGGTTTTCCTCTGATTATGAGTCCAAGCGGACAAAAATGACACCTTGATGTTTGTTTTGTTTTCTTTTACGCAAGAACTGCTTTTTAAGATGTTCGCAATCTCTGACGCACTAGAGACTATGATTTGAGAGTGACTACGTTGTATGTCACCCTAAGGGTAACACACTAAGTAATCAGATTACTGAAGAGTGACCCTCCGACAATCCTCTCTCAAATAACGTAAGGCTCGTAGCGTACGACATCGATTATCCTTATTGCTGTGTTTTGAATTGTTCTGAGATAGAAGAGAAAGAACTCTAAAATCCTAGGGTTTGAAATGGGAATCAAAACTACCCTAATGTTACCATGGACGGATTAACACCTAATGTCTGTCATAATTCCCTCCTGCACAGAGGAAATCAGAGATCCTAGGGAATAAATGGCAAAAGCAACAGATATATACAGTAAACAGTAAATATGCATGAGATGCAGCAGTACAAGCGAGGCAAAGGAGTCGCACTCAACCTCGAACCTGGGAAAACAATAGGCAAAGTGAAACAGCTTCACTTCAAACCTAAGGGGGAAAGCTGAACAAGCCAACAATCAATACAGAAAAAAGAAAATAAAACCCAACACCAGCTCTGACAGTAACAACTCAAACAGCAACAGCTCTGACAGCTACAGTTGATCAACAACAACAAGGTTGACAGTAACAACTTCTCCCAGCAAGACTCCATTTTCACTCTTCAAGGATCCCCAAGCTTTAGATAAGCTCCTGTCTTCCAAAATCTCCAAGCTCTGGCAAGCACTGAACCCCAACAAATAGACAGCTTCACACAGTAGCAAACCCTAGCTTCAACAGATACCCAGCTTTGACAGGCACAGGCTTCATCTTCACCAATATTCAATGCACTTCTTATCCTCAAAAGGCTTCCAATCTTCAAGGCAAGCTCTCAGGAGAATATCAACTAATGATAGATGGAGTTGAAATGTTAAGAAGCTTAGTGATAACCCAGGGAAATCACTAAGATCTTAGCATAGCAAGTGAAGGTATCCTCAAGGTTCTACCCAACCAAAGCTTGCTCTACATCCCTACTAAGGAGAGATGGAACTTCTTTGGGGGACCTTGTGTCATAGGATGGAATAGAGGCACAAGGAGCTCTCTGTGTTTGAAAGAAGAAATCAGTCTAATCTAAAGCTCTCCCTATATCTCCTATCTCCTAATTCTTCAAAAGCAACCTTCCAGGATGAGAATCTTCATGCTCCAAGCTCCATCCTTTGTCTCCATTCATCTTCCAAGTCTTTATTAGCTCCAACAAGCAAAGCCCAAGCCCAACACCCAATTGAAATGCCCAAAACCCAACAAACAAAACAACATCCCAAGAGGGAAACACACCAATATCACCCAATTTGCAAAAATCAAATAAAATGGAAATACTCATCATAAAATCCTAGATTAATTTCTAAGGGACCCTAACTATGTACCCTATATCCCACATAAACCCCAAGGCCTAAATCAAACCCTAAGTCTCCAAACCATGCCCTAAACTACACCTAAGTGTTGTAAAACCCTAATCCTAGCACCCTAAAGTTCATTACTCAAAACTAACCTAAATTTCACCATAAAAATATGAGAAAAATCCCTAATGGAGCATGTATCTCTAATCTAATCAATCCAACAAGAATAAACTCAAAAACATTCACCAATCTCTCATACTAAATTCAGCAAGATAAGGTACCAAACAAATGCCAAATAAAGTCAATAAAATTGTAAAATATACCGAAAAATATAAAATGCATGAAATAATGTTTTTATTGCTTTATTAAATTCTAGAAACCCTAAGGAAAACAAGGAAAAAAAATCTCATCCAAAAATGTTCATTTTTCAATTAGTTATGAATTTTTTCAATTAACCTAAAATAATGTGAGAATAAAAGGAAAATAAAAGAAAATGGAAAGAGGCGTGACAAATAGCAATCAGAATCAGTACAAAACACTAAATGGGCTCAGAGGGGGGTGCGAATAAGAAGCGCGCTAGGCCCAATTTACTTCAGCAAATAACATGAAAAAACAAATAAAAAAAGGAAAAACGCTGGTACGAATAGCAATGATCTCACGTGTGAATCTCAATTGGGCCTCAGAAAGGGGTGTTGGTAGCAAAATATATTTAAGCCCATCCAAGGAAGTAAAATGAAATGGTGCGTTTGGTTTGGACTCAGAAAGCTTCACAAATTTCCATCAATCCTGGTCGTTGGATGATTGCTTTGGTCAAAGGTCTTGCACGATCCTATGGTGATCCTATCATCTTCTCCATTTGAAAGCTAGGAGGGAAAAACGCCATGGCTGAATAGAGTTTCAACCTTCTTCTTCTCCAAACCTCAGCTCCACTAATCCTCACCAAAACCCTAACCTAAATGCATCATCTGGCTCGCTTTTTCACACTGAATTCAACCATACCATCCATTGACATTGAATCATCTTCTTCCTCAAAACACGAAGAAATACTCAGAAAGTGTTCAAACCTAAATCATCACCAGACTCAAAATTGAGAGGCCTAAAATCATCACCATACTACACTGAGCAAAATCCACTATCAAACTAGCTTTAATCCTCAAGAAACCTCAAGATATATCCATGAACAGAAATGGTGCTCATCATAATTGTCTCTAAATCGTGCAAATTGTTACCAGAATCCACCTAGCCATGTTCTACAATGCTTACCACCATCTAAAACCTAAAGAAACTTCATGAATCTAGCCATAGAAAGAATTTTACATACTTGCAAATCTTGGATGAACAGAGTGGTAAAACCTCCAAATCAAGCTCCAAGATCTACCAGATACCTTCAATGAATTATGATCAAGCTTCTGTATGCATCAAATTGGATTGAAACCTCTTGAATCCTTGAATCTGATTCTGACTTGCAAGAGATGAATCCAAAATGCTCTCTCACGATTTTGCACCAATCTTGCCTTGAATTGTATCTGGAATCACTCACCAACACCAAAGGAAGCTATTGAACACAAAAGAATGGGTTGAAATGGATCAAATTGTTGTAACCGATTCTGTTTTGCAAATGGAAAACTCAAGATGCAATCTCTCAATTCTCCCTCAATCTCCACCAACCAATGCTTTGAACCTCTTCTAATCCTTATATAGAACATGAATGAAAGCCCTAGAAACTTCTGGATTGATCCAATGAGAAGTTCCACATCTCTTGCATTTGAAAATGTCATGAGAAATTCACATATGGAAGCTGAGTTTCAAGCTTGTATTTGCACCTCACTCTGATCCAAATTCTCACCACATGACATATTGAATGTGTTAGGATTCATTAGAGCCTTGGTTATGCCTTGAAGAATGGTTTTGCATATGTGACTTATAATGTAAGTAACCACTTTACAAAGGAAGCCATTGAATTAATCCTTAACTAAAAAATGTGGCAATGTCATTGTTTTCAAAATATGTTTTCCAATCAATTTGGTATGTCATATGGCTAGGTTTGGACCCATAGCTCAAAAATCTCAATTTTCATCCTTGGTTCATTTAAAATTCACCCTTATTTTAGGCCATTTTTGCAATTTTGTGATACAAGCCCTTCCCATCACCCATGACCTCTTACCTAGCCCAAAAACATCATTTTGAACACATCTCATGTTGAACATTTTTCCATTTGGAAGATAGAGATTTTGACCTATGTTGGAAAATGACCTATAATTCAACTTTCCCAAAATACCTCTGGATTGCCAAGACCATAACTTGAGTTCTACAAATCCTCTTGAGGACTTCTAGTACTAAAATTAAATCTAAGATCAAGATCTATAATTATTATGTTTTCCAAGAATCCATTTGAAAACTACTTGATGGGAAAAAGTTGCTTGGAAGTCAAGTGACTTTCATAGATAAATTTCAGTGTCCTCTGGGGACCCATAACTTGCAAGAACCATAACTTGAGTTATACAAATCTTCTTGAAACTTCTAGTACTCAAATTAAAGCTATTGAGAAGCTCTACAAGTTTCATGTTGACCAAGACTCCATTTGAAACTTGAATTTTGACTTATATGGCTTGGAAGTTAGGCCTAAATTAGGGGATTTTACACTGAAACCCTAATTTGGCAACTCCTCCCACTCTTGATTCTCTTTGAATTATCCTTGGCACAACACCATACATGTATCAACATATTAATTCATGAATCCCACAACCTCCCCTTAAGCCTTGATGTTCTTCAATCACTCAGTTGACCTAGGGTTGACCCAGATAAAACCCTAGTTGACTGCACTTCAACTGTGGCTCTTGTACTTGAATCAATGACTTGTCTTATCTTCAGTATGACCCTTTAGGCATTTCATAAGCTTTGTACACATTCCATACCCTCAATTCACAGCTCATACCCTCATTGATGACCCTCAATACATCTCAAATTAGGAGAGAAATCCACTGGTTGACCCTCAAACTTCTCAAAGCTTCAACATTCCTTAATGCCTTGGATGTTCTTCAGCTTGAATAAGACCCCTTGATGTGCTTCTTTAGATAAGAATGGCACTTGATCCCTTGTTGGATACCTTGCTATGCTATGTTATGCAAATGATTAGATTATATACATGATGTATCTATGCAAATGATAATGCAATTGAAACATAAACCAGGTGAAATAGGTTGAGCAAATTTTAGGGTGTAACACATATGCCTACGTATTATTAACAGGTATGAGAAAGTCAGAGTCAACGTAGTTCGTGGGACTACGGATAAAAGACAGAAAAATGTGCTTGGCAAGGATTGGGGCCCTTGTGCCTACGTATCTTCACCTAAAAGAAGTGAAGAACTAGAGCAGATGTAGTCCAGCCTACGGTTAATTGGTAAGTTCTGATAGATGATGCTAACATACACATTCTAGCAGTTAGGTGTATTGCAGCTCGCTTGTGGAGTCTTAGGCGTTACCTATTTGCGGTAGAACGAACGTAGCATGTCCTTCTCTGAAAAAGAGAGTTTTCGCCATCGAGGCAAGATGTCACGTTTGATTTGTGAAAGTTATTTTTAGGGTGAAATAGGTCCTCGGATAGTAACTCCTTGCGGGTAGTACCCAATTCTTTATTTCAAAGATTTATTATGAAAAGGTATGGTGAATACAGTCACGTCTTCGTATTGAAAGACGATTATCGAGACCACACACTCTACAGTGAGTATCCTGACACTCGGAGAGAAAGAAGTCTGCACTCAATCCTCTCTCTTTAGTTCAATACAAAGAGAACTTCATTCTTTTATTAAAGATGTTTTGATCTTGAATGGTAAGTGCTTTACGACAGTGAACCCTAAAGATAATGTCAAGCACTCGAGATAGGAGAAGGCCTACGCCTAACCACTCCACAACCATTCAAGTTTTATTAGAAAAAAGGTTTTGAAAATGCATTTGGCCCGAGACCAAAGTTTTTAGACTCAATATAGAAAAGTTTGAAAAGATAAAAGGTGGTGAATTGGTTTAACAGTTTGTTTAGAAAATCTGCTTGACGTTGGATCAAGGGTTTGACTTGTATTTGCGTGCAAAATGTGGTAGAATGGAAGTGGGTTTGAAAATGGCTCGATGACGAGTCGAGGGTTTTGATTAAAAACGGAACCGGCTTGACAAAGAGTCAAGGGTTAAGGTGTGAGAAATGATACTAGTCCCTGGGGGTGCTCCTAATACCGAGTCCACAATAAAGTGCAACATAGTGTGCGATAGGTTGATGGCGAATGCGGACGAGCACTCGACTTACAGATGGGTGTTTGAAAATGGCTCGATGACGAATCGAGAATTAGTTTGAAAACGGTTTAATCTACGCTAGTCCCTAGGGGTGCTCCTAGAAGATAAACCAAAGTCAAAGAAATAAGGAAGCGTACATCGAAAATGGGAGAGGGCTACATGAAAATTACATGGGATTGCACGAAATAAAAGGTCTCATTGTCAGGTAGCCCAAGAGGAAGCCGTGTATGTGTAATGTGTCCTAAACTAAGCCTTGAGCAAAAGTTGAACACAACTCCAAGCTAGGGTTTCTGACAAAGTCCAAAGATCTGTCACTTGGACAAACAACTAGCAGTCCACCAATTTAGAATTTTATGGTTTCGGTAGTTATTAGGTGTTTTGAAAGAATGTGGATGAGAGAAGAAGTGAATATGAATATATACAGGATATGAATAACATACAGGATATATAACAATATATACAAGAATATTCACAATAATATATCAAATAAATATCAACGAGTATATGAACGACATAATATAAATCAACATAATATCGACTGGAAATAAAGCAGTGGTATATTTGACTGAAAGTAAAGTTAGTCATTAGTTTTTTATTAAATTGAATCGGGACAAAATGTAACGCTAAGCTGTTGTAGCTTGACTTATGACGAAAGTCAAACTATAGGAGGTTGCGTAATTGATATCTGTGCTAAAAATAAGATAGAGAAATGATATTGAGGATCATTCTCCAATTTAATCGTGTCGCACGGGCAAAAGAAGGGTGAGATCTCGTCTTAATCATAAACTCGTGTTAATTAATCGAGGGAAACCTCTCACGATCCCAAAGTATAGAAAAAATGACCCAAATGATCATTTCCTACAAATTTGAAATAATGAAGGTTATAAACCTCGAAAAACAACGTTCGCAAATTGAAAGACATCATAGATCGAAAAATTAAATAAAATCAAAAATGAAGAAGAGATTGAAAAATAAAAGAAGGTGGTCTCAAACTTATACTATCTATCAATAGTTTGACTGAAAATAATTTTGAGGTCTCGTCATCGACCGAAAAATGAGATAAAATTGAAATCGAAAAAGAAATTCAAGGAAAATACGAAGTAATGACCAAAATATAATCAAAATATAAATTAAACAAATCAAAAATATTTAACAAAATATTTAACAACATTATGAACAAGGTGATTTAAAGAAAATCTCAAAAAACATAAAAAAAAACAAAAGAAAAACTTTGAAAATGAACAAATAGAGGATGGGGGTATGTTGAACCATTTGAAGGGTTAAATTCAAATGGGATCCTCGTGGTCCTTACGAAGCCCACCTTCCAATCTGAATGGTACCACCTATCCATGGTAAAAATGATGAACAAATATAAATCTAATGAGATTCATCCAAACACAGCCCAAACCAGACTTTTCCTCCTCTTTTTATTTAAAAAAAAACAAATAAAATAAGAAAAAAAAGGAAAAAAGAACCAATAAAAAAAACTAACAGAGGAACCAAGTCCTCTACTTCACCATTTACACACGACAGATTCAAAGCGGATGGATTCAACCCACCTCCGGTACACCAAGCCCATGCAACCAACTTCTCTCTCTCTCTCTCTCTCTCTCTCTCTCTCTCTCTCTCTCTCTCTCTCTCTCTCTCTCTCTCTCTCTCTCTCTCTCTCTCTCTCTCTCTCTCTCTCTCTCTCTCTCTCTCTCTCTCTCTCTCTCTCTCTCTCTCTCTCTCTCTCTCTCTCTCTCTCTAGCGCGCGCGTGAAGATCTCGAAATCATCTCGCAGCTTCAGGTGCGAAGGCCTTTATTTTTTTTCATTTGATTCACCTCTCAACTCCATCTTTTCATCTCGATCTATTTCCAGTTGGGTTCGCTTCGAACTGTCTTCTTCTTCCTTTCTTGCTCTGGTCTCTGCATTTATGGCTATTGATGGGCTGGGTTGTGAATCTTTTGTTTGAGAGATTGAGGTTTTGCAGTGATGACGAAAAGGGTTTCATTTCAAATGCAATGCTTCCACCGAATCTGCTGTTGGAGAGATTCACTGTTGATAAACTAGATGAAGTGGTTTTCCAGAACCAATTTGGGACTTGACCTTATAGATAACTTTCGGAGAGATCGAAAAACTCTAAGTTTGTCATGTTTCTTAGGTATTCCCATGAGATGCTTCCGGTTAGTTTTTTTAGATGGAAGGTTTATGATGTTAATCACATTCTCATTCTCACTGTTTGTAAAGATGAACAAGCCTCTTGTTTGGAAGAATGAAGAGTTGAATCCAAAGACAGATTGGAGAGCCTTTGATATAAGATTCTATTTTTTTATGAAGGTTAGTTTCTCCTCCAATTTTTTTTTCTTTTTTTTGAACCTTGTCTTCTTCTTATATTAGTTCAAATAAAATTTCTTCCCCTCTTGTATTGTTACCTTTTTCTTAGATAATTTTTGTATCAGAAACTTAATTTGTCATGTTGTGTTGTTGATACATCATTTTCAATGATGCAATTTAATCATGTTTTTTTTTGCCTCTTGCTTGTTCTGATTGCAAGTCATTGCCGTAAAAACAGTGTCGCAGTTTTTGGTTAGGCGTGCTTTTTGGTTGTAGGTTTCAGTCACTGCAGTCTTATGCAATTCGCTTGGCTTTTATCTTTGGTGTGGATGTAGCAGGCTGGTCGTATGAAGGTTGTGTAGATGTACTGATGCCACAGAGTTTTGTCATGTTGTTGATGTTCTGTGGAAGTGGGATCATGGATCATGGAGTGTAGCAAATATCTAGTTCTTTTTTTTTGGTTTTATTTTCTTATTGTAATAATGTAAAGTAATGGGCCTCATAAATAAAGGAGAATGGACTTAAAAAAAACATTCGGATGAAATTTTGTAACTTGAATTAGAGTGAGCATGAGTTTGTAATGAGTTTATTTGACATTGAATCTTGGTATTATTTCTAGATCATGAATTTTGAATCTTGACTAGAGCTTGAATGGATCTTGACATCTAATTGAAAATTTGAATTTGAAACCTTGATATCTAATTGAAAATGTGGATTGACATGAAAGACATGGAACTCGATGAATTGGAAAAAAATAAAAATTGAATCTTGGAACATGGACTTGAAACTTGAATAGAATATTTTTTAAAAAGTGGAATTTCTGAATTGATGTAGACTTTGAAATTTGAAAATTTTGAATGGAATTCACAATCTTGAAAATAAACTTGAAACTTGAAAGATTTTGCAATTGAAATGAAACAACTTGAAATGAATTTGAATGAGATGACAGACTTGGAAACTTTTTTCTATGAGTTTGAATTTTGGTGGTGAATTTTTAACGTGAATTGAAACGAAACATAGAATCTTGAACCGAAACTCGAATACTTTGAGAGGGACTTGAACTTACGCCTTCCATTTTATCATTGGATGATGCTTGAAAGTTAAACCCTGAGAGTTCTTGCACTCAAATCCTTATTAAAAGCCACAACTCCGTACTTGAGTGAACTGCAACCCCTTTGAATAAAAAATGAATCAATCCTTGAAATCATGATTTGAGATTAAGAACCAGACTGCTCAAAACCCCAATTGCAAATATATTAAGATCTGATGATCTTCAGCAATGAAGCATCCGTACTTGCCACTACCTACTATCTTGACTCATACAAACAACTTAAATAAGTATAATCTCGAATTGGAAGCTCAGACCTACACTATTTGAATCATGCATCTCCTGGTGTTTTCGTTCTTTAAATGATATCCTTGTCTGACTTATAAATCACATTGAAATCAATGAAACTTAACATACACTGCTATCCTCCCTGACTCGACAAACCTCTGATGAAACTTGATTTGATTCAACTTCCCCTTTATGATAGAAACAACATTTTTTTGATATTCTAAATGATAGTTGGTGGATAAATGTACAGATGAAAAGTATATTCAGATAGGATAAATTTGGGGTATGACAGATGCCCCTATCTAATTGGCTTAAACTGAGTATGATGAACTACTATGGTGTTCTTTCTTTCAAGGTAGGAGACAATTCGATATGAAGAAATCCTTGAATTTGTCCGAAAAGAAAGAAAGTGTTTGGGAAATGAAATAATGGATAGTTTACGAAGATCGTTATCACAAAAAAGATGATGACAGAGAAAACCTGACACCAAAAGGATGACAAGCCTATCACCAAAAGGATGATAGTTGCGACACACACAACCCTGACACCAAAAAGATGTAGGGGCCCATTACCAAAAGGATAATGGAGAACACTCGCACAATCGGGCACCAAAAGGATGACAGACCCATCACCAAAAGGATGATGGAGCAAAACACACACAACCCTGACACCAAAAAGATGTAGGGGTCCATTACCAAAAGGATAATGGAGAACACTCGCACAATCGGGCACCAAAAGGATGACAGACCCATCACCAAAAGGATGATGGAGCAAAACACACACAACCCTGACATCAAAAGGATGTAGGGGATTCATTACCAAAAGAATAATGGATAACATTCGCATAATCTGGAACCAAAAGGATGACAGACCCATCACCAAAAGGATGAGAGAGAGAAACACCCAAGTTACTACCATAAAAAGGATGATAATAACTTCCCAATCTTGAAGGCAACCAACACCAAAAGGATGTAGGCTAGGTTGAACTGACGGGTTCAGCTATCACCAAAAGGATGATAGTAAGGAAATTGACAAAAGGTCAAGTTTGCTGGAGACAACTCACTAGGGGACGCCCAAGAGGAAGATTGGATTGAGATAAATCAACGGGAACGCCCACTGACTTGTCAGGGGTCAAAGCTTTAACAACAAAAGGTTGAAATAACTTTCATGAGGAACGCCCATGAACCTTGAAGACGATGTCCCTGAACAGGTTGAGTTTTGCCTTAAAACTCTTGATCTTAGTCAACAAAAGGTTGAACAACTTTGTGAGGAACGCTCACGGCTTCAAAGGAGATGCCCCTGGCTAGGCTTGATGTCGCTTTGAAAATCTTGAATATGCCCAGCAAAAGGTTGAACAACTTTGTGGGGAATGCCCACGGTCTTGCGGAGGATTCCCCTGACTAGGCTGATTTTTGCTTGATGTCTCATCTGGTTTATTCAACAAAAGTTTGAACGACTTTGTGGGGGATGCCCACGGTTTTGCGGAGGATGCCCCTGAATGGGCTGAGTTTTGCTTGATGTCTCATCTGGTTTATTCAACAAAAGGTTGAACGACTTCGTGGGCGATGCCCACGGTTTTGCGGAGGATGCCCCTGATTGGGCTAAATATCATCTTAACAACTGCTCAACCCCCATGTGGAAATAACATCGCGGGGAATGCCCACGACCTTGAAGATTATGCCCCTGACTGGGCTGAACCTCGTCTTTGGAATTCTGATCGACCATGAAGTTGAGATAACGTCATGGGAGATGCATATGGTCTTGAAAAATGTGCCCCTAGCTGGGCTGAACCTTGTTTTGATATCCTCGACTGGGCTAATGATTGCTTCGAAGCTTTTGAATTTGCCCAATGAAAGGTTGAACAACTTCGTGGAGAGCGCCCCTGGTTTTGAGGAATATGCCCCTGGCTGGGCTGAATCTTGCTTTTGAAATTTTATCAACCACAAGGTTGAAATAACGTCATGGAAGATGCCAATGGTCTTCAAAAGTGTGCCCCTGACTGGGCTGAAGATCATCTTGGAAATCCGGGATTGACCCTGGATATTGACTTGCGTATGCGAATGCTTGATGATAATGATATTCCATATCGAATGGAAATGCAAATGTAAATGCTGGTACACAGAGATGCAAGAGCTGGGGAAGTATGATATGATTTGGGTATGCATATGATGTAAGATGTTTATGAGGTTGAATGTGATGTGTATGATGCATATGATACACATGATTGCAGACAGGTGATTGGAAATACGGGTGGAGGACACCGACTTGGTGGGTTTTTGGTAGTTGCCAATGCGTATTAGACTTTGGATGGTGGGAGGGATTGATTTCCTCGACGAATAGTTTGTTGAAGATGCCATGATTGAAGTAGACAGAGATGTCCTTGACGCCCCAAGCCTAAGTACTTGGTTGTTTGTTGTGAATTCACCTAAGAGAAGATTACAATTCTTCTTGATAGTCAGGGTGATCTGGACTTGCCCCAATCTGAACATGGTAACGGTCTGCCCATGATTAGCTAGTTCTGAAGTTGAAGCTGAACTTTGATGCTTTTGAGATGACCTGCCCCTGCTTGAGCTGTTGAGTGATTGCCCCAGTCAGCGGTTTTAGAGATAGATTTGCTTTGTGTCAGCCATTGAAAGTCAAATTCTTTCCTCGATTGCCCTTTGTTGGAGTGGCTTTGATGTCTAGCGCTAATTTGCTGTTAAAATTGTACATTCACATATAGTAATCTTAATGCAAAGTTCATGTAAGTTTGAAAAAATGTCGTTTGTTGAAGTGTCTTGATAGTGAGAGATGAATGGACCGTTAGCCGAGACGTGGTGCTAATTTGATTGGTGCACGAGATATATAAAGGATAACAACACCAATGTCAATGATTTAGCATGTGGATGAGGAGTCAGTTTACGTAACCTTACAATAATATGCTTTCAGAATAAACCTCGCCTCAATTAGGTCTTTCAAGGGTTGTAACGTGGTCCGGTTCACGGTTTATGAAACAAAGGATATTAGGCTCAAAGTATGATTTGTACCCACCCCTTCTTCTTAATGATCTCCAGTCCTACGTTCAGTTAATTCTGCACTTGTTTGACGGTGTAAGCTTGATGATCCAAGGTATGCTCGACATGGCAATCACCTTATTTTGGTTTTGATGGATGTCAATGACCCTTTTGATATTAATATGGTGGTCACCGAATCTTATTTTGTTTTTGCTGAGGGTTTGAGGACCTCTTTCGATTTTGTTTTTTGATCCCTAACTTTTGCATGGACAGACTTTATTTTTCAGATCCATCGGGATTGCTTTGATTTTTGCCTAAGTCTCCCTTGAGGTACTTGACTTAGCAGGCTTTTGATTTTTTTGGATTTTGTTGAGGATTGTGACTGCCATGTCATAGGACGTTGATGAACATGAAGGTGAGAAAATACTTAGAAGGGGGGGGGGGGGGGGGTTGAATAAGTATAAAGAAAATATTATGGCAATAAAAACTCAAATATTTTTATCCTGGTTTGTTGCACTCAACTACTCTAGTCCACCCTATCAAGAGTGATTTGCCTTTCTCAACAAGGACTTAATCCACTATTAATCAACTGATTACAATAGCAAGCACTAAGAACAACTGTTCTTAGTCTTCTTAAGAACAACTGATCACAACTGGATCTTCTTAAGGACTTTTACAATCAAATGTAAGAATAAAACAAGTGTTTAAATGCTTCTAAGTAAGCTATATCACAACTGTGAGTTTACACTTAAGTTTAAGAAAAATGAAATAAATTCAGCAATGAGAATAAATTGTATGAGAGCTTTCTTTGAATTCTTTCAATATTTCGTCAACTGAAGAAAAGTGATGGAGTCTTGCTTTTATAGGCACAGAAGTCCAAGTTGTTTTCACGTTGAAGGTTGTGTACTAAAAAGGTCTGTAGTCTTTTTGTCTTCATATCACATGACCTTTCCTAGAAGTAGAATGCACAGAGAAATCCTTTTTGTCTGTGTTCTTGTGTCTAGCATAAATGAGGAAAGAGTCGTTTGGCCAAACCAACGGACATAAGTTTGAATTCTTCTTCAACAAGTTTCAGCAAATAACATCAGAGCCTTGAGTGATCAGAGTCTTTGATGTTCGTCAAAGTTTGCTGAATCAGAGCATTGCAGCATGTGTGCTTTCAGTGTGTGATAACATTAGAGCAGAGTTTTAGGATCAGATCCTCAGTACTGGCAGCGTAGTACTATCAGAGTCTTCTAAAATAAACTAAACTTGAAACTCTTCATACAAAAGTCTTCAATGCTTCAGATGCTTCTGTAGCTTCTGCTTCAGATGCTTCTGTAGCTTCTGCTTCAGATGCTTCTGTAGCTTTTGCTTCAGAATCTTCTGTAGACAGCGCTCAGAATCTTCTGTAGGCAGCGTTCAGAATCTTCTAGGAGATGCTTCTGACGCTTCAGAGCCTTGCATAATTTCATGTTCAGATCTAGTTTGTTTTCAGAATGATATTCACTTTAATATCTGCAGCAAACATACTTAAACAAATTTTAGAGTATATAATTCTTTAATAAAAAATTTCGTAAGAGTTATCATCAAAACATAGAGATATAATTAAGAACCAATCTGTGTTCTAACAATCTCCCCCTTTTTGATGATGACAAAAACATAAGAAATTTTGTTCAATAGAAAATATAATTATAACTCCCCCTGAGATAATGAATCTCCCCCTGAATTGAATACTTAGAAGAAATAGAGACTTCCCTTTTTGCATGAGTATTCTTTTCAGAATCAGAGCCTGATTGTTCCAAAAATTAGATCTTGACTTTGGATGCACGTTTCAGAATCAGAGCCTGATAGGTTAAAACTTGATCTGGGGATCTCAGTGTTACTTTTAAAGAATTTGTCAGATTTTTCAAATGTTCTGAAATACTAAGAGTTTATGTTAGTTATAATTAGATATGTTTGAGTTTCATTTAGGTAGAGTTTATTTGAACAGTCAGATCCATTTTCTCCCCCTTTTTTGTCATAATCAAAAAGTAAAACTTTTAAAGAAAAATAAAAGGAAATACAGAAAAGATACATTCATGTAGAGAAAACAGCAGAGTCATTCATTCATAATAAAAACAAACAAATCATCAGATAAATTCAAGTACATGTGCACAAACATCAGATATAGAAAAACATAAACTAGGTTTGCTTGGACAGAATCATCTTCAGAAGTTGAGTGATTTCAGATGAGGATTCTTCTTGCTTTGTCATCCATTTTTCCATGTTCTCATTCTTCTGATCTTGCTTAGACAACCATTGTGCCATGTTCTCAGTCTTCTGGTCTTGCTTGGCCATCCATGACTTGATCTCAGATTGCCTAGCTTCCAATACTGCAATCTTCTGAGCAGCAGCTTCTTCTGCCTCTAACTGTCTTTTCTTTCTCATGTTCTCTTCATAAACATCTGGCATAGGTTCTCTAGCACGAATCAGAATATCAGCAAGAATAGGTGTTCCATCTGCTTTGCACGCATCAATATACCTAAGAATAATATCCCTAGGTTCTTCAGCACCAAAAATTGGAAAGTCTTGAACTGGAATCCTTCTCTGACTAACTTCAGAAACATTCAGCTTCTTAGGAGCAGCTGTGAGTTCATCCACAACTTTTAGCCTCTGAAGACTCTTTCCATTCAATGGTTTTCCAACTATTGTCTCAAGCTCTTCCTTAACTCCAGCTTCATAAAGAGCAGCTACCAGACCATTCTCTGTCAGAATGTCTGAGATCAATCTTCCAAAAGGAATCCACGTCCTGATCTTCTGTCCCTTATCATTTATGGATTCTCTAGATGCATTGATGTGATTCCATAGATGCATAAAGAGAATGTATGGAAGATCTACTTTTGTACTCTGACTTAAGCAGTACATAAAATAGAGTTGTTCATTATTCACATAATCTGGAGAATTTATGGATTTTCTGTGATTGATGCATCCCAGAAAAATCTTTGCCCAGATTTTGTAGTCAGGTTTCATATCCTTAAATTTGTTGGAGGCTTTTCCAGATGCAATGACTTCCTCATAAACTTCTTCCATGTCAACACGCCCAGCTGACAGATGACAAACTCCATCAGTTTCCTCATACCCTATGAGTTTTCTGATGAGATCTTCAGTGATTATGATCTCTTTTCCTAGAACAGAAGAGAGGATGAAATTTGGATAAATAGATGCATGAATCCAAAATTCCTTCACTAAGTGTGGATACACTGGACCAAACAACCTCTCAAAATACTTAACCCAGCCTTGTGCATCAATAATAGAACGCAACTCAAACGCATTGTCAGCCAGAGAGTCAAATTCCACCATGGATTTACAAAGAACTTCAAGCTTGTCCACAGGGGTTAACAATGTTCTCTTAGGTTCCTTAAAGGGAGTAACACCCATGTTTGATGATGCAACTACAACCATAGATGATTGAAACTAAGCTGATGTTGAGGATGATGTTGCCATTATTAAAGATGAAGAAGATTTGGATGAAGGTTTAGGGTTTTGATGAAGAGTAAATAGTAAACAGAAATGCATATGTTGTTTGTGAAGTGAAAAGTGTGAAATGGTGTGATTTGTGGTATATATAGAGAGAAGCTAGGGCACACAAACAGACACTTCAGCACGTTCTCAACTAGCAATTAATGACATTTAATGAAAAGAATAAAAATCATTTCAAAGCATTAATTGATTCTGACAATTTGGGGGGAAAACTAAGATTTTAACTATTCAAACAATACCTCAAATGTCTCTTCAGCAATGTGCATGCCATCTTTTCAGATTCAGAGTGACACGTGTTTGCTTGCATGTGCTTCTGAATTCTCTTGAGAAATGAAACGTTAGCCAACGTTCAGATCCTCTAGGATTGGTTAGTTCAGATACACACAAATAATGATAATTAAATAAATCAAATAAATAACAGATGAAATACTTCAGAGTTTTAAACATTTTACATCTGAGAAATTTGCTTTTGATAAATATCATTCTGGACAAAAATCCATACCAATATTTTTCAGAATAAACTTGAACCTATCTTCAGTAAGGGGTTTTGTGAAAATATCAGCCCATTGATGATCTCTATCAACAAAGGCTAAGTTTATAATACCCTTCTGAACATAGTCTCTGATGAAGTGATGTTAAATTTCTATATGTTTTGCCTTAGAGTGTAAAATGGGGTTTTTAGACAAACATATAGCAGAAGTATTATCACAGAATATAGAAATATTACTTTCAAAGATCTAATAGTCTTCTAGTTGACTTTTCATCCAGAGCATCTGCGTGCTACATCCAGCAGCAACAATATATTCTGCCTCTGTAGTTGATAGCGCAATTGTAGGTTGCTTCTTGCTGTACCAGGATATTAAATTTCTCTTTAGAAATTGACAACTTCCAGAAGTAAGTTTTCTTTCCACTCTGTCTCCAGCATAATCAGCATCACAGAATCCAACTAATTTAAAATCATCAGATTTTCTGTAACACAAACCCACATTAGAAGTACCTTTCAGATACCTTAGAATCCTCTTAACAGCTATTAAGTGTGATTCTCTAGGATCTGATTGGAATCTTACACACAAGCATACACTAAATAAAATATCCGGTCTAGAAGCAGTTAAGTAGAAAAGAGATCCTATCATACCTCTGTAGAGTTTCTGATCTACTTTCTTACTTACCTCTTCCTTACCAAGTGTACTTGTTGGATGCATGGGAGTCTTTGCCATCTTACTATCAGTCATGTTAAACTTCATCAGAAGCTCTTTAACATATTTGTTCTGATGAATGTAAGTGCAATCTGGAGTTTGGTTGACTTGAATTCCCAGAAAGAATCTCAATTCTCCCATCATGCTCATCTCAAATTCAGCCTGCATACATTGAGCAAACTCCTTTCTCAGCATAACATTGGTATATCTAAATATAATATCATCCACATATATTTGGCAAATTAACAGATCTTTCTTAAATGTTTTACAAAAGAGTGTTGTGTCCACTTTGCCTCTGATAAAATTTTTCTCCAGAAGAAAATTGCTTAATCTCTCATACCAAGCTCTGGGAGCTTGTTTTAAACCATAAAGAGATTTCTTTAGTTTAAAAACATGTTCTGGAAATTTTTCACTTTCAAAACCAGGAGGTTGGTGAACATAAACTTCTTCTTCTATAATTCCATTTATAAAGGCACTCTTAACATCCATCTGATATAGAGTGATGTTATTTTGTGCAGCAAAAGAAATGAGTAAACGAATAGACTCTAACCTGGCTACAAGAGCATAAGTCTCTGTATAATCACTTCCTTCTTGCTGGCTATAACCTTGAGCAACAAGCCTTGCTTTGTTTCTCTCAACTTCTCCTTTTTCATTTAACTTATTTCTGAAGACCCATTTAGTTCCAATTATGTTGAATCCTTTTGGTCTTGGAACCAAATCCCAAACATCATTTCTTGTGAACTGATTGAGCTCTTCTTGCATGGCAATTATCCAGTCATTGTCTTGCAGAGCTTCATCCACAAAAGTTGGTTCAATAACTGATACCAATCCAAATAATGACGCTTCAGATGATTTGAGGAAGGATCTTGTTCTTATGGGGTCATCCTTCTTTCCAAAGATCACATCCTCTGGGTGAGAGGCCTTGATTCTGGAAGATGATCCTCTAACAGTTGATTCTTCAGAAATGTTCAAGTTGTTCATTTGAGAAGCTAAATGAATTGCATTTGGCGTTGCTTCTGGTTCCTTCACTTGAGCTTTGTCTGCCTCTGAGCCTTTAGAGTCTGTGAGAATTACTTCTCTATCTGCAGAACTTTCAAACTGCTTTGGCTTTTCTATGCCAAGCTTATCATTAAATCTAACATGTATAGATTCCTCCACAATCTGTGTTTCAGTATTGTATACTCTGTAGCCTTTAGAGCGTTCAGAATAGCCAAGCATGAAACACTTATTTGCTTTAGAATCAAACTTGTTAAGATTCTCTTTAGTGTTCAACATATAACAAATACATCCAAAAGGATGAAAATATGAAATGTTGGGCTTTCTGTTCCTCCACAATTCATAAGGAGTCTTTTCCAGAAGAGGTCTTACAGACACTCTGTTTTGAATGTAACAAGCTGTGTTTATTGCTTCTGCCCAAAAATGCTTTGCCAGATTAGTCTCGTTGATCATGGTTCTGGCCATTTCTTGCAGAGTTCTATTTTTCCTCTCTACAACTCCATTCTGTTGTGGAGTTCTAGGACAGGAAAAATCATGAGCAATGCCATTTTCATTAAAATACTTTTTCAAAATATTTGTTTTCAAATTCACCACCATGATCACTTCTGACTTTAATAATTTTAAACTCTTTTTCATTCTGGACTTGTTTGCAGAAGTCAAAGAACACAAAATGTGACTCATCCTTGTGTTTTAGGAACTTTACCCATGTCCATCTGCTGTAGTCATCAACAATGACTAATCCATACTTCTTGCCTCTGATGGATGCAGTTTTCACTGGTCTAAACAGATCAATGTGAAGTAATTCTAATGGTCTTGAGGTTGAAACAACATTTTTAGATTTGAAAGAAGATTTTGAAAATTTTCATTTTTGACATGCTTCACAAAGAGCATTTGAGTTGAACTTCAACTTAGGAAGTCCTCTGACCAGATTGAGTTTATTAATCTGAGATATACGTCTCATATTAATATGTCCCAATCTTCTGTGCCAGACTCATTGCTCATCATTAACAGACAACACTATGCCAAAAAAGACCTTTAGCAGCGCTTTAAAGCGCTGCCAAAAGTGGCACTGCGAAAGGTAAAGGCAGTGCTTTTTTTATGGAAAAAGCACTGCTAAAGGCTTCCTTTAGCAACACTTTTAGCAACGCTTTGATAGCCATTTAGCAGCGCTTTTATAAGCGCTGCATATTCCCCCCAACCATCCCCCGCTTTAGCAGCGCTTTCACAAAGCGCTGTCTTAGAGCCCACCTTTAGCAGCGCTTTTACAAAGCGCTGCCATAGCCCCCCCTTTAGCAGCGCTTTTTAGAAGCGCTGTCTTAGACCCCCCCTTTCCAAACCTATAGCAGCGCTTTTGTAGCACAATGTTTGTGACCTTTAGCAGCGCTTTTTTGTAAAAGCGCTGTCTAATGTCCTAGATTTTAAAATTTTTTTTTTAAAAAATATTCACCCTGTTTTGTATATTTACCAACAACCTGCTTATATTACACAAACCTGCTTATAATTCAGGCCTTTATTTCAACACTTTGGCCTTATATATACAATTCAAAACTTTGGCCTTAAATATACAATTCAAAACTTTGGCCTTATATATACAATTCAAAACATTGGATACATTGTAACTCATCACTTTGTTCATAAACATTTTAATATACACATAAACCTATTTAAATATGTTACAACAAAATTCGATCCTCAGAATTACAACATCACAAATACATTCAATTTACATATAATTACAATTCTTCCAATTCGATAACTCTATACAATTCTCAACCCAAGAATAAATTGACACCATTCCTCTTTA
The DNA here is from genome assembly GCA_963859935.3 of Lathyrus sativus. Taxonomy (NCBI): domain Eukaryota; kingdom Viridiplantae; phylum Streptophyta; class Magnoliopsida; order Fabales; family Fabaceae; genus Lathyrus; species Lathyrus sativus. The sequence continues at coordinate 61,064,083 of OZ012741.1, forward strand.
ATTTCTTCCAATTTTGCTTTCGTCTAAGTAGCGCACTTGAATTCATCAAAATACTACATAATATAACAGAACATGCAAGATTTAATTTTAAAACTAATTACTCAGATGAAGTATCGGATAATTATCAAAATGAATCATATAACTTATATAATGAATTAATCCATACCATGACTGAAATCTCAAGTTGACCAGAAAGAATAATTTCCCTCATAAAGCGCAATACAAAATATCCATAGTCAATACCATTGCGCTGCCGAGGACACTGTAAATGGAAAAAACAAACGAACATTTATCAGGATATATAGTTTAAATAGTTTTATCAAGTAGAACCACTATAACAGTCAAACATGGGAAAATATACCTCCACTCTGATCTAGTTGATGTTGTTAGCCTTGCTTTTTGGCACCGTTGCATCTCTTTGTGCTCTGGATATTTGTATAACTCTAACATAATATAAACGCATATTTAGAACAATGTCACATAATAAATAAAGATATATAATTAAAGACAACATTATATCTCATCACTTACGTATCAACCATGTTCTTCAGATTTTCATATTTTGTTGTATCACCATCCAATGAATCTATATAATACACTATTTCTTTCCTCGGATTAATCGCGACCAACAACCAATGTCCACTATAAAATAAGACAACAGTTTAGACGGAAATATTATATAGAAAAGGAAAAATCGAACAATTATAATAAATGAATTTAGAATAAAATCTAACCCATGGCCAGTATTATATGGCAACAAGAACAACTTCTCCGTAGTCGCGCCCATAAATCTCTGCACTGTGTACTCTTTGACTGTATCTGGTGTCTGGTCTATTATCCGTGAGTTGACACAGCTAGTAGATAAGAATGCGAATACTGAAGTCAATTCATTCGGGACCAAAAACTTATCATACAAGAACCTAAAAGAACATAATCAACATTAGAATATTCAGTTAAACGAGCAAATTTTAAAATGTTCAATTATTTAATTAAAATGGATCGAAGTACCTGATGTATGAATGCATAACACCGACGCCCAATTCAGAATGGTTGAAAACCTGATCAAAATCCTCCTTAGCAATTGTTTCGGGATATTCAAAACCGAAAATACCTTCGTTCATATGTATTTGACGGATGCCACCCTCAGGCACATCTGATGTTCCCACATATGTTTCAAGGCACATCCTAAATCGAGGAACAAATGCTTTTCTGGGCACCTTGGAAGTTTCAGGAATCTTACCCTTGCTGACTTGTTGCGACTGCTGATCATGAACCTAAAAGTCATATATAAGTTCAGTAATTAATGTATAACAAGATAATCATGTAACTGTAGTAGTACTTGTTTCTTTGATGCAGCTGAATCGGTATCCCGCACAATAATTCTATCATCTTTTGATTTGGATTTTGTAGGAGTCTAAGATCATCATGTAAATAAGAAAATGTAAATGTAAGAATAACTTTCACGTATGGATCATAAAACATTTAAGTATTAAAAGGTTCAACCTACCTCATCATCTATGCAAATGACATTTGCCGGCCATGCCACATACGCTCCTATTGCATCTCCCACCACTATTGCGCCTGAAATATCATCTGGTATAGGCAACAACGCACCCCCTCTAACGCAATATCAATAGATACTTTCAAAAATCCAAAAGGGAGCGGTTTGTGGTGAAGTAAGTCTCCCAGAAAGTTATGCACCTTTCCCTTGCTAACCATTCGATGAGTAGGTGACGATAAATATAGCCGGCAAAGTGAAATGCCCTAAACAAATAATGATCAGTTAATGTGTCAATTAAGTAAACTGTGCTAAATTAATTTCAATGTAATATATATAATTACCTCTGGAAGCTTCTGCGGACAACCGATACTATCTTTGTCACTAGTAGCTTTACCCTCTAGAGCGCGTCTTTCCGACATGTATCTCTCCTTATCCTTCTGTAATTCATAGATTTGCGCTTTCAATTTCTCCAAAGTATCCATAACTTCTTTATTGGTTGGATTTTTTTTCTTTGGCTGCTTATACAGTTTGGATGGAGTGACACCAAATCCCTTACCCCTCACACGCCCAGAATACTCAGGAATATTCAGCACCTGGCTCAGTAAGCTCCTGCAATCATCGTCCTCAGCGGGAGTTATGGTCTGGATAGAGTCTCCTGAAATATAGATAAAAACATTTATAAATATATTATACACTTTTGATTAGTTACTGACAAAGATAACGGTGTACTTACACATTGTTCAAAGACTTGTTGAACTTCTTCCTGAACGACTCCATCTCGTCCCACACGGGCAGCCTTCCGTACAACATGGTCTGGAGGAGATGTCGCATCACTCTTCTCCTCTTCCAACTATGCATTAAGACGGATAATAAAGCATTATATCCTATTATATATACTTACTATTTTTTGTAAATATATCATATTAAAGCATTTATATGTACTTACTATTTTTTGTTCTAATCGTGCATATCCCAAACGACCCTTTCTCTATGGATATGCGGGATTTGATGCCCATTGACGATTTACACCACTAACAACCTGAAAAAACAAGTTTATCAGAACTCTTATGGAAGAAGTATATATACTATACATAGTTCATGATAAGTTGTACTTACTTCAAATTCTTTTGTTCTTCGCTTTGCAACAAACGTCTCCTATTCTTCCTCCGAAATCAAATCCGCGTACTTCATTGGACGCTCCGAGTCAACAAAGTTTCCTTCAGAATCTTTTAGAAACTTGTTTGTTAAAAACGCTCTAAATCCCCTCAAGTGTTTTCCGGCCAATTGAATACAATATTTTCTCCTACGATCTTCAATATTAAAAGATCTCTGCAAACAAACACACATACATATAACATGTTAGTATAATTAATTTAAAGACGTAACTGTCAACATAATTAAAAATAATCAAATATCATACCTGAATCTCGGTCCAAATCTTATCTTTAGCCGGTTGTAATGAAACAATTCTCCAATTATCGCAAGTAATCGGAACTTGCGAACGTACAAGTGCTCCGATGTAACTTGTTAGCAACGCACCGTTAGGCTCAACTAACTGATCTCTTTCATTCCAATGGACATCATACTTTACTCCTTTATCTCTCGCACGGATGATTTTTTTTCATAATTGTTATGCCTCTTTTAATATCACCTTCCACGTCTTTTGTTGTTTGTTTTCCATCATGTGATGTTTCCTCGTTGCTGGCCATAATATATATACCTGTAATTCAGAAAAACCAAAGTATCAAATGAATGACATGCAAATATGTAAATAACAAATATATACATAAGAAATGTGTAAATAAGAAAAACATGGTATAAATAAGAAATAATATGTTACAAGTACCTTTAACATCTCTTTCTTTTTTTCGTTGTAACGGGGTTTACTTGTCTCTTAACAACACAGACAGATGGATTGATCCAAATTCCCTCGTTATGATCATTTCTAATATATGATTCGTCCGCTCTAATATTCTCATCTGGATCATCTATAATACAAGATTCATTCTCAACATCAACATCCCTCTTTTCTCCAATGTTATCATCGATTACTTTGTTGGAAAAAAGAACTATAGACCATTTCGTACTTGTCGGATCAGTGACATAGAACACTTGTTTAGCTTGCGTGGCTAGAATAAAAGGCTCATCTTTGTACCCCACCTTATTAAGATCCACTTTCAAAAAACCTGATTTATCCATTTGTATGCCACTATTATTTTCAACCCACTTGCATCCAAAGATAGGAATCTGAAACTTCTCATAATCAAACACCCAAATGCGCTCGATAACCCCATAATACGAGGAAATATGCATTGCTTCGGCAAACACGGTGACACCACTATTTTGCATTGTACTTTTATCATCTTGTTCCTTGGTATAACATGTGTATCCATTAATTACGTATGCGCTATAAGAAAACACATGCAAACTTGGGCCATATGCTAAACATCTTAACCTTTGTGTTATTGAAGCGGGATCAGAATAAAACTTTGAAAAAATATGCTCCTTGAACCATGTTATAAAACTTCGATTGTGCTCACGTACTATCCAATTTTCATTTCTATTCAGATTTAAACCTCAGAGAACGTCCTTGTGCATTTCAACATACGGCTCAACCTCAATGTCATTGTACAGAACATACAAATGCACTTGCTCCCGTTCATCCCTTGAAATTGTCACAACTTTATTTCCAATTAACTGTTTACCTACTTGTCGCTTGCGCGAAAATAAGGTGCCGGCGTGACAGAAGAGTCGCCACCTTTCGTTATTTATCCCTCAGAGCGGGAAAGGAAACGATCGGAAAAACCTGACGAAAAGGGGTAAGACAAGGTCGTCGCAACCATTGTCTGGGTTCGGGAGTCGGTTACGCAAGGGGAAGGTATTAGCACCCCTCACGTCCGTCGTACTCGACGGGATCCTCGCTTGTTTGTTTACTTGGACGGGTTGGTTATAATCTATCTACCTATCAAGGCTGGCTGAAAAAGAAAAGAAAAATGACTCGGCAAAGCGTCGCACTTTATGCCTACGTATTCTCATCAGAGAATGAGAAATCAGAGTCAACGTAGTTCGGCTAACTACGGGGGAAGATGGGGAAGGTTGAAGGTTGCTCGCTAGGACGTCGCATCCTATGCCTACGTACTTTCATCTGGTATGAAAGACCAGAGCAAACGTAGTTCGGGAAACTACAGGAAAAATGGCTCAACTAGGAGGGAGACTATCAAGTCCTACTGTTATCATGCCATGGATTCATCCTATGGTTGAGGTTTGAACAGGGAACTCCTAGATGTTGTCATGCATAGGTTTCAACCTAAAAGTCTATCATCAAGTCCTCATCAGAGGAAATGAGAGTCCTAAGGGATCATATCAATGATACACCAAAACAGACAAAAGCATCAGCTTTAACAGTAAAATGCATGCAATGCAAGTGAGGGAGGAAATGTGTGTGGGGCTTCAGCCTCCACAAGCTCGTCTCGACCTTAAGCCAGTCATGAAATAACAGTAATCATACTGAAGATAAACAACATGCTATCAAGCAATGAATCAGATAAAGGAAATGAAGTGCCAACAGGCAAACAAAACACACATGCTTGAGAAAGAATCGTCTACTCTCTAATCCTAACCCTAATCACAGAATCTGAACAAATCTAAGCACTAAAGCAAGACCCTAACAAGAGAATTCAATTCCAGTCTTCAAGCTTCAGAACAAGCTTACCAAAGAAAGGGAGCTAAGCAAGCAGGCTCATAGTGTCTTCCTCAGGAAAGCACTAGGAGGTGTATACTCAGGAGTCATACCCTATGTGGCTCAACCACTGTGATCAGTTTATATTCCTCCTCAGGAGAAACTAAACTCACAAGCAGGCTCCAACATCACTGGATATTTAGGAAATCCTATCTGAACTAGTGGAACTAAATGAACAGACTCATAGGACCTTCCTCAGGAAAGTACTAAGAGGCTTCCACTTAGGAGTTGTATCCTATGTGGCTCAACAACTGTGATCAGTTTACATTCCTCCTCAGGAGAAATTAAACTCACAAGTTGGCTCCAACATCATTGGATACTTGAGAAATCCTAGATAAACTAATGGAACTAAGTGAATAGACCCATAGGACCTTCCTCAGGAAAGTACTAGGAGGCTTCCACTTAGGAGTTGTATCCCATGTGGCTCAACAACATGTGATCAGTTTACATTCCTCCTCAGGAGAAATTAAACTCACAAGTTGGCTCCAACATCATTGGATACTTAAGAAATAGGTGAGAAGAAAGAATGAAAGTCAGTCATAGTGCCTTCCTCAGGAAAGTACCATGAACTTCCTTCAAACTTCAGGATCTCAAACCTCACAGACAGGGAACAAGCCAAGCTCTGGGTCTCTGAGTCTTGATCTACAATCTTCACTTCATGATGCTCTCCATCAAGATCTTCAAGGCAACACAAGCCCCTCAGCAAATTCCTCACAACAATCCCCAGATATGAACAGATACCCACAGGGGGGACAAAATCAACAGGCAACTTCAGAAAATACCTAAAAATACTAAACTAATGGGGAAAAATCTAACAATTACTCACAAGGGTCCTCAACACCTACTCATAACATCTACATAGGCCTCTACCTAAAAATCAAGACAAAACTCAATCAAAGAAAGAAATTCATCACCTAAACACAATTTAAACCCTAATTAGGATACCCTACATCTACCCTAATTAAACTAATCAAAATTTAATTCTAAATTTCTAGAAAAAATCCTATGGGGAACTATGATTCATCATCTAATTGCACAAAAAAGAATGGATTAAAAACCCTAAGGGAAGGTCCTAAAATAATTCCTACAAAATCATGCATCAACTAAAATAAGGAAAATACACTATGTTAAAGAAAATATCATTAAAAATTCCACATTAAAAATAAAATTCCATTTTTATTTTTATAATTTTCTACACAAAATCATCTAATCATAGAAAAAAGAAGAATTAAAAAATCATTTTTTATCAATTATTTATGAATTAATCAAAACAAAAAAAAATAAAAGAAGAAAATAAAAGAAATAAATCAAATAAAGGGAGGGGGGTATGAACAGCAACTCACGCTAGTTAAAATCATATGGGCCAAAAAAAAGGGGGGGCGAATAGAAAGCTGAGCCCAAGCACGGTTTAAATGAAATGCCGCGTTTCAATTATTCTTTGAATTTCCCTCCATCTCTCAGACTAACTCACGGCCGTTGGATCAACATAATGAGTCAAATATAGAGACTGATCTAAGGGACCTCCTTCATCGTCCCAAATGAAACCTAGGGTTTTCAGAACCCTCCTCCCATGCACCAAGATTCAAGCTCCTCTATCTCTCTGCTCAGGCCATGGTTCGACACGATTCAAAAATGAAAAATGCTCTACTACTCAAGCTCTACAAGGCTGTGGTCTTAGTTTGTCTTGAAGCTCACCATTTTACTCAAACCGATAGCCACAAGTTCTGTCCACCATGGAAATGCACTGCAACCTATCCTCAAGAACCTCAACCTAACCTATACTAATCTAAACTACACTTCACGTGGATCATTCTTCACTAACAACCCAAGATTATCGCGTCCTAATCTAAGAGTTATATGCCATCAAAGTTCAACTGCCCTGATATGGATCACCATCAATGGCTCTAACAGATTGCATACATGCTCATCTACCTAGACCTAACATTTCTACCCTAAAGAAACATGCTAACAAGCCATAAATACAGGTGAAAGAATCAAGTTGCAAACCTGAATTCTTGGAGAAAACAGTTATGGATTCTTGCACTTCAAGCTTGGCCAATCTTCAAGAGTGATCCCTAAGTGATGTTGAGGCTACTGTATGCAACAAAACTGAAGAAGAAAGCTTGTATTCTTGACTGCAACCTTGATGCTCAATCTTGAGTTTGTAATACCAACTCTTCATGCAGCCATGGATGGACCTTGGAGAAGGCTCTCTCACACTCACAATGCTCCAATGATTGAGGAAGACTCCAAACTTTGAACAGGAAGGGATTGTAATGGAGAGTTTCTCACTTGCTTGAAATGGAAGTAATCTCTCAAATCTCTCTATTCTCCTTCTTAATGCACCAACCTCTTACCCTCATGATCACTTCTCCTTATATATACATGAATGGAAAAATCTAGAAGATTCTAACTTGATCCAAGGAAGTTCTAGGAGTTTCATGAAATTCTCCTATTATGGTATTTTGGGATCTCATGATATATCACCTCTAACCAACTTACACACCTTTTAAAATCTCATCACATGATAATATGGAATGGTAAGGAAGCTCACATGCCTTGTAATTACCTTGTGTTAAGTTTTCCAACATTGCCTTCTTTTTCAAGTAACAACTTTTCAAAGCATCACCCATTTTAAAGCTCCAAATCAAAATTCTAGCTAAACCAATGTTCTCAAAATGGTTTTTCCAATCAAAATGATATATTGGATGACCTATTTTGGATTTGTGGATCTTCCAAATCACTTTTCAATTTCAACTTTTCAAGTTTATAAGCCATTTTTAGTTCATTTTTGACCAATCATGTAATCTCATGCTATGAGCTTTTCCAACAATTTGTGACCTTCTTTCTAGACTTAAAATCACATTTTGAGCAACTTTCATGTTTTGAGTTTTTCCATTTGAGGCTTGGAAATAGGAGTTTTAGGCATTGGATAAAATGACCTATAACTGACAAATGACCAAAATACCCCTGTCTTGTTCAAACCATAAGTGGAGTTCCACAAATCCAATCAAGGACTTCTACCACTCAAATTAAAGCTAAGAAGATCCTCTTCAACATTCATGTTGACCAAGAAGTCATAGGAGTCCTCCTACTAGGGCAAAAGTTGTCTGCAAGTTGGGTGACTTTCAAGGACCCAGATTCACATACCTCTGCTGACCTGTAATTTTCCCAAACCATAACTTGAGCTCTGTAACTCCTATCAAGGACTTACACCACTCAAATTAAATCTAAGAACAAGCTCTACAACATTCATGTTGTGGGGGAGATGAGATATCAATCACATCTAGAGCTAGAACTGCCTGGAAGATAGGGATCAAATTAGGGTTTTCTCACTGACAATCCTCAGAAACCCTAACTCAAAACTTCTCAAACTCCTCAATCATGATGAGTTGGTCTAGGAATCATCTTTATAACATCTCTATACATCATTCCATGATATCATGGCCCTTGGATTAGGTCTCAACCTTCTCCAAATCTTCAGCTGATCTAGGGTTGACCCAGTCAAAACCCTAATTCTACCATTCATGGTTGAATCTCCTGAATTCTTGCATAATGACCTCTCTGGGCTTCATGATGGCTATCAAGACATCTCATAGGCTTTCCCAAAACATCAAGTTCATTCTCAAAGTCTCAGACTTATCTGAGGGGCACCCACAACTCTCAAGCTATGAAGCACACAACCCTGGTTTCAAACCACTCCTCTGAGGGTCTCTTGAACTTTCTGATGAATATATCAACTTTCAAACACTCAATGAATAAATAATTGTTGGTCAAATTTTGGGGTGCAACAGCTGCCCCTATTCAAACGGCTTGAACCTGACTGGGTGAGAAGCGAACGGCCCTCAACCAATCAAGGTACGAGACGGTTGAATATCGGTAAACCCGAAAATTTGCCAACTGCACGAGCACACAGTACTCTGCGGGGAACAAATCTTTGAATACTGCAACACTAGCTGCTCAATAACTAGCTGGAGAAATATCGACCTGACATCGCCGTCGGTTATCCACGTTAACTTCTTCTGACATTGCCTTCAGACAACCAAAACACGGGGAAACAAACAACCAACATCGCCGCCGGAGAACTAAATCTGATATCGCCGTCGGACAATCAAAATACCCAACCTCACTGCTGGACAACTATATCACTGAACAATTCTGACCTGGGGTTCACCCCTGGTAAATGGAACAAAGGTACACTTGCGTATTTGGAGCTACTCTGCTGGGGATGAGAGACTCAACCGAGCACACTCTGATCTGGGGTTCACCCTCAGAACCATAACAAACATCGGAATACTGCTGCACACTGCCCGCCGTAGAACTTCAACATTAAAGATATATGAAACCCTGGCCCCTGGCCATTCCCAGCTTCAGCTAGAAAAATCTTCAAGTATTCCTGAATATGAATGAAACCCTGGCCTCTGGCCACTCCAGATCCGCTGGAGAATCTTCAAGTACTTCTGAAGATAGATGAAACCCTGGCCGTCGGCTATTCCAGCTTCAGCTAGAAACAACATCCTTGGCCTTCAAGGATGTAAACTTTGCCCGTCGGCAACTCTGCAGGAGGCATCTTCGACTTCAGTCTAAAGAAATGGTCCTTGGCCTTCAAGGATACATGGATATGCCTTCAGGCAACTCCGCCTCTGCTATAGAGCATCCGTGACTTCAGTCAGGGATATATTTCGGCCTTCAGTCCGAAAAATGAATCCTAGGTCATTCATGACCTTGGGGATAACCTTGCCTTCAGGCACCTTCGCTTCAGCTTGGGAAATCTATGACTTCAGTCAGAGAAATGGTATCCTGAGCCATTCATGACTCTACGGGGATTCAAACACTTTGCCTTCAGGCAAAACTCCGCTTCAGCTGGAGAAACCATCTTCGACTTCAGTCAGAAGAAAAACTATCCACTTGATCGCAATCAATCATCTTCTCAGGACAACTGACTTGGTCTTCAGACTCACACAAATCACTCTGTTGTATCTACAACCTCTGGAACCTTATCTTCATCCACCCGTTGATTCTTCAACACGGAAATCTGGACTCACCGGAACCTTCTGATATCGCCTTCGGGCGCTTTACGAAATCCATCTTCAGATTAGATATCATTGTTGGAGCAGACATATCATGCTGCTGAGGACTTCAAGAATCAACTTGAACAAACAGATCCGTCGGGCATCTTCAAGAATCGTCCTGAACTAATAACCTGTCTGGAGCAAACATTCTGTTGGGAATTCCAGGAATCTTCCTGGGCAACTCTTGCTGGAGGCGCTATTGGGGAGCTCAAGTATCATACTAGGCGAACCACTCGGGAAGCTGTACTGAGGTCTTAAGAATCGTCTTAAGCAAACGGCCCTGCTGAGGGACTTGAGAATCATCTCGAACCGAAGACTTCGCTGGGGATCTCAAAAAATCATCTTGAGCGAGCGACTGCGGGGATCACACCGGGGTCTTTAGAATCATCTAAGAAAACAACCTTGCTGGGGAGAACATCAAGAATCGTCCTGAGCAATCGGTCTTTCGGTAGTACACCTGTACAATAAGGATGATGATGACTTAGGTCATGCTTATGATGCGTATGCTTCTGCGCTACGCCCCACACGGTAGGAATGATGCGCATTTATGCTAAATGCCATGCAATCCTGCATAATTCTATGCAGCGTTTAAATGCTATGCAGTCATGCACAATGCTATGCAATGTTAAATGCTATGCAGTCATGCACAATGATGCGATCCCATCAGCAACATAAATGCCGAAGGGGGGACATCCTCCTGTCAAGGAGAAAGAACCACTCAGGTAGAGGAATCATCCTGCTGAGGAGAACGTGAACACGCCAATATCAATCAGCCTTCGTCTGGGGAATTGATCTTCCGCGAACTGCTGCAGGGGAACAACTTCAGCTGACTGCTGCAGGGGACGAAGCTCTACGAGAACTTGGATCTGCTGATATCAATCGCGAGAATGAACTGCGCGGCCGTCTCGGCTACTCTTCTGGGGATGACCACCCTGTGGGGAACCAACTTCAGCTGCTCAACACTCCACTGGGGAAAAACCAATCATGATCTGATCAACTTCCAAGGATTCGGATCTCTTGGACATCTGCAAACTCGGCTGAGGGAGGAGAAATCATTCTGCTTCGATGGAGAGAGTGCGACTCTGGGGAAACACAGCATTAGCTGCCCCACGCTCTGCTGGGGAAAATTGATCATGATCTGATCAACTTCTAAGGATTCTTCTTTTCTGCGGACTCAGCCGGGGATAGAAATCATTCTACTTCACTGGAGAGTGCGACTCTGATGGGGAAACTCAATTTCGCCGGGGAAGAAAGAATCATCTGACTTCGGGGGAGAGTACAACTCTGCAAGGGAATACAACATCAGTTGTTCCAACACTCTACTGGGGAAGAGGGAACCATCCATCTTCAGGAGAGAGCATGACTCTGGTGAGGAAACCTAATTCCGCTGGAGACTTTAGTCTGGCATCATCAGGTACTGCATACTTCGGCATACGAACAGCCTCCTGCGAAACCTGCACTTGTGACCCGGTGCGGGGGGGGAAAATCCTGCTTCAGTGACTTTACTGGGGAAAACACGAGCTTCGGCACCCGAACACTTCTATGAACTCTGCACTGGTGACCCGGTGCTGGGGATAATCATCATGCTTCGGTGCTTGGCTCAGCTGATGAGGCGACGCTCCTTCAGGATGCGTCTGATTGGGGAAGAGAATCACCTCTACCTGGGGAAGACATATCAATGCTCACTATCTTGCGTTCATATTCTGCGGAGGAGAGACTACTGAACTCTGCTGGGGAAGGAGGACTCATCCTGCCTCGGGGATACGCACGGCACATCTTCTGGCGAGGTGCTACACCTGCAACAACACAAACAAACAGACAAGATACCCTCCTCAAAGGGGCCTATTCAGGTTATTATCTCGTGACAATGTTCAGTTAGTTAATTGTTTCAACAATCAATGGGCTTAGGCCCGTAAGTTTATGTATGCGCATTTTATCAAAAAACACATCGGCGTTCTCATTCGCAAACAAAACAGATAAATGCTAAACAGACAAGTAGGATTGCTGAATAATGTGCATTTTATTGATGATGAACCCCTGAATGGGCAAAAATGTTTTACAACAGAGGCAAGCTCCTGGAATGAGGAAGCCGCGCGAAAAGAAAACATAAATATACATCAGTATATACAAATGTCGGCAATCGAGGCGTAGACGAACACCATGAGTTGATCCCTCTAAGACCCACTCGACTTCGATACTTCTCCGATGCTTCAGCTTTGGAAGGGATTGGTTCAGATAAACGGCCCTCAGGTCTTCTGAACCACTAAACAATGAAAGTCCATACGCGGAACGCAGTCATTTGCTTATCCAAATCCCTAACTTTTGCGTGAACCGCCCTTCACGGGTTTTCAGCTCACCGGGATACCCTTTTTTGCCGAAGCCGCCCAGTGTAGGTTTTCGACTTCGCGGGTGTACATTTTTTCAATATATCCCTAATTTTTGCCCGAACCTTTTATTTTGTTTTTGGTTCGCCGGGATGCCCCTTTTTTGCCTGGACTCTTTCTTTTTTGTCCAGCGGGTCTCTTTCAAGCAAAGTATTTTTTAACTGCGTCCGCGTTCACCGGGGATGCAAAATCTTCACCATCCATCGTGGATAACAACAAAGCTCCTCCCGAGAAGACCTTGCTGACGACATACGGCCCTTCGTAATTCGGAGTCCACTTGCCCCGGTGATCGGAGTGTGGCGGAAGAATCTTCTTCAGGACGAGATCACCCGTCTGAAAGCTTCTGGGACGCACCTTCTTATCATAAGCTTTCTTCATTCGGCTTTGGTACAGGCGACCAAATGCAATCGATGCTAACCTCTTCTCGTCCATCAGGCTGAGCTGGTTCAAGCGGCTCGTAATCCATTCTGCCTCATCGAGTTTCACATCAACCAAAACTCGCAAAGAGGGAATCTCCACTTCTAGCGGTAGGACAGCTTCCATACCGTACACCAAGGAGAAAGGAGTTGCCCCGGTCGACGTACGCACCGTGGTACGATAACCGTGCAAGGCAAACGGCAGCATCTCGTGCCAATCTTTGTACGTCACAACCATCTTCTGAACAATCTTCTTGATGTTCTTATTGGCCGCTTCAACAGCGCCATTCATCTTCGGCCGGTAGGGAGATGAGTTGTGGTGTTCGATCTTGAAGCTCTGGCACAGCTCCTTCATCATCTTATTATTCAAATTAGAACCATTATCAGTAATGATCCGCTCGGGAATTCCATAGCGACAGATGATGTCCCTCTTTATGAATTTAGCAACCACCTGCTTGGTCACATTAGCGTACGAGGCTGCCTCCACCCACTTGGTGAAGTAGTCGATAGCTACCAGAATAAAACGATGACCATTGGATGCAGTGGGCTCGATCTTGCCTATCATGTCGATGCCCCACATGGAGAACGGCCAAGGGGAGGACATGACATTTAATGGGCACGGCGGCACATGAACTTTATCAGCATAAATCTGGCACTTATGACATTTCTTCGCGAATCTGAAGCAATCCGACTCCATAGTCAACCAGTAATATCCTGCTCTCAGGATCTTTCTCGTCATGGCATGCCCGCCGGCGTGCGTACCAAATGTGCCCTCATGGACTTCTTCCATGAGCATACTTGCCTCTTTCTCATCTACACATCTGAGTAGCACGAGATCGTGGTTTCTCTTATACAACACTCCATCAGGGTTGAGGTAAAAGTTTCCAGATAGCCTCCTCAGAGTCTTCTTATCCTGGGTTGACGCACCCGCAGGATACTCCTTGGTCATAAGGAAGGTCTGGATGTCGTGGAACCATGGCTTGCGGTCAGTGGCATCCTCGATTGCGAACACATATGCTGGTCTGTCAAGACGCGAAAGAACAATGCTTGGAGCTTCATTCCAAAGATTGACCTTATACATTGAAGCCAACGTGGCTAAAGCATCAGCCATTTGATTTTCAGCCCGGGGTATATGATGAAGTTCTACTCGGTCGAAGAACGGAAGCAGCCTCCTGGCATAATTCATGTACGGCACTAAATTCGCTTGACGAGTTTCCCACTCCTCTTTGATCTGATTGATTACAAGCGCAGAGTCACCGTATATGTCTAGATTCTTGATTCTCAAATCAATTGCCTCTTCTAGACCCATAATACACGCTTCGTACTCGGCTTCGTTGTTGGTAACTGAAAACGTCAGTCTTGCAGTAAACGGGATATGGGATCCGTGAGGAGTCGTGATGATAGCCCCGATACCACTTCCATAGGACTTAACCGCTCCGTCGAATATCAACTTCCACTGAGACTTCCTATCTGGCCCCTCATCGGGCAATGGCTCATCACAATCCTTCGCTTTGAGAAACATAATGTCCTCGTCAGGGAATTCGAACTTCATCGGCTGGTAGTCTTTGATCGGCTGTTCGGCAAGGTAATCAGACAATACGCTTCCCTTGATGGCTTTCTGAGAGACGTGCTGAATATCATATTCCGTTAACACCATCTGCCATCTGGAAATCCTGCCCGAAAGAGCCTGCTTCTCGAAGACGTACTTGATCGGATCCATCTTCGAAATGAGCATAGTGGTGTGATTGAGCATATACTGTCGTAGACGTTTGGCAGCCCAAGCTAATGCACAACACGTCTTCTCCAGCATTGAGTATCGAGATTCACACTCAGTGAACTTTTTACTCAAATAATAAATGGCATGCTCCTTTCTGCCCGTCTCGTCGTGCTGACCGAGAACACACCCCATACTATTCTCCAGAACTGTCAAGTACATGATTAATGGCCGTCCAGCCACTGGGGGTATCAAGATTGGAGGTTCTTGAAGATACTGCTTTATCTTATCGAATGCCTTCTGGCAATCCTCATTCCAAGTAATCGCCTGATTTTTCTTTAACAACTTGAACATCGGTTCACAAGTGGCCGTGAGCTGAGAGATAAACCTTGCAATGTAGTTTATTCGGCCCAAGAAACCACGAACTTCTTTTTCTGTTTTCGGCGCTGGCATTTCTTGGATAGCTTTTATCTTCGCAGGATCAACTTCGATACCTCGTTCACTAACGATAAACCCCAATAACTTTCCGGACCGCACCCCGAAAGTGCACTTGTTAGGATTCAGCCTCAGCTTGAACTTCCTAAGCCTTTCAAACAGCTTCAGCAAATTGACCAGATGCTCCTCCTCCGTTTGGGACTTTGCAATCATGTCATCAACATAGACCTCGATCTCATGATGAATCATATCATGAAACAAAGTTACCATTGCTCGCTGGTAAGTGGCCCCTGCGTTCTTCAGACCGAAGGGCATTACCTTGTAGCAAAATGTGCCCCAGGGGGTAATAAACGTCGTTTTCTCCATGTCCTCCGGCGCCATCTTAATCTGATTGTAACCGGAGAAGCCATCCATGAACGAAAACACGGAAAACTGGGCTGTATTGTCGACCAACACATCGATATGAGGCAACGGGAAATCATCCTTAGGGCTCGCCCTATTCAAATCCCGATAATCGACGCACATGCGTACCTTACCGTCCTTCTTCGGTACAGGCACTATGTTGGCGACCCACGGAGGGTAGGTGGTAACGGCTAGAAATCCTGCGTCCAACTGCTTCTGGACCTCTTCTTTGATTTTTACAGCCATGTCTGGTCTCGTCCTCCTGAGCTTCTGCTTGACCGGAGGGCAATCTTCTCGCAATGGCAAACGATGAACCACGATATCAGTGTCAAGTCCGGGCATATCCTCATATGACCAAGCAAAGACGTCACTATACTCTCGAAGCATCTCGACCAGTCTATGCTTGACATCATTCTGCAGCGCAGCCCCAATTCTGACATTCCTGATAAGCTCCTCAGAACCCAGATTTATGATCTCAATATCCTCCTCATGAGGCAGAATAACCTTCTCCTCTTGTCTCAACAAGCGGGCCAATTCTTCCGGAAGGTCTTCGTCTTCATCAATCTCATCCTCGGCTTGATAGATCGGGCAATCAAAGTCGTAGTGAGCCGTAGAGGGTCCAGAGTCGATGTCATCTGTTACGTGGATCCTGCAATAACAAGGGTTAAGTTTAAAGCAAGAATATGCAGGTTAGTACGAACCTCGTTGCCATTTTGCTGTTTTTCAAAACAAACATAAAATATGAATAACAGAGAACACAACATTTGATTACGAAGAAAACGCCTTTTTATTTATTAACAAAATGCATACACATAATCCAACAAGGCCCTGACAGTAAAACCACTATGCCCCGGGCAGGACATAGGGTTGTACAAAGATTGTAAAAAGCAAATCATTACTCTTCACTTGTCAGCTCGATAATCTCCTTGATGGTCCAATTGTGAAGGCGCTCGCCTGGCTTGCTCGGTTGAATCCAGGCGTCAAGATCACAATCACTGTCCCCGTTGTCCTCCGACGTAGCGTTGATACTCTCGAAAATTACTCCCCCCTTGGTGAATAGGATCGGCCCTTTCCCACGAGACGAGCTGCCAGAAGAAGACGAAGCTTCAGCTTCAGGAGAATATCCCAATCCAAACCTATCCTGTTTGATTGGTATATCCAAAACATGCCCCCAGCCTGGGGTGGAACCAGCCTCGACAACAGCCCGAGCTTCCTTAAATGAGGAGAGGTTCAACTCTTGCTTCTCTGCAACAACGGGAGCTACCTCCTTCACCCTGACGGTTTCAAAAGCCTGGCAAAGAGTCTCATGGATCTCACCATCCATTTCGACATACTTAAAGGACGACAGGTGGCTTACCATGATGTCCTCCTCTCCACAGACTGTCACTATGTTGCCCCCAACAGCATATTTAAGCTTCTGATGCAGCGTGGACGTTACGGCACCAGCAGAATGGATCCACGGCCGACCTAAGAGGCAACTATAGGCGGGCATGATATCCATAATATAGAAAACCGCATTAAACGTCTCTGGTCCAACTTGAATTGGCAGGGTCAATTCTCCGAAGACGTGGCGCTTGGTTCCGTCAAAGGCCTTCACGACCAGATCACTGGGCGTGCACAGCAGTCCACGGGTATCCAACTTCATCAGTGCCTTCTTCGGAAGCACGTTAAGCGAGGAACCCGTATCCACGAGGACATGTGACATAATCGTGTCTCTGCACTCTATCGAGATGTGCAAGGCGCTGTTGTGATCTCTTCCCTTGGGAGTCAGCTCCAGATCTGTAAATCCCAGCCCATTACCAGCATTAACATGGGCTACTACTTCCTCGAGTTGATTAACTGATATCTCCTGCGGCACGTATGCAGCATTCAATACTTTCAGCAACGCGTTGCGGTGCGCTTCAGAACACAGCAACAGGTTAAGAATCGAGATCTTCGACGGAGTCTGGTGAAGATGATCTACAATCTTGTAGTCACTTTTCCTGATTAGTCGCATGAACTCTTCAGCATCTTTAACCAATAAGTCTTTCTCTGCCCCTGCAGGGACCTCCTCAACAGCTTTACCCTTACCTTTATCCATAGCGTCAGCCCGGACCACTTTCTCTGCTGCGCCCTCCGCCGGTGCGAATACTCTTCCGCTCCTGGTGATACCACTGACTTCAGTAAGATTTTGTGCAGTCGATCCGGATGACTCGAGCTCTATCTTCTGACCGTTACAATACACTTCGGCGCCGTAATGCCATGGGACGGCATTAGTGCTCTCGAATGGGATCGGTCCGGCCCTGGTGATGGTAATAGTAGGCGGACGAGGTGCAGAAATAGTGATAGGGTGGCGAGGAATGGTAATAGTAGCAACTTCGTCCGCCTGCTTCAGCACGACTTCCCCTGACGCATTCTCAACGCTTCGACTGAACTGCAAAATACCCTCGGTCATCAGACTTTGGATACCTTCGATCAACTGCTCACACCCATCAGGAAGTGCAGCACATGCCATACAAAACTCTCCACATCCAGGAAAGAAGCCTTTCTTCAGCAACTTGGCCTTGACAAAACTCAACGGCGTCTTCAGATCTTTGACATCAGTCAGCAAGTCTGAATTCTCTTTAGCGATAACAGCATTTACTCCGCCTCCCCTATGATGAGGCATGGGATTCTTGGTGACGTTGGGCACGCTGTCAGAAAAGTTGATAACCTTGGCGTCGACCAAGTCCTGGACTTTGTGCTTAAAAGCTTTACAATTCTCAACTGTATGGCCAGGTGCCCCCGAATGAAATTCACAAGTAGCATTAGCATCGTACCCTGGTGGTGGTGCCCCTGTCAAGGGAGCCAACGTCCTCTTTTGGACTAATTGGAGCTGAAGCAACGTCTGCAGAAGCTGTGCATATGACATAGGAGGAGTTTCCAAATGACGGTTTGCGAGGGGACCCCGATTCTTATATCCCGGATTATTCTGTTGCTGGGGCTGCTGCTGCGGCTGCGGGGGAGCAGCTGGGATGTTTATGCTAGCGATCTGGGACTGAGGGCCCTTGCCCTTTCTCCTAGCATTAGTGACAGCACTGGCATCTCCCTCTCGGCGCTTGCCAGTATAGGGTTTCTTGCTAGCTCCTCTAGATGAGGATGATTCGCCCTGAATCTTTCCGATCTTTATACCATTTTCAACATGCTCGCCCAAAGTGATAAGAGCCGAGAACGTTCCGGACATGCCACTGATCAGCTTCTCATAATAGACTCCGGGAAGGGTAGCCACGAACAGTTGTACCAACTCACGCTCAACCATCGGCGGTTGAACCCGAGCAGCCAATTCACGCCACCGCTGGGCGTACTCTTTGAAGCTTTCATTGCTCCGCTGCGAGAGATTCTGAAGCTGAACTCGGTTGGGAGCCAAGTCGCTATTATATTGATAGTGGAGGACAAACGCTTCAGCGAGATCTTTCCACGTGCGCACAGCAGCGGGCTCCAAACCCATATACCATTCGAGCGATGGACCAGAAAGACTATCCTGAAAGAAGTGCATCAGCAGCTTCTCATCGTCAGAATAAGCGGACATCTTTCTGTAATAAGATCGGAGGTGAACACGGGGACAAGTAGTGCCCCTATACTTCTCAAAGATAGGCACCTTGAACTTGTGAGGTACTTTAAAGTCAGCAATCAACCCGAGTTTGGACATGTCAACGCCCAATGTGTTCTGATTTTCTATGTCTCTCATTTTATCTTCCAGCGCCTTGAACCTGAGTCGGGCTTCAGCAGTCAACTCAGCCTCTGCACCTCTCTGAGAGAAAATGTCATCCTGATGGTCCTCCAGCCACGGTTGAGGCACCACCATATTTCCTGCACCAACATTGCCGTTGACCGGCCCCACGGTAACATTGGCTCCCAAACCACCATTGACGGCGCCCGCCGCACTAAGTCCGAGATTAGTCATAAGATTGCCGTTAGCACTACCGTTGCCCCCGGCAGCAGGAACAACGTTCTGTGGAGTATCCCCTTGAGGAGGAGTGGGTACGGCCCCGCCATGAAGTATTCCATTACTGTCAACCCTGGAGATGAGAGGTTGAACCAAAGTACGAAGCTGTTCCTGCCCATTCGCCACTACTTGCATCAGCTCCATAAAACGATCCATCCTTTCACGAAGCTCCTGAACATCTGACTGTACCTGGTCCATGATTCTCGTTTGATTGGCGCGAGTTGAGTAGCGGTGGATGAATCTTTGATCAATCCTGGAGATCGAAAGCAGCTCGGAACCTGAGTACCTGTAAAACCTGTCAAGATCAAAGGTTAGGAAAAGGTAACAGAATGTATGTCATGCAAGAATGCTTTATGCAGATGCATGCGTGGGTCTGTGTGCTTGAGAGATTTCCCCCGATCCTGGCATCTGCTGACAATAATAAGGAGAGGAATCTGGGCCCAATCATGGAAACAGCAACCTCACATAGCAATAGTCAGATTCGACACATCAAGGACCGAGAACTCGTACGCAACAATCTTTCTGAGAACGGCTGCAGTAACACAATAAGAGGCGAGAGATCCTGGATCGGGGAAATGGTATCTGTCACAGACACACGCTAATGGAATGATTATGCAAGCTAATGCAAAATGCAGGCATGCAACAATATATCCGGGTGGCTGCTGTGGAGATTCGATGTCAACAGTCACTGATGAGAAGGAAACCCCGGTGTAAAACCACTGATCTGATCTGTTGAATAACCATCTGGTAGGATCGAGATCAAAATTCTGCTTTGACAAGAACGAAGGCCTGATAATAAAGACCCCGGATGCAAGATCAAGGAATATCTGTTGACGAAGTCTTCGGACCCCAAATCACAAATCTGCCCTCTCAAGAACAAATACACAGCTGCTGATGAGATCTTCAAACCCCACTCAAAATCTGCCCTATCAAGAACAAATAACATCTGCCGATGAGATCTTCAGACCTCACTCAAAATCTGCTCCGTCCAGAACAAACCTCTAATGATAATACACTGATCAAAGCCTGCTCTATCAAGAACAGACAAACACCCGATGATAAGATCCTCTGATCAAACCCTTGCTCTATCAAGAACATATCTGTCACTGAGAACCCAACATAACTGATTCACTGTCAAGAAAACCAGGTAGTCTGGAGGTCAAAGTTTCCTGCAATATCCCAACCCCACTCACAGGTATGATGGACCTAATCCACGGACAAAGGTACGGCATCCTATGCGGTCGTCAGCGTCACAGACTTTCATGAGTGACAATACGATTCCCAGAAGGGGTGGCATCGTCAAGTCATGAAGAGGCCTCTCTTAGCTGACTTCCAAATGATCGGTCCCCAGAGTCGACAATCCTCACGTCTGGACTCCCCTCAGATCCTCAGGACCGGAAAGGAGCACCTCTGCAAGAATCTCGTCTGAGCGTAGATTTTCGTAGGGAACTGTGCCTGCTCAGCAGACAGGTTCGTCTACTACTTCTCCGCAACTATATCTAGGTGTGTACTCAAAGCCCAGGTCCGACTTTTCACTCACAGTAACATCCCTCTCCCACGGCAGCACAGATAATCATATCAAACTGGAAATAAAATGCGGGAAATAAAATGCGGGAAGTAAAGATGCGATAAATAAACGCAACCCAACAAGCAAACACACAAACGATAGGATTGACTCGCGTAGGGGATGGGAAACGGTCCCAGCATAAGGGATGGGAAAAGTCCCTAGATGCTATAGTCCCCAGCAGAGTCGCCAGCTGTCGCTTGCGCGAAAATAAGGTGCCGGCGTGACAGAAGAGTCGCCACCTTTCGTTATTTATCCCTCAGAGCGGGAAAGGAAACGATCGGAAAAACCTGACGAAAAGGGGTAAGACAAGGTCGTCGCAACCATTGTCTGGGTTCGGGAGTCGGTTACGCAAGGGGAAGGTATTAGCACCCCTCACGTCCGTCGTACTCGACGGGATCCTCGCTTGTTTGTTTACTTGGACGGGTTGGTTATAATCTATCTACCTATCAAGGCTGGCAGAAAAAGAAAAGAAAAATGACTCGGCAAAGCGTCGCACTTTATGCCTACGTATTCTCATCAGAGAATGAGAAATCAGAGTCAACGTAGTTTGGCTAACTACGGGGGAAGATGGGGAAGGTTGAAGGTTGCTCGCTAGGACGTCGCATCCTATGCCTACGTACTTTCATCTGGTATGAAAGACCAGAGCAAACGTAGTTCGGGAAACTACAGGAAAAATGGCTCAACTAGGAGGGAGACTATCAAGTCCTACTGTTATCATGCCATGGATTCATCCTATGGTTGAGGTTTGAACAGGGAACTCCTAGATGTTGTCATGCATAGGTTTCAACCTAAAAGTCTATCATCAAGTCCTCATCAGAGGAAATGAGAGTCCTAAGGGATCATATCAATGATACACCAAAACAGACAAAAGCATCAGCTTTAACAGTAAAATGCATGCAATGCAAGTGAGGGAGGAAATGTGTGTGGGGCTTCAGCCTCCACAAGCTCGTCTCGACCTTAAGCCAGTCATGAAATAACAGTAATCATACTGAAGATAAACAACATGCTATCAAGCAATGAATCAGATAAAGGAAATGAAGTGCCAACAGGCAAACAAAACACACATGCTTGAGAAAGAATCGTCTACTCTCTAATCCTAACCCTAATCACAGAATCTGAACAAATCTAAGCACTAAAGCAAGACCCTAACAAGAGAATTCAATTCCAGTCTTCAAGCTTCAGAACAAGCTTACCAAAGAAAGGGAGCTAAGCAAGCAGGCTCATAGTGTCTTCCTCAGGAAAGCACTAGGAGGTGTATACTCAGGAGTCATACCCTATGTGGCTCAACCACTGTGATCAGTTTATATTCCTCCTCAGGAGAAACTAAACTCACAAGCAGGCTCCAACATCACTGGATATTTAGGAAATCCTATCTGAACTAGTGGAACTAAATGAACAGACTCATAGGACCTTCCTCAGGAAAGTACTAAGAGGCTTCCACTTAGGAGTTGTATCCTATGTGGCTCAACAACTGTGATCAGTTTACATTCCTCCTCAGGAGAAATTAAACTCACAAGTTGGCTCCAACATCATTGGATACTTGAGAAATCCTAGATAAACTAATGGAACTAAGTGAATAGACCCATAGGACCTTCCTCAGGAAAGTACTAGGAGGCTTCCACTTAGGAGTTGTATCCCATGTGGCTCAACAACATGTGATCAGTTTACATTCCTCCTCAGGAGAAATTAAACTCACAAGTTGGCTCCAACATCATTGGATACTTAAGAAATAGGTGAGAAGAAAGAATGAAAGTCAGTCATAGTGCCTTCCTCAGGAAAGTACCATGAACTTCCTTCAAACTTCAGGATCTCAAACCTCACAGACAGGGAACAAGCCAAGCTCTGGGTCTCTGAGTCTTGATCTACAATCTTCACTTCATGATGCTCTCCATCAAGATCTTCAAGGCAACACAAGCCCCTCAGCAAATTCCTCACAACAATCCCCAGATATGAACAGATACCCACAGGGGGGACAAAATCAACAGGCAACTTCAGAAAATACCTAAAAATACTAAACTAATGGGGAAAAATCTAACAATTACTCACAAGGGTCCTCAACACCTACTCATAACATCTACATAGGCCTCTACCTAAAAATCAAGACAAAACTCAATCAAAGAAAGAAATTCATCACCTAAACACAATTTAAACCCTAATTAGGATACCCTACATCTACCCTAATTAAACTAATCAAAATTTAATTCTAAATTTCTAGAAAAAATCCTATGGGGAACTATGATTCATCATCTAATTGCACAAAAAAGAATGGATTAAAAACCCTAAGGGAAGGTCCTAAAATAATTCCTACAAAATCATGCATCAACTAAAATAAGGAAAATACACTATGTTAAAGAAAATATCATTAAAAATTCCACATTAAAAATAAAATTCCATTTTTATTTTTATAATTTTCTACACAAAATCATCTAATCATAGAAAAAAGAAGAATTAAAAAATCATTTTTTATCAATTATTTATGAATTAATCAAAACAAAAAAAAATAAAAGAAGAAAATAAAAGAAATAAATCAAATAAAGGGAGGGGGGGTATGAACAGCAACTCACGCTAGTTAAAATCATATGGGCCAAAAAAAAGGGGGGGCGAATAGAAAGCTGAGCCCAAGAGCGGTTTAAATGAAACGCCGCGTTTCAATTATTCTTTGAATTTCCCTCCATCTCTCAGACTAACTCACGGCCGTTGGATCAACATAATGAGTCAAATATAGAGACTGATCTAAGGGACCTCCTTCATCGTCCCAAATGAAACCTAGGGTTTTCAGAACCCTCCTCCCATGCACCAAGATTCAAGCTCCTCTATCTCTCTGCTCAGGCCATGGTTCGACACGATTCAAAAATGAAAAATGCTCTACTACTCAAGCTCTACAAGGCTGTGGTCTTAGTTTGTCTTGAAGCTCACCATTTTACTCAAACCGATAGCCACAAGTTCTGTCCACCATGGAAATGTACTGCAACCTATCCTCAAGAACCTCAACCTAACCTATACTAATCTAAACTACACTTCACGTGGATCACTCTTCACTAACAACCCAAGATTATCGCGTCCTAATCTAAGAGTTATATGCCATCAAAGTTCAACTGCCCTGATATGGATCACCATCAATGGCTCTAACAGATTGCATACATGCTCATCTACCTAGACCTAACATTTCTACCCTAAAGAAACATGCTAACAAGCCATAAATACAGGTGAAAGAATCAAGTTGCAAACCTGAATTCTTGGAGAAAACAGTTATGGATTCTTGCACTTCAAGCTTGGCCAATCTTCAAGAGTGATCCCTAAGTGATGTTGAGGCTACTGTATGCAACAAAACTGAAGAAGAAAGCTTGTATTCTTGACTGCAACCTTGATGCTCAATCTTGAGTTTGTAATACCAACTCTTCATGCAGCCATGGATGGACCTTGGAGAAGGCTCTCTCACACTCACAATGCTCCAATGATTGAGGAAGACTCCAAACTTTGAACAGGAAGGGATTGTAATGGAGAGTTTCTCACTTGCTTGAAATGGAAGTAATCTCTCAAATCTCTCTATTCTCCTTCTTAATGCACCAACCTCTTACCCTCATGATCACTTCTCCTTATATATACATGAATGGAAAAATCTAGAAGATTCTAACTTGATCCAAGGAAGTTCTAGGAGTTTCATGAAATTCTCCTATTATGGTATTTTGGGATCTCATGATAT